>CM060937.1:348325571-349575571 GCA_030765085.1 Allium cepa
AATCGGAGTTGTCGTTTGACCGTGGCAGCTCGAAACGCGTTGAAATTGTTTTAATATTAATTTGGCGAGTTAAAATAGTCATTTTTCAAACGGTCTCGGATTTCGATGAAACTAGTTTCATTGGATCCGTAATGTGATATTATTGTAAGGTTTCAAATTTCGTGTCAAACGGATTTACCGTTTGTCCGGGGCAAGCCAAAACGCCTAGAAAATCGTTTAATCGATTTAATTTAAAAATCGAACGTTTATTGCCATAACTCGCGCAGACGATCGAATTAGCTTCTGAAACCTATTCCATTGTGTCCGAAATGCGGGGTAAACCCTAGAAACGCCGGTCACCGCGCGTAAATCGGTGTTCGGAAATTCCGGGTGAATACGGTTCGTTGAAATTTCTATATAAGCACTCAATATATTCATTCTTTTGCAAAATTTAATATACCCTAGGGTTTCTTTGCTCAGCCGCCTCCGTAGAAACCCACGGCCATAATTTAGTTTCATCTTTCCCTCGATTACTTCCAATCCGTGAACATTTAGCAAATGTCATCAGCTGCAAACTCGAAGAGGGCAGGGAGATCTAGCTAACCAACGGTCGTGATCGTTTATAGACGCAGGGATCATCGGAAAATCGAGCTAGAGTGGCCGGCGTTCGTGCACGTTTTCACGTGCGTGGGGACCACCGAGTTGCATGAGAATGGAGGCGGAGGTGCTTGGCGAGTAGGGCTTTGATGTGGCTTCATCTGATCGTGCTATCGACGAGCGTAGTGGCCGTGTATTTTGGATATGGAGCGGCGGCTTTGGGTTCACATGCGAACCTGTAAACGCGATGAGGGGGAGAAGATAGTAGGAGCGGCCCAGATCTGAGATTGAGGTAGTGTGCGGCCGAGATTAGATTTAGGGTTTTGAAATTAAAATTATAATGTAAATTGATTTGTAAATGTTTAAAATGATGTTTCTCTTTCATACGAGGTCGGATTCGGACGAAACTTCTTGCGTCGGAATCGTATTGACAAGTACTACGCTATGGAATTGGATTGGAGTCGTGTGGAGCTAGAGAAAATTTTGGGTTGAATCGAGCGTCGTTCGATTTGATTTAAAATCGTAAAATCAAGGTGAGTGTTTTATAACGCTCACACCGTACTAAATATCTTTATGCTAGTTAAATTGACATCATAAAGTGATATGAAATTTATTTATCGTTGTTTGATATAAATTTAATTGTCACCTAGTTGTCATTTGAATTAACCGTTGAAAGATTAAATTGACAGTTAAATTGAAATTGAAATTGAAATTGAATTGCGATTTAATTTCCTGACATCGATAACTATGAAACTGCCATGAATTGTATTGTTTATTGGATGATGTATTTTGATGGATGCTATTGGTTGATAATTGAATGTTTGGATGTTTATATGCTTATATATATCCTGTTATGCATACATATGATACTATGATTTAATTAAGTAATATATATTCATCCCTGACATTTAATTGAAATAAATAACTACTTGGCCATAGGATAGAAAATTATATACGGACACCGAATTGGCTAAATTAATAATTTTTGAAATCGTCGATTTGAAATTTATTTAAATGTTTTGATTTAAAGTTATAAATAGAACTCGATTTATAGAAATTGAATTCATCGAAAATTTGAGTTGGAATGTTGAGATAAATTTTGGTTAAAGGAAATTGTTAAATAATATCAGTCGGGACTTTGAAATTTAAAATATGGGATTTGATTGATTTTCGAAAATTGATTTGTTTAAAGATTGAACCTGAATTCGAGTTTTTAATATTACCTAGTAAAAAGCGATATAAAATTTATATTTCGAAATTGAGCTTGAAATTGAATCATATTTGAAATTTGGATTTAAAACTTGAATAATGATGGATAAATTTGGTTAAGTGTTATAAATGGATATTTTGAAAATCAAGCTCCAAATCGATAAAATTGAAATTGAATTAATCGAAGTGAATATAAAATTGAAATTGAATTAATCGAAGTGAATATAAAATTGAAATTGAATTAATCGAAGTGAATATAAAATTGAAATTGAATTAATCGAAGTGAATATAAAATTTAAATTGAATTAATCGAAAGTGAATATAAAAATTGAAATTGAATTAATCGATGTGAATATAAAATTGAAATTGAATTACTCAAAAGTGAATATAAAATTGAATAAGTTTGCAGTCAAAGTTGACACCGATTTGAATTAAAATCGAAATTGAATTGGTAGAATGGAAATTGAAATTGATCTGAATTGGGAAGTTATAATTGAAATAGATTGGTTTTGAAGCTGCTTTATTTTGTTTTCCAAATTTCTCGGTTATATAAACCATTTTGAATACTTAAACTATTTTAATCTATTTTAAACCTACCTAACCCAATTTAAATTATTTTAAACTAAATTTATCTATTTCAAATCCATTTTAAAATTTTAAGTGTTTTAAACTACTTTATTATTTAAACTACTTTTAAACTACTTAAAACTACTTTCTAAAATTCTAAGCTGATCAGAAGGGTGAAATGTTTATATTTAAAATCTTGAATTTAAATACGAATTGGATTAAATGAGGTTGCAACCTAAATTGAAATTCGAAATGATTTTGAAATCGAAAGGAATATTGATGCGAAAAATGATTTTTGAAGGGGAACCTTTTATTTTGAAAGATACGATGATATTTGAAATGGATTTGATTTTTTTGAAGTGAATATGACATTTGATATCAATCATGAATCGATTCGAAATGTAAAAGAGCCAACGGTGTAATAATACGTAGTTATTAAAGAGACCGGGATCGGATATGGACATACTCTCTGTCGATACCGAAAACCACTTTAATAACTATTATACGCGGAGTGTTGATCCAGAATGAAGTGGATGGGTTGGTGAACGCGTTGACTGAAGAAAGAGAACGATTATTGGATGACCCCTGACATGACTAAAACAGGAGCCGCGCCGGGCCATTGAGGTTCGCCACCTCTAGCGGACACACTTCTTCGATACCATATCTATTACATTTGTGATGCGATTTGGGTGCACCCCTTGATTTGGGAGTGTTGTTTCGCGGTGTTGGGGTAGCTGCTGGCTATGCCCAACATCAGTCCGGATCACGCAACTACTAGTATCCTAGTTGGTATCGCCTCATGTACCTTGTCATACTGATTATCCTATTCGCGACCACTACGTTTTGATTTGTACCTTGAGTATATGGATTGCCCTCTGGTGACTTCCGGTTTTGGGGAAACTACGGTCTTGTATATGCTTTTGGGAATATAAAATGTGTTAAGGGGGATTATGGTAACGCCTTAACGCTATTTTGATACTTTATATTACTGATAGACATTATCTACTTAGCGTATATTACTACATAGTAGATAGTTTCACGGATCCTTGAGAGATGGAAAATCCCGTAACATCTCTTGAGTTATTGCACGCACGTTGACACTGGATATGAGATGTCAAACCCCGTAAACATCTCTGACGCCGTTACACTCATATTTATTTACGATTGATTTAACTCTCATAAGGATATTTTAGTCCTGACTCGAGTGTTTTGTCTTTTCATTACGCTCGGGTCAGTCCTGAGTTTTCAGTTTAGGTTGAAGATCATTTCCTTGGAGGACGGAGACAAAGATTTGGTATATTATCTACTACTATTATATTCATTCCATTCCGCTGCATTGTTGTATGATATTTGTTGTGTATGTAACTCTGATAAATGTTGTATAATAATAATCAAATGTATTCATTTCAAATGTATTCATTTAATTAACAGCTTCATGAACTGTTATTTTATTATTATACTTTAGCCTTCCGCTGTGAGATTCTGTGTTGTTTCATTTCCTTTATTTCCCTTCCTTTTCTTTTCTTAATTACCCCAATAACTATCTGCCCTTTTAATGGTTTGGAATCGACATGGGTATTTGATCGTCGGTTTAAACTGTCCAAAAACGCGGGTCGTTACATGATCATTCCATGATTGAATGGGACATAGACGATTATAACAGCAGATTCCAAATTCCAATCAAGGAATGGGCAAGGGACTAATTGTCAAATGGTTCTCCCATAGGTTGGAAAACCAAGCTAATATGCTAAGAACTAAAGCTAGTTACCATATCATGCTTCTAAGATGGATTGCAAAATCCCCCAATTGACCATCTTTCAAATTCCTGAACGAACAACTATGGTATGATAGCTAATATGACGAATGCCCTACACTGTTTGCTCTGCCAACTCAAAGCATAGTTGGTCACCACTAAAGCATCTTCAAATGCCTGCATCTTAATCATACCATGTCCTTATAACTAGAAGCATGGTATACAACCTTAAGAGGACTTCCTTATTACCTTATATGGGCCTCCTACCTAGGTGAAAGTTAGATATAATCACTAATCTATGAGCCCATCTTAACCCAGTGACCATCCAATCGGCATTACCAATCATTCGAACATTGGACAACCGTGCATACATCATTCAACAATATTACAGGACCCCGTAGCCGTAAAATGGACTTGATAATGTTAATTGGAGTATCTTTCCCATTCGGGACCTATTCATTGAAACCATCTCACATGTAGAATTTTCGGAGAAAATTCAGCATGCTGACTATGTCAGTGTACTATGGGAATACAACCTCTGACACTACTTTATGAAGTGAGAATGGGGCATCGATTCCACCAAGAGTGATGAATACCATCAAACGTAGATGCCTTCCCTCATCCATCAAAGAAAACCGTCAATCATGGCTAGACATCCCAGTTCTATTTCTTATATCGTTGAAGGGAATAAAGAGGCTGACCGCCAACGAATTGATCAAAGTCAATAGCCAGTTGCTGCCAATAACCATAAATGGATTCATTCCAAGAGCTTCTTTCTAGACTTTGATAAGAGAACTGGTCGATAGCTGCCAACAACTATGCCAACATATCCATGCCAATATTGAGTTGATGAACCAGATGAAGGATCGACATGGCGAGATATGGAGGGAACCTACTCCATACTCTAGACCTAAAAAAAATCCTCTTCCTTAGATGGCTATCGTAGACTCCAGCACCATAAGGCTACTTCGGAAAGAAAAGCATCGACAATATTTGCAAGCCTCATAAAACGACGGACAGAGAACACCCGACCCCTACCAATCAAGAACTTTGATTAAACTGAACCACTTCCGTTAGACTTCTAACTAAGGAGGGCTGGACCGAAGTGCAATAGCGAGCATAGGATGCTGCTTCACTTATCGGTGAGATTTGATCTGGTCTGTTTTGAATTATTTCTATTTCAATTTTGTTTATGTTGCAAAATATGACCGACTTGAATTAAACTACTTGCAAATGATGTAGGTAATCGAGTACTTAAGGTTGGGTGCAAAATAACCTCCACAGACAATGATTAAATCATTGAGGTATCATCATGACAAGTATGATTCAACCACTCATCGGCTACTATATGCCTCTGACTAGGGGCAAGGCATCAAAGCGGAATAGATCGACAAGGTCAGGACTCTAGTACAAAATGGATGCAACCGACCATCCATTCATTCACCTATGCCATTTAATTGGAGATCTAGGGATGACTTGGAGTGATATGTCCCAAAAATGTACTCTCCATCTCATATTTGAAGCTCGCCAAAATACTTATACTTCTTCTGATGCCTAGTAAAATTGGAATCACACCAAAGGTGGAAGTGACATGACTGTCTATGCATTAATCCTGCATTGGAACTTGGGGCAATTTGAGAACATATGTTTAGAGTGGATATGATTTGACCATTCACTCTCTAGTTTGCACTTATGATTCGACAAAACAATCATGCCTTAAACCGAATTCTTCATGTCCCAAGCCTCAACTTAAAGTCATCAACAACTAACTGCCTACTCGTCAACCATCATAAGCCATCATTTCAACTCTATTCCTCAGCTCGATTGGAAGAATGAAAAGTATAAGGTGGACATGACTTGACTGTCTGCTCTCCAATTCTTGCACCTGACTTAAGGGAAAATACACAAAGTGGATGTAGATCGACCATCCTTTCCTCTGCTCGAGCTCAAAGCTTGCCAGAACACTACTCTTACTCCTTAGGCTTGGCAGAAGCAGAATCCAAATGAACGTGGATGCTATCCAACCATCCATAAACTAAATATAATCCTTCATTGAAGGCAGATAAGTGGAAATTAATTAGGATCCCATCGATCACTCGCTAAGTGAAACCCCGAGTCTAGGGACAAGCTATCACAAAGAAGCCAAAAGGGATTGATAAACGACAATCCTCTAACTAACTCCGGCTCCCAGAGTGCGAGCTGGAGCATAAATTTACAAACGTGGGCATGAGGAGGGTGGATCCATCCACCTAACGACTTTTTCCATATTCAATCTAAACCCGAGGAGGATGGATTTGTCCATCTAACGACCTCGCCCTTCATATTTACAAGCTTAAGGAGGGTGGATCTGTATATCTAATGACTTCGCTTGCCTACTCAGGTTGGACGTGATACGACCGTCCATGTACATGATCAACTTCTTGTTCCTAGAGTGTGAACGAAATCTTAAAGCCCAAATAGATGTGATTGACCATCTGTCGGCCAACTCCAGATTCCTAGAGCATGAGTTGGAGTATAAACATTAATTAACGCTGCTCCCGAGAGCACGGACTGGAGTATAAACACCTATTGGGTGTGACTGACCACCCATTAACTAACTCCAGATTCCCAAAGCGCGAACTGGAGTATAAAACACTGATTTACTCTAGTCCCAAGAGCGCGGATTGGAGCACAGATGCCAAATGGGTGTAACTGACCACCCATCAACTAACTTCAGATTCCCAGAATGCGAACTGGAGTATAAACATCAACTAACTCCAGAGTCCCAGGGTGCGAACTAGAGTATAAACATCAACTAACTCCAGATTCTCAGAGTGTGAACTGGATTATAAACATCAACTAGCTCTGGTCTCGAGAGCTCAGACTAGAGCGTAAAGACCAAATGGGTGTGACTGACCGCCCCCATCGACTAACTCTGGTCCTGAGAGCGCAGACTAGAGTATAAAGACTAAATGGGTGTGACAGACCAGCCATCAACAAAATCCAGTCCTCAAAGCTAGGATTAGAATATAAATACTAGAAAGGATGCGATTCGACTGCCCATCTATCAACTCTGATTCCTCAACAAGCTCTATAGCACAAAAAAAGAATGTGGTTCGACCATCTGCTTTCCAACTCTTCCCCTGACATGGGGCACACTTATCAAATAAAATCGGATGCGATCCGACCATCATGCACTAAGCAGGCACGACACGACCGTCCATGCATCAGCTCTTGTCCCCAGAACGGGACCTATAAAATAATTTTATAGGGATGCACTCCAACCCTACAAGACAAAATTTCTTCCTTGATTCGATAGAGAGATGCAGATTCGCAAAATGGACCTAGCTGACCATCCTATTCAAAATGGATGTGACTGCCCATCCTACTGCAAATGAACATGACACGACCGATCATCCGCTAACTCTCGCCTATGACACAACGAGTAGTGCGTGCAACATGGACAAATGTGACCCAACCATACACTGATCAATTCCTTCCTACAGTTCAATGGAAAAAGCATCAAATTAAAGTTGTTGTAATGTGACCGGCCATACTTCAACTTTTGCCCTTGACTAGTGCCAGAGAAATTAATCGTGGAAAATGTGGTCCGACCAATTTTTGCTAAAAATCTTATCCCCAGAATGGGAACTGGGGTATAAACATCAAAATGGTGTGATTAATGGCCCTTCAACTGACTCTGATCCCTAGAGTGCGGCTACAAGCATAGACAAACGACTGAATGTGACTCGACAATTCATTCACTAACTCCGACCTAAACTCGACATGAGGAGTATAAATTCACTACAGATGCAACACCATCCACGAACTAAATCTGCTAATCCAAGACTGGAGGCAGAAATAAAAATCACCAAAAGAAGAGAAAGGTGACTCGTTACATCTCCAGCTTAGCATCCTTTACAACTTAAGGCAATGACTACAAGGAGGCCTTAATGCCAACCAATCAGAATGACGCTCGAAGTTATAGAAAACCAATTATATCATACTGCTGGATCGATGGGCAATATCGATTCATATCATACCATTGGATCAACAGAAATGAGGTCCGAGCATTTTACATCGTGTCATTGAATCAACGGTCAATATTAATCCTCTTCGACTACAATTTGATGTGACCCGAATGTCCATCGAATACCTTTGGCCAATAGAGCATGGATAGAAGAATCAACCACAAATGATGGTGACTTGACCATTCGTCCTCTGTCGCCTTCCTTCGATCCAACAGGAAGAGCATGAGACCAGATGAGCATGACATGACTGTATTTGAGCTAACTTTATCCCTAGATCTAAGGGGAGAATGTAAATCGAAATGGACGTGGTTGGTTGCCCAACTTTAAAAAGAATGCAATGCGACCATTCATTCTTCGACTCTTACTACGATCCGACTAAACGAGAAATTCACAACAAGTGCAACCTAAATGCCTGTGCACCAATTCTTACCCTGCATTCAATGAGGAAAGCATCAATCCTATATTGGATCTGATTGGACGATTCGCTCTGTAGTTTTTGCCAAGAATATAGCGACATAAGCAGCGAGGTGAATGCCATTAACCATCCAGAATCTACCTAATGTCCGAATATCAAAAAAGCAACGAAGTATTCTGCCAAGAGGAAATAACTTGAACGCAATGCAGGATAAGGCACGACTCAGCCTACCATTGGTTAACTCAATCCCATAGTCCAATGTGATTGAATGTAAATTTGAAGCGGAAATTATCTACCTTGCCACTTATCGAGATATTCCCCAGACTTGGAGGCATGCGCGAGAAATAAGATGAATGTAATTTGATCGTTCATCAAACAACTCTCGCTCTTACAGGTCGGACTACAGTATGAACATAACAGAAGCTAGGCTCAATCATTCGCCCAATACATCTATCAACCCAATGCTGGAGGCACGTGTCCGATCATCCAAGAGGTGGATATGACTACTCAGTCCTATAGTTCATGTTTAATATTATAACAAATTAAAGTTATGACCGAGAGGATGCTTAGAGGTAGAATCATCAGATCGATGCCCGAACTTATGGGCAACTGATCGTCATTCTGACCCTTCCAATGAGCAGTGGATCACAGGTACATTGAATGGAAAGTGCATTGCTCGGAAGCACAAGTAGATTCAAACTCAAGGTTGGAGCCAGCTATGCAGTAGCCTGCGATACAAGGTTAAACTCTACTAAGCCCTTGATTCAACGCACTTATAAGACTGATCATTAACCATTACAAATAAGCGCATGAAGCGCCTACAACCCATCACGAGTATGAAGATCAGATCACAACTCAGCGCAATGATGAAAAAAGAGTTAACTGCTTTGTTCCATGTGAATCTCGATGTGTTCACTTGGACTCAATCTCATGTATGTATATGGACTCTCGCCAGTTAGTGAGAACCCTACATTAAATGTCAATCTGAGGCTTGTCTCGGTGAATAAAAGCAATGCCACGTGGATCCTGAGATATCTGTTGCATTAAAAAGGAGGTAAATTTACTCAAAACCAATGGGTACCTCTACCCAAAATGAGTATCCAATCCTTTACTTATAAGAAAAAAATAGAGAGTGACAGACATATGTCAATTACTCTAAATAGCATAGGGCATGACAAAACGCAATCTTCCACTTCTAACGATCAACCAACCAGTGGACTCGACCATCGTACATGAATTACTTACTTCCATGGATGTATAATCCAGATACAATTAGATACTGAAGCATGTCTCAGACCAGAAATGCAATGGTTTCATTACTGACCTAGGCCTATAGTGTTGTGTTGCAATACGCAGATTCAAACTTAAGGAAATGGTGCTACTTACTAACGGATGGTTAAATCAGATTAACCGATCAATGAAATTATATGCGGTTAGTACGCTCGTGAGATCGCGACTATCAAATGACCACATTGATGATTTGGTAGGGATATTCAGTGCTCTTTAAAAAATCCAGGATGAAACTCGATCCTTCGAAATGCTCTTTCAGCATTACATCAGAAAGATTCTTTGTTTTCATCATCAATTTTTGTGGAATCAAGGCTAATTTCCAGAAAATTCTGACAATTAGAGACACCCACGTACCGAGGACAACCAAGCAGGTACGAAGCCCGGGTTGAAAGATTACCATTCTAAGTTGATTCAACTCTAGGACCATCTACAAGTGAATTCTCTCCTTCAACCTGACCAAGAGAGCAAATAGAACTTTTGAATGAACTAACAACTGCATTGAAGCAATTCCAGCTCTAATGGATAGCTTAAAGAGACCTTCCATTTTACCCAAACCTTTGGATCGTGAAGATTTATACATCAATTGGGTTGTTACAGCCGTTACGATAAGTCCTATAGCAACCTTAAATGCCCAGAAGGTTACTCAAATGGAATATCGATCTAAGCTAATTTGATATCACTTATCTCCTTCGAAGAGCTATCCTTAGCCAAACAATAAGCATACTTCATATCTGAATTCACTGCTTAAGACGACTATACGAAGAGTAGTAGAGAACTGTCTAACCGATGAAGAATGTACATAGATGGAACCTTCAATAATCGATTTTCTAGCATTGAAGTTGTGTTAATGACTCTTGATGGACGACCAGTCCGCTACACCCTGAAACTCAACTTCCCCACAAAAAATAACGAAGCTAAGTATGAAGCCTTAGTCGCCACGCTCATTACAAGAAAACCAAGAGTGGAAACTTTTCATATCTTATGTGATTTCTGATTAGTGGTATGCTAAGGTAGGGAGGATTATCAGATTAGGGGCAACGACTTGCTCCTTACCTTAGCTGGATCCAAAAGCTACTAGCCGACTTCGAGAATTACACCATTACACACGTCCTCGAAGAACAAAATGAAAAAGCCAAGTCACTGGTCAAGGTAGCTAGTTCTGGGGATGTGCGGCAAAAGGACTTTGTCCCAGTTGAAATACTTATCATTCCAAGAATTGGCAGATGAAAATCGACTGGATCTTAGAGATGGACCCAGGAAAGAGGTCATGGATGACTCCTATCAAAGATATTTCCTATAGGGAATTCTTCTTGAATAGAGGAATGAGAAATGGCATATCCTCCGCGAAGCATGATTATGTCTGGATCGTTCAACTCCATCGATACAAAGCATTACTTTTGTATCCATCAGTCTGAGACCCAATATTACATATCCATCAATATGAAGCACACCTTATGTAAGTCCATCTCGTATCGATAACCATCGATACGAAGTCTACCTTAATGCATCCCAAATCGGTCCAGGAGAGGAAGTCTACCTTAATGCATCCCAAATCGGTCCAGGAGAGGATCGGTACAAAGAAATGGATCAGAAACAACCATCGACCGTTGTTGCAACTCGAATTTCACATCGAACTAGGAGAGGATGGATACGAAACTCGATCAAAAGAACTTGATAATGACCTGCAAATGTGCCAACATGAACAGGAGTCGGATTAACATATATGCATGTATGCCAAACTAACATTCAATTTTCAAAGTTAACAGGAATTGATTGCTTACCTGGTGACGATTAGAATGATGAACAATAAATCACTAGCGCTTAAAACTCAGTTGTAAAAAACCACTGCATGATCATTGACAATCCACAATTCGACATCCACATCACTGAAGATTAATCAAAGATTACATCTTTTGACGAAAAGATAGCAACTACTCAACAAATCAGATAGAACTTCTTCAGAATGAATGATGCAACTTTTCAAAGCACGTCATGTTCATACAAGATGTACTTTTGGGGAAAAATGTTATCCTGCCTTTTGGCAAGGCCGTGACACAGAGAACTTGATTAAAAACCAAGGACAGGTCGTCCCAGAGATCAGTTATACATAGGTTCACTATGGATACTGGTAAATTTTGCTTGAGTCCGGATCGAGCTACAATTGATATATGACACGAAAAACAAAGCTATGAAAGCCAGCGTGCCAAATTTCAAGCCAATTGGAGTCCGTATGCTCAAGAATTGATCGATCAAGATTAAGAAATCCAATTCTATTCGTATTCATCCAATTTCATATCCATTTCCCAAGAGAGATTCAGTTCGTATCCATCGCTTAATAACTTCCTTCGTATCCATCAAAATAATGCTACTTTGTATCCATCTTGTTAACAACACTTCATATCCATTAACAAATGTCCATTTCGTATCGGTCTCCCTCAATCCATTCCATATCGATCTCCCACCATCGATACGAACAACAACAACCACCGATCGATACGGAGAAAGCAACAAGAAGCATCGATATGAAGGCGGCCTCCAACCATCGATACAAAGTAGCATGCAAGCATCGACACGAGCAAAGACAGGCACGACCGATGCAAAATAGTATTGATATGATGACGATAATGTCTTACAAATCCAAACTTGCATCGATCATAATTCGAGATCTACAAGTCCAAATGCCACCAAATTTTCACAGAAGCTTACCTACAATGTCAATAATGTACCAAATAAATGTTAGCAAAAAAGAATCAATTTTTGATGGATAGAAAATTCCATTCGTATCGCTCCCAGATCAAGTTGAAACCAGCTGAACTCGATCCCATGGGCCCACTCACGTGAGAGAAGAAGTCCTCCGAGATGTGGGCAAGATGTTTGCTGCCTACGCCTATAAATAGCGACCCTAGACCTACACAAAATGGAATTTTGGCCTTTCTACTACGCTGATACTCTGCCAAAATTGCTATTGTATTTCGATTGTACTATTGTAATCCACTTGTAACCAGCGAGTTATAATCAATACACATCAATCATTTCATAGTGGACATAGGCTATATGCCAAACCACACATAATTCGTGTGTTTCGGCATTTTTTTCTTATCTTTTAATTGGTGTGTTTGTTAGGTCTGCCTTATTTTACATTTACTTTCTTCGTTTTATCCCTTCAAACACATCTGAAGAGTGTTGTGCCCAATTTTGGTGTAAACACATGGATTTACTATGAACCTTTTGGTTTGCCTCCTATAACTATAAAGTTTGGGCATCCTATATTTTTGATCACCCTGACTCCATGGATGCAATTCTACTCATTCAAGAGTTTAAGTAATTTGTATTCGTGAGAAATGCGGATTACGGATCTTAAGGATGGAATTAACACTAGAGGAGGGGGTGAATAGTGTTTATAAAGAATTACTAAATCTTTTTGAGTTTATGTTAATTTAAACACAGATGTGTGCAATATGCAGACACAGATATGATCACATAAACAAACACAGATGAAGAAGTAAAATAAAAGGCAGTAAAGGAAAGAAAACACCGGATTTTATACTGGTTTGGAGTTACCCTACATTCAGTCCCACAACACAAGTACGGATTTCCTTTCAAAAGCAATCTTTACAATTACCCTCGATTTTAAGGCTACGAGGTACACCCTCCAGAATCACAATCCTATGGGTAGAGATATTTGATTTTTCGATCTATAAGTTCACCCACTTGATTTTACGGGCTACAAGTTCACCCAATTGATTTTCAAGGCTACAATCACACCTTTTCTCGCTAAGTTGATTACAAAAGCCCTATAACTCTGAATAGCACTGAGGATCTTGTTGAGATAGTGATAGAAAACCAAACTACGAATGATCGAGTTCGATTCAATGAAGATTTCGGCAGAGTAATGGTAAGAATATGTATTAAGAAAAATGGAAGAAGAAGAGAAGGGAAAAACCAGAAAATCTGATGTAAAATTCGTTGAAACTAACCCCTATTTATAGTAGAACAACAGTCATGTCCATTCGTGAAGAGTTATGGCGAATACACACTTCTTTTGAAATTGAAATTTTGAACTCAACTGACACCATGTCGACATGGTCACCATGAGTATGTCGACATCCCAAAGCATTTTTTGATGATTTGATTTTCTTTGAAAATAACCTTTATCTTATATTAAAACTATTTTAAACTTTATAAATATACTTGACTATAGTTAAAATTCATAAGTAAATATATATAATAATATATATAGAATTTAACTATAATTTTATATTTAAATCTAAGTATAAATATTAAAAGTTAAATATATTATATTAAAAGATAGTTTAAAATCAGGAGTAATTTGACTTTGAAATTAAAGATGATTTTGAGGCTAAAATTATTTAAAATCAGGATATATGTTTTTGATGTTTTAAAAGGAAGGTTTTGAAATCATTTTGAAAACAAGATATAATTTTGAAAAAAAATAATTTGAATAAAAGGTTAGCGGATACAAAACAATGTTCCACTAGATTTTTCGTAGGTTCTATCCTACTTAGGGATCCATCCCTTTAACAGGCTCAAAGTGGATTCCATTCCACGAATAAATTGGATTTTATGATGTCAGTGCTTTTCTAGGAGTTTTAACAAAATTTTCTAATTAAAGAATAATTTGCTTTAATTCTTGAACTCTTGATAATCTTGATACTCATGAGTCTTCAGTCTTGATATCTTGAATCTCTATACTGTACAGTCTTCATTCTTGGTACCTGCATGGTTAATTTCTGCATATACATATATATCTAAACTTATAATGTTATTTATATTTTATAATCTATTCAAAGGTAGTTGTCATCAAAACCATCATCTCATGGACTAACAATCTCCCTTTTTTTTATGATGACAACCTTTGCTTATAAAATATTACTTCTATCCTAAAAACTCCCCCTAAAACTAATAACTCCCCCTTAATCCATACCTATCTACCCTATTTTATACTTCACCCCTTTGTCGTCAACAAAAACTAACTCCCCCTCATTCTTGGACTAAAGTACCTGCATTGATAAACTGTACGAAGAAATATATAATAGATAGATTGAGAAATAATTGTACTTATGAACATGATAATTTAATCAAAGACTATATACATTTCAATGTATATTTACATGTTTTATACATCAAACATCGAACTAAATTAATAAATCAATCCACACCAAGTATCGTTCTAAACCAAATCAAATCAATTCAAACAAACAATTCAAACAAAGTAATAAAATTTAAACGTTACGAGGAACTTCCACCCATCCTTCTTCTCCAAAGATAGGGTCTGCTTTAATAGCATCCCAATTTTCATTGTCGTTAGTGAGAGAGACAGGAGGATGTGCTTCGTTATCATCCTTGTGTAGGGAGGAAATCGTCCATCATATTGCATTGAAATGCCTTTCTTGCTCCTTGAACGTCTGCATTTGACTCAATTCTAAGTGACGCTGGTTACGGAGAATGAACGAGAGAATATTCTTGATTGAATTAAAAGTTTCTTCAAGATTTTCAGATAAATTGTGAATTGGATTAGCCATGGTTGAATTTGTAAAAGAAATGAAGGATTAGAAGATAAGAAATAATTTTTAGTGGAGAATTCTGGAAGAAATAGGTATATATGGGTGTAGAAATTCGTTTGAAATGAATAGACAGATGGTAGTTATTCAAATTTCAAATTCAAATTGAATTGTCATTTCTGACCAGTACGTGTCGACATGGTCATAGGGGGTATGTCGACATGGCTTAGTGAAAAAATGTGACAAATTAGATTTTGTGAGTAATTGTGTGTGTGTGTGTATAACACATTAACATTTATTCTGGAGATAAGATAAGCTAGATAACAGAAACGAAATTTCATTTTATTGCATAATAAGATGATACAATGATTAAACATATGTAACTACATGAACTTTCGAATTAAAACAAGCTAAAACACATACAACAAAATACGAAAAGATAACACAGGTTAGAGGATGACGATGATGAAGAAAGTCCAAGTTTCTTGCTGACTTTGGAAATGAACTTGTTCATCTTGGATGAAATTTTGTCCAACTTCTTACTAACGGATCGTTTAAGAATCCGTTGATTCTCAACAATCGTCTTTTGGTTCTTGAAAAGGGTTTTGGTGGATGGATTAGGAGGATAGTCGATGCTTTCCAAAGAGGTTTCACCTTCTTCTTCTTCAATTTCCATCTCATCCCCTTCTTCTTCTTCCTCTTCTTCTTCTTCTTCCATTTCCTCATGAGCCAAACGCTTTTACTTTTCAGCAAGGGTCTCATAGGGTTGAAAAACAAATGGAATTTTCATAAGCTAAATGTTGGAATGATTGTAAACTTTCCTAGAAATAAATTCTTCGCCTTTGACATCCACTCCAAAATAGTTGAAAATCCGAATGAGATAAATCCCATGATACAAAGTATTCTCGCCCATTTCAAGATTTTTAGGGTGAAGTTCATCCAAAATAACTTGCCCCCAATTTATGTCATAATTTCCAAAAATAGCAAAAAGCGCTTTGCAAACTTTTGAAGTAGGATTGTTAAAATTCCCCGATCTTGGGGTCAAAGCATGTTGCAAAAGAAGATTGACAATTCTAGCCTTTGGTCGAAAATTTCGACTTTTAAATTCAAAATTATCATTCCCTTCAAAAATATGATGAAATGTCTCACAATCATTTTCATCGACTTTAAAATTAGAAAGATCCATTCCCGTACACTTGCAATTGAGATGATACCCAAAAGATCACAATTCAAAACAATTCTAGTGCCTTCACTACTCCAAATTTCATCCTCATTTCCATTATAAAATCCACGATTTAAATTTGCATAGAAAAGTTTGACAAGATTTGGATAGCAAACAAAATCATTTTGAGAAGAATCAATAAGACTAAGAACTCCATTGTTTGCAAAAAGAGAATCAAGCTCATAAGAAGGAAAATCTTGAAAAATAGCAAACTTTTCGGGATGGACTTTGGCATAATTAGCATAATTGATGTATGCTTTTATTGCCTCCGGATCATTGAAGAGTTGCTCTTTTATTTTTCTGGAAATTCTTATGGTGGAGGGGTTGCTTGAAGAAGCCATTAAAGTAGAGAGTAGAGAGCTTGAAGTTTTAAAGAAGGAGAGTTTGAATTTGCAAATGAGAGTGAAAAGATATGATAAAATATAGTGGATAAACAGATTCTCAAAGGTCATATTCTCTGGTCAAAATGTAGCTTTTCAGAGAATTGAATGAAGTGAAAAGATGGAGGAAAATTCAAACATTTGAATTCAAATTTTGAAATTCAAATTCTGGTACCCATGTCGACATCATGGTAAGGGCCATGTCGACATGTGCCAGTGAATTTTTGTGAATTATTTTTCTTAAGTTCTCTAATAAATTTATATACTTTATTATATATTTCTGAAATATTATGGGACTAATAGTATATTTCAGAAAGTATTATTATCTATTAAAAATAATAATATAAAATAAATAAAAATAATAAAAATAATAAAATAATAAATATCGAAAATAAAAATTCTAAAATTCAAACAACACGCCAATTCAAAATCAATTAATCAAGCAATCAAAACATCAAATTCTAAGCAAGCAATTTCAACAAATTATATTGTAAATGTGTACTTTTTTCAGAGTCCGTTTCTCTTAATTCGTCGAAGTCGTGAACTTTGAAACACAAATTTGAATTATCTGTTTTCTAATCATCATCACTTGAGGACGAGTCTGAGTCATCTAGAGTAGCAGTAAATGCACGTTTCCGTTTCTTTGCAGGATCATTATTCATAGGAGGATTTTGCCTATCTAGATATAGACAGACTCTTTTGATATGGCCTGGTTCATCACAGTTGTAACATTTGACATTATTTGGCACTACATTCTGATTTCCAGAGTTTTTATAGTTGTTTCACTTGAGATTATTCATCTTTCTGTATTTCAGGAATTTTCTAAAATTTCTGGTCATTAAGGCTATTTCTTCATCATTATCGCTATTTGAATCTAATCCATCAATTGAACGCCATTGATTTCTTTTCAGATGCTTCGCTTTCTCTTCTCCTGATCATTTGAACTTCATACGACATTAGATTTCCAATAATTTCTTCTATCTTTAAAGTACTGATGCCATTCGCCTCTTTGATAGCAAGTGTCTTTTGATCCCATTCTAGAGTAAGAGAATTTAAAAAAATTCTGACTTGACCTTCTTCAGAAAATTCCTTTCCCAAAATTATTAGAGAATGCACAATATCCTGAAATCTACTATACATATCTAAAATAGACTCATTAGAATTCATTTTAAATAATTGAAACTGATTTGTGAGCATGGAAATTTTGGTCTGTTTAATTTTGCTTGTTCCTTCGTAAGTAACTTGCAAAGTTTTCCAGATTTCATATGCAGACTTACAAACTGACACTCTATTGAATTCATTTCTATCTAGTGAACAAAACAAAATATTCATTGGCTTAGAATTATTTTGTGCAACAGTCTTTTTCTCAGCAGTCCACTATGAGAAATCAGTTGTGGGTTCAGAATATTCAGTTTGTGTAATATTCCAAGTGTCTAATCCTATGGATTGTAAATATATTTTCATCCTACATGCCCAATATGCATAGTTACTGCCATTAAAAAGTAGTGGTCTGACAGTAGACTGACCTTCTACAAATGAACTAGTGATAAGGATACTAGTGTTAGTAACAGTACGAGTGTTGGTAGCCATTTTGAATTTTTTTCAAAAATCAGACTATGAAACTTTGAAAACCTTGCTCTGATACCAATTGTGAGAAATACGAATTACGGATCTTAAGGCTAGAATTAACACTAGAGTGCAGGTGAATAGTGTTTATAAAGAATTACTAAATCTTTTTGAGTTTATGTTAATTTAAACACAGATGTGTGCAATATAGACACATATATGATCACAGAAACAAACGCAGATGTAGAAATAAAATAAAAAGCAGTAAAGGAATGAACACACCGGATTTTATACGGGTTCGGAGTTACCCTATATCCAGTCCCGCAACACAAGTACGGATTTCCTTTCAAAAGCAATCTTTACAATTACACCCTCGATTTCAAGGCTACGAGGTACACCCTCCAGAATCGCAATCCTCTGGGTATAGATACTTGATTTTTCGGGCTACAAGTTCACCCACTTGATTTTGCGGGCAACAAGTTCACCCAATTGATTTTCAAGGCTACAGTCGCACCTTTTCTTGCTAAGTTGATTACAAAAGCCCTATAACTCTGAATAGCACTGAGGATCATGTTGAGATAGTGATAGAGAATGAAACTACGAATGATCGAGTTCGATTCAATATAGATTTCGGCAAAGTAACGATAATAATATGTATTAAGAAAAGTGGAAGAAGAAGTGGAGTGAAAAACCAGAAAATCTGATGTAAAATTCGTTGAAACTGACCCCTATTTGTAGTAGAACAACAGTCATGTCCATTTGTGAAGAGTAATGGCAAATAGACACTTCTTTTGAAATTGAAATTTTGAACTCAACTGACACCATGTCGACATGGTCACCACGAGTATGTCGACATCCCAAAGCATTTTTTGATGATTTGATTTTCTTTGAAAATAACCTTCATCTTATATTAAAACTATTTTAAACTTTATAGATATACCTGACTATAGTTAAAATTCATAAGTAAATATAGATAATAATATATATAGAATTTAACTTTAATTTTATATTTAAATCTAAGTATAAATATTAAAAGTTAAATATATTATATTAAAAGATAGTTTAAAATCAGGAGTAGTTTGACTTTGAAATTAAAGATGATTTTGAGGCTAAAATTATTTAAAATCATGATAGATGTTTTTGATGCTTTTAAAAGGAAGGTTTTGAAATCATTTTGAAAACAAGATATAATTTTGAAAAAAATTATTTTGAATAAAAGGTTAGCGGATACAAAACAATATTCCACTAGATTTTTCCTAGGTTCTATCCTATTTAGGGTTCTATCCCTTTAACAGGCTCGAAGTGGATTCCATTACACGAATAAATTGAATTTTAAGATGCCAGTGCTTTTCTAGGAGTTTTAACAAATTTTCTAATTAAAGAATAAATTACTTGAATTCTTGAACTCTTGATAATCTTGATACTCATGAGTCTTCGGTCTTGATATCTTGAATCTCTATACTGTACAGTCTTCATTCTTGGTACCTGCATGGTTAATTCCTGCATATACATATATATCTAAACTTATCATGTTTGTATTTATATTTTATAATCTATTCTAAGGTTGTTGTCATCAAAACCATCATATCATGGACTAAAAGTATTCACTATTTCAGTTAACCTATTGATTCTTTTACCCTTTTTTCCCCAAAATACAGTTATGGGTTATCACGTGAATATACTCATAATAAAACATTAATTAATAATACCACTCTGATGATTTGATTTTCTTTGAAAATAACCTTTATCTTATATTAAAACTATTTTAAACTTTATAAATATACTTGACTATAGTTAAAATTCATAAGTAAATATAAATAATAATATATATATATATATATATATATAATTTAACTATAATTTTATATTTAAATCTAAGTATAAATATTAAAAGTTAAATATATTATACTAAAAGATAGTTTAAAATCCGGAGTAATTTGACTTTGAAATTAAAGATGATTTTGAGGCTAAAAGTATTTAAAATCAGGATAGATGTTTATGATGCTTTTAAAAGGAAGGTTTTGAAATCATTTTGAAAACAAGATATAATTTTGAAAAAAAATTATTTGAATAAAAGGTTAGCGGATACAAAACAATGTTCCACTAGATTTTTCGTAGGTTCTATCCCACTTAGGGTTCCAACCCTTTTGACAGGCCCGAAGTGGATTCCATTCCACGAATAAATTGGATTTTAAGATGCCAGTGCTTTTCTAGGAGTTTCAACAAAGTTTTCTAATTAAAGAATAAAATGCTTGAATTCTTGAACTCTTGATAATCTTGATACTCATGAGTCTTCAGTCTTGATATCTTGAATCTCTATACTGTACAGTCTTCATTCTCGGTACCCGCATGGTTAATTCCTACATATACATATATATCGAAACTTATAGTGTTAGTATTTATATTTTATAATCTATTCTAAGGTTGTTGTCATTAAATCCATCATCTCATGGACTAACAATCTCCCCTTTTTTGATGATGACAACCTTTGTTTATAAAATATTACTTCTATCCTAATAACTCCCCCTTAATCTATGCCTAACTACCCTATTTTATACTGCTCCCCCATTGTCATCAACAAAAACTAACTCCCCCTCATTCTTAGACTAAAGTACCTGCATTGATAAACTATACGAAGAAATATATAATAGATAGATTAAGAAATAATTATACTTATGAACATGATAATTTAATCAAATACTATATACATTTCAATGTATATTTACATGTTTTATACATCAAACATCGAACTAAATTAAGAAATCAATCCACACCAAGTATCATTCTGAACCAAATCAATTCAAACAAACAATTCAAACAAAGTAATAAAATTTAAACATTACGAGGAACTTCCACCCATCCTTCTTCTCCAAAGATAGAGTCTGCTTTAATAGCATCCCAATTTTCATTGTCATTAGTGAGAGAGGCAGGAGGATGTGCTTCCTTATCATCCTTGTGTAGGGAGGAAATCATCCATCGTATTACATCAAAATGCCTTTCTTGCTCCTTGATCATCTGCATTTGACTCAATTCTAAGTGACGCTGGTCACGGAGAATGAACAAGAGAATATTCTTGAATGATTAAGAGTTTCTTTAAGATTTTCGGATAAATTGTGAATTGGATTAGCCATAGTTGAATTTGTGAAAGAAATGAAGGATTAGAAGATAAGAAATAATTTTCAGTGAAGAATTCTAGAAGAAATAGGTATATATAGGTGTAGAAATTCATTTGAAATGAATAGACATATGGTAGTTATTCAAATTTCAAATTCAAAATGAATTGTCATTTCTGACCAGTACATGTCGACATGGTCATAGGGGGTATGTCGACATGGGTTAGTGAAAAAATATGACTAATTAGCTTTTGTGAATAATTGTGTGTGCGTGTATATATATTTATATAACATACTAACATTTATTCTGGAGATAAGATAAGCGAGATAACAGAAAGGAAATTTCATTTCATTACATACTAAGATGATACAATAATTAAACATATGAAACTGCATGAACTTTCGAATTAAAACTAGCTAAAACACATACAACAAAATACGGAAAGTTAAAACTAGTTAGAGGATGATGATGATGATGAAAAAAGTCCAAGTTTCTTGCAGACTTTGAAAATGAACTTGTTCATCTTGGATGAAATTTTGTCCAACTTCTTACTAACGGATCGTTTAAGAATCTGTTGATTCTCAACAATCGTCTTTTGGTTCTTGAGAAGGGTTTTAGTGGATGGATTAGGAGGATAGTCGATGCTTTATAAATAGGTTTTGCCTTCTTCTTCTTCAATTTCCATTTCATCCCCTTCTTCTTCTTCCTCTTCTTCTTCTTCCATTTCCTCATAAGCCAAACGCTCTTCCTTTTCGGCAAGGGCCTCATAGGGTTGAAAAACAAATGGAATTTTCATAAGCAAAATGTTGGAATGATTGTAAACTTTTCTAGAAATAAATTCTTCGCCTTTACATCCACTCCAAAATAGTTGAAAATCCGAGTGAGATAAATTCCATGATACAAAGTATTCTCACCCATTTCAAGATTTTTAGGGCGAAGTTCATCCAAAATAACTTGCGCCCAATTTATGTCATAATTTCCAAAAATAGAAAAAAGTGCTTTGCAAATTTTTGAAGTAGGATTGATAAAATTCCCCGATCTTGGGGTCAAAACATGTTGCAAAAGAAGATTGACAATTCTAGCCTTTGGTCGAAAGTTTCGATTTTTGAATTCAAAATTATCATTCCCTTCAAAAATATGATGAAATGTCTCACGATCATTTTCATCGATTTTAAAATTAGAAAGATCCATTCCCTTACACTTGCAATTGAGAATGGTACCCAAAAGATCACAATTCAAAACAATTCTAGTGCCTTTGACACTACTCCAAATTTCATCCTCATTTCAATTATAAAATCCACGATTTAAATTAGCATAGAAAATTTGACAAGATTTGGATAGCAAACAAAATCATTTTGAGAAGCATCAATAAGACTAAGAACTCCATTGTTTGCAAAAAGAGAATCAAGCTCATAAGGAAAATCTTGAAAAATAGCAAACTTTCCGGGAAGGACTTTGGCATAATTAGCATAATTGATGTATGCTTTTATTGCCTCCAGATCATTGAAGAGTTGCTCTTTTATTTTTCTGGAAATCCTTATGGTGGAGGGGTTGCTTGAAGAAGCCATTAAAGTAGAGAGTAGAGAGCTTGATGTTTTAAAGAAGGAGAATTTGAATTTGAAAATGAGCGTGAAAAGATGTGATAAAAGATAGTGGATAAATAGATTCTCAAAGGTCATATTCTCTGATCAAAATGTAGCTTTTCAGAGAATTGAATGAATTGAAAAGATGGAGGGAAATTCAAACATTAGAATTCAAATTTTGAAATTCAAATTCTCGTACCCATGTCGACATCATGGTAGGGCCATGTCGACATGTGCCAGTGAATTTTTGTGAATTATTTTTCTTAAGTTCTCTAATAAATTTATATACTATTATATATTTCTGAAATATAATGGGACTAATAGTATATTTAAGAAAGTATTATTATCTATTAAAAATAATAATATAAAATAAATAAAAATAATAAAGTAATAAAAAATATAAAATAAAATTTTTAAAATTCAAACAACACGCCAATTCAAAATCAATTAATCAAGCAATCAAAACATCTAATTCTAAGCAAGCAATTTCAACCAATTATATTATAAATGTGTACCTTTTTCGAATTCCGTTTCCCCGAATTCGTCGAAGTCGTGAACTGCCGTGAAACACAAATTTGAATTATCTGTTTTCCGATCATCATCACTTGAGGACGAGTCTGAGTCATCTAGAGTAGCAGTAAATGAATGTTTCCGTTTCTTCGCTGGATCATTATTCATAGGACGATTTTGCCTATCTGGATACAGACAGTCTCTTTTGATATGGCCTGGTTCATCACAGTTGTAACATTTGATATTATTTGGCACTACATTTTGATTTGCAGAGTTCTTATAGTTGTTTCTCTTGAGATTATTCATCTTTCTGTATTTCAGGAATTTCCTAAAATTTCTGGTCATTAAGGCTATTTCTTCATCATTATCGCTGTTTGAATCTGATTCATCATTCAATGCATTGAATACCATTGATTTCTTTTCAGATACTTTGCTTTCTCTTCTCCCAATCATTTGAACTTCATACGAAATTAGATTTCCAATTAATTCCTCTATTTTTAAAGTACTAATGTCATTCGCCTCTTCGATAGTAAGTGTCTTTTGATCCCATTCTGGAGTAAGAGAATTTAAAAATTGACTTGATCTTCTTCAGAAAATTCCTTTCCCAAAGATATTAGAGAATGCACAATATCCTGAAATCTACTATGCATATCTGAAATAGACTCATTAGAATTCATTTTAAATAATTGAAACTGATTTGTGAGCATGGAAATTTTGGTCTGTTTAACTTTGCTTGTTCCTTCGTTAGTAACTTGCAAAGTTTTCCAGATTTCATATGCAGACTTACAAACCGACACTCTATTGAATTCATTTCTATCTAGTGAACAAAACAGAATATTCATTGGCTTAGAATTATTTTGTGCAACAGTCTTTTGCTCAGCAGTCTACTGTGCAAAATCAGTTGTGGGTTCAGAATATTCAGTTTGTGTAATACTCCAAGTGTCTAATCCTATAGATTGTAAATATATTTTCATCCTACATGCCCAATATGCATAGTTACTTCCATTAAAAAGTGGTGGTCCGACAGTAGACTGACCTTCTACAAATGAACCAGTGACAGGGATACTAGTGTTAGTAACAGTACGAGTGTTGGTAGACATTTTGAAATTTTTTCAAAAATCAGATTATGAAACTTTGAAAACCTTGCTCTGATATCAATTGTGAGAAATGCGAATTACGGATCTTAAGGCTAGAATTAACACTAGAGGGGGGAAGAATAGTGTTTATAAAGAATTACTAAATCTTTTTGAGTTTATGTTAATTTAAACACAAATGTGTGCAATATACAAACACATATACGATCACAGAAACAAATACAGATGTAGAAATAAAATAAAAAGCAGTAAAGGAAAGAACACACCGGATTTTATACTGGTTCGGAGTTACCCTATATCCAGTCCCGTAACACAAGTACGGATTTCCTTTCAAAAGCAATCTTTACAGTTACACCCTCGATTTCAAGGCTACGAGGTACACCCTCCAGAATCGCAATCCTCTAGGTAGAGATACTTGATTTTTCGGGCTACAAGTTCATCCACTTGATTTTACGGGCAACAAGTTCACCCAATTGATTTTCAAGGCTACAGTCGCACCTTTTCTCGCTAAGTTGATTACAAAAGCCCTATAACTCTGAATAGCACTGAGGATCATGTTGAGATAGTGATAGAGAGTGAAACTACGAATGATCGAGTTCGATTCAATATAGATTTCGGCAAAGTAACGGTAAGAATATGTATTAAGAAAAGTAGAAGAAGAAGAGGAGTGAAAAACTAGAAAATCTGATGTAAAATTCGTCGAAACTGACCCCTATTTATAGTAGAACAACAGTCATGTCCATTTGTGAAGAGTTATGGCGAATAGACACTTCTTTCGAAATTGAAATTTTGAACTCAACTGATACCATGTCGACATGGTCACCATGAGTATGTCGACGTCCCAAAGCATTTTTTGATGATTTGATTTTCTTTGAAAATAACCTTCACCTTATATTAAAACTATTTTAAACTTTATAAATATACTTGACTATAGTTAAAATTCATAAGTAAATATAAATAATAATATATATAGAATTTAACTATAATTTTATATTTAAATCTAAGTATAAATATTAAAAGTAAAATATATTATATTAAAAGATAGTTTAAAATCAGGAGTAGTTTGACTTTGAAATTAAAGATGATTTTGAGGCTAAAATTATTTAAAATCATGATAGATGTTTTTGATGCTTTTAAAAGGAAGGTTTTGAAATCATTTTGAAAACAAGATATAATTTTGAAAAAAATTATTTTGAATAAAAGGTTAGCGGATACAAAACAATATTCCACTAGATTTTTCCTAGGTTCTATCCTATTTAGGGTTCTATCCCTTTAACAGGCTCGAAGTGGATTCCATTACACGAATAAATTGAATTTTAAGATGCCAGTGCTTTTCTAGGAGTTTTAACAAATTTTCTAATTAAAGAATAAATTACTTGAATTCTTGAACTCTTGATAATCTTGATACTCATGAGTCTTCGGTCTTGATATCTTGAATCTCTATACTGTACAGTCTTCATTCTTGGTACCTGCATGGTTAATTCCTGCATATACATATATATCTCTAAACTTATCATGTTTGTATTTATATTTTATAATCTATTCTAAGGTTGTTGTCATCAAAACCATCATATCATGGACTAAAAGTATTCACTATTTCAGTTAACCTATTGATTCTTTTACCCTTTTTTCCCCAAAATACAGTTATGGGTTATCACGTGAATATACTCATATTTGAAGAAGTAAAACATTAATTAATAATACCACTCCTATGGGTTTAAGGTCCTTGAAATACATATCATAAAACATTGTTAACACCTTTAACTTATATTTTTATCATGGCAATAATTCTTCAAAATTACATACTTAAAACCCTTACAAAACTCCTTTATATAAGCCATGGGTTTTCTTATAAAAATTAGAGTATGGGCTTTTAAATCCTTTAAAACCAAACCTTTCGACCTTGTCGAAAGGTCTTTAAAACACCCTTTTGAATCCAAACCTTTCGAAACTATTGATAATATTCAACACTTTAAACCTTTTCAAAACCATTGAATTCTTAAAATATAAACCTTCTGAAACCATTGGATCTTATCTTTTTGAAAACTTACTATGTTTAAGTTATAACATGCGGAAGGTCCTCCTTTAAAACCTTTCGACTACAATGGAAGCAACCTTTCGACCCTATCGGAAGGCTTGCTTCGAAAGATTTAAAACATTTCATTTAAAACAATAGATCTTTGCCTTTTTAAAGCAACTCCTTCGAAAGCTGGGGTTACACTTCAATTATAAAACAAGGGTAAATCATCTAAGTCGAAAGCTTTGAAACCTTTCGAAATCAATAGGAGAAGCAACTGGTTTTTAAAACAAATAAATCTTTCGTCTTTGTCGAAAGCAATGACTTCAAAAGGTTGTAAAAAGCGGTTATAACCTTTCGACTATATCGGAAGGTTCAAAACGAAACAATGATAAGTGGTAATAATCATTCAATTGTGTCGGAAGATTGAATACAGAATAGTGATAAAGTAGCAGTAAGGTTTAAAACCTTTCTTTTTAACATTTGACTTGGTTGAAAGCTGTGCAGTTAGTACCCCGCTTTTACCCCCTCTATAACCCTGCTATATCTCATAGCGGATTTTTGCCACTACGATTTTTTCATATATCACCAAATATAGCCTTTCCGCTTTAAGCCCTGCTATTTCCGCTATATCCTGTTATTCCTGCTATATTCCATTATTTCTGCTATATCTTCTTTAAAGAAATGAATTGAAAAATGACATTTATACATTATAAAAATTGTGAAATTAATTTATTTAATTGAATTTTTAATATATTTTCAGAAATGAAAATAGTCTGATATTCTACTAAATTCAATTATGTTGTATAACGGTTTTACGATTATTTACAGTATATTCGCACATGTTTTTATTTAAAATTATTTATGTATTAATTATAATTCAATTGAATGTTAATTTTTCAATTAATTACCATATATATATTTGATAAAATATTAAGTATTAGTTTTATATGCTATTTTAGAGTCATCCGCTATATCCCACTATATCCTCGCTGTATCCCCGCTATGACTTTTTACACCTCCGCCGCGTTGAATCTGCCAAGCCTTTTAACTGCACAGGTTAAAAGCAACCAAGTCGAAAGCTCTAATTCGAAAGCAAAGCAGGCTATCTTTGGTTTATAAAATAAACACACTTCAACCCTTTGCAACCAACCTTTCGACTTAGAACCCTTCAACTCTATCCAATTAATTACATATCAAGATACTTGATACCATACGCATTGGTTTGACCTTGTTGAAGGCTACAACCCTTCGACTTAGTCGAAAGGTCTGGGTCGGAAGGTTTGATACCTAAAGTGGCTGAAACACGCTAAAAGCATGATTTTCTTATTTTAACTCAAAGAAGATAACTTTTTAACTAATCTGCCTTTATTTATCAAATTCTCATTGGTTAACAATTACTTTTCATAAAAACGCTACTACTAATTTCAGAATTAAATAATAATTTTATTTTATAAAATGCCCCTTCTCCTTGATTAAATATATAAAACATTTATGTCCCATGCCTTAAATAATTTTATATATTCATCAAATCACTTAGGGAAAATCTGGAAAAATTGCAGAAAATCTATTTTGATATGCTTTTCAATGTATAAAAATTTCAAACCCAAATAATCATTATTTTAGCTGTAATTAATTTATAACCTAGTAAATTATTTTCTTCACTAGAAAATTAATATAAAATCCATCTCAGTTTCAATTATTATGAAAATTGAAACCCTTCTCCAAAATCCTGTTTTCTATTACATAAAATTTTCCCATGGCATTTAGATATCATTTCATCTCAGTTTTACCTTAAACCGTATATATCTTCTCTTAAACAACCATGTTTAAACATATATAATTCAAAATCAAGCATATCATCATTCCCTGTATCATTAAAACATATTTATCCTTAAATCTGAAACCATATGATGTTAAAATAAAAATAGAGATGTAGAAACTATTATTCACCTTAGAATGGATAAGGAAATTGAAGTTTGATAAGTTTGATTGAGACTGATTTCTCTAGCTTGAATCCTAAGTTTTTGTTGAATTTCTCTTCTCTTCTTCCTAATGGCCGACTTTACTTGCTTCTTACGTTTAAAATTATGTTTGGGATAAAAAGAATGTGTAGGTCTAAGAAAGATAGATAAGGGTGAGAAATGTGGGTGGCTATTTACCCAATGCCCTTATGTTTAATATCCTAACCATTTATATAAGTTCATTAGTTTTAATAAGCATGGCCACCTAGTTTATTAATCAACCTAAATCTCCTTATCAACATTATTCAATTTTATTTATTCTAATTTGATCTCCTGAATAATGTCGATAAAATTAGGGGTGTTACACATCGTCTCAAGCACAACTCTAAGATGATCTTCATGCTCCTTCTCATCCTTAGAGTATACCAAAATGGCATTTATAACCACCAACACGAATCTATCCAAATACTCTCAGAAGACTCGATTCATCAAATCTACAAAGAAAGCAGGTGCATTCGTCAATCCAAATAGCATCACCAACCACTCATACGAACCATACGTTGTCCGAAATGCTGTCAAAGAAATGCTGTCCTCCGCTACTCTCAACTGATGGAATCCTATCACCAAATCCAATTGGGAAAAAACCTTAGCTCCACTCAACTGATCAAATAGATCATCTATCCTTAGCAGAGGGTTCCTATTCTTGACTGTCCTTTCGTTTAACTTACGATAGTCGATGCACATCCTTAACGACCCATCTAGTTTCTTCACGAATACCGCTGCCGCTTTCAAAGGTGAACTGCTTGGTTTAATAAAATTCCTTCCTTTTAGATCCACTAGCAGCACCTTCAATTCTTTCATCTATGTCGGTGTCATCCTGCTAGGTGGTCTACTCATAGGTTCAGCTCCTGGTACAAGATCTATTCGAAAATAAATAACTCATTTCGGTGGTAGTCCTGTGACTAGCTCAAAAACATCTACAAATTCCCTTGCTACTCGAACCTGACTAACCTCTTCTCCAATCTCCATGGCACATAACAAAGCCTAAACACTCTTGCTAAAATTTTCCACTGAGAAGATGATTCGGTTATAACTATATGGGTGTCTCAATGATATTTCCATATCATGACAAAATATCCTAGCCTCATACTTACCCAGCCAATCATACCCAAAATGATCCCGAATCTACAAAATCAAAAACTTACAAACTGCAAGCAAACTTATGACCTAAAAAATCAAGTTCTAACTGGTCACATCTCATTCCTAGAGTTGCATACCCATCTTTTGGATTCGCAACCCTTAAGGAAGTAACTAAAAGTCTATAGGGTGGATCTTGTAGTGTATATGCAAGTATATGTGACAAAATATATGATGCAGCTAAAATAGTATTAATCTAAGTAAATATAGAATAAGCACATCAGGATTTTATGCTGCTTCTGACCTCCCGTCCTACGTCCAGTCCCGAAGCTCCCCTTCGTAATTCGAATATCAAAAACCCTCGCTTCATCTGAAGGAATAGGCTTGGTTACAATAAGTTGTTCTTGTCAAATGTGTGTTCTAATATAACATGGATGTTGACTAATTAGTCAAATTGCTTTCAATATATATCTAAAGAGTATTATCTTTGAAGAACTAAATATATGGAAGAGTGAATACAAGTAAAGATTTCTAGAGTGTAGAGATCAAGAATATAATGTAGAATATGGAATTAGAAAGCGTAAGTAAGTAAGATGAGTTTGTCCTCTTGATTCTTGATGCTATATATAGTTGTAGATAGGTATCTTGGGTAGTTGCATCCATTAACGAAGACTCTAAATTTGCTTCCGTTGATGGTGAAGAGATGTGGCGAAGAGAAGCGGAGATGTCCATTCATATATGGCAGTTGAAGTTCATATCTGAAATTCGAGTTTGAATTCAGACGTCTGGTATTTGTATCAGACGTCTGATACTATATATTTTTTGAATATAGTAGAATATCAAACGTCTGAGTGCTATTACCAAACGTCTGGTCCAGCTTGTCTGTTGTTCCAGAGAACTATTTTAGACGTCTGGCTTGTGCACCTAGACGTCTAATACGGTGCATATCTGTTTTTGTGCACTTTTTCTATTGCTTCTTTGTACCTATCGACTTGTAGTCTCTTATAGTGTCCTTTAAGCTTTGTTCTTGTGTTTCTAGTGATGTTGTTATAGCAAGTACCTGTATATATAAATGTATATATGTGTGTGCGTGTATTCAATTTCCATTGTATAATTGTTGTCATCGAAACCGTATATTGGGTTTCCTAACAGTAACAAGGTATGTGGTCTCAATCACAACCTGTCAGCCAAATACCATGATATAAATGAATGTGATGCACTGGTATCAAATTGTATCCTAACTGGTGTACTCTTGACACTGGTTCTTATAATGCCCAACTTGGTCACAGTTGAAGCATTTCACATTCTTCTTCTCTACCGACTTCTTCCCTTTGCCTATTCTACATTCGTGAGCATAATGACCTTTCTTATAACACTTGAAGCATACTAAATCGGCTTTCTCCTTCTTGGCAGCGTCCTCTTTCTGGACTCCCTTCTTCTTCAAGAATTTTCTCTTCTTCACCTGGGGACCTTGTGATTCAACTGGTTTCTCCCTGGAAGAAACAGCAAGCATCTCCTTATGGTGAATAGCCATTTCTACTACCACATTACAAGGATCTAGGACATATGTCATGGTCGTTCTAGCAAGTTTCGGCCTCAATTCTCGAATGAACCTCTCATTCCTTCAGATGTTAGTATCAACCAAAGCATATCCATATCAAGACAGCTCATCAAACTTAGCAGCGTACTTGATTATTGACATTTCTCCCTGGACTAAATCCATGAACTTCCTCATCAACATGGACTTTGCTATTCAGATAAAAACCTCTGCACAAACCTTATTCTAAAATTAGCCCATGTCAACCCTTCCTCCGGAACTCCGGAGATCGCACTATTCCACCAGTGAAGCGCTGCCCCTTGTGACCGCCTAGAGGCAGGCCTCCTCTTTTTCCCATCATCCGATCATAAATAATTAAAAATCCTCTCACAGATCAACAACCAATTCTCAACCTCAACAACATCCTCGGTTCCCATAAACGGCTTTCTACCTGGACTGATGTAGTCTCTGCTCAAGTTAGCATAGTTATTCCCAAATGGAGCCATAAGATTAGCCCCTCCAACATTACCAGCAGCTCCGGCTAGCAAAAGATTAGCCAACAACTGATACACCATTCCCACATCTACTGGCGGATTTCCAGCACCTACATTGGCCTCAACATTTGGGTTAGCATTAGCCTGTCGACCTTGGTTCCTCCAGGTATTAGGTCAAGCTATTCCGCTGGTTGTGGTGCTTCCTCTGCCTAGATTTCCTTTTATATTTCCTGCTTCCATATCCTCTTTCTCATAAATCTGTATACGAGCCTTAGTAAGATATAGAAGAATGGTGTAAGAGAGAGGGGAACACATACTTATATATTTATATATCAAATACAAGTACGATATGTTAGCATTAACCTAAACCCAATCATATTTTGTAATTCACTGGATTATGTTTGAAAAAGCTTTTAGGGTTAACTTTTCTTTTAAAGTTTCATAAACCTATTCTCTGATACCAACTTGTAACATCCCCTTACTTGTAGATCCAGAACTAACGACTACGGATTCTACAGTCATCCATAGTTATTAACTCTCGACGACCAAATACGACGGTGTTAGATACATTGATACACAAATCACAAGAACATGGAAAAATTTAACAAATTAAAAACAAATTTCCACATTCTATTCAAACCATTTCAAGTTCATTACATAATTGCACAAACGTTAACCTCATTCAAAAAATATAACTATTACACATACACCAAGAGCGACATATGATGATGCCCCCTTTGTTGGTCAGAGTATATAGTAAGGCTAATAAGTCTGCCTTTACATCCAAAATACACAACAGAGAAAAAGATAATTCTAAATAACTAACTACCTCCTGCACGCCTTCTGAAGCTTTATTCGTCTAAAAAGAGAACCTGAAAACCTTAGACTACAAACTAATCAAAATCAATTGAGTACCCAAGAGTTTAAGGGAAAAACAAGAACTTTGAGTCATACATAAAGCCTGATATGAATAATAATCTAACATCTCAATCCATTTAGATATCTGGTGAGACCACGCCGCTTAGCGGAATGGGTTTCCCCCTCACTAGTATCCTAAAACCTTCATAAAACCATATATTGTGCTCCTGCATCAACAATGGTTATAATATAGCATTTCAAAATATCACGATAATATACATATATAAACAATGTGGATTTCCTATCCCAAGTCTAATTAACTCCCTATCATATTTCTAGTTTCTAGGGTCACTATTAACATATTAGTTTTCATGGGTTTATTAGTAACCTTTTTATAATTCATGGACACCCTGTCCTACTTCAGATTTTTCATGGGATCAATAAGACCTATAAGCCCCTACCAATTAAGTTAAGTAATTCATAGGTTCCACCGAACATATTGGTTATTTTGATAACTCATCTTATATCCTAGTTTTCATTGGTTGACTAGGAACCTATGGATTACTCTAGTAACTCCCCTCTTAACCTAGTTTTCATGGGTTGACTAGAAACCTACAGATACCTCCATTAACTTCTGTATTATCCTAGTTTTCATTAGTTGACTAGGAACCTTTTAGCCGATGTCAATTCTTAATCTGGATGTGGTTTTCATAAGTTCACTACAAACCAAATTGGCCCCTGCCAACCATCCTTAATACACAGTTTTCATAGGTTTATTATGAACCTTTTGGTTACCACCAATAACTTCCTAATCGTAGTTTTCATGGGTTTACTATGAACTTATCTTCCGGACAACTTCAAAGTTTAGGCATCCTATATTCTGGTCTCCCTGACTCTCTAGATGCAATTCTACTCATTCAGGAGTTTAATCAATTTATATTCACTACTGGGTTAGCCTAGATGGTTCTTCTACTCCTTTATTCCCTAAAATACAGTTATGGGTTCTTTATCATGTGAATATATACATATTTGAAGAAGCAAACATGATAAATTAACAATACCACTCCTTTGGGTTTAATATCCTTGAAAAAGTTTAGATATAAAACGTGGTTAATCCCTTTAACCTATAATTTTATCAAGGAAATACTTCTTCAAATTTACATGCTTGAAATCCTTTCAAAACTCCTTTATTTAGCTATGGGTTTTTTTCTTAAAAATGAGTTTGGGTAATAAAACCTTTCGACACCTTCAAAACCTAACTTTCGACCTCGTAGGATCACCTCTTTTAAAAGCATAAAAATCTATCTTCAAAATCATAGGCTCTTTCCTTTCAAATATTTTAAATCCTTTCCTTTGAAACCTTTCGATTGAGCTAAAGTTTTATCGTATAACTATAGAAGCGTAGCTTCAAAACCATTGGATAGTACCCCTTTCAAAATCATTGAAGGTTACCCTTCGAAACCATTACCTTTCAAAGCCACTGGGTTTATATTTAAAATAATATTTTTGAGTCAAAATGAACATAAGCGAAAGCATCTCTTTTGAAACCATTCTTTATTTAAAAAAGTATTGGGGAAGCTTGGTGGTGTCGAAACCATCCTTTCGAAAGCATTAAAACACTTGGGTAAAACATTGAAGGTTGGCTTTGAAACCCCTTTCGAAACCATTGCCTTCGAAACCCCTAACCCTTTTCAAAAGTAGTAGGAAGTGGCTTATATTTACAACATAACCAGTACCTTTCGACGGCATTGATGTCTTCAATACAATCGAAAGGCATCAAATCACATAAAGGTTTCGACTTGGTCAAAACTACCCCTTTCGAAAGCTTCAAATAAAAACTAAGTAACTCTTCGGAAGCTGCTACTTGAAAACAAAGGCACGGCTCTTCTTCGAAAGCTTCTTTAGAAATACCCTTTCAAAATCATTGGTTTTGACTACTTCGAAATCCGTTTTTTAAACAAGCAAGCGCTTTTCTTTTAAAACAAAACAAAATAAAAGAACAAACCCCTTTAGAAGCTACGTTTCAACACCCTACCTTCCGCCTTTCTCCAATCCACTAAGTGCCAACTAAATGATACCATGTGCATTGGTTTACTGGTTTCGACCTAGAAGGTTTCGACTAGGTTGGTGGCGGAAGCTGTAGGTTGAAATCTCCTTCCAAAGGAGGCGGAACCAACTTTTATGAGCAAAAGGCTCTTTTTACCAAATAAAGTAAACTTTTTGCAACAAACTTGCCCATTTGTAAACACGTGATTGGCTACCATAAACTTTCAAAAAAATTGGCTAATATTTGCGCATTTTCTAAGATCTAAAACCAAATAACAATTCACAAATAATCCCTTCCAAGGAATAAAGCAATTAAATCATTTAGATCCTCCTTTCAAAATAATTTAATTTCCATACTAATTCACTTAGTAAAAATCCTCAAAAATTCCAGTAATTCACTTTAATCATGTTATCTAACATATCAAAATTCCAGACCTAAAATCTTAAAATATTTTGCAAAATAAATTTAGAAACCCAAATGACCGTATTTTCCTTTGAAAATTCTTAATTAATTTTCCACGGCTTGAAAATTTGTAAAAATTTAAACCCAACTCCAAAATCATGTTTCTCATAACTTGAAAATTTGTATAAGCTTCACATAGTTATCTTGGTAAATTGACCCTGCAACAAAAGTTTCTATTAGTAGTACTATTAAAAAGGATTAAATAATCTTTGAATGTTGTTTGCTATCATTGGTTATTTACTTTAAAAACATAACGTTTGGCGGAAAATACCTAAAACTAAAATCTTAAGCGGGTCGAAAATTTCTTATTCCCTCTTTTTTTCTTATCCAGGCCGTATTATCGAAACCCCTCTTTCGTCTTCGTCCTCCCGTCCAAAACCCTAAATCCCAACGCAATCACAAATTCGCTATCTCGCTTGAAGTTTTAATGGCCAACAAGATTTTAGGTAAACTTTCTTCTATTTCACAATTTGCTTGATTTTGTTCGTCATCTATATAAAAACCGTAATTTTCTTGATTTTTGTACTATCTTGTTGTTCTCGTGTATATGGTCAGTTCTAAATCTTTGTAAAAAGTTTTCATTCATTGTTGAATATGTAAACTTTTCATTCATTTCCTACGTATGGTTACAATGCAACTTTCTAAATTGGTCAACAAATTTCGAATCCTATTGAGTTATTAAAATTTTCAACATTTTTCTAATAGGTTAGGTTAACATAGGAGCTATTTGGTCATGAATTTTTCAGTTAAACTATGATGCATAAGCAGTAGAGGTTGAGATTCAAAGAGAAAATATAGTTGAGTTTTATGTAACTTAATTGAAATGTAGCACAACTGAATATGCTTATTTTATACAATCTCAAATGTCTAACCCCAGATGTGTATCCTTGAATGAAATTAGAGCACATCCAAATTAAATAAGAGAAGATAGTCGGTCTAATTAGTACACAGTTGTTATTGAAACTAAACTTCACTTTAACGATATTACTGGTATACTCAAGTAGTAAACTTCATTTTAATGGTATTACTGATATACTCAAGTATTTTATAAACTACAGTTTTTTTACATACAACACATAAAAAGTATTCTTTACTTCACTTTACCCGGCATTTAGTTCTGAAAAGCACTATAACGGTATTTTCCATACTAGTGTACACTTAAGTGTGCATTTAGCATAGCAAAAGAAAGTACATCGACTGACATTATATTTCCTGAAAATATCTTCATAGCTTTAGTTATGAATATTGCCAATGCAGGCAAATAATTATGGGGCTAATAAAATAAAATTTTAGTTGTAACTGGTGGCATTGTTTTGTTTTGCAAAAATAGAACGCGCCATGCTTGATGCAAGCTGATGTATAGAAGGAGACAGTGGACTAAAACGGCCAACGATGCTTGAAGCTGAAGGCATAAGATAGCTGCATTGGTGAAGGCAATTAAAAACAAATTGTAGTGCTTCAATTAAAGAGATAAAGATAGCTAAGCACTGTTGAATATGCGCTTATATGATTTTTGTTTGATGATAATAAACATATATATATTCATTTAAATGTATTTGGTAATGTACTATTTTATTTTTCATAGATTAAATAAATATTTGTTGAATAAAATAAATTACACAGAATTTGAATTCAAACAAAAATTTTATTCAAACAAATATTTATTACATGTTTGAATAGTACAAATTCAAGCTCTCACTATACATATACAATTTTGATTCTAAATACATCATAATTTCATATTTATATTTAGCCTCACTACACATCACTCATTCACTCAATTCGTATTTCATCTTCAACTTCATTCCAGTTAGAATCCAGCATTCGAGCAATCTGCAAAAATATTCACTAACATTTGGGTTGTTCGTCATCATTTACATTTGAATTCATCACACACGAGCAATGTGACATGCACAGTGAATCACTGTACATGCCACAAGGCCGTGCACACCGATATACACTTGATAATGCTACAGGACAGGTGATCACAAGGTCAAACCCAAATATATAGACAGGTTCAACTCAGGTGCAATATATTCAAAATCTCATCAACAGCAAAAGGTCAAACCCGAGTTTTTGAAACTGGATTCAACACAAGTGAAATTTCAAAAATCAACAAGAACGGATGCAAAGACCAGTAATGCAACAGTGATATGCACAGATGCATTCAAAGTCAAAACCAGCTGCAACGTGGATGTCACAAGCAAAGACCAAGTGAACAACTACATGTTGAACAAATGAAAACAGAATGCACAACCTAATGCATCAAAGCACAAATACACGAAAGATGCAGTGAAACAAGGCAATGCAATATGCAGTGCACAACAACAAGTCCAGCAGCTCAAGTAACAAAACTCGAGTGCAGCAGTGAACAAAACTGAAATTTAAACACAACTACAAGCCCAAGTGAAACCAGGGAACGACTTCAAGCATGATTCAGTTGCATGTACAACAGGTATGGTGACACAAGTGATACAAGATAAGATGCAGTGAAGCATGTACATAGGCCACCAGTGAAACAATTCATATACAAGAACCAGTGAATAACATGGAAGATTGAAGGGCACAGGAAGATCAACACAGCAACAATGGCCAGGCAATATGCATCATGCACAGGTCAGGGAAGTAACAAAGTGACTCAAGCTACAATCATAAAGTACATATGAACCCAAATGACTACAACAAAAACAGAATCGAGCAGCAATGCACAAATGACACAAGCAAGAGAAGTATAACCATTATGACCAGAAAGAGAGGCCGAATAAAGTGAAAATTGGATCGAGCAAGTGCAGACACAAGTGGTGGTACAGCAGTAAAGAAAATACCCTAATATGCAGCAGTATAAACACCACATTAAATTCAAGTGACTCGGCAATGCTTGAAGACTACAGCGAACATAGAGTCAACACAAATGCAATGCAAACAACATGGCAGTAAAGATATAATGGTTGTGAACAGCAAGTAAAATCGAGCAAGTGTGCAGCTCAATGGACAGAGACAATAACAAATATAAAGAGGCGATAACCACTTCACCAAAGTCAAAACATATTCAAGTTGAAGCCCTGCAAGTCCAGGATGACGCAAATACTCAAGACAGTACAAACCAAAATGAAAACTGCTAATACATGGGGAGTGACAATTTATAATGAACCAGAGTGCAACTTCAAAGATACTACGTGCACAACATCAAGAAAAATCAATTTGAAGCCGTGGATAATCAGATAATGAATGGATTAACCGAAGTCAACAAAAACCACAGTCAAGTTACAGTGAGAAGTTGAAGCCTTGGATATGATTCACGAAATCAAAAATGGCCTAAGTCGAATAAATTCAACACCGTGGTAACCACGTAACAATTTCAATGTCGCAATACACAGTAAAGCCGAAGACAGAATTCAACGAAGAAAAAATACGTCTTTGAAAAAGTCCAAGCAAAGTAAAAGAGGAAAGTGTTTGCCGTATCAACCAAGAAAAATTGAACGCTTCAAAATCAAAGCCGTACGCATCAAGGCAAGAATATATCGGGAAAGAATCGAATTGATACGAAACAAGTGTTTCGGTATTCATATAAATACCAACACCAAATTATCATCATTGGCATGAAAAAAACGATCGAGTTCAAGTACGAATACACAAAAGCACAAAAGCATAAAATTACATACCGAAGCAAGGAGACGAACTCGATCCAAATTGAAGAGCCGTGAGCAAATCAAAGAGCATCGGAGTCTACTACTGAACAGTATTGAGCAGCCCTTCAATTCGACAAAGAAGCCCTAATCTGGATCGAGAACAAAGCCCTAAATTCACAAAGAGGAACGAACGAGAGAACGGCCTCCATTTCCCCAAAGGAAAGAATAAAAAGGATCGGGTCGAAATAAATAAAGGGGGCCGGCAAATTAAGTTTTAGGGTTTTTTTAAATAAGGGCATTAGTTTTAAAATAAGGGTTTTATCTTATTATTTGTTTTAAATTTGTTTTTAATTTTAAATCTCTTTTCAAACCGTTGTATTTGCTAGTTGTGTGACTAGGGGACAAGCTACGTGGCGTAGCTTGAGAATTCGCAACTCAGTGGCTGAGTTGTGGCAGGGTTTTGAGCGTAGAGTTAGGTTAGTCAGTAGCGGGTGTCGCGAGTTTACGTGTGTAAGCGTGTGACTATCTAATTTCTAGTAGAAACCTTGGAGGCAGCACGTAGGCAGGGTTTTTCCGAAATTCTGTGTCGTTTCTTTTTCTGCATTTATTATTCTGCTATTATCTGTGCTGCTTTTATTCTATGATCTGTGTTGAAATAATTTTATAAGCTTCCGCAATTAATTTTTAAAATTTATACCATCACCCTATTCACCCCCCCCCCTCTAGGGTGAAATCGATCCTACAAGTGGTATCGGAGCTAGGAATAGAAGTCAACTTCTGTTTTAAAAAATTCGTTTTTCAAAAACCAATTTTTATTTTAAAATTTTGAATTTTTAAAATGGCTTCTTTTAATAATGCTTTTGCTGAGGGTCAGTCCATAGTTAGACCACCAATGTTTAATGGTGAATATGCTTATTGGAAAAATAGAATGAAAATTTTTCTGAAAACCATTGACGCTTAGAACATTGTTGAGACAGGTTATAGAGCACCAACTATAATTGTAGATAATCAGGAAATAGATAAACCGATGGATCAATGGACAGAACTAGAAAATAAATTACAAAATGCTAATGCTAGAGCTATGAATTCTATTATCTGTTCATTAGATCAATTTGAATTTAATCGTGCCTCACATTGTCTAACTGCACAGGAAATATGGTACACACTAGAAGTGACTCACGAAGGAACATCTCAAGTCAAAGAACCTCACCTTGCCATGCTAAGCAGCGAATACGAGAATTTCACAGTGGCAAAAGAAGAAAATGTCAAAGAGATGCATGGACGACTTTCCAATATCGCATACAAATCAAAAGCCCTTGGAAAACCATATACAGAGTTGGAGATAGTCCGAAAAATCCTCAGAGTCCTTCCACGAAGTTTTGAAGCCAAAGTGACTGCCATTCAAGAGTCAAAAGATTTGAAACAAATGAAAGTCGAAGAACTCATCGGAAACCTCACTGCTTATGAGCTAGAAATGAAATTCAAGGAAGAACGTGAAGGAGGTGATACTCGAAAGAAATCAATAGCTCTTAAAGGAACAACAGAAAGTGATAGTGATGATAATGACGATGGAGCAACGGAATTGGAGCTGATAATAAAGAAAGTCAAAAGGTGGAATTACAAATACGGAAATTCAGCTCTAAATCGAAAATTGAAAAGCAGAATAAATAAAATATTGGACAATCCAGAAGAACAAAAGATCATCTGTCATAGGTGCGACCAACCCGGACACATCAAGCCCAATTGTCCTCAAAATCGATGCGACTTTGAAAAGAAATCAAAAAGGAGAAGTTTTGCTGCCCGATGTGCACGTAAATGTGCATATTTTTACCACCATATTTAATCTATTTGAATTAAATAAATGATCATATTGGGTATTTTAACTTGTTTTAACCAAAATTCATATTAATTCCAAATTTTCACATATTCATCTTCATATAAGGGCAAAATGGCCATTTGTGCGCGTATATTAATTTGAAAGAATTTAATTGGAAATTTCTATAATATTTTGTAGGAATTTAGCTTCTCATATTAGTGGGTTAATGAAGAAACATGCATGCACAAAATGGATATAAAGGAATGAAGATAGAAATAATTCAAAGTGAAGATCATGGAGGACCCCACCTACCCACCTACCTTAATGTACAAATTAAAGGCTAATGCACATGCTTTTGGACTTAATGGCTTCATGTACACTTAATGGGGGATTAAGACATGTTAATCATTACTTGGCCTCCACACTTCCTAAGGGGCATTTTGGGCATTCCCCAAAAAGTGAATTAGGGTTTTAAAACTTGTACATATACCCCTTATGTTTCATGTAGCCATCTTCCTCTTAGTTAGTGAGTTTTAGTTTAGAAAATAAATCAAATCTCTCTTTCTTTCCATGGCTACTTAGCCATTTCTTCTCTTATGTAATTCTTTTCTTTTATGCAATGTTAATTGTTGTTTCTTTTTTATTACATGTTCATTTCCTTTTATGCAAGTAGTGTAGATTTTCCTTTATGCAATTAGAATAGTTGTCTTTTCCATTAGCTTTCATTTTACTTTCTTTTTGATTTCATGTTGCTTTCTACATTTGTTGATTTGATAACAAATATGAGAGCTTAATCCCTACAATTTAGGGGTAATGAAGCTCTCTAGTATGTAGATGCAACATTTTGATGTTTATGCTCTCTTTTTGTGCTTTAATGGAAACACTTGAAGTGGTTTAATGATGTTGTTTAGCTTTGAATTTGATAGTCTATGTTGTTCATAACAAATAGACTATGCTTAAACAAACATAACACAAATTGCCTCTTCATCTAAATATGATTATGGCAAAGAAGTGAATGTTGAAATTAAAATTTGATGGCTTATATTTCTAATTAATAGTTAGTAGGCCATGCTTAAAATAAATTTTGCTTTCAACTTTGTTGTCATATTTCATGAGAGTTAAATGTGTATTAGTGGTTGTGTTATAGTTTGATGGTTTATATTGAGCTAATTAATAGCACAAATATACCATACTTATGATAAGCACATCAACTAATTCACTAATGACAAGAAAAGAGAGATCATAACTTCATTTTGTTGATTTATATGATCTAGAGAGTGGATTTATCTCTAAATTGTTCTTTTAACTCTCATATTTTTATCATTTTCTTTTGCTAGTTTTTGTTAGTTTCTTACATTTCTAACTAATCACTCTCGACTTCGGTATAATTTGATTGAATAGAATTTTAAAATCATCAATTCCCTACGGATCGACCCGTATTCGCCACGTGCTACATTCGTACACCGTGCGCTTGCGGTATAAATTTTATTTCAAAATTCGTTCGACGGTTTTCTAAACCGATAGAATTTTCGTCGACCAACAAGTTTTTGGCGCCATTGCCGGAGAATTTGTCTTGATTTTGTTTTTCTATTCTTTGAATTATTTTTGTTTGATTTTTGTATCTTATTTTGTTTTGTGTGTTAACTTTCATTAAAAAAAAATTATTAGTTCGTATGTTTGCTGTGTGACTTGTTTTTGAATGCTTGTTTCTTGTTTTCCTGTTGTTCTTCTCTTTGCATCCCTAAAAAGAAAAAAAGAATAGACAATTTCATAAAAAAAAATGTTTACATTTCATTAGCTCTGTTTGAAACTGTGTACATTGCATTGCTTGTTTCTACACTCTGTTTGCATTTCATTTCTGTTGCCTTTTGTTTTCATATTTCTGTTACATCTTTAAAAATAAAATAAAAAACCATTTCTGTTTTTGTTCTCCTCCACATTCTTCTCAACCATCTCCTTCATTTCCATCAACCAAGCCCATTTCTCCAACCAAACACTCAATAGAAAACTCCCCAAACAGACAAAACTGCCCTGTCTACAGCCATCTCCACTTTCATCATCACGACCACACTGTCTTCATATCCACATTACTGTCATATACCAATACCTCATTCACCATCACAATTCTCCTCTACAATCATCTCAAACTGCTGCAACCACTCACTATCTACCACTCGATAACCACTACTGCACAAACTACTCCATACTTGACCTACATCTTCCCTGTCGACAGTGCCATTCTCTCAAACCATCCCACCACCAACATCTGCTAACCTCCTTCCCATCATCAATACTCCTTTCCATAAACTTGCCACTACCTGACACTTCCTCTGTGCACTTCTGCTACAGCCATTACACCAAACAACCACTGCACAGAGCAACCCACCCCTCTGCATTACCACAAAATTGCCCAACATCACAGACTCCCCTTTGTCAAATTGCTCGACACATTTCAATCGCACCGAAAACAACACTTCAAACATCACACTGCAACTTCAAGACTTCACTCACTCTTCACATTTCAATTCCACAACAACCCCTGTCACTCACCACTGTCCATACTTCCTCTGTACCACATATGACCGTACCAACTCAACAAACCACTGCCTAAAATACCCACCATTCACTATCACCTGACCACATATCACAGTCATCACCAAACACTTCAACAACTTCAAGTTGCCAAACAAACCAAAACCAAAACCAACCATTTTCCCCCTGACATTCAACGTCTTATCGTTCACTAACAACCATTGGCAAAAATCACAGCATCTCTACATTTTTCCTAACCATCCTTCTTCGAACCGTACAAACTGCACTACAAGCAAACGACTTCCACGGCAAACAGCAGCCACCTAAAAATCAACCTCTCTGCAATCACCAGCGGCGGCACCATCTCTCACCAAATTTCCATAAAACTGCAGCTCCACATAATACTTCTGACACCACTGCAATTCGCATATACCACCATCAACTACAAGCTTCAAACAGCTTCCATTCCCATCCACTTCTCATCACCAGCACTACATACCATAAAAAAAACGCTTCACTACGAACCTGCCTTCCTCCCCACTATAGCAAATCGCACTGCCTGGCAAACCATCCCCTAACCACCATCAACTTTCGTCGCTGCCCATACCACCAGAGAACTACAATCGAATTCCTCCACCCAACTGCAGTCCCCAAATCACGATTGATACTCGACCTCATACCATTGTGCAACCAAAGTCGCACACCCATCTTCGCTTGAATCTCCATTGGACTGCACCTTCAAGTTCACGTCTGCTGCCAATCGCGAACATCGACGCCTCTAAGCCAACGGTCGAACACTCGAAAAACCCAAAACTCGAATTTCTAGTCTCTTTTGATTTCTTGTCTCTTTTGATTTCTTGTCTCTTTTAAGTTGGTGATTTCCTTGTTGTTTGATCCTAGATATAAACGATTTTGAACTCGGAAACTCATTTGGGAATTAATGATGATTTTCTTATCCTGCCAGCTTTGACTGTTTATACTAGTCAATTGCTTATATGCTGGTTTGTATTAGTTAAGTGGGTCGGGGCTGGTTTTGGGTTCCTATTCAAGTTTGTTGAGTGAAGTTTATTTTGAACAGAAGTGAAAGTTTGTTTAGTGAATTTTGTTCAGTGGAGTTGTTCTTAAAAAAAAAACCAACAAGTTTCATTTTTGTTTTTTTTGTTATGTTTTATTCTAATTCTTTCTTTCAAAAAAAAAATCAAAAAGTGTTTTATTTTGGTTTGTTTTGTTTTCACTTGTTTGTTTAGATTGTTTTTAGTGTATTAATTTTTTTTTTTTTTTTTAAGTAAAACCTACTTTTAAGTTTCCTTTCAAACAAAAAAAAACCAAAAAAAAATATATATTGTATATATCTTAGTTTTTAATTTTCAGGTTGCCAAAGTAGGAAATAAAGGAAGAATAGCTTGCTGAAAATTGCTTCCTTAGCTAGCCAAAATAAATTGCTCTGCTTGCTAAAAAATTCTGCTTTCATTTCTAGTTTTATTTGAATTGTAGGTTGCTTGCATTTGCATTTTAAAAAATAAAAAAGATTCATTCGTAGTTGCATTGTTAATACACGTTTAGTTTCTGTTCTGCATTTAATCTTAGATTTTGATTAATAATAACGGTTAGACATCGATAACACTTAATTGTATATTGACAATTTGTCTTTTTTTGAACAATTTAATTTCTTGGTGTCTAGGCTACGGCAGAGTAATAACCATTTATAAATATTACGGTGATTCGTAAATATTATAGTGGTTGTTCCTCTAAAGGTACTTAAACTTCGGCTGCATTGCTACGGTGATTCGTGGTGCACCGATAAATCCTGCCCGTTACCTGGCTGAGAACTATCTTGTTTATCTAAGACAATTTGTGAATATACAATTTTGGGTTAACTTAGGATAAATCATTTGTAATTAACCCTTGCATTCATTTAGTTGCATTTGTTCATACATATTTTAAAAAAAAATAAAAAAAATTTCAAAATCCAAAACTAATTTTTTTTTTAAATATTCCTTTTCTTTTTCTTTGAAATTTTTAAATCCTTTTCCTTTGAAATTTCAAAAGTCCAGAAAAATTAGAAAAACAAAAATCCAAAAAAAAAATTATAAAACCTTTTCAAAAGCCAAAAAAAATTGAAAATTCAAAAACAAAACAAAAATAAATTTTCCATTTTGAAAAATAAATTCTACTTATAAATATTTTCTTTATAAAAAAAACCAAAAAAAAAACTTGAAAATGTCCGAGTTTCTTTTTTCTTACTCACTTGAATTTAACGGTGAAAATCAATATAATCCATATGAGTTTACTCCAAATTCGTATGGATATTTTAACAACAAATTTTGTGTAAATAATTCAAGTTTCGAACAACAAAATTTTCAAAACGATGACCAACCTTCGACTCTTGAAAATAGCATTGAAATGATTTCATCTTTACTCGAACTTTCTACACGAAAAAATCAAGAGATAAATGATTTATGTAATTCTTATTTGTGTAATAACTCGAGTCAAGGATTTCAAAATTTGAATTCAATTCAAAATTCAAATGATTACGATTATAACCCATGCCAATTTAATTTCGAACTCCAAAATGAATTTCAAACTCAACGTGAAAATGGGAACAACTTTTCAAACGAATTTGGCAATGGGAATAGTTTCAATTGCGATACGATTGAAAACTTTGGTTATCAACAAATTCAAAGTGAAAATTTTCAAATTAATAATCATGAATTTGATTTTGTTGACGAAATGAAAAAAGATAACGGGGATTTATTACTTGAAAATACAAAACTTATCGTGAAAATCATAATCAAATCTCAACACACGAAGAATCAAATAATAATCTACCGTTTATCGAAATTGACAATTCTTGTTCTCAACAAGTCCAAATCGAAAATTTTCAAGTTAATAATTACAAATTTGACTTTGTTGAGTAAATGAATGAAATTTACGATGATCACACGAATTTGTTGACTAAAACATTGGAAAATTTTCGTGAGAAACAAAATCAAGTTTCAATGTGTGACGAGTCAAACGATAATCCATCTTTTACCCAAATCGATGGTTTTCAAACAACTTTTGAAACTGAAAATGATGAGCTTAACGAAGTTGTTGAAAAGACGGTAATTGTGTTGGATTTCAATTCTTTTGAGAGTGAGAAAATCGATTTAAATTTCGATCTTCCTTTTTCTGAAAATTTGAATACACCAACTTTGAATTTTGAACTTGAGACATGTAATAAAGTTGTTGATAATCCAATAAAGGAAGGCGAGTTTAATGAACATGAATTTTTTGGACTTTTGGATGACGAGTTGTTAAATTCCGAAGGGGAAGATGAAAATCGCCATTTTGATTTTGAAATCAATAATTGTGAAAATGTTTTCAATGATAAGCTTGAATTTCAAATTGGTGAAAATAAACTTGAACTTCAATCAATTGTTTTGTCGACCCTGAAAATCATCGAAAACAAAACAACTCGTACGATTTTTAATAAAACGACATTCATTTTTTCAAATCGACAATCATATTCAAATTCTTTTACGATTTGGTTTTTCGTGCTCAAGCCGTGTCTCACGCATTTGACGAGACAAATGAATTGGTCTTTGGAAGACCGTTTCATTTACTTTTTGACTATATACTTTCTCATCTCTTGTAAATAGTAATATTTCATGTAAATATAGGATTTTTATTTTATTTTTCTCCTTCCATTTGGGTTGACTGTGGGGACACAGTCAAAATCAAGTGTGGGGCGGGGGAGACTCATCTTCATTTTTTTCATGGTTAATTTTTGCTTTAAAATCAAAAAAAAATTAAAAAAAAACCCAAAAACAAATTTTCTTTTGATTTATTTTTAAAAGAAACACTATAAGATAAATATATGGCTTTGGTTTATTAAATTGAAATTTTTGAAAATTTATTGGTCTTAACAAAAATAGAAATGAAGTTTGATTACAAATAATAATGGTTTAACTAGTATCTAGGAAGATTCATATGTGTTAATTATGAAGTACATCCTAATTGAAAATCTTTATTTTAAAAAGTGGTTGATTTAAAGTAAAGGATATAACATTTTTTTGTCTTCTAAGTTAAATGGTGCTAAGATGATTTTGCAAAACTCCCTCTCAAAAAATATAAAAAAATAATAATAATAACATCCAAGTATTCACTCTCATTTAAAAGTCCTCACGGTTATGCATGGGTGATTACTTGGAATTTTTGATTATGTGATTTCATACTCATTTAAAAGTCCTCACGGTTATGATGTATGGAACACATGCAAAAAAAAGACTTAATAAAAACCACATACGGTCGATAGTGTATGCATGAAAGTGTGTGCACTCGCCATGCTCTGTACTCCCCTCACATAAGCCCGAAAGGCAGTGCATGGGTGGTATATCTGGCCTCAGTTTATCTGAGCTAGGTGAGTAATTTTTGTTGCAAATAATGAGAGAGCAAGCAATTGAAATCCTAGCACTATTTTTACTTAGTTGATTTAATTTGTTATTGAAAAGAAATGAAAATACCACTTTGATAAACTTTGATAATCAACTACGGATCCATTTCATAGTTACACTTTGTTATTAACCAAAACAACGAGTTAAACTATAGTCTATTTGATATGATAACTTGATTTTTGCTGAAAATTTTGACGAGTAAATGACATAAATTTTCAAGATAATAACCAAAACCTATATTTAACTTATTCGTGTCAATTTAAAAATAAATCCTTCATTTGTAAATATTTTCAAAATTTTGCATTCATCTCTTTGTAAATATATCTTGCATTTTGTAAATATTTTCATCCTCTATTTGGATTTTGTGGGTAGTATCCACTGAAAACCCTCGTGAGACAACACTCGTCCTACTAGAGACACCCAGAGGTTTAACGGCTTGTTGCATACGCTCAATGCAATCGTGCTTCCTACGAAAACGGATTTATCTTAATTTTAGTTTATTCGAGGACGAATAAAAAGATAAGTGAGGGGGTATATGATGTGCACGTAAATGTGCATATTTTTACCACCATATTTAATCTATTTGAGTTAAATAAATGATCATATTGGGTATTTTAACTTGTTTTAACCAAAATTCATATTAATTCCAAATTTTCACATATTCATCTTCATATAAGGGCAAAATGGTCATTTGTGCGCGTATATTAATTTGAAAGAATTTAATTGAAAATTTCTATAATATTTTGTAGGAATTTAGCTTCTCATATTAGTGGGTTAATGAAGAAACATGCATGCACAAAATGGATATAAAGGAATGAAGATGGAAATAATTCAAAGTGAATATCATGGAGGACTCCAGCTACCCACCTACCTTAATGTAAAAATTAAAGGCTAATGCACATGCTTTTGGACTTAATGGCTTCATGTACACTTAATGGGGGATTAAGACATGTTAATCATTACTTGGCCTCCACACTTCCTAAGGGGCATTTTGGGCATTCCCCAAAAAGTGAATTAGGATTTTAAAACTTGTACATATACCCCTTATGTTTCATGTAGCCATCTCCCTCTTAGTTAGTGAGTTTTAGTTTAGAAAATAAATCAAATCTCTCTTTCTTTCCATGGCTACTTAGCCATTTCTTCTCTTATGTAATTCTTTTCTTTTATGCAATGTTAATTGTTGTTTCTTTTTTATTACATGTTCATTTCCTTTTATGCAAGTAGTGTAGATTTTCCTTTATGCAATTAGAATAGTTGTCTTTTCCATTAGCTTTCATTTTACTTTCTTTTTGATTTCATGTTGCTTTCTACATTTGTTGATTTGATAACAAATATGAGAGCTTAATCCCTACAATTTAGGGGTAATGAAGCTCTCTAGTATGTATATGCAACATTTTGATGTTTATGCTCTCTTTTTGTGCTTTAATGGAAACACTTGAAGTGGTTTAATGATGTTGTTTAGCTTTGAATTTGATAGTCTATGTTGTTCATAACAAATAGGCTATGATTAAACAAACATAACACAAATTGCCTCTTCATCTAAATATGATTATGGCAAAGAAGTGAATGTTGAAATTGAAATTTGATGGCTTATATTTCTAATTAATAGTTAATAGGCCATGCGTAAAATAAATTTTGCTTTCAACTTTGTTGTCATATTTCATGAGAGTTAAATGTGTATTAGTGGTTGTGTTATAGTTTGATGGTTTATATTAAGCTAATTAATAGCACAAATATACCATAATTATGATAAGCACATCAACTAATATACTAATGACAAGAAAAGAGAGATCATAACTTCATTTTGTTGATTTATATGATCTAGAGAGTGGATTTATCTCTAAATTGTTCTTTTAACTCTCATATTTTTATCATTTTCTTTTGCTAGTTTTTGTTAGTTTCTTACATTTCTAACTATTCACTCTCGACTTCGGTATAATTTGATTAAATAGAATTTTAAAATCATCAATTCCCTGCGGATCGACCCGTATTCGCCACGTGCTACATTCGTACACCGTGCGCTTGCGGTATAAATTTTATTTCAAAATTCGTTCGACGGTTTTCTAAACCGATAGAATTTTCGTCGACGAACACTGTCACATGGAATACAAGTGATGAAGATAATCAAAGTGCTGACAGTAAGGACGAAAAAACAGACTTGTGTCTTTATGGTGAAATAGCTGACAGTGATGATGACGAGCCAAGTGAGGTATCAAAACTTTCTCATTTGGAATTACTTATATATTTCCACGAAGTGAATGGTTGTTTTGAACGACTTAAGGAGAAGTATGCCAAACTTGAATCACAAAAAGATACTTTGATAGATTTAAATAAACAAATTGACCAATTAGTTAAAACCTATCAAAGTAGGATCCCTAAGTGTGATAAGTGTCCAACATTCGAAGAAGAAATTAAAAAATCAGAAATTAATATAAAATCACTTGAAAATGAAATTCTGATTTTGAAAGAGAACGAAAATACTAGGAGAGAAAATTCTTTCAAAAAGTGCACGCAATTATTGAACGAAAATGAATCTCTCAAAATACAAGTCCAACAATTGTCAATAACTTTAGATAAATTTTCAAAAAGTGAGAAATCATTGAATCTGCTATTAGGGAAGCAAACTGTTAATACAGCTAGACAAGGACTTGGATATAATCAATCTGAAAATGTTGAAAGCGATATTAATCAAGAAAATTCCATGTGCACAATTTGTAGAAAATATGGACACGATCACAATAATTGTTGGTATAGACCCAAACATGTGAAAACCATACCAATTTGGGTTCCAAAAGGCACAAATATAAACTCTCTCAAAATTAAACAAATTTGGGTGCCAAAAGAAACAATTATTAACATTTTTGGGTCTCCACAAAATTATTTTTCGAAATATTCTTCCACTAACAACCATGGACCTATAAAAACAAATAGGTCACATAAATCTTTTCCCGTGTAGGTGTGGTGGCAGACTAAGGAACAACAACAGTGTTTTCTGAATTTTTGGCTGTTCCATAAAAACAACGGGCGACAAAGCAAAGTTCCTTAGCCTAGTATAAAGGTGACAGAATCACAATGGACAACGACGAAAAATATCGTAAAGGTAAAACAGGTAATGGTATATTTATTTGAACGATATATTAAATGTGATAATCAGCACCATATTCTGAGTTAAAATCAGCCAATATCGAGATGATGAAAAGATGATGACTTTGATTCTGACTTATTCAAAATAGTTGACCAATTACATTTATGCCAAAAACACTATTCTTTGATTTACTTCATATATATTAGTTTGGATATAGTGTTTTGTTGGATGATAATATTTTTGGTTATAATACGGCTAACTCTATGTTCACGATTTTCTGATTATTTACACGGCTTCAATCCAAATTCAAGTTAATGCCATTTAGAATGCTGTTTGAGTTTTCATGCACACTTCTTGATCTGGTCTATCAACTATAATTAATGATGATTTTGAGTGAAAAAGAAATTCAGATGCAGATTACACTGGTATTCTAGTTGATAGAAAAATTACTAGTTGAACATGATTTTTGAGACATTTAGTAACTGCATCGTTTTTCAAAGAAAACATCTGCATATTTTCCATTACAAATAATTTTCAAATAGCAGAAATTTTTTAACCCCTTCAAGAAAATCATTTTTTCAGATTAGTCATTTTTATTTGATTTTAAATGACAAATTTTTGACTAATCTGATCCCCTACTAATTATCAAAAAGATAAATAGTGTTTGAAAAAGTGATAAGTGTTGATATTTAACATGCGTTACTCAAGAGAGTATATTTGGAAAATTTCTTTAGGAATTCAAACAAGAGTTATAAAAAATTTTGTTGGGTAAAGATACCATATCTATCATATTTCTATCAACCATGGTTTATCAAAACTTAAATATAGTTGGTCGATATGTGGTACTATAATCAGGGATCAATTTTGTTTTTCATTACATATTTTTTTGTAAAAATAAATAAATATCCAAAGTATTCACTCTCATTTAAAAGTCCTCATGGTTATGCATGGGTGATACTTGGATTTTTTATTATGTGCTTCCATGCTTATTTAAAAGTCCTTACGGTTATGCATGTATGGAACGCATATCAAAATTAATTGATTAAATAGACAAGTTGATTCTAATCCCATTTAAAAGTCCTCACGGTCATGCGTGGTTAGAAGATACTTGATTTCATTTTAAAAAAAATAAATTGGAATACTACTAATCTCATTTAAAAGTCCTAACGGTTATGCATGATTAGTAGATATTCAAAATCCTGATATAAATGTACCAAAAGTTGATACAATTATATGATTTTATATTAGAATATCATTTCCATTCTTTCTAAAAGTGGAATATGCGCCTAACAAGTGTAGTTATGATTTTTTTGATTTTTATTAAAGTTTAATATTTATATTCAATTTGAGTTTAATATTGGACTAATATTGATCACTTTATCTCTATTTTTTCTAACACTGTTATTCTTTTGCTGATAACAAATGGGGGAGAGAAAAGTTAAGATTTTGTCAAATAGAATCAAGCAAAGGTCAAATAATTTTCCATTTGCATCTAGGCTCATTTATATATTTCTATTTGTATGCATATATGTAGGGGGAGCATCATGTAGAGAGGAAGCATCTAAATAGGGGGAGCAATTAGAGTATATCATTGATCAAATACATTTAATGCAGTCAAAATCTTAAATATATGCTTGTTATCATCAAAAGGGGGAGATTGTTGAATATGCGCTTATATGATTTTTGTTTGATGATAATAAACATATATATATTCATTTAAATGTATTTGGTAATGTACTATTATATTTTTCATAGATTAAATAAATATTTGTTGAATAAAATAAATTACACAGAATTTGAATTCAAACAGAAATTTTATTCAAACAAATATTTATTACATGTTTGAACAGTACAAATTCAAGCTCTCACTATACATATACAATTTTGATTCTAAATACATCACAATTTCATATTTACATTTAACCTCACTACACATCACTCATTCACTCAATTCGTATCTCATCTTCAACTTCATTCCAGTTAGAATCCAGCATCTGAGCAATCTGCAAAAATATTCACTAACGCGGTAAAATTGAAAAAGAAATATTTTTACAATATAAAATATGGATTTTGAAAATATTATTTGCCTCAGTTATTTAGGTTGTTCGTCATCATTTACATTTGAATTCATCACACATGAACAATGTGACATGCACAGTGAATCACTGTACATGCCACAAGGCCGTGCACATCGATATACACTTGATAATGCTACTGGACAGGTGAGCACAAGGTCAAACCCAAATATACAGACAGGTTCAACTCATGTGCAATATATTCAAAATCTTGTCCACAGCACAAGGTCAAACCCGAGTTTTTTAAACTGGATTCAACACAAGTGAAATTTCAAAAATCAACATGAACGGATGCAAAGACCAGTAATGCAACAGTGATATGCACAGATGCATTCAAAGTCAAAACCAGTTGCAACATGGATGTCACAAGCAAAGACCAAGTGAACAACTACATGTTGAACAAATGGAAACAGAATGCACAACTCAATGCATCAAAGCACAAATACATGAAAGATGCAGTGAAACAAGGCAATGCAATATGCAATGCACAACAACAAGTCCAGCAGCTCAAGTAACAAAACTCGATTGCAGCAATGAACAAAACTGAAATTTAAACATCAACTACAAGCCCAAGTGAAACCAGGCAACGACTTCAAGCATAATTCAGCTGCATGTACAACAGGTATGGTGACACAAGTGATACAAGACAAGATGCAGTGAAGCATGTACATAGGCCACCAGTGAAACAATTCATATACAAGAACCAGTGAATAACATGGAAAAGTCAAGGGCACATGAAGATCAACACAGCAACAATGGCCAGGCAATATGCATCATGCACAGGTCAGGGAAGCAACAAAGTGACTCAAGCTACAATCATAAAGTACATATGAACCCAAATGACTACAACAAAAACAGAATCGAGCAGCAATGCACAAATGACACAAGCAAGAGAAGTATAACCATTATGACCAGAAAGAGAGGCCGAATAAAGTGAAAATTGGATCGAGCAAGTGCAGACACAAGTGGTGGTACAGAAGTAAAGAAAATGCCGTGATATGCAACAGTATAAACACCACATTAAATTCAAGTGACTCGGCAATGCTTGAAGACTACAGCAAACATAGAGTCAACACAAATGCAATGCAAACAACATGGCAGTAAAGATATAATGGCTATGAACAGCAAGTAAAATCGAGCAAGTGTGCTGCCCAATGGACAGAGACAATAACAAATATACAAAGGCGATAACCACTTCACCAAAGTCAAAACATATTCAAGTTGAAGTCGTGCAAGTCTAGGATGACGCAAATACTCAAGACAGTACAAACCAAAATGCAAACTGCTAATACATGGGGAGTGACAATTTATAATGAACCAGAGTGCAACTTCAAAGATACTACGTGCACAACATTAAGCAAAATCAATTTGAAGCCGTGGATAATCAGATAATGAATGGTTTAACCGAAGTCAACAAAAACCACAGTCAAGTTACAGTGAGAAGTTGAAGCCGTGGATATGATTCACGAAATCAAAAATGGCCTAAGTCAGATAAATTCAACAACGTGGTAACCATGTAACAATTTCAATGTCGCAATACACAGTAAAGCCGAAGTCAGAATTCAACGGAAAAAAAATACGTCTCTGAAAAAGTCAAAGCAAAGTAAAAGAGGAAAGTGTTTGTCATATCAACCAAGAAAAATTGAATGCTTCAAAATCAAAGCCGTATGCATCAAGGAAAGAATATATTGGGAAAGAATCGAATTGGTACGAAACAAGTGTTTCGATATTCATATAAATACCAACACCAAATTATCATCATTGGCATGAAAAAAACGATCGAGTTCAAGTATGAATACACAAAAGCACAAAAGCATAAAATTACATACCGAAGCAAGGAGACGAACTCGATCCAAATTGAAGAGCCGTGAGCAAATCAAAGAGCATCGGAGTCTATTATTGAACAGTATTGAGCAGCCCTTCAATATGACAAAGAACCCTAATCTGGATCGAGAACAAAGCCCTAAATTCACAAAGAGGAACGAACGAGAGAACGGCCGCCATTTTCCCAAAGGAAAGAATAAAAAGGATCGGGTCGAAATAAATAAAGGGGGCCGACAAATTAAGTTTTAGGGTTTTTTTAATAAGGGCTTTAGTTTTAAAATAAGGGTTTTATCTTATTATTTGTTTTAAATTTGTTTTTAATTTTAAATCTCTTTTCAAACCGTTGTATTTGCTAGTCGTGTGACTAGGGGACAAGCTACGTGGCGTAGCTTGAGAATTCGCAACTCAGTGGCTGAGTTGTGGCAGGGTTTTGAGCGTAGAGTTAGGTTAGTCAGTAGAGGGTGTCGTGAGTTTACGTGTGTAAGCGTGTGACTATATAATTTCTAGTAGAAACCTTAGGGGCAACATGTAGGCAGGGTTTTGCCGAAGCTGGGTAAATTCTGTGTCGTTTCATTTTCTGCATTTATTATTCTGCTATTATCTGTGTTGCTTTTATTCTGTGATCTGTGTTGAAATAATTTTATAAGCTTCCGTAATTAATTTTTAAAATTTATACCATCACCCTATTCACCCCCCTCCCCCCTCTAGGGTGAAATCGATCCTACAAGCACCATTCAACGGGTATGCAAATGAAGATTGACTTGAAATGTTGTCTTATCAAGAAAATCGCATCTGTGATCGACCTCACTGGCGTGAAACCAAATTGATTTGTTGAAATGCTTGTCATCCTTCTTAATCGACGTTCACTGACTCTCTCTTAAAGCTTCATTGTATGACTCATAAGCTTAATTTCTCTATAGTTTGTACAACTTTGAATACCTCATTTATTCTTGAATATTAGAACTAACATGCTTCTTCATTCGTCTGGCATCTTGTTTGATTTAAAAATATTATCAAATAACTAGTTAGCTAGGCTATCCCTACATCTCTAAGGTATCTCCGCACCTCAATGAGGATGTCATTAGACCCTAACGATTTGCCTACTTTCGTCTATTTTAACGCCTCCTTTACTTCGAATCTTGAATTTTCGAACAAAATGTTTGCTAGTTTCATCGAAATAGTCATCCATCTCGACCATAGTGCTATCACCTTCTTCATTGAATAACTTGTCGAAATATTCTTTCCATCTATTTTTTATTTAATCATCTTCACCAAAAGTCTATTATTCTCATTCTTTATGCATTTAATTTGGTTGAAGTCTCTCGTCTTTCTCTTGTAGAGCTTAGCTGTCATATGGAGGTTTTTTTCACCCTCATTCATTCTTAGCTTTTGATATAGATCTTCATACTTCCAAACTCTTACTTCACTCACCGTACTCTTTGCGTTCTTTTTTGCCTCTTTGTGCTTTTGCATGTTGTCCGCACTCCTGATGTTGCAAGCATTTGTACCAGTCCTTCTTCTCTTTGATAGCCTTTTGCACATCACTGCTTCACCAACAAGAAATTTTAGGTTCGCATTTATTTTCTTTTGTTATCCCAAACACCTCAGTAGCCACTTTCCGAATGCGTGTTGTCATCTCCTCCCACGTGTCATTTACTTCTCTTTCCATATTCCATGCGCCTTCTTCCATCACTCTATACTTAAACACCTCTGGGGCATCTCCTTTAAACTTCCTTCATTTCATCTTACTAATCCTAGTCCTTTATTCCATCGAACACATATCCGAAGACAAAACTCGAATATCAAAACTGATATTGTGGGACGACACACTCTCTAGGTATGACTTTGTAATCTACACAAGCTCGTTTGTCATCTGTAAGGACAAAGTCAATCGGGCTAGAGTGTTGGCCGCGACTGAAAGTAACCACATGTGATTGTCTCTTTCTAAAGAAGGTCTTAGCTATCATGAAGTCATAAGCAATAGCAAAATTTAATATTTCGTCTACTTCCTGGTTTCCATCGCCATATGCAAAACCACCATACATTCTCTCAATCCTTTCACAAGTTGTACCAACATATCCGCTGGAATCTCCTTCTACGAAAATTTTCTCGCTACCAGGCACATCTCTAACCATGACATCTAGATCTTTTTAGAAATTCCTCTTGACGCTTTCACTTGGGCCTACTTGTGGGGCATAAGCACTAATGACGTTTAGAACCATATTACCAACTACTAGCTTGACTAGGATGATCCTGTCCCCTTGTCTCTTAACGTCAACCACTCCATTTATAAGGTTCTTGTCAATTAAGATGTCTAACCGTTCTTGTTATGTTCTTTTCCCGTGTACCCTAAATTAAAGTATATGTTCTCCACATCCTTCGTCTTTTGACCCGTTCATTTGGTCTTCTAAACACATAATATATTTAAACGTTGCTAGTCGTAGTATCAATTATCTTTCTTAACTTTTCTCTTAAGGATCCTACATTCCAACGATCTAACAGAGTCATACTTTCATCGACTAGCTTTCTTGTCCCTCGCACCCACTGTGTATGCTCTTTTAGCAATATTTGTTAAAGATACATGCACCTGCTGCATAAATCATACTGTAACTTTTTTGATTTTTGATTTTATTTATGATATTTCCATAACATAAAATTCATTTATTACTAATCTTTCAGATAAATGAGTCATACAGTTTTGATTTTTAGTTTAAATTTTGTCTGTTATATAGATGTCATAATCAATGCTTTCCAGCAATAGTTTGATTTTGAATTTTCTTCCACCTTTCGTTGCTTTCCTCCTTTCATACCATATGATTTGCATTAGTTAAAGAAAGACACATCTCCACAACAGCGAATGAAATTTATAAGGACAAATTTTGCATATAGGCTCGAAAAATTATGCATCAAGGCTTCAGAAAAAACTAATTAGCAAAATAGGCCTCGTTTGGTTTATATTTGCGCAAATATGGAGTGCGCAAGTTATATTTTTTTTTAAAATAACTTTCGCATTCCATATTTGCGCAAGCTTTATTTTAAAGCTTGCGCACTTATGAAATGCGAAAGCTTGTTTTCGGGCATCAAAAAGGCAGACAGCTGAATCTATATTTCATTTCTTCCCCATTTCTACTTTCTTCCCAGAACCCTCCCTATTTCTGAATCCAAACCCATTTCTCTTCCATATCCAAATCCATAATCACCTTATTAACCAAAGAGTTGCTAAGCTATATATGGAATCATCTTCTTCATCGTTACAAAACAAAGGTAATAATTAATGTTTTTGACAATTAAGATATAATTTTGCTATTGTTGATGTTGCTGAAAATGAAGAGTTATTGATGGTAATTGTGTTAATTATTAGAGAATCGTGTTGTTGTTGAAGTAGTTGTTAGTGTTTAACAAACTAGGAAACTCAATTTTTGTATTAGTAAACTGAAATCCCTAATTTACACCTTAATTGTTTATTATGATGGTAGACATTAATGATTGGGAGATAGACAATGAAATATTGATGAAACATTTTGATGTGGTTGAAGGAAAAATCGAAGTTGCAAGTTCAAGTCACATTGACTTTGATATCGATCATGTTTTGGAAACACAATTTGAACCAGTACAACGTGAATTCCATTCAGGATCATCAACCTTACACGCTCGTTTAGGTGAAGTTGTTTTTGTGGAAATGCCCGGTCATCAACATACGTTGACGGAAATTTGCTAACGCGTATACATCCTGTTAGTCCATCCGTGCCAAGGGGACAACGACCATTTCCAAACTGTTATTGCGGAGAAGTGTGTAGTGGTTGTTTGCAGAAAAGAAAAGAATGTTGGACGTAGATTTTTCGGGTGTAGTTCGTACAGCGAACATAGATTAAATCCTCGTGAATATGATTGTTGCAATTATTTTAAATGGATTGATCAACCCCTGTGCGAAAGGGGACTTGAGTATGCCCACGAACTGCAAGTTGAAATAAGTCGTTTGAAAAGTGTGAATGAAGAACTAAGGACAAACAGCGGAAGGCCTAGAATGTGGTAGATGTTTGGGAGTTGGTTAAGTTGTCATATTTGGATTTTATGTTGAACCGTTGTATCTGTAATATGTCGTTGTAAAAATGTTTCTATTTGTTGTAACCCGTAACGTGTGCAAGGTAGATAGTTTATTATGTTGTTGAAATGCATTTGATATTGTTGACTTTGTTGATGAAATATATTGGTTACGTTGTTATATTGATTTGCTTGTTTAGGTTTTTTTAAAGATTGAGTTGACTGCTTTTGGTTAAAGATTGCCTACGGAAGCAAAATCTACCTAGAAAAATAGGTAATAATTCATCAAATTGATGTTTATAGTTATGTGAGTGAACAAAAACTAAGACTGTGGTATTGGAACTTATTTTGCAGACAATGTCAAAGGTTCCGACTATATTTTACTTTGATGGAGAATTATTGGTTGATGATGAAGGTAAACCTAGATATATGGGCGGAAAGCGAAAAGGATTGACAATAAAAAATCATTGTAGTTTCGAAGAGCTTCAAAAGGCATATGAAGTGACAAAAGCCTAGATGCATAATTCTACAAACGTTTACCAATATCAAACATTTACCTTCATTAATGTGTCGTTTAGGCTTCTACGCTATTCTTGAAGATAGAGAACACTTCTATCTTGGGGCCCGGGAGACAATTCTACAAACGACAATAATTGTTTATCACTACAAAAACTTTGTACAAAGTTAGGGTTTTGGCTAAATGAAGACTACATATTCTTTTGCATTTTCAAGAAATAAACCAATAATTAGAGCACATTGACATCGACATCATCATGACTACCAATTTCATTAACAACATCAATCATTTTCAAAGTAGTAATCAATTTACAATCAAAATAAAATTACCTCTAATCAAAGAAGAAGAAGAAGAGCTTGCTTCCATTTTTTGCTTAATCTAGTGGTTGATTGAAGGAATAGATCAAAGGGAATGTTTGGAGTGATAGATGTAGATTTGGAATGGGTTGAAGGTTGGAAATGGGGAGGGTTTTGTTAAAATTTGAGTTTGGGGAGGAAATGAAATATAGATTCAGCTGTCTGTCTTTTTGATGCCCGAAAACAAGCTTGCTCATTCCATAAGTGCGCAAGCTTTAAAATAAAGCTTACGCAAATATGGAATGCGCAAGTTATTTTTGGAAAAAATATAACTTGCGCACACTATATTTACGAAAATATAAACCAAACGAGGCCTAGTTTGCTAATTAGTTTTTTCTGAAGCCTAGATGCATAATTTGTTATTTCCTCGAACCTACATGCAAAATTTGTCCAATTTATAAATAGAAAACACTGAACTGATTTTACAGGAACCACATATACTTTAAAAGTTGCATTGCATTAATAGGTAAAACAAATGAGAGCCCTAAATTCGCTTACTAAAACAGAAATATCAATTATGCAGAGAAATCCTTGTTTTAAAAATAACTTAAAATTTTAGCTGTTAATTTATTCTTTTATGCATTAAGTTTCGGTTACTATTATTTTTATAATATAAGCATTATTATATATTGTTTGCAGGATGCTTGATTTATAAGATGAATGTTATATATGTTGCTTGATTTTTAACATAGATTCAAAATAAAGTTAATATATTTTTTATTTATTGTATTGGTGTTTTGACCATCTAATGTTATTGGTGAATATGAATGGAAGTATAACTTATTGTCATTTATTCATAGTTAAACCAGGTTTATGTTACCTTTCCTAAAGACGTTACTTTTTTTCATATTTATCGGGAAGATAAGTATTTGTAATTTGTTATCCCTTCTATTTCTGCATTCCATCTTCCATATATATTATGATAGGTGTACCATAACTACGTGGAAAATATTGAAAGAGCATGATATGCATTAGTGACTATTTATTTCACATTGTTATACCATGATAGCAGGTTTTAGAGTGTTTGTATGTTGAAAATTCATGTGGTTTTATGTCAGTGGTGGCTTACATGTAATATTTAATAAATGTTCTAATGTCTCATATTACTTTCCATAAATGCTCAAATGATGTTTTGTATATTGCTTAATCAATTATTTGTTAAATGAATAGAGAAGTGTACTGTGTTATTAATTATATATCATAAAAACTACTTCAACTGTCATTTTCCTGAATCAAGTACCTTACATTACTTGATTTGTTTACAGTATGAATATTGAACTGAATATTTACCGTCTCGAATCTTAGGTTCGTTATTTCAACTGTTTTTAACATGGTCAAAGAAAGTCCTCAACGTAAAGATGGAAAGGAATAAAAAGGAAATATGCTCAAGTTAAAATGATAAAAAAAGGTATATGATATACCAATTTAATTACACATTTTAACTATCTTGGATAAATTGAAAAACTTCAATTTATTTCAAAATTTAACTGCAAAAACAAAGATTCTACCCTTAGCATAAATACATATCTATGCATTTCCTAAAGTATTAGTTCTCAGAAAGCATTTCTTGCTACATCCAAACGCTTAATATTTACATACAGTAATAGGTATAGGCTATTACCATTTACCATACATGTTACCCATTACTTATTACATATTACTAAAGTGAAAATGCATATTTATATAGTAGTATATTCAATGAGCATACCTTTACAATTATTAAAAAATCTCCATTAGTTTTGAAAAGAATCAACTAATAAGCTTGTATCTTTTACTGCGTCAGTAAATACTACATATGTTAGTATATTCAATGTGTATAAATATATCTCTATCAATATATATGTGTGTGTGTGTTGGTGTGTGTGTGTATATGAGCAACCATGTTTTTGGAATAAAATATTGGTTTCAGACAACTTTTATGACAACAGCGAAATGATTTTTGGGTGGTTTCATGTCGAAAATTTATGTGATTTTATGTTGGCGGTGACTTAGATGCAATATTTAGTAAATATTCCAAATGCCTTATAATATTTTCCATGGATTCTCAAATGGTGTTTCATATATTTGCCTAATCAATTTTTGTTAAATTGATAGAGAGTTCATTGTATTATTAGCTATACATCATTAAAACTACTTCAAATGCTCATTTTCTCGAATCATGTCCCTTACATTCATTGGTTTGGCGTGAGCAGTAAAATGAATCATAAAATACTATACAGGTAAATATGGTAAGGAACAAGAGTACATGAACTATACCTGACCTATCCTTGCAAACAAAGAGTTAGCACTTTACACTATAATATGCTGCTCTATAATACTATAAAGGTACCATACAAAATAAAATAGTGGATGTCCATATATCCCTATCTCTAGTACCTACTCCCAATGATATCAACATGTAATATCCCACTAAAGAAAGAAAATAAAGCAACCATAGCATCCATCAAGCAATATCCACTATCACTTATCTGCGTTCCTTGAATATATGATAACTCGTATGACCTTCTTACTGCAAGGGACTATCGAAAATCACGGTTTTCGTTATGCTCTCGTATTATGTAAAAGCTCGATAAGTGTATCGTAGCCCAAAGGTAGACGCTAGACCCAAAGCCACTGGTCCAAGGTATACAAATCCCTACATGATCCATGGGTGTTCATACATATAATACCCTTTCTTTGACTACAACAGAAAACACTTTAAGTATCAACAATTCCTCAGCACATTCACGTACAAGCCATCCTTTGCTTCATTCAGATTCCGAGCCCTTATATTGCCCAATCCAGTTTCCATTACCCAGTAACCCACCATGTTCCTCATTCTACAGCTCTCTCCTTTGTCGAGCTGCTACCTTCAATAGTACTCCCACCATGAGTCACAAACTGAAGATAGAAAGATTTATCATGTTGTTACATCGCCATCCAACCTTGATGTGAATGAGCCAAAACCTCCATCATGATCTATAGGACCTCCACTTCATCTCGTAGAAGTCATACTCTCTCTGGACCCACCACGATAACTCGATAGCGACATAAAAAAGTCGGTATCGACTTTTCCATTTAGCCCATTATTGGCCAAGTTCCATTCCACTCCTTCCTTATGTCTAGTACTTCCTCCTTAGATGTTTTAACCCCGACCTATCCATCCAAACAACTCGGTCTTTATTCCAAAACATTCCACTTCACGTTTTAGAAACAGGTTAGCATAGCCTTCAATCATCAGCCAATCACCTATCTCTTGCCTTGGATCAACTCTACTAACCACACTCTATCATGGCATGCCAACCACCGAGCAATCTGACCAACCGATATAAGTCGAAACCGACCTCTTTATGTTGGTGCTGAGTTTTGCACTTAGAGAATTCAAAGCCACAACTTGAACCCCAAGCTCTTCCCATACTCCAGAGTCTCCCTTTCATGTTTCGTCCAATCCCGACCACCTTTGCCTTTGATTTGCTAAATTCCCTAACTTATCCTTTTAAACATCCAAAACACTAACAAACCTTATCAAATCACAACATACAAATATAGATCAACATGCATAGACACCCATTCAAGCAATTAAAACATAAGAATATGATAAACAAGCCATTTTTTATCTAGATCTACATTTTACATGAATATGGGTAATTTCTAATCAAATTCAACACATAAGCATAGAATAACATGTAATAAAAGTTAGAAAAGGTTTTATAGCCAAAAATCATGTTAAATCATGCAATTTTACCATATAAACATGTATATGATAGTGAGAAGGAACAAACCACTCACCAATTGCCAAATTCAACCAATTTGAGTGTAGATCCAATACGAATAGCGATCAAAACCAATGCAAATCAACCAAATCGATGGTCTCTATCTTTTAATCAAAGATATATACACTAATCTTCAATTTGGTTTGATTTAGAGAGTAATTGGGTGATTTTGGATGAATCTAGATTAATGTGGGTTTAGATCTGATTTGAGATAGAGGGAAAAGTTTTGATTTGATTCTTCATTACCCTATTTATAGTAAATTTCAAATTAGACAAATGGACCTACTTATGCGCTTAATTAATTACACTAATTCTAGTATGTTGTTATTAATACTTTAACACTAGATGCAGATGGTCATCCCATGATCCTTCGAAATCTATAATTCATGCTCGTAAGAGATCTTCCAATATACGATACTTTTTTGATCTGCCCATCCATTTGTGGGTTACAAGCTATACTAAGGTGCACCTCGGTCCCTAATGACTCTTGTAAGCTCTTACAAAACCCATTGGTGAACAATGGGTCTTGGTCTCTTATAATGCTCTTTGGCACACCATGAAATTGTACTATCCACATTATATACAACTCTGTCAGCTTGTACACCATTCTACTTGATTTGATGCATATAAATCTTACACTCTTGGACAATTGATCCACTATAACCCAAATACCATCATACCCTACTTAAGTCCTTGGTGGTCCATCAATAAAATCCATTGATACTTTCTCATGTTTCCATTCAAGAATAGCTAGCAGTTGCAACAGTCCACTAGGCTTCTTTTACTCTGCTTTTACCAACTGATAATAAATACATTTTGAGATGAATGCCCCAACATCCCTCTTCATACCTTCCCAGTAATAAGTTCGCTTCGTATCTTGGTACATTTTGTTACCGTCGGGATGAATAGTTAATCTGAAATGGTGAAACTTTCATAGCCCTTCATCTCACAATCCATCAATATCTGGAACAAACAATCTCATATCCTTACGATGCCAGCCTTTTCAGTCGAGTTCGTATTGCTTTATGTTTTCAGATTATACTTCTTCTTTCCTTTCTTAGATCTCTACTAGCCTAGCATCTTGCTTTTTACTACTACCGATCCTTTCAATTAAAGTTGGTCTGATCGACAAACTGGCTAACATCTCTATTTCCAGCGTGCAATGAGTCCTAAAATCGTATCTAGCAATATATTCAATCTGGTTCCGTTCCAAGAACATTGCTCCCAAACTAGCATGTCTTCTACTCAATGCATTGGTGACTACGTTCCCTTTTCCCAGCGTATAGGTAATACCAAAATCATAAGAGGCCAAAAACTCTAACCACCGTCGTTGACGAAGGTTGAGATCCTTCTGAGAGAAAAAGTACTTCAAGGATTTGTTGACCGTGAACAACTCAAACCTTTATCCTAGAAGATAATGCCTCTACATCTTCAAAGCAAAAACTATTGTCGCCAATTCCAAATCATGAGTAGGATAATTCCTTTTGTGCAGCGTTAGTTTTCGATTAGCATAGGCAATAACTCTTCCCTTCTGCATCAACATCGCATCTAATTCAGTACCACATGCATCAATATGTATTGTTTACTCTCTATTTCCACTTGGAATGGTCAATACCGATGCACTCGCAACCTCTCTTTCAGGCTCACAAATGCCTGTTCACACTTCGCGTCCCAAACCAACGTCTGATTCTTCTTTGTCAAATTGAACAACGGTGCTTCTATCTTTGTGATGTCCTTAATGATGTGTCCATAATATCTCGCCAATCCTAGAAAAATCCTCACATCCATAGCATTCTTGGACTAGCTCCAATCTTGGACCATTGCCACCTTTGTAGGATCCACTACTACACCCTATCCCTTGACGACATGACCCAAGAATCTCATTTCTTCTCTCCATAAGTGACACTTAAAGAATTTCCCTCTTGACTTGTGCTTCCTTAAAATCTCCAGCACATCACAAGTGCGTCTTATGCACCTATATAGTTCGGGAATAGATCAGAATATTGTCCACCAACACAAGCATGAACTTGTTCAACTGGTCTTTGAAAACCAAATTCATGAGATCCACAAAGTACTCCAGAGCGTTTGTCAACCAAAATGATATCACCAAGCACTCATAGAAACTGAATGGCGTACAAACACAGTAATAGGTACACTCTCCATTGCAACTCTTAGCTAGTGAAATCTCATTGCTAAATCCATCTGAGAGAACATCTTTGCTTTGTGAAGCTAATTGGACAAGTCATCTATGCATGGGAGTGGATACTTATTCTTCTTCGTCACTTATTTAGCTTAAGATAATCCACACACAACCTTAAAGAGCCATCCTCCTTAGTCGTCAATACTATAGGTGCATCCCACTCAGATATGTTTCTTCAAACGAACCTTTTCCTTAACAGATCATTCACTTACATCTCTAACTCTTTCCGCTCTCTGGGTGCCATACACCTTAAAGGCATAACTATCGACATTGATTCCTTCACCAAGTCTATCTAAAACTCGATCTCTGTATGCGGCTGAAATTCGATCACTTTCTCAAAGACATTCAGATACTCTATAGTGATCGCATAGATGACAACTCCCCCTATGGAACCTCTAATGGATATAGAAAGCTAGACATTACTCATCCTCTGGTAAGCAACTAACCACTACTATTCACACCTCCACATCTCCGATTGTCACCAATAGCCTCTTGCAATCCACTATAGCCGCGTACTTCTTAAGCAAATTCATTCCCAAGATAATCCCAAACCTAATGAAATTTAAAACAAAATAATCACAAACAAAAGAGCATCCATGACTCGATAACACTATGCCACGATAAACCATGCAAAAGCTACTGGAGCCTCAAACAGGGTTTGTCACGATCAAGGGTCTGACAACTATCTCAGATTTTAATCCCAACCTGTGAACTAGCTCACTACATATGAATGAATGCGAAACACTATGTCATATAAAATTCGAACAAGAACTTCCCCGATACCTTGAATGACTACTCCCTTCCCCTTCTCCTTCGTCGAGGGAGCACTCGATAAAGTCTGGATTGTGTCCAAAGCATATGCTTTCATAACCTACTTATGCTTCATTGGTTTCAGGCATTCCTTCTACAAATATCCAGGCTTATCACAATTATAGCACTTATTCTTATCACTCACTTTGTAGTCCTTGATCAAATGACCTTTCTTCTTGCACCCATAGCAAGTAGGCTTCCACTTACCCTTCTTCTGGCCATTCTTCCCTTGAGTCTCCTTTCTCTTTCCGTTCCAGTTCTTCTTACCTCCACCACCTTATTATGGTTTTTGCTCTTCCTTCTCAATTGAAACAATCCTAGATGTTTTAGCCTTAGGATATAGATTATCATGACAAAGTGCTTTCTCCATAAGCTTCTCGAATAGTTCATCAATATGGTCTACTAATTTCTCTCCAAGATAGTCATCCAGACCAATGATGAACTTTTAACTCTTTCTTAATGGAGTGTCGATGAATGACATCCCATACTTTGACAAAGCATCAAATTCTACTACATAATCAAAAACTGACATCTCTCATTGCCTAAAATCATCAAACTTCCTAGATGATATCAACTTCTTGCCAGCCGAAATAAACTTCTCTTTGAACCTTGTCTTAAATTTTTCCCAATTGAACCGATCTTCTGGCATAGCAATAATCATGACATTCCATCAATTCATGGACCGCTCCTGAATTGGTCTAGAAGCTAACTTTCTCTTTATAGTGTCACCCACTTTCGTATCACTGAAGATGCGCTCATGAGTATCAATCCAATTTTGTACTTCTATAGCTGATTCCGTTCCATAGAATGGCTTTCCTCCTAAAGTAGAGTAATCTTTGCTCAACTTAGCGAAATCGGCTCTAGGAAAATGCATAGGGGCACCTCCACCAACAGCCATACCAACCAGGGGCATTCCTCATCATCGTTGCCATTATCATTGAACATAGCTTGAAAATCAGGCATAGCAGCTCCTGATCCTTCTCCTTCTTCAAACCCTAAAGTAGATCCCATAGTATTCCTTATATGCCGGCACATTCTTATCTATAACAATAATTATCAGTCTCGCATAAATAAAACCATGTCCGTAGTGCTCATTTGAATGCGACTTATTAAATAGTTTTGAAAACCAAAGTATATAAAAGTATGCACTCTCTCGTGAGTATGCACTCTCTCGTGTATATATACTCTCGATCAAGTCTAAGGCAATAACACATTCTACATCACTATTGGATCATGATATCGACTTTGGTTAATCGGTAACAGAAGCTCAATTACCAAATGTGAAGACTGCCCTATACAACTGGCACTAATAGTATAAAATAGTGTGTTGCAGTCATGCGCAGCCGATGTAAGATGATCATTAAGATGAATAATAACAAACATAGCGAATAACCTGTCGTATATCTCACAGCGCATGAATAAAATATCATATTACATATAAAGCAGAAGAAACAGCAATAACAATATGAACTAATCATCAGAGTTTAATATCCATAGAGATATACAACAATTGTCATAGAGTATACAAGGGGATCAACTCAATAAAATGTCTTTGCAATAGAAATAAGGAAGCACTGCCACAGGCTCCGCAGTTTTGCCCAACAGAAAAACATAGATATCCATATATGTATATAATACGAGATAGCTCCATCCAGCGTGTTCTCTGAACAGCTACTACGTCACTTAGGCATGTTATATAGTCTACTCATTTAACAGTACCCAAGATATTAAGAAGCAAAGCATAAAACCCTAGGTCATACAACAGTTTGTTATGAGCTGTAAATGAATCTCAAAATGCTATACAAGTAAATATAGTAAGTAACAAGAGTATACGAATTATACTCGACCTGTCTCAGCAACCAAAGAGTTAGCACATAACACCATAATATACTACTCTACAATATCATAAATGTACCATACAAAATACAATAGTGGATGTATAGATATCCCTATCTTTTGATATCCATGAGTGATAGCCTACAAAAGAAAGTAACCAAAGCAACCATAGCATCCATAGAGCCATACCAATTACACTCGTCCCTATGCCTTGAATATATGATAACTCGTATGGCCTCCTTACAACTAGGGACGAATGGAAATATCAGTTTTTGTTGTACTCTCGTATCATGTAGCCCAAAGCTCGATGTGTGTCTCGTAGCATAAAGATAGTCACTAGACCCAAAGCCATTGGTCCAGGGTATACAAATCCCTACGTGATCCATAGACATCCCTACTTATAATACCCCTCCTTCGAGTACAACAGAAAATATCCTGAGTATCAACGATTCCTTAGCACATTCACATCCGAGCCCTCCTTGGCTCCATTCGGATTTTGAGCACTTCTATTGCTCAATTCAGTTTCTATTACCCGGGAGTCCACCACGTTCCTCTTTTTACAACTCTCTCCTTTGTGAGTTGCTATCTTCAGTACCTACTCCCACCATGAGTCAGAAGCCAAAGATATAAAGCTTTGATCTTGCTGTTACATCACCATCCAACCATGATGCAAATGAGCTAACACCTCCAGCACGATCTACAGGACCTCTACTTCATCCCTAAGAAGTCTCACTCTCTCTGGACCCAGTACCGACATAAAAAATTAATACCGACTTGTTCACTTAGCCCATTATTAGCCAAGCTTCTTTGCACTCCTTCCTTACTACTAGTAATCCATGTTTAGATGCTTTGACCCCGATCTATCCATCCAAACAACTCGATCTTCACTCCAAATAATTCCATTTCACGTTTTAGAAACAAGTCGGCATAGCCATCAACCCTTACCTAATCACCTATCTCTTGCTTTAGGTCGACTCTACTAGCCATACTCTACCATCCCATGCCAACCGCCGAGCCATTTGACCAACAGAATTAAGCCAGTATCGACCTTTTCATGTCGGTGCCGAGTTGTGCGCTTAGGGAATTCGCACCCATGACAAAAACCCTAAGCTTTTCCCGTACTCCAAATCCCACCCTTTAGGTTTCATCCAATTTCGACCAACTTTGCCTCCGATTTGCTAAATTCTCAAACTTATCTTTCTAAGTGTCCAAAACACTAAAACCACATCAGATCATAACAGACAAACATAAATCAACAAGCACATAAATCCTTTCAAGTAATCAAAACATAAGAATATGATAAACAAGTCAATTTTTATGTAGATCTACAATTTGCATGAATATTTGAACATGAATAAGGATAAGTTCTAATCAAATTCAACAAAATGCATAGATTAACATGTAATTAAAGTTAGAAAAGGTTTTATGGCCAAAAATCATGTTCAGTCATGCAATTCCACCATATAAACATGTATAGGATAGTGAGAAGGGATATATCACTCACTAATTACAAAATTCAACCAATTTGAGTGTAGATCCAATACGAACAGCAATCCAAAGTGATGCAAATCAACCAAATCAATGATCTCTATCTTGAATCAATTATCTATTCTCTAATATTTAATTTGGTTTATTTAGATTAATTTGGGTGATTTTGGACGAATCTATGGTTAAATGGGTTTAGATCTGATTTGGGAAAGAAGGAAAAGTTTCAATTTGACTCTGCAGCCTCTTATTTATAGTAAGTCTTGAATTAGACTAATGGACTTACTTATGGGCTTAATTAATTACACACTAATTCTGGCTAGTAGTTATTAAAATTTAAAATTGGCATAACTTTCTAGCCATAAGTCCATTTTTCTATTATGAGCACTCTATAAAATATGAAATCATCATCATGAAATAATGGACCTGGTTTGAGACCATAATTTGATCCCAATTAATATTTATAGCCTAAAAAGATTTTTAGGGTCAAAATGGTCATATAAAAATTCAGGAAAAATCATAAATGTGTAAAATATTGCTAAGAGCCATATCCCAAAATTATAGAACCATACGACCTTAAATGAATAAAATAAAATATTTTACGATCCTCTGATATGTAAAATATGGGTCGTTACATATGCCATATGAAAATGATGATTGTTAAGTCTATTATTCACTTGCTAATTAAATTGTGTCCTCATAGGGTTTAGTCCCCATGTAAACTATCAAGATCGTTGTTACTAATGATTTTTTAAATTTGAAGTGGATGAAGTTAAATAGTGCAAGCACATATTAATAATATCCTAAATGCATTGCTTATGTTTTGTTAACATTAATTATGTAATTAATAGCATTTTTAATTAATCTTATTAGTCATGTTATTATTAGTTTTGTTAAAAATAAGTTTTCTAGTAATGTATTGATGTTTTTCTTTTGATTCTGTAGGAGTTTTACATAGAGCGGCAGTGGATAGAGAGAAAGCTATTTGGGTGGAGGAAGTTCCAGATTTGGAAGAATCAGTTTTTGAATCACCGCAAAGTGATATGTACACACTATCTGATATAGTTGGCGGTGGGTTTTTATTTTTTCTGATTATCACTTGTGTTCTATATAATCTTCTTACTTGTTATTTGTAAGCCACTTGATTGTCTCTAAGTTGTGATACATTAAAGTCATTTGGTGTTTCGTTGTTTGTTATGTATGGTGAATGATTATACGTTGAATTGTGTTTTTTTGTTTGTTGTATATTATGAGTGATGATGTTGCTTTGTATGACATTTGTGGAATCTAATTACATTTGTGTGTGTGTTGTGAAAGTAATTATATAATTGATGTTGCATAGTTTAAATTTTTATGTGAAATTGAGCCGAAATTTTTGTATGAAATTTGCATGTTGGAATTTGATATGGGGTTTCCAAACGCTTACATGCATTTTAGATTTTGGAAAGATCGTAAGTTTCAATAACGATTATTATCGTTACAATTATCTAATTTTTCACGATAATAACCATTATAAAATTTCCATTAGTCAAGGTAACAACCGTTACAATTTTCAAAGAGTAACGGTTATGATCGTTCTATTTTCCATGGCAAAAATTTGCCATGTACATGATACAAACGAGAATAACCATTACAAATTTAATTTTAAGAGTTATAATTAATACAAATACCCTACTTGGTTTAGTGTTATATTGAATACACACACTCAGGCAAGTAAACGAGGAAGTTACCATATTATGAATGTATTTAGTGGTTGTATAGTTACGAGCTTGCATGGATCAACATGCAAAAATTTATTGGTAAGTATATTTATATTTCTATTTGTCAACATTAAATCAGTTTATTTGTATATTTTAATTGATAAGCATTTTATCTATTATATTTAATGCACAAATATTTTGATGTATACTAATTTAATTTATATGTGAGTATTATTATAATATTAGAAAGGTTAAATATTAAAGTTACCATTTTATTTTTCTAATAAGGCTCCCACTAGTCTTTTATGTTTCTCGAAACCCTAAGATGAAACATATAAATCTTTCGAATTCACTGGTGGGTGTTTGTACTTGTCTATCATGGGATTCTGACCTTGAGCAAACCTCAACAAATCATATTCCCATATACGATTGATAACTCATTATCAGTTGTATCATATACAACTCATAATACGTGGTTCCTTGTCCTAATTTAATTTTTACCACGAGGAAAGCTCAACAAGAAAAAAGAGATTATTCACTTGTACCCACCATTTCATGATAGCCTAAGTGTACTATACATACCTTGAGGAAAGCTCAACAAATATGTATAAGTATCTTATCTTGTCTGCTCTACATATTAATAGTACTACATATAACATCCCTAGCTTGAAGTAATCTTAACAACTAAAGAGTATGCAAGTAATCTATTAATGTTTAAATGGTATATGACAAATTTGTATTAAAGATTCATAATATTAATATATTTAATTGTGTGATATCAACTTATGGAATAATGTATTTCTTAAGGAATATCCCCATGATTCAAGTATCAGACACATCTGAAGCCATGGTATACATATGTAACGAACCATAAATTTACCACTTTGAAAATGGAATGTTTAGTTATTTTAAATATTCAATTGTAGAATTTTCAAACTTGAACAATCAAGTTTTATATGATAAATAAGAATGGTAAACTTATTTTTGATATTGAATAAAGATTTCGGATTTCCATTGTAAAATTGACAAATGTCGGATTCCAATGAAGAAGATAAATATTGATGAAATTTGTTTAAAGGATAAATGGTTCCTTTTAAATATATATATATATATATATATATATATATAATTGATATATTTTATTTAAAATGCTTAATTATGTAAATTAATTTTTCTAAATTAATTACTTTGAATAAAATATATTAATCCCTTAAATTCCTTCTTTACCCTTTCCGAGGACGAAAAGTTTTGAGTGAGGGAGTGTAACGACCCATAAATTATGATAATTAAAATATTAAATTAAATAAGATATTTGGCATTTAGTATTGGAAGAAATAAAAATTTGTGATTTATTAATGAGGAGAATAACTAAAATATGATTTAATAATGTTGTTTGAAGGTAATTTCAACTAACTGAAATAATTATAAAGTTAAATTGGTTATAATTGTAAATAAGGTATGAATTCAACGTTGTGTTAAACAGAGAAATTATATGTAATTAATTGAAATTTGGTTAATATAGAATAACTAATCGGTATGTGAATTTATTTGTAAACAATAAACATAGGAATGTGTTTGAAATTGTGAGTTATAACAATTATTTAATTACCATTTCACTATTTAATCCGTTGAAATTAAATTGGAAATCAATAGGAATTAATCTACTTAAATATTGCAGTTAATATGAATGAAAATGATAACTGTAGAATATTGATAATAAATGTTAAACCAACGTTAACCATATCCATAAAGTAAAGATTGATGGAATTATAAGATGTCGATCAAAATAAATGAATTTATTGGAATTTAAGTTATAATTAATGAATTTATTTCAATTGAAATTGAACACTGTAATTAGTGCAATATTTAACATTGGATTTGGCATAGAAATTTATTTTAAAATTATAAATGTGTAGACAATCAAAAATGATGAAAATTGTTAATTATTAAATTTGAATTTAGAAGTCAATTAAATTAATTTAACAATAATTTATTTAATTAATGTAAAATAAACATTTTGACCACTATCTCGGATTTCGACGAAACTAGTTGCATCCGATACGTAATGGTGAATTATTGTTAGATTTCAAGTTTCGAAGCGATCAGACTTGTCGATTGATCGTGTGGGCTCAAAACGCGTAGAAATCAATTTAATGAATTCAATTTAAATAAGCTAATTTTAAAAGCTGACTTCTGCACACAATGGAATTTGGGTTTGAAACCTGTTTCATTGAGTTTAAAAATATCATAAACCTATATTTTGATATATTGGATGACCTATTTCGTTTCGGAAATGAAACGCGATTTTCGAGTCGCTATTGTGGTATTGAACCAATTCGGTATGTTTGTTCGTATCGGGACTTTTCTGCATAAATAAATTTTTATAACCCTAGCAGCCTTTCTATTTATTATTTATGTACGTACAAATCTGTTTATCTATTCCTATCTCCTATCTTGAATGGCTGAAACCTTTTTTCAGTTCCAAAAATCTTAAATCCAATTTCAAATATAAATCGAAAATCAAACTCCTCAAAACTATATCGAATTATATATCGTTGGAAAGCACTCGACGAACGCAGTCTCCTGTAGTAATTCTTTTTTCGATTTGGTACATCTTTTGACCAGAACTCAAGGATGGATCTCGGCCGTCCATTTTTAGGGTTTTCATTTTAACGGGGGATCTTCGACTATAGGACGATCAGGAGGCATGGGCCTGTAGAGGTCCTCAAACTGAATGCATCTATGATCTTCGTTTGTCTCGTAGATGGCTAGAGATTGCCGAAAAATCCAGTTAAAGGCACGGTCGCGCGGTGCCGTTTCAGGGGAATTGGTGGGCCGACGGCCATGTTCAGGCGTGGCCAGAGGGGACCATCTAGGCGACATGGTCAGATCTTAGTCTGAGGGTGTGGATCGACGGGGATAAGGGCACGAAGATGGTGGCAATAGGGTTTGATCGAGACTTTGTTGCGTTTGGGTCCGTGAGATAGCAGGTGACATGGCATCTTCACGTTTTATTACTTGATTTAAATATATAAAAAATTCAATCGTTCTAACTTGTATAACTTTCTCGTACGAGCTCGGATTCACGCATGGTTTTCTCCGTTGCGATCGTATCAGAATTTCGAATATTATGAAAGTAGTTGGATGAATTCTGAGACTATTATATTTTGGGTTATTTTTGGATTTTAAAATCGTCGACAAATCAAATGTGAGTGTTTTAACCCACTCACGACCACTAAATTATCTTATGTTAGTTAAATTAAATTTATAATGTGACTTGAAGTTGATAGATTGTTGTTTGGTATATTTAATTTCTTATTCCAGTTAAATCTGATTTTTTAAAATTATTTGCAATTTAATTTGATACTGAATTTAAATTGTTAGTTAAATACCTGTTAATGATTATCAGTTAATTTTTGTTGTTTATTAGTTGATTTGAATGGTGATTGTAATGGATGTTTAATTATTGATATTAGATAACTGGATATTATGTTTATTTTATGTATTGTTATCACACCGCAAGTTCCCATAGTTTATTGTAAGGAAAAATCACTATGGGTTGAAATGATGCATACCCGAACGATCTACAGATTAGAGAAAAATCATTTTGGGTTGAAATGATAGACTCAAGTGATTTTATGGATTTTGAATTTTAATTCGAGATTGCGGGTTGAAATGATATATACTCGTAAATTTAAAATTATTGCAGGTTAAAATGATATATATCCATATCACTTGACCATAGGGTAGAAAATTATATATGGACACCAGATTGGTTAAATTACATGATTTTAAATCTTTAATTTTTGAATTCAGTTAAATGATACTTTAAGTAAAATTAGATTTATATAAACTGGATTATTTTTGAAAATCCAAGCTTTAACGTTGAAACTGAAACTCGTTCAAATGAATTGTTTAAAAGAATTTAAATTGAAATTTCAAAGTTGAATCTTGAGATATAAATGAAATTTATCGAAATTGTGTTATTGTAAATTGTTTGAATATTTAAACTTTGAAATCTACTGAATTCGAAGTAGTTTAAATTTATAATTCGAACATGGATTTGAAATCGATATGGATTTAAATGTTTAATTGACAATGTGAATCGAAAGATAAAAATTGAGCTTTGTTGATTTGGAAGCTGGATATTGCCCAGATATTTTGAAATGAAAGAAATAGTTTAATTTGATATTAATTTCAGATTAATTATTTTAATATAAACTGTCCAAAAATATATTATTTTAGAATTTTGATTTGTTTAGATTTTCTAACTATTTACTATATAAACCATTTCGAATAATCAAACCATTTTATATTTAAACTATTTTAAACTATTTTAAGTATTTTAACCTATTTTAACCTATTTTAATCTATTTTAAACTATTTAAACTATTTTAATCTATTTTAATCTATTTAAACTATTTTAATCTATTTTAAATTATTTAAACTACTTTAAACTATTTACACTAATTTAATCTATTTTAAACCATTTAAACTATTTTAAAGTATTTTAACTATTTTAAACTATTTTTAAACTATTTAAACTAATTTTGACTATCCAAGCTATTTTCTAAAAAGAATCAAACTATGCAAGGCTGAATTGATTATATTAAAATCGTGGATTTTAAAGTGAATATGGTTAAATGATGTTATAACCTACGTGAAATTGGAAATGATATTTTCTAGTGAAATGACATACTTTGATTAAATATGATGATTTTGAAACGAGGGTTTAACCTATTTCGTAGATATGATTTTGAAAGTGACATGATTTCGAAAGTGAATATGAATTCGAAAGTGATATGATTTTTGAGCGTAAGATATTTTGATATCAATTATGAATCGGTTTTGGAATTGTAAAAAAACCATCTGGTGTGAAATAAGCATTTGGTTGTTAAAGAGACCGGGATCAGATATTGTCATACTCTCTACCAGTACCGTAAATCACTTTAACAACTGTGCACGTGGTGGAGACTCCAGAATGAAGTAGGATGGTTTGGCGAATGATTCTATATGAGGCATTAACGTAGCCCTGACTCCCTCGAGTCAGCTTGATGTGACTAAAAAAGGTGCCACATAGGGCCAAGTGAGGTCGCTCCTCCGATCAGACATGCTTCTTCGATACCATATTGTTACTTTGTGATTGATTTGGTGGCCACCCTCGATTAGATTATGGGAGTTTTTTCCAAGGAGGGTGGTAGTAGCTGCTATGCGTTACCACCAGTTCGAATCTGCAAAACGTAGTATCCTACCTTAGGCATTGCCTCGCGTGCCTTGTCACATGCCTTATCGCGCCCATTACGAGTTGGTTTGTACCGTACCTATAGAGTGCCCTCTAGCACCCCTCAAGTTTACGGAGGAATTACAGTAGTGTATAGACTAGGTGAACATATAAAAGTGCGTTAAGGGGGTATGGGTAACACCATAATGCTATTTTAATACTTTACTTTATTGTAGACACTACTATAATAGTGCATTGTAAAATGTATGTAGATAGTTTGACGGATCCTTAGGAGATGGAATCTCGAGCATCTCTTAAGTTATTGCACTTACGTTAGACAGTGGATAGGAGATGTAAAACCCCATAAACATCTCTGAAGCCGTTACACTCATATTTATCTACTGTTGATTTAACTTACATAAGATCTACGTTTGGTTGTTAAAGTGAGATTCTATGTTTGTTTTTTATTCTTTTTTTTTCTTATTTACCCATAACAATCCTCCCTTTTAAATGGTTTGAGTCTAATATGGATGGTTTATTGTCGATTTGAACAGTTCGGAAAGGTGGGTCATTGCAAATTAAAAACACATTTCCACATTCCATTCAAAACATTTCATGTTCATTACATAATCCCACAAACATCAACCACCTTTAGAAAAATATAACTATTACACAATACGCCAAGAGCGACATATAAAGAAGCCCCTTTGGTTTATCAGAGTACATAGTAAGGCAAATAATTCTGCCTTTACATCCAGAATACACAGTAAAAAAGGATAGCTCTAAATAAGTAACTGCATCATGCACCCCTCCGAAAGCTTTATTCGTCTAAGAAGAGAACTCAGATATACCTTAAATCTCAAACTACTCAAAATCAATTGTGTACTCATGGGTTTAAGGGAAAACAAATAATTAGAGTCAAACATTAAACCTGGTATGAATAATAATTTAACATCTCAATCCAATTAGATATCTTGTGAGACCACACCGCTTAGCGAAACGGGTTTCCCCTCACCGGTAGCCTAAAACCCTTTTTATAAAACCATGTACTGTGCTCCAGCATCCACAATGGTTAAAACATAACATTTAAAAATATAAGGTTGATATACATATATAAGCAATTTGGATATCCCATCCCCATTAAATTGACTCCCCGTCATATTTATAGTTTCTAGGTTCAATATTAACCTATTAGTTTTCATGGGTTTACTAATAACTTTTTTATGATTCATGGACACCCTGTCCTATTTCAAAGTTTTCATGGGATCATTAAGAACATATAGGCCCCTACCAATTAACTTAATTAAGTCATCGATTCCCTTGAACCTATTGGTCATTTCAATAACTCATCTCATATCCTAGATTTCATAGGTTGACTAGGAATCTATGGATTATTCCAGTACCTCACTTCTTAGCCTAGTTTTCATGGGTTGACTAGGAACCTTTTGCCTGGTTTTAGTTCTTAATCTAGATATAGCATCCATGGGTTCACTATAAACTAATAGGCCCCTTTAGAAATCATTGAATGTTACCCTTCGAAACCACCACCTTTCGAAGCCATGGGGTTCAAATTTAAAATAACATTTTTGGGTCAAAGTGAACATAAGCGAAATCATCTCCTTCGTAACCATTCTTTATTTCAAAATTTATTGGAGAAATTTGATGGTGTCGAAATCGTCCTTTCGAAAGCATTAAAATACTTAGGTAAAACAATTGAAGGTTCTCTTAGAAACCCCTTCTGAAACCATTGCCTTTGAAACCCCTAACCTCTTTCAAAAGCAGTAGGAAGTGGCTTGTATTTATAAAAACAAACAGTACCTTTCGACAGCGTTAATGTTATCAATACCATCGGAAGGCATCTTAACTCAGAAGTCGAAATTGCCCCTTTCGAAATCTTTAAATAAAAGCTAAGCAACTCCTGCGATAGCTACTTCTTTAAAAAAAAGGTGGCGACTCTCTTTAGAAATCTTCTTTTAAAACACCTTTCGTAACCATAGGTTTCGAATATGTCAAAACCCATTCATAAATAGGCAAGCGCTTTTTCCTTTAAAACAAAACAATGGAATCAACCCTTTCGGAAGCTACGTTTCTACATCCTACCTTTAGCCCATCCCCAATCCACTACGTACCATCTAAATGATACCATGTGTATTGGCTTACTGGTTTCGACTAGGTTGGAGGCCAAAGCTCTGGGTTGAAAGGTTCTTCCAAAGAGGGCAGAACCCCTTTTTCTGAGCATAAAGCTGTTTTTGACCAAACAAAGCAAACTTTTTGTAATTAACTTGCCTATTTGTACACATTTACTAAATTTTTCCGCATTTTCTCAGATCTAAAAATGGATAACATTTAATAATTAAGCCCTTCCTATTAACAAAACAATTAAATCATTTAGGTCCTCCTTACAAAATAATTTAATTTCAATATTAAATCACTCAGTAAAAATCTCCAAAATTCCAAAAATTTACTTTAATCATATTATCTAACATATCAAAATTTCAGACCCAAATTCTCAATATATTTTCCATAATAAATTTATAAACCCAAATAACCATTTTTTCCTTTGAAAACTCATAATTAATTCTCCATGGCTTGGAAAATTATAAAAATTGATATCCAACTCCAAAATCATGTTTTCCAAAACATATAATTTTCCCATGACATTTAAAAATCATTAAACCTTCATTTTTTCCTAATACCGTGCACATCTCCCTCGAAACCAATTTTTTTAATCTAAATAAATTATAAATCATGCATATCATTATCCAATATATCATAAAAATTAATTTACCCTTGAATCCGAAAACATATGATTATATAGCCAAAAATAGAGATGTGGAGATTATTATTCACCCTAGCTTGGATAAGGAAATTGGAGATTGATTGAGATTGATTTCTTCTAGCTTAAATCTAAGCTTTAGATTTGATTTCGCCTTCTTCTCTTCTTCCTAATAGTCGAATCCTTTTCTTCTTATGTTTTAAAAAAAATTCTTATGATAAATTAATGTGTACTGCCTAGACGTAATGGTATAAGGGTGGGAATATGGGTGGCTATCTACCCTAATACCCTTATTTTAATTATCTAACACTTAACCATTTATAAGTTCATGCATTTTAATTAAGCATGGCCACATAGTTTATTAATCAACCTCAATCTCCTTATCACTCTACATTATTCTATTTAATTAATTCTAATTAATCTCATGAATAACTCTTTCAAAATTAGAGGTGTTACAGGCTCTCCTCCTTAAAGAATTTCGTCCTAGAAATTCAGTTAGGACTAAATTGCAAACATAGCAATAATCTGTAACAACTCCTAACACCCATACTAGCCTACCCGACTAGCCATTACTCTGTATAACTCTAATATTGACATACCATCAATCGGATTAGGATAAGCCCCTCGAATCCAGTCCTCTGTCTCTCAAGTACGGTCTCTCTTATTGTCGAACTTTCACCAACTTGACACTCTTGGTCCTTAATCTTTCCTCATTCCTCGTTGCAACCCGAAATGGTTGTCTAATAAAAGTCAAATTAGGATCTTCTTCCATGTCTTCCAACTCTGTCTGAGGAATAATAGACTCTAGATTATGCACATACTTGTGAAGATGAGACACATGTAATATATTAAGGACACCTGCCAAATTGCTCGACAACTCTACTCTCTACGCAAGCTTTCCAATCCTTTCTATAATCTAGAAAGGTCCAACATATCTTAGGGACAACTTTCTCGATTTCCTAAACCGTACCACACCCTTTATAGGTGATACTTTAATGAAAACCCTATCTCCTACCGAGCACTCTAGGTCTTTATGCCCCTTATCTGCATAACTCTTCTATCTGGATTGAGCTTCCTTCATCCATCCTCGGATTAACTCAATCATTTCCGACGCCTCTCTAACAAATTCGGACCTAAGACCAATCTGTCTCCAGTCTCCAACCAACATGCCGGTGATTTGCATGGCCTTCCACACAAAGCTTCAAAAGGCGCCACTCCTATGCTAGTCTAATAATTATTATTATAGGAAAACTCAATCAAATGTATGTGATCTTCCCAAGATCCTCCAAAGTCCAATACCCAAGCTCTCAATAAATCCTCGAGTATCTTATTGACTCTCTATGTCAGCCCATCCGTCTGTAGGTGATAAGTTATACTCATCTTGAGCATGGCACCTAATACCTCTTGCAAACTCCTCCAAAATTCGCTAGTGAATAATGCATCTCTGCTACTGACTATGCTACTAGGAATCCAATAAAGTCTAACAATGTTCTTTCGGAACAACTTTGCCAAAACAGGTGTCGTTCTGGTTTACTTGACTTGAATGAAATGGGCACTCTTGGTCAACCTATCCACTATAACTCATATGCTTTTATTTCCACTATTCAACCTTGGAAACCCATCTATAAAATCCATGGATATTGAATTCCACTTCTAGACAGGAATCTCTAAAGGTTGAAGCAACCTACTCGGCTTTTGATGTTCGGCCTTCACCTGTTGACAGTTGACACACTGCCTAACCCACAAGTCAACATCCTTCTTCTTGCCTTCCCAATAGAAGCTCCTCTTTATATCTTGATACATCTTGGTCCCTCCAAGATGAACCGTAAACTTGGATCGACGTCATTCCTCAAGAACTTCTCTTCTCAAGTTCTCCACATCTGGAACACATAATTGCCCCTTCTTTCACAACCATCCTCTCTGGTCAAGACAAAAATCTTTTAAATCATTGACCTCGACTCCAACCTCAAGCCTTCTAATCCCCTCAACTAATAAAGCATCCTCCTTCTGTTTAGCAACAAGTTTCTCCATCAACACTGGTTGAACTTTTAAACAGGGCAATACGGTAATACTCTGACTAGAACTAGCAGTAGATCTTAACTGCACACTGCAACCGGCTAAAGCATCAAGATCCTTCCATTCTGCTAACATAGCTAACACCACATTCTGATGTTTTTTACTGAGTGCAACTGCTACCTTATTTCCTTTCCTAGAAGTATACTTTATACCAAAATCATAAGCAGCCAAAAACTTCAGCCGCCTCTACTATCTCATATTCAACTCCATTCGAGAGAATAAGTATCTTAGAGACTTATGATCGGTATACAACTCAAATCTATCCCCTAAGAGATAATGTCCCTAAATCTTCATGGAAAAAATCACTGTAGCCAACTCTAAGTCATGAGTATTATATCTTATTTTTTGCGGTCTAAGCTGCATAGATGTGTAAGTAATGACTTTACCTTTCTACATCAACTCTGCTCCCAATCCAGTCCCACATGCATCTGTGTATACTATCAACCCTTGGTTTCCCTCAGGAACTACTAACACTGGAGCATTGTTCAACAAATGCTTTAACTTAAGGAACCCTTCCTCCTATTTGTCGGACCAAACAAACTTCTCATCTTTCCTGGTCAACTTTGCAAAAGGTGCTACTATCCGCGATAAATCTTTAACGAATCTCCAGTAACAGCCAGCAAGTCCGAGAAACTCCTAATCTCGGTTACTATCTATGGTCTCTTCCAATTGTCCACAGCTTTGATCTTATCTGGATTGACCGAAAATCCTTTCTCTAAAGCCACGTGACCAAGAAACTTAAACTCTTCCTTCCAAAAATGACACTTGAAAAACTTCGCATTTAGTCGATTCTGCCTCAGTGTTTCTAGCACGACTCTAAGATGATCTTCATGCTCTCTCCAATCCTTAGAGTATACCAAAATGTCATCTATAAACACCAACATGAATCTATCCAAATACTCTTGGAAAACTCGATTCATCAAATCCACAAAGAAAGTAGGTGTATTCGTCAACCCGAATGTCCACACTAACCACTCATATGAACCATATCTTGTTCGAAATGTTGTCAAAGGAATGCTGTTTTCTGCCACCCATAACTGATGGAACCCTATCACCAAATCCAATTGGAAAAACACCTTGCCTCTACTCAACTAATCAAACAGATCATCTATCCTCGGCAGAGGGTACCTATTCTTGATCGTCCTTTCATCCAACTTACGGTTGTCGATGCACATCCTTAATGTCCCATCTGGTTTCTTTACGAACACTATGATCGCTCCCTAAGGCGAACTACTTGGTCTAATAAAGTTACTTTCTTCCAGATCCACTAGCTACACCTTCAATTCCTCCATCTCTGTCGGTGTCATCCTGCTATGGAGTATGCTTATAAGTTCAGCTCCTGGTACAAGGTCTATTCGAAACTCAACAGCTCGTTTTGGTGGTAATCTTATAACTGGCTTAAAGACATCTGTAAATTCTCCTGCTACTCAAATCTGACTAAACTCTTCTCTGACCTCCATGGAACTTAACAAAGCACAAACACTCCTACTATAATTTTCCACTGAAAATATGATTCAGTTACGACCATCTAGGTGTATCAATGACATTTCCCTGTCCTGGCAATGCATCCTAGCCTCATACTTACCCAACCAATCCATACCTAAAATGATGCCGAAATCTACGAAATAAAAAAACACAGACTGCATGCAAACTTATGACCTAACAAATCAAGTTCTAACTGTTCACATCTCATCCATAGAGTTGCAAACCTCCTATTGGATTCTCAACTCTTAAGGAAGTAACAAAGTATGTGGGCTCAATGCATAACCTATCAACCAAATACTGTGATATAAACGAATGTGATGCACCGGTATGAAATAGTACCCTAACTGGTATACTCTGAATCAAATGTGCACCTTCCATCATAGTTTTCCCTTTCTCTGATGTAGTAGGCCTAGAAGAAAATGGTGGTCTAATAGCAAAAACCTTTCCTCTGTCCACCCTGACTGGCTCAGGACATTGGTTGTTGTAATGTCCAACTTGGTCGTAGTTGAAGAGTTTCACATTCTTCTTTTCTGCAAGCTTCTTCCCTTTGCATGTCCGACACTCATGAGTATAATGACCCTTCTTATCACACTTGAAGCACACCAAATCAACCTTTTCCTTCTTGGTAGCCTCCCTTTTATGGGCTCCCTTCTTCTTAAAGAATTTCCTCTTCTTCCCTTGAGGACTCTGGGATTCATCTGGTTTCTCCCCGGCAGAAATAGTAAGCATCTTCTCATGGTGAATAGCCATCTCCACCACCACATTACAGGGTTTTCATACATGTGTCATAGTCATTCTAGCAAGCTCCAGCCTCAGTTCTCGAATGAAACTCCCATTCCTTCTATTGTCGATATCAACCAAAGCATATGCGTATCGAGACAGCTCATCAAACTTAGCAGCGTACTTAAAAACTGTCATTTCTCCCTGGACTAAATCCATGGACTTTCTCATCAACGCCGACTTTGCTACTTTAGATAAAAACCTCTGCTCAAACCTCATCTTGAAATCAGCCCATGTCAACAATTTATCAAAACTCCGACGGTCACAGTTTTCCACCATTGGAGTGCTGCCCCTTGCAACTATCTAGAGGCCAGCCTCCTCTTTTGTCCATCATCCAATCCGAGATCAGTAAAGATCCTTTCATAGCTCATCGGCCAATTCTCAAATTCAACAGCATCCTCCGTTCCATAAACTGATATAGTCCCTGCTCAACTTAGCATAGTTGTTCCCAACTGGAACCACACCTCAAACATTACCAGCAACTCTAGCTTGCAAAAGATTGGTCAACAACTGATACACCATCCACGCATCGACTGGTGGATTTCCAGTACCTACATTTGCCTCAGCGTTTGGCTTAGCATTAGCATGTCGCCCTTGATTCCTCCTGGTATTAGGTCGAGCATTTCCGCTAGTTGTGTTGCTACCTTCAACTAGATTTCCACTTTTGTTTCCTCCTTCCATATATTCTTTCTCATAAATCTGCATATGAGTCTTAACAAGATACAAAAAACGGTCTAAGAGAGAGGCTAACACGTACTTATATATATATATATATATATATATATATATATATATATATATATATATATTACAAGCACATTACTATAGCGCTAACCCAAACCCCGATCATATTTCTAATTTAGCGGATTATGTTCTAGAAAGCTTTTAGGCTTTACTTTTCTTTTAAAGTTTCATAAACCTATGCTCTGATACCAACTTATAACAACCCCCAACTTGGAGGCCCAAAACTAACGGTTAGGGATACTGTAGTCATCCATAGTTATTAATTCTCGACGATCAAATACGGCCGTGTTAGATACATGGATACATACTTTATAAGAATATGAAAAAATATTTAACAAATTAAAAACATATTTCCACATTCGATTCAAAACATTTCATGTTCGATACATAACCCCACAAATGGTAACCATGTTCAAAAAAATATAATTATTACATAATACGCCAAGAGTGACATATGAAGATGTCTCCTTGGTTGATCAGAGTATACATCAAGGCTAATAAGTCTGCCTTTACATCAAAAATAAAAGGCAGAAAAAGATAAATCCAAATAACTAACTGCCTCCTACACCCCTTCGAAAGCTTTATTCGTCTAAGAAGAGAACATGGATACCTCAAATATCAAACTACTAAAAATCAGTTGAGTACCCGATAGTTTAAGGGGAAACAAAAACTTCGAGACATACATAAAAACCTGGTATGAATAATAATCTAACATCGCAATCCAGTTAGATATCTAGTGAGATCACACCACTTAGCGGAACGGGTTTCCCCTCATCAGTATTCTAAAACCCTTTTTATAAAACCATGTATTGTGCTCCTGCATCCACAATGGCTAAAACATAACATTTCAAAATATAATGTTGATACACATATATAAGCAGCTTGGATATCCCATCCCTGGTAAATTGACTCATCGTCATATTTATAGTTTCTAGGGTCAGTATTAACCTATTGTTTTCATGGGTTTACTAATAACCTTTTTATGATTCATGGACACCCTGTCCTATTTCAAAGTTTTCATAGGATCACTAAGAACATATAGGCCCCTACCAATTAACTTAATTAATTCATCGGTTCCCTTGAACCTATTGGTCATTTCAATAACTCATCTTATATCCTTGTTTTCATGGGTTGACTAGGAACCTATGGATTATTCCAGTATCCCACTTTTTAGCCTAGTTTTCATGGGTTGACTAGCAACGTTTTGACTGGTTTTAGTTCTTAATCCGGATATAGTTTCCATGGATTCACTATAAACCAATTGGCCACTGCCAGCCATCCTTTATACATAGTTTTCATGGGTTTACTATGAACCTATTGGTCACTCTCAATAACTTCCTAATCATAGTTTTCATGGATTTACTATGAACCGATCTCCTAGACAACTTTGAGGTTTAAGCATCCTATACTTTGGCCTCCCTGACTCCCTAGATGCAATTCTACTCATTTAGTAATTTAATCAATTTATATTCACTATTGGGTTAATCTAGCTGGTTCTTCTACGCATTTATCCCCAAAATACAGTTATGGGTCATTTATCTTGTGAATATTTTCTTATCTGAAGAAGCAAACATAACAACTAAACAATACCACTCCTATGGGTTTAAGGTCCTTGAAAGCATTTATATATAAAACAAGGTTAATCCCATTAACCTATATTGTTATCAAGGAAGTACTTCTTCAAATTTACATACTTGGAATCCCTTCAAAACTCCTTTATTTAGCCATGGGTTATTCCTTTTAGAAATGAGTTTGGGTTTAAAAAACTTTCGACACCTTCGAAACCATGCTTTCGACTTCATTGGACAACCTTGTTTGAAAGCATTAAATTCTATCTTTAAAACATTAGGCTCCTGCCTATCGAATACTTTAAAACTTCTCTTCAAAACCTTTTGACCTTGTTAAAGTATTATCATATAAGTATAGAATCATAGCTTCAAAACCATTCAAAAATACCCCTTTCAAACCATTGAAGGTTACCCTCTGAAACCGCCGAAAGTCCCCTTTTCAAAATCATTGAAGGTTGCCCTTCGAAACCAACACCTTTCGAAGCCATGGGGTTTATATTTAAAATAACATTTTTGGGTCAAAGTGAACATAAGCAAAAGCATCTCTTTCAAAACCATTCTTTATTTCAAAATGTATTGGGGAAATTTGATGGTGTCAAAACCGTCCTTTCAAAAGCATTAAAACACTTAGGTAAAACAATTGAAGGTTGGCTTCAAAACCCCTTCTGAAACCTTTGCCTTCGAAACCCCTAACCCCTTTTGAAAGCAGCAAGAAGCGGCTTGTATTTATAAAAACAAACGGTACCATTCGACAATATTGATGTCTTCAATACTATCGTAAAGCATCTAAACATAGAAAGGTTTCGACTTAGTCGCAGCTGCCCCTTCCGAAAGCTTTAAATAAAAGCTAAGTAACTTCTTCCGAAGCTAGTTCTTTAAAAAAAAGGTGGCTCTCTTTCGGAATCTTCTTTTAAAATACCTTTCGCAACCATTGGCTTCGACTATGTAGAAACCTCTTCATAATAAGGCAAGCGTTTTTTCTTCTAAAACAAAATGATGGAATCAAACCTTTCGTAAGCTATGTTTCGACACCCTATCTTTCGCCTATCTCCAATACACTAGCACCACCTAAATGATACCATGTGTATTGGCTTACTGGCTTTGACTAGGTTGAAGGCGAAAGCTCTGGGTCAAAAGGTTCTGCCAAAGAAGGCGGAACCCCTTTTTCTAAGCATAAGGCTGTTTTTTTACCAAAAAAAGCAAAAATTTTGTAACTAACTTGTCTACTTGTAAACATCTGATTGGCTATCTTAAACTTTCAAATTATTTTACTAAATTATGCCATATTTTCTCAGATCTAAAAATGGATAACATTTAACAATTAAGCCCTTCCTATTAGAAAACAATTAAATCATTTAGGTCCTCCTTACAAAATAATTTCATTTCCATACTAAATCACTTTACAAAAATCTTTAAAAATTCTAGAAATTCACTTTAATAATGTTATCTAACATATCAAAATTTCAGATCAAAATTCTCAATATATTTTTCAAAATAAATTTATAAACCCAAATAACCATATTTTCCTTTGAAAATTCATAATTAGTTCTCCACGGTTTTGAAAATTATAAAAATTGAACCCCAACTCCAAAATTATGTTTTCCATAACATATAATTTTCTTATGACATTTAAAAATCGTTAAACTTAGGTTTTCCCTAAAACTTGCATATCTCCCTTGAAACCATTTTGTTTAATCTAGACAAATTATAAATCAAGCATATCGTCATCCAATATATCATAAAACCGTGTTTACCCTTAAATACGAAAACATATGATTATATAGCCAAAAACAGAGATGTAGTGATCATTATTCACATTAGCTTGGATAAGGAAATTGGTGATTGATTGAGACTGATTTCTTCTAGGTTGAACCTAAGCTTTAGATTTGATTTTGCCTTCTTCTCTTCTTCCTAATGGCTGGCTCCTCTTCTTCTTATGTTTTAAAAAAATTTCTTATGATAAATGAACATGTATTGCCTAGAAGTAATGGTATAAGAGTGGAAATATGGGCGGCTATTTACCAAAATACCCTTATTTTTAGCTAACACTTAACCATTTATAGGTTAATGCATTTTAATTAAGCATGACCGCTTAGTTTATTAATCAACCTCAATCTCCTTATCACTCTACATTATTCTATTTTTTTATTCTAATTAAATCTCTTGAATAACGTTATAAAAAATGAGGCGTGTTACAAGCATCTTCTAAGGTAAGTCGACTCTATAGCAAGCTTTTCAATCCACTCAACTATCGAAAAGGACAAACGAATCTCGGTGCCAACTTCCCCTTTCTACTGTATCGAACAACATTTTTCAGAGGAGAAACCTTCACAAATACCATATCACCAACATAAAACTCTATGTCATTTCGTCTCCTATTAGCGTAGCTTTTCTGTTGATCCTGAGTAGCTTTCATTCATTGTCGAATGATCTCAATCTTTTTTGAAGTCTCTCTAATCATATCTAGACCCAAGTATCAGTTTTCCACCTGTTTCCCATTAACAAGAAGGAGCATTGCATGGTAGAACATACAATGCTTCATAAGGAGCCATGCCAATATTTGACTAATAAATGTTATTGTATGCAAACTCCACCCGATGTAGATGGCCATCCCATGATCTTCCAAAATCTACAATGCACGCTCGCAAGAGATCTACCAATATACGATTTACTCTTTCGGTTTGCCTATCTGTTTGTAGGTGGTAAGCTATACTAAGATGCAATTCAATCCCTAGTGCCTCATGTAAACTCTTCCAAAACCAACTGGTGAACTACGAGCCTTGGTCGCTCACAATGCACTTTGGTAGACCGTGAAATCATACTATCCACTTTACATATAACTCTGGTACCTTGGATGCCATTCAACTTGATTTGACGGGTAAAATCTTGCACTCTTGGTCAACCGATCTACCATGACTCAAAAAGCTACCATACCCTACTCGAGTTCCCCATGGTCCATCTAAAAATCCATCGATACTTGCTCAACAACCCACTAAGTTTCTTATGCTCTGCCTTTACCAGTTTGAAGTTTATGCACTTCGAGATGAATGCCCCATCATCCCTCTTCATTCCATCCCAGTAATAAGTCTACTATATATCATGATACATCTTGTTACTACTGGGATGAATAGTCAACTTGGAATGGTGACACTTTCTTAACACTTCATCTCGCAATCCATCAATATCCGGAACAAACAATCTTCCATGCTTATGAAGCCAACCCTCTCGCTTGAGTTCGTATTGCTTCATGTCTTCGGATTCTACTCCTCCTACTATCTTTGGTATGACCTCTGCAAGTATAGCATTTCGCTTTTGACTAGCATCGGCCCATTCAATTAGTGTAGGTCTGATCGACAAACTTGCCAACATTTCTAGTTCTAACTCGCAATAAGGCCTGAAATCGTATCCAACAATATACTGTATATGCTTTCATTCCAAGAACATTGCTCCCAAACTAGCATGCCTTCTACTCTATGCATTAATGATTGCATTTCTTTACCCTAGGTATAGGAAATCCTAAAATCATAGAAGGCTAAGACTCCAACCACCATTGCTGACGAAGGTTGAGATTCTTCAAAGAGAAAAGGAACTTCAAGGATTTGTGGTCCACAAAAAGCTCAAACCTTTCTCCAAGAACATAGTGCCTCCATTTCTTCAAAGTAAAAACTATCACCACCAATTCCAAATCATGAATCGGATAATTCCTTTTATGCCAGTTTAGGTGTCGACTAGCATAAGCAACAACTTCCCCTTCTGCATCAATACCGCAACAAATCTAGTAACATAAGCATCAATATATATTGTTAATTCCTCATTTTTGCTTGGAATGATCAACACAAGTGCACTTGTCAACCTCGCTTTTAGAATCAAAAATGCATGCTTACACTTTGCATTCCAAAGAAAAGCCTGATTTTTCTTCATCAAATTGGTCAATGGTGCCATTATCTTTGAGAAGTCCTTGATGAAGCGTCTATAGTATCCCACCAATCCTTGGAAACTCCTTACATCTATAGCATTCTTGGACCGGTTTCAATCTTGGAAGCTGCCATCTTTGCGGGATCTACTGTTAAAAAGTCCCAAAATGACATGGCCTAAGAATCTCACTTCTTCTCTCCAGAAGTGACATAGAACTTTGCTCTCAACTTGTGCTTTCTCAATATCTTTAGCACAATTCTTAAGTACATCTTTTGCTCCTCTATAGTTCTAGAATAGATTAGAATATCATCCATGAACATAAGCATAAAGTTGTTTAACTGGTCTCTAAAAACCTGATTCATGAGATCTACAAAGTATGTCGAAGCATTAGTCAACCCAAATGGCATTACTAGCTACTCACAATAACCCGATGGCATACGAAACGCAGTTATAGGAACACCCACCTTCGTTACTGTCGACTAGTGAAATCCTATTGCCAAATCCATTTGAGAGAACACCTTTGCATCCTGAAGATGATCAAACAAGTTATCAATGTTTATTGTTCTTCTTCGTCACTTTATTCAGCTCACGATAATTCATACACAACCTCAAAGAGCCATCTTCCATGATTGCGTTTACTACAGGTGCAACCCACTCAAATATACTCCTTTGAATCAACCCTCACCTTAATAGGTCATTTACTCGCACCTCTACTTCTTTCAGCTCTTTGGGTGCTACATGCTTTAAAGGAGTGACTATGGGTCTGGCTTACTTTGCAAATCTATCCAAAACTCAATCTCCCTATGCGATGGCAATCCAATCACTTCCCCAAAGACATCTATATACTCTCTAGCGATAAGCACAAATGACAACCTTTCCTCTGGAACCTCTTGTGAATATTGAAAGTAAACTGTTGCCCCATCCTTTGGTAGGTGGCCAATCACTACTGTCCATCCTTCCATATCTTCGATTTTCACCAATAGGTTCATGTAATCCACTATCATCGCATACTTCTTAAGCCAGTCCATTTCCTAGATAATCCCAAACCTAACAAAATGCAAAATGAAGCAATCACAAACAAAAGGGCATCCATGACTCGTTAAAACTAAATTGCTACAAACCATGCACATGCTAGTAAAGCCTCCAACAGTGTTTTCACAATCAAAGGACATTCTATTATCTCGGGTCTTATTCCCAGTATGTTTACTAGGTCACTACATATGAATGAATGTGAAGCCCTAATCTCAAATAAAATTCGAATAGGAACATCACCAAAGAAAGCATACCTTGAATAATGAATCCCTTCTCCTTCGCCGAGGGAGCAATCGACAAAGTTAGGACTGCATCCAAATCATATGCTTTCGTAACCTGCTTATTTTTCAACGGTTCCAGGAAATCCTTCTTCAAATGCCTAGGCTTGTCATATTGTAACATTTTCGCTTATCACTCACTTTGTAGTCTTTAAACAGGTACCCTTCTTCATGCACCCATAGCATGTAGGTTTCTATTTACCCTTTTCTGACCATTCTTCACCTGAACTTGCTTCATCTTTCCATTCCGCTTCTTCTTGCCTTCACCGTCTTGCTGCAGTTTTGGCTCTTCTTTCTTCGTAGAAACAACCATAGTTATCCTAGCCTTTGGATATAGATTCTCATGACCAAGAGCTTTTTCAACAAGCTTCTAAAATGGCTCATCAATGTGGTCCACTAGATTCTCTCCTAGGTAATCATCCAAACCAATGATGAATTTCTCATTTCTCCTTAATGGATTGTGAGTGAATAGCATGCCATCTTTTGACAAAGCATCAACTTTAGCAACATAATCAGAAAATGATATCTCTCCTTGCTTAAGATCAGCGAACTTCCTAAGCAACACTAATTTTAGGCACCCGAAATAAACTTCTCTTCAAACCTTGCTTTAAATTGGTGCTAAGTATATTGATCTTCTAGAGTAGCAATGGTAATGGCGTACCACTTGTTCATAGCTTTTCCTTGAAGTTGTTTAGAGGCCAGTTTCCTCTTTATAGCATCATCCACTTCCATATCACTAAGATGTGCTCGCATGCATCCAACCAATCGTGCACTTCTATGGTTGACTCCATTCTATGGAATAGTTTTCCCTTAGAGTAGAATGGTCTTTACTCAACTTGGCGAAATCAACCCTAGGTGCTTTCCCGGGAGAAGCTCCTCCAACCGCCACACCAGGAATAACAGCCTGAACGTTCCTCATCATAGTTTCATTATAATATTCAACATGGCTTGAACTTCAAGTGTAGCAACTCCTAACCCTACTCCTTCCTTAACTCCCAAAGCAGAATTCCTAATAGTATTTCTTGTATGTAGGCTTATTCTTAATCTATAACAAGAATGATCTGTCTATCATAAAGAAAAATGTGTCTATTGTGCTCATGTGCATGAGACTTATACTATATAATATAGTCCTATATAGCTCTCTGAAAGCCAAAATATATAACAAGTACACACTCTCTCGTATATATACACTCTACATCTAGTAAAATTTGATAATTCCTTCCCAATCTTTACTGGGTCTCGGTATCAAATCAGGTTAATAATGTAACCAAAGCTTTGAAACCAAATGTGACGGCCGCCTTATACTTCGGCATCAATAGTATACAAGTAGTCACTGCTACCTTGCCCAGTTAATATAGGACAATCATCTGGGTTGAAAATGAAATAAATACAGCATATAACCTGTCGTATATCTCATAATGCATGGACAATATACAATATCGTAGATATAACAAAAGAGACAATAATAACAACGTGAACTAACCATCAGAGTATAAGATCCGTAGAGCTATTCATCAATAGTCATAGATTATATACAGCCGAATCAGCTTAAATAACTATCTCGATAAAAAGGAAATAAGAGAGCACTACCAAGGCTTTATAGTGTTGCCCAACGAAAAACATAGAAGTCCATATATATATATAACACGAGATAGCTCCATCGAGCTCATCCTTTATATAACTACTGCATCATCAAGACTTGTATCTAGTCTACTCATTTAAGAGTACCCATGATAGTAAGTAACAAAGCTTAAAACCCTGGGTCAAACAATAGTCTGGTGTGAGTAGTAAATGAATCTTAAAATAATATATAGGTAAATATGGTAAGGAAATAGGGTCTAAGAACCATACCTGTCCTTTTCCTGCAACCAAATATGTTAGCACGAGATACCATAATATTCTACTCTATAATATTATAAAGGCACTGTTATTCGGCATTTTGACCTGGTATATCCGAACTGACTAGACAAGTTAGACTCGACTATCATCAGGGCCAACAGCCCAGAGCGATGATTATGGAGGTCCAAAAATAAAGCAAGGATGATAATATGAAGCAGAAGCATGAAAACTCAATTTTGCATCGTATTGTATCGATTCCACATTATGCAAGATACTACCCCTCGAAGATGTATCAGGTACAATCCATCTTCAACACTATGCATCGTATCGTATCGATTCCACACCTCAATTTTGCAATGATGATCGGTAAATAACTCAAAATATGCACATGCTATCAACATGAAACTTGGAGTACATGCTTACTAAAGCATTTGGAATATCCCCTAGGGATCTCATTCCAATTGGAGGAAGTTGGAGGGATCGACGTAACTCCCTTTGGAGGGACTGGCAAAAATCATAATTTAAGCAACATTACTTTAAGGAAAATGCGGTATCTCACAAAACGTACGTCTGAATTGCACAAAATTTGGGATGCAAATCGAAAACATCATAAGACATACTCATAGGGATCACAACCCATTTGGATGCATTAATATGGATCGATACCGATCCCCATTGTGGGTCTCTATGGGCCTGAAAATTTTTTGGTAGCCTCGTCTTGGTCTTCCAAACCTTCCACCAAAATTTCAGTCTGATCCGTGCTCTGCCATTTTTATTCTTCACTTTTGTACTAATGGATCCCGCTAAACCATACATTCTTGTAATTACAATCAAGTGGAAGATCGATAAAAATATGAAATGGACGTAGGCCAAGATTGCTGATCCACTGTAAAAATCTGTGTGTTCATTTATGCATTTTGCTCTGTTTTAGTTTCATTCTTCATTTAATCTCTACTAGATTATATTGGGTGTTGATGCTCATTTTTTCCGTTAACTTGTACCGCATAGCATATCTCTAGTTATATTCCCAATGATACCCCCCAGTGATGGCCAACTAAAGGAAGCAACCAAAGTAACCATAGGATCCATCAAGCTATACTTAGTATCACTCATATTTGTGCCCTAATATATGATAATCAGTATGACCCCCATGCCAAGGGCTAAAGGAAATCCCATTTTTCATTGCACTCTCGTATCATGCAGCCTAAAAGCTCAGTGCATGTCCGGTAGCCCAAAGCTAGACAATAAACCCAAAGCCATTGGTCTAGGTATACAAGTCCCTTAACTAATCCATAGGCGTCCCCACTTACAATACCCTGCTTCAAGTACAACAGAAAAAAATCCGTATATCAATGATTCCTTAGCATATATACATGCAAGCTCTCCTCTTCTCCACTCAGTTTTAATCCCTTCTCTTACTTCATCCAGTTTCCATTATCTAATAACCCTCATATTCCCTATTCTATGGCTCACTCCTTTAACAAGCCGTTATCTTCGGTACTACTCCCCATACGAGTCACAGACCAAGGGTATATAGCTTTCATCATGTTGTTACATTGCCATCCAACCTGATGCGAACCAGCCAACGCCTCCAGGACGATCTATAGAACCTCTATTACATTCTTCGGAAGTTCCACCCCCATTGGACCTACTAAAACAACTCTATACCGACTTGTTTGTTTAGCCAATTATTGGCTAACACTACTTTCTTGTTTTTAGTACTCCATTCTCAAGCGCTTTGAACCCCAACCTATCCATTAAAACAACTCGGTCCCATGCCAAAGCCTTTATCTTTAAGTTCTAGAAAAAAAGTCGGTATGACCTACAACACTTAGCCAATCTCTTATATCTTGCCTTGGTCCACCTTTACTAGCCTCGCACAACCACCGAGCTATCTGACAAATATGAACAATTCGGTACCGATATCAAAAAATGGATACCAACTTGTCTACTAAATGATATTGGACGTGCAACTTGAATCCCAAGCTCTTACAATATTCCAGATCCTCCCCTCCAAGTTTCATCCAATTTCAATTATCTTTGCCTTTGATTTGCTGAAATCTACAAACTATCATCCTAGACATCAAAAACACTAGCAAAAAATGTGAAAGCACAATATACAAACATCGAATAACATGAAAATACATCCATTCAAACAAATAATACCTAGAATTGTAGTAATCAAACAAATTCTAATCCAAATATAAGAATATAAGCAATCTTTGATCATATATACATGGATAAGGTCAATTACAAAGCAAATTCATCAACTTAGGTTATGAACACATGTTAACATATAATTAAGGTTAAGAAAGGATTTTTAGGGAAAAAATCATGTTAAATCCTATAATTCTTTTTTTGGCAAAGCTAGCAGGGTTAAAAATGGGCCCTTACCATTTTATTGATATACCAAGAAAGAATTACAAAGTCGGCGGAAACAATGCAGCCCAAAACAAATAGGCAAGCAAGACACACAGGAACAAGAAAACAAAGAAGATAGGCATATCAAAAACAGAAGCTAAAAAAGAAAAAAGACAATTAACACTAAAACCAGCCAAGCAAGATCAGCGAAGAGCATTCAAAAATGCATTATCAAAAGCATGACATGAAGCTGATATACCGAACATTATTCCCTCCATAATACTCCCTTTCATTTGAACGAACGATTTCCTTTTCCCAGTAAAAATTATTGCATTCCTCTCATCCCAAATCATCGAGATGAAAATTTTAAGGGTAAAGAGAAGAAAGTAAGAAGATTCATTTTTCCATCACATTGCTTTGTAGATGAGGTCCCATTCAATTTCACTAATCATGGCAACCGACCTACCAGTGGTGATAGTATTAATAGTAGACCATAACTTATTGACATATGAGCAGTTGAAGTATAAGTGCAGTGTATCCTCATTTGCAGCAAAACAAAAACTACACATAGTATCAAGATTAATTCCTTTCTGACTCAACTTAATCTTGGTTTTCAAGCTATCACTGAAGATCTTCCAAAGAAAAAGATTATGCCTCTCACTGCTCTGATTAACCATATACGTTTGTGCCAGCTGAGGGTGACTCACCAGCAGCTTGCACATGCCTCCTATACTATACTTGCCTTGACAGAAAGTCCATGAGATGCCATCATACTGAGATAGAGGGACATCACAGCCAAAGACGAGATTCCATCACTGACGAACACTTTGATTACTAGAATATGGAAGGACTGCACTTTCACTAGAACTATAGTCAATAGCCAGAGCATTAGTACTAATCCCAGTTTGAGCTTGCTGATCGTAAGTGAGAAGGTGACTCAAAATAGCACCATATTTCACCCATGGGTCATTCCAGAAAGACATGCGACTATTAATACTAATTCTACATCTAGCATATGGAAGTATATCAGATCTAAGTTTCAGAATACACCTCCATGTCCAGCTACAAGATTGAGGAACAGGCATGGTCCAGAAATTCTTATTTCGAATTATATACCTATGCGACCATTTCACCCATATATTCTCGTTATGATTCAGAAGGTTGTCAATATGAATAACCATGGCGGCACGATTCCACAGTAACATATTTTTGATTCCTAAGCCACCTCTGGACTTCGGGATTTCAAATTTGGAGAAGGCACAATGCGTTAACTTGTTAGAGTTCATAGAACCATGCCAGAAGAAGTTAGACATAGCACTCTTTATCATATTAATCAGCTTTGTGGGAAGAATAAACGATCTGGCCCAGTACACTGACATGGAGAAAATAATCGAGTTGATAAGAGTAAGCCTTCCAGCCTGACTAAGCAACCTATTAGACCACAAAGATAATCTAGCAGTGAACCTCTCATACAGGGGTATACATTGAGCGTAAGAGATACGTGAAGTAGCCATAGGAATACCAAGGTACATGGAAGTATCAGATCTTTGCAATATAGAAGTTAGGTTTGATATTTAGGATATTTCATCATTGCTCACCCCAGCTATCATGAGATCAGATTTGGATATATTAATAGATAAGCCAGTGATTTTGTAAAACTTGTCAAGACCATCCAAAATAGATGACACAATCATCAAATTTGGCTTCAAAAAAAAAACAAATCATCGGCAAACATTAAAGATGTGATGAGAGGATTCTTACATTTAGGGTGCACTGAGTAACTACCATCATGCACGAGTTGAACCAGAATTTGAGTTAAAACCTCCATAACCAGAATGAATAAATAAGAAGACATAGGATCACCCTGCCTAATTCCCTGTTTGCTTCGAAAGTAACCCTCATTACATTTATTGACCATAACGGAGAACCTAGCAGTAGAGATGCAGGCTTCAATCCATGCCACAAATGCCTGGGAAAATTCATTCAGCCCATGATTCTAAAGACCGAGTCCCACTGCAACGAGTCAAAAGCTTTGGAAATGTCAAGCTTAAACATGGCTCTGGGAGAAACATGAGAGGTGTTATATCCTTTCAGAAGTTCATGAGACATCAGCACATTATCAAGGATACTCCTGCCACTAAGAAAGGCAGCCTGGTTGGAAGAAATGATCTTAGGCAGGACTAACTTGAGTCTATTAGCGATAATTTTAGATATACACTTATAAATGGTGTTGCAGCAAGAGATAGGCCTGTAGTTAGCGACGTGACTGGGGTTTTTAACTTTAGGAATGAGTGCAATGTCCGTTGCATTGACAGATCCAATCATCTTGCATTTGTTAAAGAAATTATGGACAGCCTTCAAGAAAGTTGCACCAACAATTTCCTACCAGGAGGTAAAAAAGGTGGCATTAAAAACATCAGGGCCTCCAGTGAGTTAGCATTGAGCGAGAAAAGAGCAGCTTTAATATCATTGTCAGTAATTGCATATGAAAGTAAGGCATTGTCTTCAGAAGAAATTCTGGGAAGGCTAACAGTGTCAAGAAGCTTAATGAAGGAGCAAAATTATTACTATTACCAAGTAAGTTGCTGAAATAATCAAGAAACATGTTAACAATACGAAGGGGGTCAGTAATATACTCGCCATTATCATCAATCAGAGCATTAATTGTCTCTCTAGACTGTTTAGCTTTAAGTGAAGAATGGTAGAAAGAAGTATTTCGATCTCCATCCTTGAACCACTCCAATTTACTCTTTTGTTTAACCATTTGCCCTTCGTGTCTTAAGGCATCAAAAAGTTGATTAGATAAGGTAGCTTCCTGAGCCGCTATGTCAATGTTTAAAGTGCCAGACATCATAGCCTCTTGAACTTGATATAGTTTGTAAGAGATAGCGGTAGACACCAGATTGCCTTTACCTAATTTATTCGCAGACCAAACTTTTAAGTCAGCTTTGACAGCTCTAAGTTTACACTCCAAGATAAACATAGGATTACCAAAAGAAAAGGAGGGCCGCGCTTTGCTAACAATATCAAAAAATTCAGGGTGCTGCACCCAAGCATTAAAAAATTTAAAATTTGTTTTTCTTGTCCTCATGGCAGCTCCAAATGATAAAATCTAGGGAGAGTGATCAGAAAGGCCTGGCATTGGAAGGAGATTATACATATTAGGCCATTTAGTTATAGCAAACTGATTAGAAAAGGAGAAATCAATTTTAGAGAAGGTACGTGGGGATGATTTTCTAGATTTATTCCAAGAGAACAGGGCTCCAACAGAAGTGATTTCAATCAGGTTTGAATGCGTGACAGAACAGTTAAGAGGTGTTATTTCACGAATAGACAAGGGGTTGCCACCAATCCTATGAGATAAAAGGTGGGAACAGTTGAAGTCACCAATAACTATCCATGGATGAGTTTCTTGTCTAAGCGATGGGCGGAGGTCAAGGAAAGATTGTCTAGCTAAGACAGAATTAAGGCTATAAACAATAGTAAGATAAAAAGAAGTGGAGGAAGGAAGATGGATACACTGCAGGTGAATGAGCTGGGATGTTGAAATGACAGGAGAAGAAGAATATACAGAGGGATTATAGATAACAAGAATTCTACCATAAGGCGCCTCAGAGAGATTATTGATCGACTTCCAATTCGATTTAATGTAGTTAGCAGCCTTGGAAGTAAGAGAAGCGTTAAGCTCGGTTTCTAAAATGGCAAGTATACTCAGGGCATGAGTAGAGATTAAGTTCTTACATTTATTTAGTTTGATTTCAGAGTGAGCACCTCTAATATTCCACACACCAATATTGTTCAACATTGATCAACTAATTGGTTAAGGAGAAGTTTCTTTTTGGTACCCTTGGTTAAAGGAGTGTTTTGTAAATTAGTTCCAGGGAAGATAGAAGAAGATGTGGTGCCAACACAAGGGTTGAGGTCCATTTCAGGATGCATTTTAGAAGAAATGATGGTTTTACCAATGCTTGACGTGGAATGGCGATCATGTTGGACCATGAGATTTAAAGTGCTGGGAGGAGTTTCAGTGGGAGGGGAAAGAGAGGGAGGTGGAGGTTTCCAGGCCATGGGAGGGTCAATATGTTGGTATGGAAGATCAGCTTCCATGCATGTTGAGTTATTAATGTTTGGAGAAGTAATAGCATCAGCGCAACTTAAATTATTTCTCTGCATGTGCATGTGCACAGAGGAAACTTGGACAGAATTAGATTTGGATGGTGAAGGATTGGATACAGTAGTAGTTGAAGTTTGATTGCTAATACGAGTTGGAGACGAAGAAAAAGGGAGAGCACTGATAGCAGGAAGAGAGAGATATGGCAAAGGTTCAAATTCATGGGGGGAAAGGACATCAGTAAAGTTACTGGTGCAAGTGGGAATAGAATGAATTTTGTTTTCCTTGTTTATGAATGCAAGAGGGGAGGTAATTTTACATTCATAATCATGATTTGTTTTGCCACACATCTCCTTGAAAGACGAAGGGTCATTTACTTCACTTGTACTAATTACAACAGTCAAATCATTTTCATCACCGTTTGAATTGCATGTATTCAACTCAGCATTTATCTCTCCCATTTCAGCAATAGTATGAATTTCATTTACTTCCAAACCTCTAGTGTTACCAATATCATTAATCTCATGTCCAAAATTAACTGCCTGAACATTCAGAACAGTTTCAATTTCCCCTTCCTCTATCTCTTCCCTTTGTTTATCCTTATTCTTTTCAGGGTTATTTACTTCATGTGATTCCTCAATATTGTTTTTCGTTAAAGATGGAAGATTCCTCATTCTTCTAGTTTTGTTTACCATATTCCATTTTTTTTCCTCTGCCTCAAAGTTTTAACAGTTTCTTTTTTCCTAATTTCAGACTCTTTAACAACTTTACCCACGGCTTCATTGTTCTTCTCTTTGTTCTCATACATCCATACATACAAGCTTACCCAATCTACTAGCTAGCCAGTTTATTCCAATGTGAGACCATTAAAACATTGGAATATTGGAGAATTTCACCCATACCGGCACAGAAGAAATAGTTTCACGAGAATTTCCTACATAAGGGTCCCGCTGCTTAACTATAAAGAGCTTGTTTCGCATTACAATGGGATCACCTTGAAGAATCCTGTTACGGTCTTCATCACAGGATAGAAGAAATAAAAACAGGAAACCATTTGATCGCACATGAATCGATCCTTTTAATTTCCAATAGTTTTTCAGGTAGTTAATAATAGTTAAATAAGACAGTGGTTTATCGAGCAAAAAACCAACTAGGTAGTTGCTCCATACTTGAGTTCCAGCATCAATAACGTTAGAAGGAGGAAGCATAACCCCATTCTTGAACATAGGGGACATCTCAACAGGAATGTACTTCTCCGCATTACTCGGCTTGCGCTTGAAAAGGGAAGTCCAGGCCTGTTGAGAAGGAGAAGGTAGCAGAGGAGGAAGCAAGGAAGAGGTAGGCAAAGAAGAAGAAGAAGAAGACGGGTTACAGGAGGAAGGAACAGTTGGCGGCGGAGGAGGAGGGGGGTCAGGAGCAGGACGATGAAGACAAGATGGAGATGGCAGAAGAAAAGTGGTGATGGCAGCAGGAAATGAGGAAGAGGATGATAAAAGGACCGAAGGAATGGGAATCTCTGCCATAAGGATGAAATCCTATAATTCTACCATACAAACATGCATAAGATAGTGAGAAGGTATAAACCACTCACTAATTACCAAATTCAACCGATTTGAGTCCAAATCCAAAGTGGACGGCAATGAAAAGTAATTTGAATCAACCAAAATGATGTATCATCTAATCAATGATCTATTCACTAATCTTCAATTTGGTTTGATTTAAAGAGTAATTTTGGTGATTTTAGATCAATCAAGGTTAATAGAGGTTTAGAACTGATCTTGGAGAGAAGGAAAGACTTTTAAGTTGACTACTACGACCCCAATTTGTAGTAACATCGAGTTAGACAAATGTGCCTAAGCATGGGCTTAACTAATTACACATTAATTCTGGCCAACAACTGTATAATCTTAGAATATGCATAACTTCCCAACTGTAAGTCCATTTTTCTACTATGACCGCTCTACGGAATGAGAAACCATCACTCTGAAATGGTGAAACTAGTTTGAGACCCTAATTCGACTTCTATCGAAAGTTATAGCCCAAGCAAGATTTCGAAGGTCAAAATGTTCACATAGAAATTCAAAAAAAAATCATAAATGCATCAATTGTCCTTAGGAGTCGTATCTCAAAATTATAGAATCACAAGACCTATATAAATAAAATAAAAATATTTTGTGATCCTCCGATGTGTAAAATACGGGTCGTTACATAAACTACTTCGTAAAATAGGATGAAGTGGAACCGCTTTCCATGATCATGACTGTTTGCAACCAAATTTGCCATAAACACCTAATAAGTAGTTTATGTCGAGAAGTAAATGAAGAAAACTAAATTAAAACAGAGGAATATATCAAATCAATAAACAAATTACAGCAAAAAATAAGAACAACGAGATTTATATTGGTTCGGCGTTGATTGCCTACGTCCACTTTGAATACTCTCTTTATTGATTCACTATAATCTTGATTACAGTAAGAAACCACAAGAAGTAAGAGAACAATGGAGGAATTTGATTGCAATAAAAGTGCTATGTAACCAGCAGCATAAAAATACTTATAACGACCACCTAGGCCTGTATATATAGGTGAAGACGACCACCATTCTGTCTGGAACTTAGGCAACATGACCTCCTCATCATATAGGCCCACCATAGAGGGCGTTATGCCCACATCTCAATGGAGAGAGACCGGTACCGATCCCTCCATTTGTTGAATTTGGAGCAAAGATCCTTATGGTAGCTTCTTCATGCTTGAATACAATGATGTCTCAAATATCACATTGATTGGATATGTAGAGCTCATACTTTTGCTTAATCTTTAGTTCGAACCACTTTTGATGCTATTGCTGCCGAACCCCTCAAATGGACTATGCCGATCCCTAAATTTCCATAGTGCTCTGTCGATCCGTTCAATATGCCATTCATTCGTATTGTCCAAACTTCATCAGATGATGCCGATCCCTTTTGATCATCCGTAATGCTAAGTCAATCCATTTGATGGCCTATCGTGTCGATCCCTCTATTTCCATAGGATTATATCGGTTCATCATCTTCAGAATGTTATGCCAGTCCATATGACAACTCAACGTGCCAAACCCTATTACAACTTAACATGCCGAACCCTATTACAATTTAACATGCCGAACCCTCTACTATACTACGCTCTGTTGATCCCTTTATTGACCATATATGCCGAGCCAAGCACCATCAACTATTTCGATCCCTTTAATACTCCATTTGTGTTGACTATCCATCTAACTGATTATGCGAATCCCTAGCGCTCAACCTTGCTATGCCAATCCCTCGCTAATCCCAGCTATTTTCCATACTTTTAGCATCCTGCATCGTCTATCTATCAAATCCATCCAATCCGGGCTTCGTATAACCATCCGAAATCTACTTCAGGACCCTATAGCCATTGCTTCATGGTCATCCTTCTTGATGATAGTTGAATCAGTCTTGCGTAATCAGTCTAGTATAGCCGAGTCAGGATATCAGGTAACACTTTCCCCACCAAAGTACATCTTGTGAGTAACATGACGTTCTTTGAATCGGAAAGTGTCTGAATTGCCGGAAAGAAGCCTTTCCAGCTTCCTGATTGATTGTGATTCCTGATCCAGTCTCGAACTTGAAAGATTTAGGTTCGATTGTAATTTTTGTTAATTTTAAAGAGCTAAACTTTTAAATCACACCTATGTATATTGATATACACATTTCTGTTGTTGGCTCCTAGACATGTTCGAACGTTCATAGGTCGTTGCCAATTTTAATATTGTTTTGTACGTTCGCATTTGCAATCAAGCCATCATGATAACGATCAACATTCACTTTTAACTCATTCATCACTTCTTCTTTTCCTTTTTTCATTTTATTCATTTTTCTTCTCCTTTTTTATTCTTGTGGAGGGATCGTCATTCGACTTGTCGATCCCTTGCTATGGCTATTCAAATAGCGATCGACAGGTCCAATGTCGATCCCTATTCGTCTTTGACTGGTTTACCTTTAGTGATCGGTTCTTCTCCCATATACGCACATATATATACATATATATTGTTATCCCTCTTTTTGGGCAAAAGCCGTGATACCAAAGGATTGGTCAAAAACAGAAAACAGTTCACCTCAGAGATTGGTCGTATTTCACTTCACTATGGATATCGATGAATTCTGTCCGAGCCCGGATCGGGCCGCAATTGATAAGGCATGACAAGAAAGACCATAGAAGCCAGCATTTCAAATTTCAAGTCAATCCGAGGTCATACGCTCAAGTTATGATGGATTCAAGTTAAGAAGGTGCACATTGCTCGGTTCGAACCCATCATGTTCGAACCCATCATATTCGAACCCATCGTGTTCGAAACCATCGTGTTCGAAACCATCTATTTCGAACCCATCATATTCGAACCCATAGGAAGAGGCGACATTCGAATCCATCTAAGGAACTCCCTACTTCGAATCCATCACAAATTCGAGTCCTTCCTAGGCTTCGAATCCACCACAGCTTCGAATCCATTAATAGCTTCGAACCCATCACAGCCTCGACTCCATCGCTCACCTTCGAATCCATCCATCATCTTCGACTCCATCACTCACCTTCGACTCCATCGACTTCGACAACTTCGAATCGATCCAGGGCGCATTTGGATCGATTCGAACGAATCCACTCCATCGATTCGAAGACGACCTTCGAATCCAACAAAGCGGCTAAGCTAGCACGAACATGGATCGGCTCGAAGACAGGCGCGCCCCAATCGATTCGAAGTATTCGCTTCGGCCATGCATCGATTCGAACCAAACAGCATGCCGAACACCCAATTTCGAACCGATCATAACTCCCAATCTACTGATCCAAATCCCATGAAATTTTTACAGAAGTTTGTCTACATGATGAAGAACGTCCATGCCAAGTTTCATCGCAATTGGACAATTTTTTGATCGATTCGAAGTTCACTTCGAATCGATCCCAAACTGGGCACGCACTTCAAGAACGCGGGCCTGTGGGCCCCCCGTCACGTGCCAAGGAGCCTCTCCATGATTTAGGCGGGATTTTGGCCTTCCACACCTATAAATAGAGCCCCTGGTCATTCAGAGAAGGGGTCGGAGAATTTGGAGAGAAAGAGTACGCCTAAACGCTGCCAGAATCACTCCATACCACCATCTTGGCTGCTGATTTCGAATTTAAGTCTGTTGTCTGCTGTAATTTGCTTCAAAACACTTGTAACCTTCAAGTATTAAGCAATAAAGTGATCAAACTTCATAGTGGACGTAGGCGCATCGCCGAACCACTCTAAATTCTTGTCTTCTATGCAATTTACTTTTCTATAACTTGGAGTTTTTGTTAGATAATTTTCATTTCCAATTTAAGTTCTTCACTTATTATCTCTTCAAAGACTTCCGAAGGGTGTTGCCCAATTTTGGTGCAAACATTTTGGTGCTTTCACTGAGAAAACCTAGATTTTCTCCTGCTCGTTGGATCTGTCATCGATACCGGATTGAATAAATCTAAGAGAGAGATCCAGATCTATCGTTCATGGGTTCCTTCTATTCTATTCAGATTGCTCTAAAATCTAAGAAGAACCATATTCATCATGCAGTCCGTACCCCTATTTTCGAATCCAGAAAAAATGCTGTTTTTCGTACCCATATTTTCGTATCCATGAAAATATGATGAATTTCGTACCCATATTTTCGTATCCATGAAAAAATGATGGTTTTCGTATCCATATTTTCGAACCCAGAAAATATGGTGAATTTCGTATCCATATGTTCGAATCCATGAAAATATGATCATTTTCGAACCCATATTTTCGAATCCAGAAAATGTGGTGAATTTCGTATCCATAGGTTCGAATCCAGAAAATGTGGTGAAGTTCGTATCCATAGGTTCGAATCCATAAAATGTGGTGAAGTTCGTATCCATAGGTTCGAATCCAGAAAATGTGGTGAATTTCGTATCCATAGGTTCGAATCCAGAAAATGTGGTGAATTTCGTATCCATAACTTCGAATCCAGGAAATGTGGTGAATTTCGTATCCATAGCTTCGAATCCAGAAATGCGGTGAACTTCGTATCCATCACGGAGCGCTACTTCGTATCCATCACGGAGCGCTACTTCGTATCCATCAGGGAGCGCTACTTCGTATCCATCCATCTGCCTCCAATTCGAATCGATACTCACAGGTACTTCGTACCCATCCATCTGCCTCCATTTCGCATCAATACGCACATGCAGTTTGTATCCATCTATCTGCCTTTAGTTCGATCCATCATTTAAGCGCTCGAACCATCGATGCGAACGAACATTTCGTATCCATCATTTAAAAAAAAAAAAATTCGGGTACGATCTAAATTTCCTAAAAAAGAGGCCAGCATAGTTAATCCAAACCTCAACTTAAATAAAGGAACATTCAGGTCGTTCCATGACTGGACGGGAAGTAGGAGATTACAATAGCAATTTTTTGAGTTGCAATCAAGGAATGGGTATTGAAATACTATTCAAATGGTGCTCCCAGAGGCTGGAGAACCTAGCTAATATGGCACGAACTAGGGTTGATTAATGTATCATGCTTCTAAAGTGGACTGCAACTTCCTCCAATTAACCAGCTTTTAAAACTCCTAAACTGACAATTATGGTGCGATGGCTAGTATTACGACTACCCTGCCTTGTCTACTCTGCCAACTCAAAACATAGTTGTTCACCACTGAACCATCTTCATATGCCCGTATCTTAATCATTCCATGTCCATATGACTAAAAGCATGACATACAACTCTAAGAGGACTTCCTAACTATCTTATGCGAGCCTCCTTCATGGTGAAAATTAGAAATAATCACCAATCAATGAGCCCATATTAATCCACTCACCATCCGATCGACATTACCAACCACTCGAACATTAGACAGTCGGGCATACATCATTCACCAGTATCACAAGACCCCGTAACCATAAAATGGACTTGACAATGTTGATTCGAGTATCGTTCCCAGTCAGGGCCTATTCATTGAGACCATCCTACACGTAGAATTTCTAACTAAAATTCAGCATGCCGACTATGTCCGTGTACTATGGAAATTCAACCTCCACCACTACCTCATGAAGTGAGAATGGTGAATGGAGTCCACGAAAAGTGATGAATACCATCAAATGCGTTGTATCCCCTATTTCTCAAAGAAGACTGTCAATCGTAGTTAGGCATATCATTTCTACTTCTCATATTGCTAAAGGGAATAAAGAAGCTGGCAGCCAATGAACTGATCAAAATCTACAGCCCGTTGCTGCCAACACTAATAAATGAAATCAGCACAAAAGCTTATTTCCATAGTTTGATAACAGAATTGGTGGATAGTCGCCGACGACTACACCAACATGTCCAGGCCAACATTACGTTGATGAATCAGACGAAGGATCAACTTGGCAACATACAAGGGAACCTGCTCCATACTCTAAATCGGGAAGCTCCTTTTCTTTATATGACTATCATGGATGCCAACGCCATAAGGCTGCTCCAGAAAGGATAGCTTTGGCAATATGTTCAAGCCCCATAAAATGAAGAGCCGGGAACCCCCGATCTCAATCAGAACTTTGATCAAAATTGAACCGTTTGCGTTAGACTCCCAACTGTGGAAGGCTGGACCGAAGTGCAATAGCGAGCATACGACGCCGCTTCACTTATCAATGACATTTAATCTAATCTCTTTTGAATTAATTCTATTTCAATTTCGTTTATGTTACGAAATATGACCAACTTGAACTAAACTGCTTGCAAAATGATGCAGGTAACTGAGTACTTAAGGATGGGTGCAAAACAACCTCCGTAGACTATGATCAAACCATTGAGGTATTATCATGACGGGCATGATTCAACCACTCGTCGGCTCTTATATGCACCTAACTTGGGGGCAGGGCATTAAAGCGGGAGAGACTGATAAAGTCAGGACTCCGGTAGAAAATGGATGCAACCGACCATCTACCCATCCGCCTATCCAATTTAATCAAAAGGTCTTAAAAGGATTTGGAGTTATATGTCCCAACACTGCACTCTCCATCTCATACTTCAAGCTCGCCAAAATACTTATGCTTCCTCGGATGTGCAATAAAATTTGAATCACACCGAGAGTCGATGTGATATGCCCATCTATGCATCCAATCCTACATTAGAACTTGGGGTGATTTGAGGACATACGTTTAAAGTGGATATGATTTGACCATTCACTCTCCAGTTTGCGTCTGTGATTCCGCAAGAATAATCATGCCTTAAACCGACTTCCTCAGGGGCCAACCCTTAATTTATAGTCATCGACAACCAACTGCTTGCTGGGCAATCATCATAAGCCATCATTTCAACTCTCTTCCTCAGCTCGACTGGAAGAGCGCAAAGCAAAAAGTAGACATGAATCGACCGTCTGCTATCCAATTCTTGCCCCTGACTTAAGGGAAAACACACAACTCAAAGTGGATGTAGTTCGACCATCCTCTCATCTCCTCTCCTTGAGCCCAAAGCTTGCCGGGACACTAATCTTACTCCTTACGCTTGCCGGAAGTATAATCCGAACAAACATGTATGTAATTCAATCGTCCGCCAACTAAATCTTATCCTTCTTTAAGGGAGGATAAGGGGAAAGTGATCAAGATCTGACCAATCACTTATTAAGTGAAACCCTGAGCATGGGGACAAGTCACCACAATGAAGCTAAAAAAGGATTGATACATGATAATCCTTTAACTAACTCCAAACTCCCGGAGTGCGAGTTGGGGTATAAAACTCATAAATGCAGTTTTGAAGACGATGGATCCGTTCACCTAACGACTTTGGCCGTATCCTAACCAAGTTAGAGGAGGATGGACCCGTCCATCTAACGACCTCGCTTGTTAACCTGGGGTGGATGTGATCCAACCATCCACGATCCCGATAAATTCATCGTTCCCAAAGTGCGAACGACCTCTTGAAAATTCTAAACAGATGTGACTGACCATCTGTCAAATAACTCCAAATTCCCAGAGTGCGAATTGGAGTATAAACATCAACTCTTGGTTCCCAGAGTGTGAATCGGAGTATAAATCCATCGTTCCCAGAGTGTGAACGGACTCTACGTTCCCAGAGTGTGAACCGGAGTATAAATCTATCGTTCCCAGAGTGTGAACGGACTCTAGGTTCCCAGAGTGTGAACCGGAGTATAAATCCATCGTTCCCAGAGTGTGAACGGACTCTACGTTCCCAGAGTGTGAACCGGAGTATAAATCTATCGTTCCCAGAGTGTGAACGGACTCTAGGTTCCCACAGTGGGAACCGGAGTATAAATCCATCATTCCAGAGTGTGAGCGGACTCTAGGTTCCCAGAGTGCGAACCAGAGTATAAATCCATCATTCCCAGAGTGTGAGCAGACTCTAGGCTCCCAGAGTGCGAACCGGAGTATAAATCCATCGTTCCCAGAGTGTGAACGGACTCCACTTTCCCAGAGTGCGAATTGGAGTATAAACATCTATTCCAGGTTCCCGGAGTGCGAACCGACACATCAATCCAAACTCCAACTTCCTAGAGTGTGAAGTGGAATATAAACATCTATTCCAGGTTCCCGGAGTGCGAACCGACACATCAATCCAAACTCCAACTTCCCAGAGCGTGAAGTGGAATATAAACATCTATTCCAGGTTCCCGGAGTGCGAACCGACACATCAATGCAAACTCTAACTTCCCAGAGTGTGAAGTGGAGTATAAACATCAATTCCAGGTTCCCGGAGGGCGAACCAGAAAATACAAATGTCAACTCCAACTACCTAGAGTGTGAAGTGGAGTATAAACATCAATTCCCGGTTCCCGGAGCGTGGACCAAAATATAAATGTCAACTCCAAATTCCCAGAGTGTGAATTAGAGTGCGAATGCCAAGTCAAAGTTCCTATAGTGCGAACTGGAGTATAAACATTTAATAACTCTAAGTCCCCAGAGTGCGAACTGAAGTATAAACACTAAAATGGGTGTGATCGACCATACATCAACTAACTCCAGAGTGCGAACTGGAGTATAAACGTCAACCAACTCCAATCCTCGAAGCATGGAATGGGATATAAATACCAGAAGGGATGCGATTTGATTGTCCATCTATCAACTCTAATTCCGCGGCAAGTTCTATAGTACAAAAAGCGGATGTGGTTAGACTTTCTTCTTTCCAACTCTTCCCCTGACATGGGGGCACACTTATCACAATAAACCGGTTGTGATCCGACTATCTAGCACTATGCGGGCACGAAATGACCGTTCATGCATTAACACTTGTCCCCGGCACGGGACCTATAACATAATCTCACAGGGATGCACTCCGACCCAGCAAGACAAGATTTCTTCACAAGGAGATGTAGATTCGCAAAACGGACCTAGCTGAACGTCTTATTCTAAATGGATGTGATTACCCATCCTACCGCAAATGAAAGTGACACGACCGGTCATCCGCTAACTCTAGCCAATGATCTGGCGAGTTGTGCTTGCAACGTGGACGGATGTGACCCAACCATCCGCCAATCAACTCCTTCCTCCAATTCAGTAGGAGAAACATCAAATTAAAGTTGCCGCAATGTGACTGGCTACACTTTGATTTTCGCCATTGATCAGTGCCAGAGGAATTAATCAACAAAAATACAGCTCGACCATTTTCTGCCAAAATTCTTAGTCCCCAGAGTGTGGACAGGGATGTGAACATCAAATAGGTGTGACTAATGACCCTCCAACTGACTCTGATCCTCGAAGTACGACTACGAGCATAGACAAATGAATGAAAGTGATCCGACCATTCATTCACCAACTACGACATTAAGTCAACAGGAGGAGTATAAACTCACTACAGATGCAATTTGACCGTCCACAAGTTAACTCTTCTGACCCAAGACTGGGGGCAGAAGAACAAATCATTGAAAGAAGAGAAATGAGACTCGCTACATCGCTAGCTATTCGGATTCCTTTACAACTTAAGGCAACAACTGCAAGGAAGCCTTAATGCTAACCAATCAAAATGATGCTTGAAGTTACGAGAAGCCAATTATATCGTACCGCCAGATCGACGGGCAATATCGATCTGCACCTTTCATATCTTACCAAAGGATCGATAGGCAATGGGGTCCGTACATTTTACGTTGTGTCGCTAAATCGACGGCCAACATCGATCCTCTTCGACTACAATTCGATGTGACCCGAGCACCCATCGAATACCTTCGACCACCAGAGCACGGATAGAACCGCGAATGAGTGTGACTTGACCGTTCGTCCTCCGTCGCCTTCCATCGATCCGCCAGGAAGTGCATGAGACTGGATGAGCATGACCTGACTGCATTTGAGCTGACTTTGTCCCTAGATCTGATGGGAGAACGTAAATCGAAACGGACGTAGTTGATCACCTAACTCCAAAAGAATGCAATGCGACCATTCATTCTTTGGCTCTTAACCAAATCTGACAAAACGAGCAATTCAAAACAAGTATAACCTAACTGTCCACGCACCGATTCTTTCCCTCGATTCGACAAGGGAAGCATGAATCCTACATTGGATCTTACTAGACGATTCACTCTTCAGTCTATGCCCGGAGTATGACGACATAAGAAGCAAAATGAATGTCGACGAGGCAATGAAGTATTCTGTCTAGAGGAAAGAACTAGGATAGAATGCAGAATACAGCACAACTCAGCCTTCCATCGGTTAACTCGATACCATGGTTCAACGGGATAGAATGCAAAACTGAGCTTGGACTACAGTATAAACACAGCAGAAGCTAGGCTCGATCATTCGCATAATACATCCATCAACCCGAGACTGGCGGCATGAATGTGATCATCCAAGAACTGGATACGACTACTCAATCCTATAGCTCGTGCCTAGTATTCATAACAACTTTAAGTTACGACCGAAAGGATGCTTAGAGATAGAATCATCAGATCGACGCCTGGACTTATGGGAAACTAATCATCATTCTGACCCTTCCGATAACAATGGATTGCAAGTACATTGAATGGAAAGCGCACTGCTCGGAAACACAAATAGATTCCAACTCATAGCCAGAGCCAGCTATGCAGCAGCACACAATACGGGGCTAAAATTTACTAAGCCTTTGGTTTAACACACCTATAAGGCTAACCATTTACCATTGCAGATAAGCACATGGAGTGTATACAACCCATCATGAGAATTGTAGATCAGATCACAACTCTACGCCATGATTGTGCAAGAGTCAACTGCATTGCTCCAGTGAATAAAAACGAAGCGACGTGGATCTAGGAAGATCTACTGCACTTAAGGAGGAGGCGAATCTACTCAAAACCGATAGGTTTATCCGCGGTGTCCTCTACCCAAAATGAGTATTCATTCCTTTGCTTGTGCGAGAAACAAAAGGAGAGTAGTGAACGTACGCCGACTACTCAGATTTGCACAAGGCATGGCAAAGCATAGCTTTCCACATCTAATGATCAACCAACTAATAGACTCAACCATCATACATGAATTACTCTCATCCATGGACGCAAACTCCAGATACAATCAGATACCGAAACATATCCCAGACTAGGAATACAACTGTTTCATTACTGATGCGAGCCTATAGTTCTATGCTGCATTCCTTGGATTCAAACTTTGGAACGCTTATGCTACTTACCAAAGGACGATTAACAAATCATTCAAAAATCAGATCGGCCGATCAATGAGAGTATATGTAGTTAACATGCTTGTGAGATCACGACCATCAAGCGACCGCATCGATCACTTGACAAAGATATTCAGTGCTATCCAACAACCACAGAATGAAATTTAATCCTTTGAAAGGCTCTTTTCAGCGTTGTATAAAATGAATTCTCGGGTTTCGTCATCAATTCCCGTGGGATTGAGGCTAATGTCAGAAAATGCTGAAGATTAGAGTCATCCGTATATGGAGGAAACCAAGCAGCTCTGATAGATCGCTCAGAGAGGCCTCCCATTTTGCCCAAGATCTTGGATCGTGAAGATCTACACTTCAATTGGGTCATGTCAACACACGCCATAAGCATCGCAATGCTATGTGAAGATAAACTAATCCAAAGACTAATATACAATGAAAGCTGGCTATTGACGAGCTTACCCTGTTAATGTTTGTACCGACCAACCGTTATGATAGGACCAATGGCAACCTTAAATGTCTGAAAGTTTACTCAAATGGAATAATAAAGCTAAGTATGAAGCCTTGGTCGCCAAGCTAAGACTTACAAAAAGAATAGGAATGGAAGCTTTACATATCTTATACGATTTCTTCTTAATGTGCCAAGTCAGGGAGGACTATCTGACTAGGGCGCAACGTCTTGCTCCTTATCTCAATTGTATCCTAGAGATACTAGCCGACTTCTAGTATTACGCCACTATCCCAATCGTTAGAGAACAAAACGAAAAGGCCGAATCATTGGCTGAGCTAGCCAATTCTGGGGATGCGCAACAAACAGACTTTATCCCAGTAGAGATATTTACTATTCCAAGCGCTGAAAGATGAAGATCGACTAGATTTTAGAGATGGATCCAAGAAAGGGGTCATGGGTGACTCCTATCAAAGGCTATCTACCGTGGGGAATTCTTCTTGAATAGACGAATGAGAGATGGCATATCCTCCGCAAACAATCACTACACGATTATGTCTGGATCGTTCAACTCCATCAACACAAAACATTACACTTGTATCCATCAATCCAAGATCCAATATTACATATCCATCGATATGAAGCATACATTCTAACATCCCAAATCGATCCAGGAGAGGATCGATACAAAAGGAAGGACTTAAAACAACCATCGAACGTTGTTACAACTCAAATTTCACTTCGAATCCATTGCCTTCCTACCTTTACACGATCGAATCCATCCCAACTTTATCGGTGCGAGGCATCATCGATTCAAGGAAGCACTAAGCAAAGGCTGGATTAAAAAACCGTCGACTCGAAGACGATCGATTCGAACAGACGTGACTTAAAATCCATCAAAGGACGCCGATGAGAGGGAACGAATCGCTATGATTTGAAAAATTACTTGTCTACCTTGTATACCGATTCAGGAGAGGATCGATACAAGAGGATAATCATAGACAACCATAAAGACAATGCTTTGACTTGAATCTAAAATCGATTCAGGAGAGAATCGATACAAAATTCAATAGCGAACAAAACCGACATGACTCTTGAACGCACGACGTTAACAAGGGTCAAACTAGTATATGTGCATACCTATCGAACTAACATTTGATTTTAGACATTTACAGGGATCAAACAGTCATCCTGTTACAACTACAACAGCCAACGGCTAAGTGCTATTATACAGCAATCAATCATATCAAGGCAAGGTTACAGTAATACAGCGTACGAGTCTCAACAAAAAGAGAGCAATGATTTTTCAGAAAGAAATGGCAGCTATTCAAAGCACGTCATGTTCCCACAAGACGTACTTTGGGGGGCAAAATGTTATCCCTCTTTTTAGGCAAAAGCCGTGATACCAAAGGATTGGTCAAAAACAGAAAATAGTTCACCTCAGAGATTGGTCGTATTTCACTTCACTATGGATATCGATGAATTCTGTCCGAGCCCGGATCGGGCCGCAATTGATAAGGCATGACAAGAAAGACCATAGAAGCCAGCATTTCAAATTTCAAGTCAATCCGAGGTCAGACGCTCAAGTTATGATGGATTCAAGTTAAGAAGGTGCACATTGCTCGGTTCGAACCCATCATGTTCGAACCCATCATATTCGAACCCATCGTGTTCGAAACCATCGTGTTCGAAACCATCTATTTCGAACCCATCATATTCGAACCCATAGGAAGAGGCGACATTCGAATCCATCTAAGGAACTCCCTACTTCGAATCCATCACAAATTCGAGTCCTTCCTATGCTTCGAATCCACCACAGCTTCGAATCCATTAGTAGCTTCGAACCCATCGCAGCCTCGACTCCATCGCTCACCTTCGAATCCATCCATCATCTTCGACTTCATCACTCACCTTCGACTCCATCGACTTCGACAACTTCGAATCGATCCAAGGCGCATTTGGATCGATTCGAACGAATCCACTCCATCGATTCGAAGACGACCTTCGAATCCAACAAAGCGGCTAAGCTAGCACGAACATGGATCGGCTCGAAGACAGGCGCGCCCCAATCGATTCGAAGTATTCGCTTCGGCCATGCATCGATTCGAACAAATCGATTCCATCGATTCGAACCAAACAGCATGCCGAACACCCAATTTCGAACCGATCATAACTCCCAATCTACTGATCCAAATCCCATGAAATTTTTACAGAAGTTTGTCTACATGATGAAGAACGTCCATGCCAAGTTTCATCGCAATTGGACAATTTTTTGATCGATTCGAAGTTCACTTCGAATCGATCCCAAACTGGGCACGCACTTCAAGAACGCGGGCCTGTGGGCCCCCCGTCACGTGCCAAGCAGCCTCTCCATGATTTAGGCGGGATTTTGGCCTTCCACACCTATAAATAGAGCCCCTGGTCATTCAGAGAAGGGGTCGGAGAATTTGGAGAGAAAGAGTACGCCTAAACGCTGCCAGAATCACTCCATACCACCATCTTGGCTGCTGATTTCGAATTTAAGTCTGTTGTCTGCTGTAATTTGCTTCAAAACACTTGTAACCTTCAAGTATTAAGCAATAAAGTGATCAAACTTCATAGTGGACGTAGGCGCATCGCCGAACCACTCTAAATTCTTGTCTTCTATGCAATTTACTTTTCTATAACTTGGAGTTTTTGTTAGATAATTTTCATTTCCAATTTAAGTTCTTCACTTATTATCTCTTCAAAGACTTCCGAAGGGTGTTGCCCAATTTTGGTTCAAACATATATATATATATATATATATATATATATATATATATATGTATGTATGTATGTATGTATGTATGTATGTATGTACTTTCCTCCACTCCTTTATTCACTTTTTATTACTTACTCTTGTGCCTTTACATAAAATCTTTCATGCCAAACCCTGAAGAAGAAAAAAATGTTCAACTCCAAAACTTAATTCCAAACGTGATATCAGCCAAAACCCTACGATCGCTCTCCTTTCGTTTCCAATCCAATTATCCCTGAACGCTCACCTTTAATATAACTCGATATACATAGGTATAAAATATCTTTTAATCATGTGATTTAGTTATGAATCTTGATCTTCTAAAGTGAGCGTAGGGTGGTGAGTTTGAGCGCCTGGACACGAGAGAGAGAAGAAAGAGGAAGGAGATGGATTCGAGTATAGGGTCTTGATGGAGATGGAGATAAGAAGGAAGAAAAGTAGGGATCGGTAGAGACACTGCTTTTTTAGGTGAAGGGATGGAGGAAAGTTGAGTTTTGGGATTGTAAGGAAGAAGTTTGAAGAGGGATCGGTATGGGAAAGGGATCGGTTGGGGTGATGCTCCTTAGTTGATGGGATAAAGGCATAGGATCGGTGTTTCTTGTTTTGGCATAGGGATCGGTATAGACAACTTAATTTGAGGGATCGGTAGGAGGTGGTCATGTAGTAGGATCGGTAGGAAATGGCTATGAAGAGGGATCAGTTTGGGTAGGTCTAGGAAAGGGATTGGCATTAGGCAGTGGCGTTGTGTTTGGAGTGGTTACTTTAGGGTGAGGGATCAGTATGGAGTTTTGAGGAACGGGGTCGGCAATAATGTGAAGGTATTAGTATTCACACTAAAGACTAATCCAATCTAAGTCAACTGAACACTTAACATTATATTGCCTTGCTGACCTCGATCATAAGATGTGAATGGACAATATGACTTGCATACTTGGACTGACGAACTTAAGATCAAACGGCCAAACTTCCAAACTTCTCAATATGGGCTGAGTAATAAATTTGTTAATGAACTTAGATAACAAACTTCATAATTCAATATGCCGATAGTCGATCCCAAAGCTTTCATTGTTTATCTACTTTCTTGCCAATTGAGATGGTCAGCGATGACTATCTCTCCAGACAAAAATCCAAGTCTTGACATTTTATTTTTTCTTTTCTAGTTTCAAACTATTTATGTTCATTTCATAATGCACTATACTGCACTAGTTCACACTTGACACAGGGGGAACATGTTATTGTTTCTAATCTCGATTGTCTATTGAGTATAGCTGATATAGATTCCAAACGTATGAAGCGCTCAATCAACCTGTCTTCTGATTCAGTGACGAGACACATCAACTCTAAAGCGAAGTCAAGTTCTGCCACTATATGCCGGAAGGCCTTCTCCAAGCCGTCATGTATAACAACCAAAAGCTTCTAGCCCACACGTCGATCTCTTCTTCGATATTCACGTCCTTCCGACATAAACCATCAGCCCTGCTCCTTAAGCTGTTGATGGTTCCATTGTCCTTGATTACCATGTTGGTTCACAAGCTTCCAAAATCGACGAAGGCTCTCTTCGTCGGTTGTGCTCCATCCATGGGATTCCATTTGAGGATGTTTTAGTTCCTATGAAGCAAGATAGACCTCATTTTCCCCCATCAGGATATACAGTGTGCAACAAATTCATGTTTCGGGCTGGATGTGTTTCACCTTCTAACTCCTTTATCCGGGAGATGTTGAGATATCTTGGAATCACCCTATTCAGTTGCATCCCAACAGAGACGCTTTCATTAACGGGACTTTCCTTCTATTCATGAATGTTCTGCTCCGCCCGCCCACTCCTGAAGAAATTAGATTTATTTTTAACTTTAAAAGATAATCGGGAAGCCCTTCCTACATTTTCCTCGAACATTCTTCGAATTGCTAGGTCACGGGGCCTGGAACAAGCTTTCATTATTCAAACACGAATGATTCTACGTGCAATGCCCTTCTGGTTTCGCAAGAAGATGGTTGGAAGGACGTAATTATTACTTCCACCTTTCTCTCAAGTTCATTGACTCAAATTCATAACTTTTCCTATGAATTCGCTGACATCCATAGTTATTTTAGGTATTTGTCCACATCCCGAAGGCGCTGAGTTCTCTAGGACCGTCACCGCCATCCGTGCTACCCCATTGAGGATCGAGATATCAATCTACTTGTAACTAACGAACTGTTATCTTTATTCGGGCTATTGGAAGATGGCCATAGAATCGGACTTCTTGAAAGCAATGTATTTCCAAAGATAGTTCCAGAACAAAGAGTGCAAACAACCAACCCCGTCATGCCCACTTTTGAGGGGACTCAGGATGATACAGAGGAGGGTGAAACCAAAGATTATCAAATTGAAAAACTGGAAGATGATGACACAGGCCTTGGAAAAGCACCGATGGCTGGTCCGTCGCAAGTACGACAATCGCAAAAACCTCTAAAGAGAAAAAATAAGTTGGTGTACTAGCTACGTAGAAGAAAGACTACACTAGACCCAGAGTTCATTATTACTCCTCTCGAAGAGGAATCATCTTCTTAGCATTTGGAAAGATCGTTAAAAGGATTCTTCAATCTTAAAATTCCAAAGACATATGTCATACGACTTTCCAAATATAAACTTCGAAGGAATTAACTCTCCTACAAGAAGCGGTAAAGGCATCCAATCTTCTTACAAAGGGGAGAACACTCCGATGAGAAAAAAAAAGGGTACGGGTATGTTGGGGGAACACTAGGATGCTCACAATCACTTGCATTCCACTGTACACTTGTTGTTGATCTCTCGCACGACAACTCCTAATACGCTCTTATTTGGTCTTTACAAGTACAATGTCTCAATGACAAGCTTTTGATCACCTTCGAAGATTTTCTACTTATCATTGCCCAAGTCGGGATTCTAAGTCTACTCGACGTAGAGATAAGGACGAAGGGTGAGACAAAGATTATCATTCGAGGGAGTCTTATTCCTGTTCCCAGCGAAAGTCTTAGTCTTATGCATCTCACCAAGGCGAACATTCTAATCTTTTGGTTCATAGTGGTGGAAAATATTCTTATCATGGCCCTCACAAACAACACTCTAGCTCTTCAAGTTCAAGAAATTCTTGTGAGCACCAATCTGGCAAGCACCCACTCGCCACTTTTGAGCCACCCTTGCTCGCTACTGCTCAGGACTCTTCTACAGCAGAAAAGTTGGCTGAACTTAAAGCCACTTTCCTGAAGATTTGCTTCGACGGTCACAAATTCCTCCCTTTTATTAACGTTATCCCTAGACAAACCAAGGAGAACTCTTTAGCATGTATGAATGACGTATTCGCTCAACCTGAATCATTTATTCATTTGGTACTAAAAGTTTCTGAAGTCCCCATAGAGTGTCAAGATGTAATTGATCGTCTCAAGTTGGAGCCTATTCACGACAAAGATATAATCAAGCATCCAGATGCTAAGTTGCTTGAATACAAAACCGAACTTACCGAGTCTGAAAAGAACGCCTGGGAGATAGCAGAGGCGGTGAGCCATCTAGAAACTTCACATAAAAAAGAACTCTATGTGGCCCTTCAACGCAGCAGAACTCTTGCCTTAGAAAAGGACTCCTTGCAAAAGGAGAAGGATTCTTTAGCTCGTCGAGTTGAGGAGCTCGAAGAATTGTCGAAAAAAGAAAGGGAGGAAAAGATTGAAGCTCAGGAGGAGTCGCCAAAATATTGCAAAGAAGCCATAGAGGCAAGAATGTGACAACCCGCAATCCATACCCTTTGAATCGAAAAAAAGCCACACAGTCTGACCCAAAAAGCGTAGACTGATGGAAAGTTTGGAGAAAAAAAAGAAGAGAGAAGAAAGAGAGAAGATAGAACCAAACAGAATAATACAAAATCTCACATCGCAGCGGAAAACATATAATATCATATCAACGGCCTTTACAAAACAGAAAGTGTATATACATACATAATCAAAGTTCAAAAATCAATCAAAAGTTATCAATCTGGACAGTTATAATTACCTGTCCATGCAATTGTCGATAATATACAACAACTAAGCAGCGGATAATCAAAACAGATACGTGTATATGAAAATGAAGATCTCTACCTCTCCCACTGAAGCTCCAAAGGCACCAATCTGAACCTGTAATATACTCAATCTGACCCGAGGATTGAAAGGGAAGAACACCCATACCTGTCTGGTAAACCAGCGTGAGAAACACACTCAACTGAATTTATTAAATTACCAAACTTTTCCTTTATCAAATCAAAAGTATCTCGTACGACATGCCTACACATAAACACGAATATGTTTTTACCTTAAGATAATTAAATCATTTCATATCAAATCCTCTTATATTATACTAGTGTCTAGTATTCAAATAATAATCAAAATAGCCTAAATTGTTACCATTATTAAATTCCAGCATACTAGGCTCTACGAATAAAATAGCAAGTATGTAGTGGAGTTTGGATTTCCATACAAATGACCAGGTGAAGGGACTACCTTCCGATGGGTACGCCTCTTGATGGATGTCCCGAGGCACAGAACATATGCCCTCTACCAACACAAGACCAGCCCACCTCTATAACTGGATGGTACCGAATATGTTATCCTCCGGTCGTTACTGAACTTTACCGAGGTCCCTCATAGCATACAAACTACAATAATCAGATACATGACGTCATAGCGTGTAAAGATATATCTAGATGAAGATGATCATATCCTACTTGGGAGTGATCCACTTAGCCTTGCTGCATCTAACCCTGTTTTGGTCATTTTCGGTTGATGAGGCATGAGGTAACGATTTTCCTTTCACGTGTCACATATCACATCATTTAGAATACCACATGGCCATTTTCGTTGACTACTAATTGCCTTCCATAAAAATATAACCCTTAAGCTCATACGCCTCAAGGAGTGTGTTAAGCTAAGATAAGTTGCCTTCTCCGCCACCACTGATGTACATTTGTAAATATCAATGTACGTAATCTTTAGAAATGTAATGTCAACAAACATCCATACAAGTTGTCTAGGAATAGGACAAATCGAAGGTACTTTCATACCACATCCGGTCGGGAAATCCCAAGGATTAGTAGCGAATATTCCTTGCATTGGATGTTTCATAATGAAGAGACCATTGCTAATATATGTATATTGATATTTTAACCCCAAATGATTAACAAGTAGTCTTCCACCATGAAAATCCTGAAAATCAATATCATCACAATCTGCACAATCGAACTCATATACATTGATCCGAAGTGGTTTTCGGATAAACCGATCCCGGTCTCCTCGCAACAACAACGCAAAAGCGTTTCTCAAACTCACACAAAAACTAAGTCTCATAGACTTATCATGTTTTCAACTTTCAACTTGCTATCTTTTGGGCCAAGAAGGAAGCTCGATAGGTGGGAGTAATACTCCGCACCACACGATTCAACATCCTCAACACAAATGGTAATCGAGCCTGCACAAAAGGCAACGTACTAAGTGTACGACAAAATAGTTCCCACATCAAGTCGAGGAACTAAAATGGCCAAATTTGGTAGTCGGTTATTTAACTATCAAAGCGAACAACAATTATCTAGCACCATATGCAACCACTAGGCCCTTTTAATTAACCTTTTATTAATTAAATCACTTGCTAAATATTCACTTCAAATTATCTTTAAAAAGATATATCCTCAAAACATTTCAATATAGGAAAACATTTCCATATACTAATTTAATAATGAGTAATTCACAAATTAATTTATTTTCAACACTTAGAAAACATTACATATACTTAAATAACGGTTAAGTACATATTTTATTCTTTTAAGGAAAACATTCTCTTAAACATATTTATTTGGGTCAAAATGAATGTTGTGTAAACATCGTTACGACAAACCGAAAATCACTAGTATAGGGATTCGAAAATTAGATAAATATATAAATCCCAAATACTATGCAAAACATCTTCTTTCGAAAATCATTTACTATAACAACATTGTTAAAGTCCATCATTTCCTTATTTCGCGAAAACGTCTATTTCAATGACAAATGCTGAAATCTATGCATTCGATACGTAACACATTTTAAAAGATCTTCACACCATTGAACTTCATTTAAAATACCACTTTCCAAAAATGTCCATTTTATTAATAGATTATTCATTATCCAAAATTATGAATATACTTTGTTTACCAAATCCAATATTCCTACACATTTATTAATGGATAATCCACTGTCCAAAATCGTGGATATAATCCTTTTACCAAATTCATTACCATTGCACATTAAATTAAAGGATTATCCACTGTCCAAATTCGTGGATATAATCCTTTTACCAAATTCATTACCATTGCACATCAAATTAAAGGATTATCCACTGTCCAAAATCGTGGATGAAATTCCTTTAATAAACTATAATAATTAACTTATCAAATTCAATTAATTTCGGATTTATAAAACAATCACATTTATATTTTATAAAAAGTTCTACTTACGAAATTCTTTACTAGCGAAACTCATTAATCTCTTTTATATACCAAAATCCGAATTATAAGCAAATTACTTATAAATCATTTATTTACAAATTCATTCCTTTTTATAGCACCATCAATTCATAATCTATAAATTTTATAAGATCCATATATAACTTCATTTTAACACTTACAAAACTTCTTTATAATCCCATTATTTTGATTTATAAACTATCAATTTCATAAACGTTATATATAAATCATTTATAATAATTTAAAAATCTAAATTTAACTACTTTACAAAATAGTTATCTCCATATTCCAAAAAATCACATTTCAATTATAGTTCCCCAAAATCATAATTTTTATAATATACAAATTAGATTTATTTAAAACAAATCAATTCCTTAATCAATTCAAAACTTAATAAAACATCTATTTTCAAAATCAGTTGAAATTCCTTTTTAATTTGAAATAGTCACTTTAACATTTTTAAATTACCAAAAATAAGCCCAATGCTGCAACATCACTAAATACATCAATCACAGCATCCAAAACATCATATATCCCAAGATAACAGCATATAACACAATTTCTGTAAATAAACTAATACTGGTGAGGAATCCAGTTGGATCCCTCCAACCTGTCACGTGCAACAAATATACATATTAGAATATGTGTACAATGTCCACTTCGATGCAGACGCGCGTACAAAAGGTCATCCACTCATACACGGGAATGTATATGTTCTCATATGCTCCAATAGGCAGGAATATATCCAAATACAAATCAATATATATACAATATATCATATATCATCCAAAAAATCATCACTCAACACAGAATAAATTTATTCTCACTTATATAAAAATACAAATGAGTCAGAAAGAGTGAGTTGTACTCACATTGATTCCAACAGTAGTTGCAGTGTTTTATTCCAAATAAAATTAAAAAAACGTTTAATTTTACCCAAAATTTACACTAGCTCCAATCAACTCCAAACTAGCTCTAAAATGTTGTGCTCATCAATACGGACCCAACGCAATTCATTTCGTCAAAAATGGACCACGTATAAAGAAGTTATAATGTTTTAAAGATTGTACGAATTTAAATATAATAATTTACAGTTTTCTTTTTATTTTTAAACCTTCTTTTCCCTTGGCCGTTTTATTTTTTTCTTTAAATCTAGGCCGATCATTTCTTTTCTTCTTCCATCAGGTATACATGCATGCAAGTAAACCCGTTGCATTTGAAAACGATCACTCTGTTGCATTTGAAGATGATTGGCGACCTCCACTCGAATGCCCACCACGTGAGCTACCCACAGCTAGAGGATTGACGAACTTGGTCGTCCCATCATCACGAAAAATGTTTGTGAACATTTATCGAACGTGATCCTTTTGCTGACGATCCTCTACACGAAACTCGATCATCACAGTTGGATTGGAAGCTTTAGACGTGCTCTACAACTTCGTAATTGAAACATTTTGCTAAATGTCAATGGATCGTGAGAAAAAAGAGAGGAAATGTCGTATTTTTTGGCCATTGATTGAGAAAGTGGCGGCTAGCCCTACCCTTGTTTGGGTTGTGAAAATATAAAAAATTTGAGGCCTTTTATTAAAAATTTCGCAACACTATTCATCGCCAAATTTTTCAAACTCGAAACGAAGCATGGCGCCCTACGTTTATAATGTTTCAACCCTATTCCGAACGTAATGGAATATATATCGGATGCCAATTCAATTGTATTTGGAAGATAGGTTTTCAAATCGAATTATTTAGATCTAAAATTTACTTAAACTTCTACACGTTTAAGCTTGCCACGATTAAACCGCAAATCCGATTGACACGAAATTTGAAATCCTACAATAATATAGCATTATGAATCCAATAAAACTGGTTTCGTCGAAATCCAAGACCGTATGAAAAATGGCTATTTTTACATGTTAATTAAATATTAAAATATTCAATTTCTGTAATTTGACTTTTAAATCAATTTCAAAAGTACTCTAACATCGTTATAATTAAAATAGAATTTAATACAACTTTATAAATCATTTTCATTCACATTAAATTCAAATTCTAGTTATTTCTGTAATTTCAAATATTAAATTAACAATTTAATTGTCCAATTAAATCACTATATTTCAAATATAAGTTATCCAACTTATAAAATTTACTTGTGAATGTTTAAAATCAATTAGATATACGAATTTCAAATGATAGAAATTCTAGGTCATTACATTATTCTCCCCTACTTAATGAATTTCGTCCTCGAAATTACCCAGTAAGAAAAAGTCGCAAAATCCATTAACTTTTAAAAACAACACGTTCAAATTAGATATTAAATTCATTTAAACATTTTTTAACTTTTAAAAAATCCATTCATTAAACTTCTTATTGAAACTTTTCTGAGTTTTCAAATCATACTTAGTTATCTTTTAAAAACATCTAATATCGTTTAACTTTTAACTCAAAATAAAAATTTCGGTTATCAAAATTTTTCCAATATTCTCCAAATTTTCTAACGCTTTAGATTTTCAAAAAATTTCACCAACGTTTCCTTTGCGCGGTTCGATCATAGTAGGATCACAGCATATATGTATATCACAAATATACATCTCATCTTCGAGGATGAGGCATCCCATAGGGAAAAAGTACAAAAGTATGATATTTAATCCGAGATAAGTGCCTTATATATTATTAGCGAGCATATACGGCTAATATAGCATGAAAGCGAGCTCCAAATTCAAAGCAAGCGCCATCCACACCTACTAAATACTCAATAAACAATGAGAAACATATATGTATGAAAGATAGCATCAATATATAACATATACCAATATAACGAATATATATGCCAGTATAGCAAATGCAATCAAAAGCAACAAATCCAACCATCAAACAACTATCATCCAACTATCATCCAATAACTATCCAATCAATCCATAACCAAATCAATACAAATTCACTTCTCATTAATATACATTGAATTGGTTCCCAATTTAATCACAATTGATTCATTAATATTGGATTTTACTAACATCCATTTATTCAAATTCAATTAGTTTACATTCACTAATTTACATTCAAGTTATTCACTTTCAATTTAAATCAAATTCAATTCTATTCAAATTAGCTTAACTTCCAATTTGGATTCAATTATTTAGCTTTCAATTTCATTAATTCCATTTCATATCAGTTAATATTCAATCAACTAGCATCCATCTAACAGCCAATGTATATCCAATCATAACCAAATTTATTTACTTTACTTTCGACATCCATATTTACTTCGGCTACATTCAATTTTGTTTTAACACTTTTACTTTTAATTGGTTTAATATTTAATTTAGATTGAATTCTAGTATTTGTTATATTCACATTTTTATACAACACTTCCAATATTATTATTAATTCACAACTTCTTAACAACAACATTTTTAAAGCTAATTCATTTTACCACTAAAGTTGAATTTCATTATATTACTCAAATTCATATTCGTTTAACTACTTCATTCAGCAGTTCCTAAGTTATGTTTCATTTCAACTCGCTTGCATTTATTTCCACTATACAATCTTAAGTTCACTACTAATTTAATTGAGATTTTATCCTATTTAGCTTTAACTAAAGTCAAATTTAATCACGTACTCAAATTCAGATTTTGTTTTGTTTAACAATTTTTTTTAACCATTTTAAGATTTGGTTTTACTTACATTCTCCCACTTTATAAGTTATAGAACTTATTTGTTTAAACTTCTATGAACATTTACCTAAGTATACTTCTATTCAACAAACTCACTTTACAATTTCAAATCATGGTTATATAACCACTTTACAACTTAGTTTTAATTTTCATTTCAATAACTTATCTAATCCAGTTCAAATCCAATTCACTTCATTTAACTTTCCTTTAGTTAAATTTCAAATTATATATTTTATTATACCAACTCAAATTTATTTAACTTTACCAAGTTAGATTTATTATCTCATTTTATAAGTCCAAAACTCATTTCACTTATATTTATATATTTCAACTTGGATTTTAAATTCAAATTTATTTATCAAAACAAAACTTAAATTTTCAATTTACTATTGGTAGCAAATCCATCACATAGAAAATTAAAAATGACACTGATGGTGCTACAGTCATCATCCTTATTATTTCCCAGCAACAATAGTGAATTCAATGCTTTTTATTCTTGTAAAAATTCCTTTTATATTTGTAAATCACAACTATAAACCTTCTTACTTATAAAATTTCACTATTTTACTTTACTTATATAAAATCCGTTCCAAATTTATTTATCTTATTTAGATTTACAACAGTATAACCTCTTAACTTTGAAAAATTATCTTCGAAAATCAACAGGATTTTAAATTTTCAAATTCTTAGTTCAAATTCATTTTTATTTACAACTCATATTTATAAATATGTTCATGTTGTTTCATTTCTTATACATAAGATCATTTCACAGTTGTAAATCATATTAATTATAATTCCATAATTTATAATTCATTTGCTTATACAATTTATTCTTTTACAATTGTTGTTTTTATTTAGATTATTCAAATAGCTTTTATTAACTTATATATATTTACATTTTCAAACAACCAAATAATTCATTTGTATACACTTTAATGTTTCTGAAAAAATGTTTCCTTTATATATAAAATATAATCGGGTTAAAATTATTACATTTACCCAATTTAAAAACAATACTATGTCACTTGCCTCATTTAAGTGTTTGGAAATCCCTATCGATAACATGGCATCCCATATACCGACCAGAATTCACAAGCAACTCAACGAATAAGTAAACATAATATAAAACATTTTATACCACTAACAAATATGCGCTCATATATATAATACACTCAAACTCAATCTAGGGTGCTACTGTCCTATCTATACTGAGTATACATCAAAGTTTAGGAATATATAAAATCTAAACTCTGATACCAGCTATGACGACCCGCAAATCCATACCCTTTGAATTGACAATAACCACACACGTCCGACCCAAAAGTAGACTGACGAAAAGTCAGGGAAAAGAAAAGAAGAAAGAAGAAGAGAAGAGAAGAAAGAGTGAAGATAGAACCAAATAAAACAATACAGAATCTCATATCGCAGTGGAAAGAAAATAATATCATATCAAGATCTTTGCAAAATAGAAACTGTATATACGTACATCAATCAGAGTTCAAAAATCAATCATAAGTTATCAGCCTGGGCAGTTATAATAACATGTCCTTACAATTGCCAATAATATACAACAACTAAGCAGCGGATAATCAAAACAGATATGTGCATACGAAATGAAGATCTATAGCACTCTTACTGAAGCTCCAAAGGCACCAATATGAACCTGTAATATACTCGGTCTGACCCGAGCATTGAAAAGGAAGAACGTCCCATCAGTCCAGTAAACCAGCATCAGAAACACACTCAGCTGAATTTATTAAATTACCAAATTTTTCCTTTATCAGAAAAAAGTATCACATACAATACGCCTACACATAAACACGGACATGTTTTTACCTTACGATAACTAAATCATTTCATATAAAATCCTCTTATATTATACTAATGTCTAGTATACAAATCAAAATAGCCAAAAAATTTACCATAATTAAATTCCATCATACTAGGCTCTGCAAATAAAATGGCAGGTACGTAGTGATGTTTAGATTTTCATGCAAATGACCAGGTGAGGGGACTACCTTCCGATGGGTACACCTCTAGATGGATGTCCCGAGGCACAGAACATCTGCCCTCTACCAACACCGGACTTATTGCCCAAGAACTTTCCTGATGCAAAACTAGATGAACGTTTTAAAGGATTGATTTTCATGTTGTAATATCGGAGGATGTCGAACATCTTTACCTAGTCTCGAATGTGGTCATTTGGTCATTGTGACATCACAAGCATATCTTCCACATAGACTTCCATCATCCTTCCAATCTGATCTTTAAACATCTGGTCAACTAAGCATTGATAAGTTGCTTCGGCATTCTTTAATCCAAGTGGTATCACCATGTAACAGTACAATCCAACATCCTTAACAAAGCTGGTGTGTTCCAGATCGAGGACAAGCATCGGGATTTTGTTATACTCTGAGTGCGCATCCATAAATGGCAACAATTCATGTCCCACGGTCGAATCAACTAGCGGATCAATCCTTGGAAGGGGAAAACTATCTTTAGGGCATATCTTATTCAAGTCTGAATAGTCGATGCATGTTCTCCATTTTCCGTTCGCCATCTTCACCAGCATGGGATTAGATATCCATATAGGATAGAGGGCGTCGTGAATAAACATATGACCTTTAGTTTATCCACCTCCTCTTTAAGGGGTGATGGATCTCTCTGGATCCATGCCTCGCCATTAATGTTTTACCGGAACATACTTTGAGTTAATGTTTAATGCACAGCTTGCAATTGCAGAAGGGATCCCATACATGTCAGAATGATTCCAAGAAAATACTTATATATTTGCTCGGAGACAATCCGCAAGTTCTGTCATCATTGAGGGGCTGAGCTACGATCCAATCTTCAAGACCGTGATGGGTCGTCGTGGCTGATTGTTGTATCAATCGTCAACTAAGTTGGTGCAGCCTTGGTCTCCTTAGGCTCCTCTTCTTCATCCCTCAGACCTATATCTCTATACAACTGACTATGGCATCCAAGCAAAGGATCAGGCGCCAATTGTCAGTCTCCATTAACTTGAATGGGGACAGATTTGTCCACACCATTTCCCTTCTCGTTACGCTTAGCTTCCCTCAACTCAGCTACATAGCAGGCACGTCTAGTCGCCTGACCACCATGAACCACTCCTACACCATTATCAGTCAGAAATTTTAAAGTTAAACACCACAAGGATAGAGCTTCTTGAAATTCAGCCAGGGCTGGTCAGCCTAGAATAACATTGTACGGTGAATAAACATCCAAAATAATAAAAGGTAGGATTCGCACTCTCCTATATGTACCTTCCCCTAATTCAACAGGTAACTCCACATAACCAACAGCCTCAGTTGCCATACCATTGAAACCATGTATGCAAGATTTTGATGGTTTTAAATCTTTATCCTCCATTCTCATTTGATCATACACCTTCGTGAAAATAATATTCAACGAGCTTCCACAATCAACCAAAATCCTTCTCACCAAGGCAGGACCAATCATGGCAGAAATGTCCATCGGGTCAATTTTAGGAGCAACTTGTTAATCAAATTTTTGCTCAACACCCCAAATAATGCTTTCAATAGGAAAGAGGAGGTTAGTTAAGTAGAACTGGATGTTAGTCTTAATTATTGTCTCTGTTCTTTACTCCAATAACTGCCGAATGCAAATATGAAGAATCACAATGTCGTTGGAAGGTTTAGCCTTTCAAGCGGAAGGTTATCTATCCGAGATAAACTTATTTAGAATCTTCATGAAGCATTTCTTTTTAACATGAACGAAAATTAACTAGATACACTTTTTTTAACTTGTTCTCCGGAACTCCGTAGAGTTTTGAATGAATGATCTCTATGAAAATAAGGTAAATAAAGAAACCCTTGGTAATGTGTGAGAACCTGTGGTCTTATTGTAAAGATTAATCACTCTTAGGAGGTTGGACTTATCCTGGCCGAAAGGTATTAGAATACTAACTGTCAGATTGGACCTTATTATCCTGTAGTTAGATTGTTTTGAAGGGTTTGAGTGGCGTACTAATCTCCACAGAAGGTTAGGTTACTGCTTAAGCACAAGTATCTACTAATTTTGGTTGAAGAATTCCAATCGCAATGCTAATAACCCTGGAAGTTACTACTTGTATCGACCCAGATCAGTTATCGTCCCTTCAAACCTATCGGCATGTACCCTTCAGAGGAACTAATCTTGTAAATCATTGTTATAATAGTAAAGAGATAAGCAATTGATAAAATGATTCACAAAATCAAAAGACTTCCCTTGCCATCCATAATAGGACATTACTTTTATTGAATTTCCCCAATCAAATCCCCAGTTAGGGTTATAGAATCGTGACCAAAAAGTTACAAGTTTTTTTTTGAATAAGGAGAAAGACCCCCCAAAATGGACCCCTTATGTCCTATTTATAGATGTGGGTGGCATCCCATCAGCCTTATGTCTTCATCCGGTATAGATGGTTGCTTTTGGTATGCGGTTGTAAACCTTCCGGTCGTGCCTGAAGATAGTTTCTTGTACACGGTTGTAGGTCCTTCATTATTGTCGGAAAGTTCATTGATTGTGTATCATCATAGTCTACCGCATGCTGCCGAAAGGTTTTTCCTTTACTAGTTTTCAAGAAGCCGTTGCCTTTACCGAAAGGTTTGTTACATGCATAGCACGTGAACCTTTCGATCCCACCAAAAGGTTAATAGCATTTGTGAACATTTTGGCCTTAGCGGAAGGTTGCTTTTTTATGCTTGATTACTGCCGAAAGTCGTATCTTCCCTGGATGATGGCGAAAGGTTGTTCTCCATTGACTTATGAACGTTTTTTATCTAAACCTTTCGGTACATCAGAAGGTGTCTCATTGGTGTGTTATCTGGCCTGAAAAACTCGTTGCGATTTTGTAACGGTTGGCGTGAAGCCACGTCTTTGTTTCCTCTTGTTTGCTTCCTCTGGAGGGTAAGCGCCTCCTGATCATTGTAGAATGAAACTTTACTTCTCCCATGAAAGGTCTTGAGCTACTTCATATTATTGACCGCATCCCTTCGATCTCTCTAGAAGGACTAATCTTGCTCTTTTCCTTTCTTTCCTCTGTTCCTCATGGCTTAAGCGAAAGGTGAATTTTCTGAGTAACACCTCTACTTTATCTGCATCCCTGCTTCTGAACACTATATCATCAGTCATCGTGCATTGCTGCTTAGCCGAAGCCCATCCTCCATATTTGAACAATACTCAAAGTCTAGATGCCTTAACACGCTAACATAGCGCTCCATTTCTTTCCAACTTCTATCCATAGGGTGCGGTCCTCAAACTATTGTATTTATCACTAGTCTCCCACGGGTCCGCATAGGCTCCTCAGCCCTATGTGGAGGTTGTCCTCGATTGGGATCAGATGTCCCATGTCTGCCATCCTATGGGGCACTCATTCGTATTGTGCCTGTACACTCGTGAAACTGCCAGTACTTTCCAGTCTGTTTCTGTGTCTCTGTCGACTCCTTTGGACACGGCTTCTTATATTTAACATCATTATAATTCGATAGATATAGATTCACCAGGGATGCATTTAGATGTGTGTAGTTTTCATACATAAGAATCCAAAGCCTTGGTCTCCCAGGCTCCCTCTTCCGGTTTTGACTCCTATCCTCATTTCTTTTTTGTTGATTCGGCTCGTTTTGAACATTAAATTGAACTTTCCTGGAACTATCATCGGACTGCTTTATTGCAATGTTGTTTTGTACTACATCTCCTTTCGTTCCTATGACATTGTTTTTCCTGGAGGACTCGGTTTCCTCTTTACTCGAAAACTAAGTTGCCTTTGAATAGAAGCGCTCCAATGCGGCCGATAATTTTCCACCTAGCCAATCACCAAACTCGGATTTTGAATCAATTCCTTTCATCACAGCCATAAGTATAGCATGGTAATTTAGGCTACTAACTTTTGTAGCGGCGATATGGAATCTTTCCAAATATTCTTTCAACGATTCTCCCAGAACCTGGATTACGCTGGAAAGTGACATCACGTCTTAAGGATGAGTGGCATGGATCTGAAACTGCTCCACAAACTTAGTTGCCAGTTCATCAAACCTTGAAATCGATTGCAAGGGAAGTCTTGTAAACCGCATCATCGCTATTCCAAATAGGGTTATAGGAAAGCATCTACACTTGGTTGCGTCATTGGCTCTTGCCGAATCCATCAGCCATTCGTACCTCATAACGTACTGCCTGGTGTCGGCTTTTTCCTCATAGGCAAGTATCGAAGGCATGTTGAATCCTCTTGGATATTCCGCATGCAAAACATTGCCAGTAAATGGGGTATGGCTGCTCAAAATTCCCCAGCCATCATTTGTCAAACCCTGGTTCTCTTCCACCAACAATCTGACCATTGTTGACAAATATGGTGTTTGGATGGGTGATGCCAAGCGGTGGTCGCTCTCCACCTCACGTGAATGGTCTAGTCAATATCTACGGGTCGTTTCATGCCTTCTTGGTCCACTATCTTCTTGATGTGCAACTTGGTCATTCATCTCATCGTCATTCTGGTAGGGTACTTGGTCAGCATTTAGTCGAACACCAGCATCCAAGCTTTCGAAAATAGCTCTTGCTCCATTCCCCAAGTTTTACGGGGAATCCCTCCTCTGGAGAAGGAATCGGTACCGATGTTGTAACGACCCCAATTTTGGTAACGTTATTTAGTAACATTTAATTAGGTTATATGAATGAAATAATGTAAAATGGTTAAGGGATTGAGAGTTGTGATTAAACTAAGGGGTAGCCGTACCATGTAAATGAATGAACTAAGATGAACTAAAATAAAATAAGTTAGGCAAATAGGTGAGGGGAAAATTAGAATAAGAGTATTCTAATACCCCAAACCCTTAGGATAATCATTCCATGCGTTTATTTGCAAAATTAAACAATAGAGGTCGGCCACCATTAGCAAGAAAGAGGAAGATAAACAAGAATCTAAAGGAAGAAGATTAACCAAATCAAAGTCATTCAAATCTCAAATTCCTTAATCTAGCTAAGGTGAATAATGACTACATCCCATGTTTTCAAATTGTTTTCCGTTTTATGGTTAATCAAAATTATTTTGCAGGGTTATGCCATGATTTTGAATGATTAAATGTTTATCTATGCTTGTTGATGATTCAAGCTTATTCATATAGGTTTTATAATATGTTTTAATGTGAAAACCATATTTAATGATATCCAACTGCCTTGCAAATTTAGATTTAGAATGGAAATGATATTTTAAAGATGGATTTCAATTTTCACAATTTTTTGAGTTAATATGGATTTAATATTAATTTTCAAGCGAAGAAAATGATTATTTAGGTTTAAAATTATTTACGGTAAAATAATATATGTTTTGAGTCTAAAATTAGTATACGTTAGAAAACATATTAAAATTGATTTATTAGAAATTTTTGTAGAATTTTCCTAAGTGTTTTGATGAATATATAAAATTATTTAAGTTTTGGGGATTAAATTTTTGTATATTTATAAAAGGAGAAGGGGTATTTTGTAAATAAATTAAATTGTTTAATTCTAAAATATTGGCTGCACATTTAGAAACGAAAATTAGCAAACAATCAGTTTTTGACAAATAAGGCAGGTTAGTTGAAAAGATTACTTTAAAGGATAAAAATCAGTTTAAACATGCTTTATACATATTTCGCCACTTTCGGCATCAGGGGTTTCGACCTGGTTGTTACGCCTCCATTTCCATCAAAACCAATGCACACAGTTTCAATAACTTGGTACATAGTGAATTAGACTAAGGCGAAAGGTACTGGGTCGAGACCAAAGGTTCTGATGGGGTCGAAGCATGACTTTGTTTTACTTAACAATGCGCCTGCTTTTCTTTCGGATGATATGCTTTCGACAAAGTTGGCTTTTGGCTGAGTTAAATGTTTTAAAGGAAAGGTTTCGAATAGGGTTGCATCTTTTGTTTTATGTAAATTCTTTTGAAGGGATTGAAACCTCTAGGTGTCGCTTTCTACCTTTCGAAGCAGTTGGTTTCAGAAGGTATACTTTGTTGTAAAATCCAAGCCACTTCTCCAATGCTTTCGAAAGGGTTGGTTTCGACACGATCACTTCTTTACTTAGGAATTAAGTCGAAAGAATGCTTTCGACTTAAATATTTGATAACCCTTTGCACTGTTGAAGGTAAAACCCAAAGGTTTCAAAAGAGATAGTTTTTGATAGTTTCGAAAGTTTTTTCCACATGTTATAAATCGAACCTAAAAGCTTTCGAAAGATTTGATGATTTAATGGTTTCAACGGGGCGGTTCCCCATTGGTTTCAAAAGGTTTGGAAGGAAAGGTTTTCCAATGTTTTCAAAAGGCAATGTTTAAAGCGCTTCAAAGATAGGATGTATAAGGTTTTATGGCTATCAAAGAAAAGATTTTTCAATGGTTTTGAAATTTTTATATGAATGGTTTCAAAAGGAATGTTTTGGCCTTTCGACGTAGGTTATAAAGGGTTTACTGGGTTTTGAAAGAGGTATTTTCATTGGTTTCGGAAGGGGTACTTTCAATGGTTTCGAAAGGGGTACTTTTAAAGGATAAATGTTTTCATCAACAAAGATTTGTGTAAAGTATATATAACATGGCAAGGTGATTTTGAGTAAAGCATAGAGTATATATTTTTCTTGTTTAAAGAACGATTTAAAAGTCTAAATCAATTTGAGAAGGAAAAGGTTTTCAAGGAAAATTTAAGGGAAGATTTCCCAAGTAAAATGACTCAGATATTAGAATAGCAGATGGGACTGGTATAGGGTTGCTCCCTATACGTTAGCTATAAGCCCCAGCTAATTTAGTCCAAAATTCTAGTGTATAGGGCTTTGTCACAGGTAAGACTAAAATGATGTTACACACTGAAAGGCATATATTTGTACAAAGTTAGGTTATTGGTGAGCCCGCAAAACCATTAGGATCAATGGACCCTGGGAGAAGATATGTTAGAGATAGACCGTCCATAATGGGAGTATATAAAAGATGTTAGATTATTTTTTATATGAGTATCTAACATGTGTTATATTATTTGTTACATATTGTCTGGTAGGCCCGATTCAGCCAAAGGTTAATAGTTTGCCAAACAAAACTATAGTGTTCCGATAGATAGTCTAATTGTTACCTGATATGTATGTTTACATAATATTGCTTTATATTTTTAACCAGTTTTGGTTGTAGGATTATGATTTGCAAAAGAAATGTTTTAAAAGGATATTAGTGAGGGAAAACCCGTTCTGCTAAGTGGCATGGTCTCACTAAATTTCAAATAATCGAGATGTATAGTATGATTACACAAGGCTTTATGTCCGACTCAAAGTTTATGTTTTTCCCTTTAAACTCTTAGGTGCTCAAAACTGATTTGAGTAGGCGAGGGTTTAGGTTTACAAGTTTTAGTAGGTTGGCGAATAAAGCTTCCAAAGACTAGCAGGTGGCTGATGGATAGCTATTTAGGAGTTGCTGTTTTATATGTTTGATTCCACTGCGTTGTATTAAGTCAGTTATTACTATAAAGTACTATGGTCAACCAATGGAGCGTTTTCATATATCACCCTTCGCGTATTTATGTACTAATTATATTTCATATGAACTTGAGAAATGATATCGGATTATGTAACTTGGATATGAATGTTGGTTTGAAATGTAATCAGAAAAATGTTTTAATCTATGATGATTTTATTTCATATTCAAGTGCTTCTGATATTATGGATACTATTAACATTATCGTATTTGATCACCAAAAGTTAATACTATGGATGACTTCAGCATCTGTAGCATTTATCTATGGGCCTCCAGATAAGGGATGTTACAACTTGGTATCAAAGCAAAGGTTTATGAAAAACTTAAAGCTAAAATGGTTTTTGAAAACATAATCCTAAGGAATTAGATATAAGATCGGAGTGTGGGATAACGCTATAGTAACGTACTTGTATTTGCTAAATATAAGTATACTTGTATCTCCAATCTCGTATCTCTGTTAGGTTATTCTTCTGTATCTAATAAGGCTTGAATACTGATATGGACACTAGAAATGGAAGAGTGAATCTTCAGGGAAGCACCGCAACATATGGAAATGCCAGACCGCATACTAGAAGGAACCAAGGTCAAGCACAAGCTGGAAATGTTGGTGATGGAGTCCAATAAGTGGATATGGGAGCTATATATCAGCTCTTTGTCAATATGACGCAAGCGAGAATTGTTGTTGGAGTGGTTGGGGGAAATTCTAGAGTAGGAGTTCAGGAAGCTCTGGTGGTCAAAAATTATGCTATCTTGAGTAGAGAATATGTTAGGCTTGGAAGAAAGCAATTTATTGGAACTGAAGATGCGATTGAAGTGGAGAGTTGATTGTAGCACTGTGAGAGAATCTTTGTAGACTTAGGGCTCAATGATGGGAAAAAGAGAAGGCTTTCTTTGAGATAGCTTCAAGAAGCAGCTTTATTCTTATGTAATAGTGTGATGGATGGAGTGGTTGAAGAGACGATGACATGGGCTGAGTTCAAGAGAAGATTCTAGAAGAGGTTCATGTCTATGATGGCGCAGTTTGCTTTGCTCATAAAGTTTGCTGAGTTGGAGCAGGGGGAGATGACTGTGTTGGAACATGCTAGAATGTTTGAGGAATTGGTTAGGTATGGATATGCCACTGTAGATACTGTGACAAAGAGAAATGAAAATTTTATCAAGGGGTTGAAGCCTGAGTTGTCTAGGGCTACATTACCTCGTATGAGGGATCCTTATTATGTTGTAGTAGAGATGGCGTTGAGACTTGAAGAAATGCTTGCTTTTCTAGAGAATAATAAGGCAAAGGAAGTCCGGGTAAGGCAGAGTCAGAAAAGGAAATTCTTCCATAAGAAGAATGCTCAGAAAGGTGGAGCAGCAAAGAAGGGAAAGGCAGAAATGGTTTGTTATAAGTGTGATAAGAAGGGGAATTTTGGTAATGAATGTCGTACTGGAAAGGCAAAGGAAGTGATCAGGAAGAAGAATATCAAATGTTTCGACTACGATCAGATTGATCATTATAAGAACCAGTACAAAGAGCCTGCGAAGGATGGAAGGGGCAAAGTATTTTCATTGGAACCTACTACATTGGGACCAACAACACAGGAGAAAGGAAGAGCGGTGCAAGGAGGTATGGTTCATATTCATGGTATTAGCATTCTGTTTGATATTGGTGCATTGCATTCTTTTGTATCTCATTGTTCGATATATAAGCTTAACCTAGAACCCTCATACTTAGTTACTTCCTTAAGAGTTGCAAATTCGCTAGGAGGGTATGTGACATTTAGGATGAAGTGTGACCACTTAGAGTTTGATTTGTTAGTTCAAACCTTTGTTTTCAGTCTGCATGTGTTTGACTTTGTAGGGTTCAGGATTATTTTGGGTATGGATTGGTTTAGTAAGTACGATGCTAGGATATTTTGCCATGACAGGAAAATATCGCTTAGACACCCAACTGTAGTGATCGGATTTTATATTCCATAGAAAGCCCAAGCTGTGAGGCGAATGCTTTGTTGGGTGTTGTGAGTTAGAAGATGAGTTGAATTAGGTTTTTGTGGTTAGAGAATTCACTGATGTCTTCGAGCCGCAGTAGGATTGCTATCGAAATGAACCATTGAGTGTCGGATAGATTTTGTGACAACCTCGAATTTTTGAAAGTTTGAAATTGAAATATTTAATTGATTTTAAATGTTTAAAAGTTAAATTTTAACTTGAATTCAAATATCACCATTTATTGGGTAATTTAATTATTAAATTAAATAATTTAAAGTTGGGCAAAATGTGAAATCTGGAATTTTTACCTAGTTAAAGATATTTTAAAGACTTGTCAAATTTATATTGATAGAACTGAAGATAGTAAAAGTGTAAAATTGAATTTGGGAATGTTTCGTTAAGTTTTGAAATTATATCGTTTAAATTGATATTTAAAAATAGCCTTCCGAGGCGCAGTCTCATAATTCAACGAAACCAGTTCCATTGGATCCGTAATAGGGTATTATTATCGAATTTCAATTTTCATAGTGTTTGGAATGATCGTTTAGCCATATGATAGATAAACGCGCCGGGGATTAAATCGAAATTCTAGTTGCATTTCCAAACTATTTAAATTTAAAACTCTACCTTTTGGGAAACATTCAAGATAAGTGTATATATGTATAGTTAATAATTAAGTGGAATTGACTCAAGTTAAAAGAATAAATAAATATGCATTTTGGACGTTTGTAAGATGAAGAGGGCCTAGATCTACAAGTGTCAAAGAAATTGATATTTTTCTTCATCAAAATCTAAACTAATATAATACGGCTGAGAAACAAATCAAAGTATTAGGGCTTTTCTATAATTTAATTAAGTGTGCCGAAAGAAATTTTTCCACCCTCTTTCCAGATTTTATTCCAAATCGAACCCATCTTCTTAAGAATTCAAATTCGTTCAAAATTATATAGCATTAGCGACCTCGTTCCTCTGCTTGCTCGTCTCTCTTTTGATTAGGGCTTGAGCTAATCGATGTTGTCGTTTGATTTTGACGATCGTGGTTTCATACGGTGTGAGGCGTGACTGTCAGAAGACACGCGAGTGCAAGTAGGAGTTGTGGCAACTCGCCTTGATGGCCGCGATAGGGGTTTGGGGATTTCGTGGCGTTTGGGTTTGTCCTCTCGAGAACGCGAAGTGGGAGGAGAGGCAGTAGGGTTGTGGTGGTTGCTGGGAGGTCGCGGTAGAGGCAGGGAAGGGTGGCCAGTGTTTTGCCGTGCTCATCTTTGGTAGCGGGGAGTAGTGGCTTTGGGTTGAGTCGTTCGCGAGTACGACAATGGATTGGGGAACGGCATCGTCGAGCTCGAAAGATGTTCTAAGTAGTGAGCTATATTTTTTCTTCTCGACTTAATCTAATATGCATATATAAATTAGAATGGAAATTTACATGCAGTATGGATTTGATAAAGGAAACATATATATATATATATATATATATATATATATCCTACAGTAAGTTATTTAAAGTAATTCTGTTATGAATTAATATATGGATTTGGAAAGAATTTTAATTCATTAGAATCTAATATACATATAAGATTTTGAAATATATGGGGATTCATAAATATTTGAGGAATTTATAACAGTAGATTTTGGAAATCTATAATTTATTTTTATTAGTTGTTTCGGAAAGGAAAATTAAAAGTTAAATTATATCATTGGTGAATTAAAATTTTTACTTGGTAATTGATTATTAAATTAATTCAAATATTAATGGAGCATATAATGTTTAATAAAGGTCTGAAATTGTGAAGAAATCAAGCTGGATTGGAAATAGATTGCATACAACATTAAAGGTGAGTTAATCTCACTCTTCTGGATTTTTATTTAAATTTAAATGTTTAAATTTAAATAATTGGTTGATTGATTGATTTCATTGGATGTGCTATATTATATATAGTAGTATATAGTCTATATTGGAATGATTGATTTCCCGCATTATATAGCGGATGAGACCCTACGCACCGCATAATAGCGGATGATATTATATTTAAAACCCATATACCGCGATAATCCACTTCGAAGTGGAATTGGTATTTTATTGTACTTACATCTGTGGATGCAGGGAAACAGGTTGGAGGGATCCAACAGGATTCCTCAAAATATTTAGATTTGTTAAAAATATTCTGTGATGTAATTTTTTTTGCTATACTATGATGAATTATATTGATAATTGGGAAAGTTGGATACTAGGGTTGAAATTAATATATTTTGGGATACTGATTTACCAAAATCTATATAATTGGATTTTTGGAAAAGAAAATAAAAGAGAAAATCTTTAAGTAAAATAACTATAGAAGTTCGAATAAATTGAAGGATAAATTAGAAAGAAAAAAAGTGAATTTTGAAATTTTAAATGAATAAATTCCGAATATGGGAATAGGGATTTTGAATAAACAAAGGAGTAACGAATTTAAAACTTAAGTGAGATTATCTAAAGGAATAAAGAACTTATTTTAGAAATCCAAGATTTAAATTATTTAAAAGAAAAAAGAAGGAATTTGGGAAATCCATAATTGGTATTTCCAGTTAAAAATGGATTTTTAAATCAAAATAAATAAATGAAATTTAAACTTAATGGATTTTGAAATAAATGGAGTAAGTAAGGAAATTTATTTAAAAGTGAAGTAAATTGGAAATCAATTTGGGTTTGATTTAAGTGTGTAAAACCGGGATTTTTTAAAACAAAAGTGAGACTTTGGAATTTATAACTGGGTTTATAAAGGTGAAGTAATATATCAGTGGATATTTGAAGAATAAATTCACGATGGAAATTTATTAAAGAAATGGGAAAATTTGTTTAAAAATAAATAGTGATTTATTTTTAAGGGATGCGAAGAGAAGTATATTTCCTTGGATAGCCAAGTACGTTTTCAAAGTAAATTTTTAAATATAAGTTAAAGGCTTTAATGTTGTTTTAAAAAGCATGTTTAGAAAATTTATTATTTCTAAATGTTTAAATTCTAAAGTAAATATTTTTCAAAATTTATTATCGTAGTAATTATTTAAAGGTGACTTGGTATTTTGTTTTAAAGGATAAAATCTAGTTTTATATTTTACAAAGTAACCTCATTTTAAATATTTCTAAAGTATATATATATTTGATAAAATATTGAAGTAGTTTTCAATTTAAATGTTAAAGTATATTTTATAATAAAGTGTTTTAAGTTATTTTAAAATCTTAAGTAGCTGTACTTGGTGTTTTCAGTGGAAATAAATATTTGGAAATTTATTCCATGAGAAGGGTGTGATTTGAAAACTGTTTTCAAAAGGGTTGGAAATGGAAGTATATCTTGCGAAGATATTTTGGGGATAATAAATAATTTAGAGAAATTATTTATTGTTTGATGGTTTTTGTGAATGTTAATTGATAGTCAAATAACCGACTATCAATATTGGCCAATGCGCTGATCATTTAGAAGAGGCCGGGATCGGGATTTATTTCCTAAAACCCACTTCGATCCGGTTTATACGTTTTCGTGAGGAAGACGAGTTTGGATTTGAAGATGGAGCAGTGAAGTGCAAGGGCTAGTCGCTGCTAATCATGAGGATGATTCCAAAATGGATGTAGTGGGAATAGTGCCTTCGGTTCCGTTCGAACCCGGGACGGACTTGTTTGGATGAATGCTTTCAGAACATCGTCGAGTGGACAATGAGCATTCTAAGAGATGAGTTCTCTAAAGGTAATGCTTAGCCTCAAGCCTCATCGACCGGGAATGACTGAAAATCAGGGGTTATGCAGGAAGGCTTGGAGGGTAGCGGCCATTAGGGTGAGGTCATCTCTGTCTAGATGTCTCTTTTTATTTGGCTTAGTGGTGCGGTTGCTGATCCTAACCGTAGGGTGATCTTACTCGGGATTATCCAGTAAGGGGTAGTCCCGATCTTGTGTTGCAGGGGGTCGGGTGTGATCCTTGGTATGCTGATCTAGACCGGGTACCGTGACAGGTGGTACCCTAGTGCCTAGTCATTAGTTGGAAATCCATTCTCCCTACCTGCCTGTACGGTTTTGATTGTGCCCAACTATTGCTGAAACGTGAGATGAAAGCATTTCAGCTAGATTCTATTTTACTTTCTATAGACACTATTATAATATCAGAGAATTTTAGTAAAAAGTGTTTTAGCTATCGTAATGTAAAAAACCGACATGTTTATTTGTGGCGTGGTCTTACGAGATGCTTTTGTTTTCAAAAGAATTTTGAAACTTTAATAATCAATTTGAGTGTGACTTCTCACGCCGGTTTTCCAGACTGACTCGGGTGTTATTTAACTATAATGCTCGGGCCAAACCGAGTATTATAGAATACAGGATATGATGTTGTTGAGCTCAGGAGACGAGCTGGATGGCGATACGTACTTGATTATTATTCCGCTGTGTATTCAGTCTCCAGGACAAGTTTATATGACTCAAGTTGTATGCTATTGATGTTGTTGAACTCTGATGATGTATTCTAATGATGTATATATATAAAACAGATATAGTTTTCTTTTGTGTAAAGATATGTTATTATCTATTATATTTTATTTCGCAGCGATGGTTAGATTCTGATGTTGTTTCTATTTTCTTCTTCTACCTCTTTCTTCTTTAACCCAAATGGTTCGTGTTTCCATTCATCTTAAGTTAAATGATGGAGAATAGTGTCGACTCAAGGGGTACGGGTTTTCGGGTCATTGCAGTTGATACCAGAGCTTAGGTTGGTGATAACCTTGGCTCTGGTGGGGATTACTCATTGAAAATAGAGTCCGTAGTACTCTAGAATGAGTTGAGCGTATTAATAGATATGAGCGCATATTTGTTAGTGAATATAAATTGTTTTAATATTGTGTTAACTTATTGGTTGAGTGGAATATGAATTCTGATCGAGTAAGTTGGCCGCTATTCGAGAAAGAGTTTATAAACACCTAACACGATAAATTGACAATGTATTGTTTTAAAGAAGGGTGAATGAAATAATTTTGCCCATAAATATATTTTGATATAAAGGAAATATTGTCTTAAATTGTTATATAACTTGGATGTTTGGATGATAATATTTTAAATAAATAAGATTATAAAAATTGGAATGACTTGTAAAATCAAAAGGGAATTTGTATGAGCATAAATTATGCAAATGAATTATAGCTAAAATTTGATTTAAATAAAATCTGTAAATTTAAAACCTCGAGATTTTAGAAGTGTTTTTCAAAGTGTTTTGAAGACAAATAATGGCATTATTATTTTAGAAGTATTTCTAAAAAGAAATTGTTTCAAATAAATTATGGGAAGGGATATAGCATTGAACTCACTTCAGTCGCTGGAAAATAACTTCGGTGATGGCTGCAGCATCATCGATGTTCATTTTCATGTTTCTAAGTGACGGATTGCTGCCAAATTGATTTGTTCAGAAGAACTAGTTTGTTTTTGAAATTTCAAAGGAAATTTGTTGGGGATAAAAAAACCAGGATTGGTTTAAAAATTTGAGAAATGTAATTTTGGGATAATGGTAATTTCAAATCATTTGAACCAAAAGCTAGGTGTTTAAAAATCCTGAATCCTTATTTGAAATGGAAATCCTGATGAGATAAGTTATGAACTTATAAAAATTTGAGATGATTTCTAAATAAGGAAGGAAAATATGAGCTTTGAATGTTGGAATTAAAATTTAAAGTGAAAAGCTAAAAATGAAATTAACTTGGATTGGGGAAGAAAATTGAATCGAATTGAATTAAATAAATAGAATTGAATTAGAATAAAGTGAAGAAATTAAAATTGTGATTGAATGAAAAAAAATAGAAAAAAATTAGAATTGAATTGGATTGAGAAATTAAATTGTGGGAAAATTTAATTGAATTAGAATTAACTTAAGCTAAATAGATGGAGGAGAGTTGAAATTGAAGTCAACTTAAACTAAGTTTAATGATATTGGGTTGGATTTAAATCAAGTGAAAATAAAATTGAATTGAAATAAAATTCTGTGAGTTATAGATAATATTTAATGGAATGAAATTCTTAAATAAATAAACTCCGATAGCTATAAAAGAAGTGAAAATGATTAAATAAAATTAGTAAGTAAATTAATTAATTTGAATAGGTAAGCAAATGAATATTGGATGCATAATTAATTTATAATGTGTTAAGTAAGGGTTTGGAAATAAACTTTATTTGAGATTTAAAATAAATTAGTAAATTAACTAATTTAAAATAAGTATGGAAACGTAATAAGTTAGAAGAGTAAGTCAAATTTAATGAACTTAAGCTAAGATTAATACTATTGTAATTGGATTTGAATTAAAGTTGAAATATAATTGAAATGGAATTGTATCACGTGGTGGATACATTAAATGAAATTAAGTTCTTACTTAATGAAATTTAAATGGAGTGTGAAGTCAAAAAGAATATGAGGTTAGATTTAACTGGAGTTAAGCTAAATGAGATTGAATGGGGAAATAAAATAAGTAAAATAAATAAGCCAAAATAAAATCGATTTGTATTTTGGGAAATGAATAAAAATCTAAAACTTGAATTATAAAATAGATTGAACTCAAGAAAATTAAATGAAGTGATTTTTGAAGGTAAGAATCAAATATTGAATTAAAAAGTGGGAAATGAACTAATTTGAATAAATGAGTTAAGTGAGTGTGTTAATGGAATTTTTGGCAAAGCTAGTGTGTTAATGGAATTTTGATTGGTTATACAAAAAAATTAATTACGAGTAAAAAATGGATTTCGTGAAGTTAAACATGAGTTATAAATAAAATTCAACTTGGAAGTGTTAAATGAATTGAGTTGGAATCAATTTAAAATGGTCATCGGTTTAAATGGTTATTTACTTAGATGAATATCGCCAATTTGCATGAGAATAATTGGTCGTTGGACGAAAACGGAAGAAAATAAAATTCTATGAGTCATTCCAAGTAAATAAAACTTATTTTTGAATCAACTGGAATAAATATGAGTTTGTTTGCTTAGAATGAATTGAATGAAGGGAAGTGAATTGTAAATCACTTAAAAATTGAAAATAATAGTTTAGGAATTGGTTGTAAGCAATTGAAATTAGGGTCAGAATCTTATAAATTGCATTCGGGTATTTTTTGGTGTATATTGCTTATGTAATGCATGTGTTTAACTATTGAAAGTAAGTAATTGTTAATAAGTTGCATATATTTTATACTTACATATTTAAATTTAGCAAGTACAGGTACCGGGAAGCCGTTTGGCTGGATTTGGACGCGTTGATTGCTAAAATAATAAACCGCTTGCTTAAAATGCTAAATAAAGGTACGCCTACGCAATAAAAATAGGAAATATGAACTATGTTTGTTTTCCGACCGTGTGGGTCGATGTATATATATTTATATCTCTTGTCAAATTGCAAAAGCTCCTCTGCACAAAGGAGACTCTGCCAAAAAAATTCGAAAATTTTGGGAGTTAGAAAATTTCTGGCGAAAATTTTTGTTAGCGACAAAACAATTTCAAATTGGAAATTAAAATAAATTAGTGGATTAAACTAATTTAAAATAACGATATGAATCGGTTATAAATGGAAGATAAAAATTCAATATTCAAAGTTGAAGATAAATTGAATTCATATGGAAATTGGAAAAATAATTTGAATAGAAGTAAATATGAAACTTATGTAAGGAAATGTATAAAATGATTTTAAAAGCTACGATTGGATATTATTGCCAAGTAGGATATGCAGGTATTATAAAGGGAAAGGAAAATTGGTTCTGATTTCAGAAGATAAATGTGAATTGTCCGACTAAAAAGGTATGTGTTTAAATTTATGTATGAAATTTGATTGGGTTTTTGATCTAGCCACTTGGCTTTTTGTTTTCTTTTGGAATCTGGGAGCCCGTAGAGGCATTTTGTAGTTCTATCGAGCTAGCCGCGCAAAGGAGACGCTGGCGAAATTTTTCGAAAATTTATAGAGTTAGAAATTTTTTTGAGAAAGTTTTGATAATTTAAAATTGGATTTAAATTTAAATTTGAATAAGTGGAGTAAATAGTGTTAATGGAAACCATGGAAGGTTTTGGAAAGTTGGTTGAAGTAATAGTAGGTTTTTAATAAAAGATATATTATGGCAAGTTGATAAAACTGTTTGGTTTTGGGAAGTAGTAATGGGTATTGGATCATTCTTCTTAACTAGCAATTTCGGGGACGAAATTCTTTTAATAAGGGAGGAATGTGACGACCCGAAATTTTTGAATGTTTGAAATTGGAATATTTAATTGATTTTAAATGTTTAAAGGCTAATTTTTAACTTGAATTCAAATATCACCGTTTTATTGGGTAATTTAATTATTAAATTAAATAATTTGAAGTTGGGTAAAATATGAAATCTGGAATTTTTAGCTTGTTAAAAATATTTTAAAGACTTGTCAAATTTATATCGATAAAACTGAAGATTGTAAAAGTGTAAAATTGAATTTGGGAATGTTTTATTAAGTTTTCAAATTATATCGTTTAAATTGATATTTAAAAATAGCCTACCGAGGCGTAGTCTCGGAATTCGACAAAACCAGTTCCATTGGATCCGTAATAGTGTATTATTATCGGATTTTAATTTTTGTAGTGTTTGGAATGATCATTTAGCCATATGATAGATAAACGCACTGGGGATAAATCGAAATTTTAGTTGCATTTCCAAACGATTTAAATTTAAAACTCCACCTTTTTGGAAACATTCAAGATAAGTGTATATATGTATAGTAATAATTAAGTAGAATTGACTCAAGTTAAAAAGAATAAATAAATATGCATTTTGGACGTTTGTAAGATGAGGAGGGCCTAGATCTACAAGTGTCAAAGGAATTGATAAATTTCTTCATTAAAATCTAAACTAATATAATACGGCTGAGAAACAAATCAAAGTATTAGGGCTTTTCTTCAATTAAATTAAGTATGCCGAAAGAAATTTTTCCACCTTCTTTCCAGATTTTATTCCAAATCGAACCCATCTTCTTAAGAATTCGAGTTCATTCAAAATTATATAGCAATAGTGACCTCGTTCCTCTGCTTGCTCGCCTCTCTTTCGATTAGGGATTGAGCTAATCGATGTCTTCGTTTGATTTTGACGATCATGGTTTCGTATGGTGTGAGGCATGACTGTCAGGAGACACGCGAGTGCAAGTAGGAGTTGTGGCTACTTGTCTTGACGGTCGCGATAGGGGTTTGGGGATTTCGTGGCATTTGGGTTCGTCGTCTCGAGAACGCGAAGTGGGAGGAGAGGCAGTAGGGTTGTGGTGGTTGCTGGGAGGTCACGGTAGAGGCAGGGAAGGGAGGCTAGTGTTTTGCCGTGCTCATCTTTGATAGTAAGGAGTAGTGGCTTTGGGTTGAGTTGTTCGCGAGTACGACAATGGATTAGAGAACGGCATCATCGAGCTCGAAAGATGTTCTAAGTAGTGAGGTATATTTTTTCTTCTCGAATTAATCTAATTTGTATATATAAATTAGAACGGAAATTTACATGCAGTGTGGATTTGATAAAGGAAATAAATATTTATATATATATATATATATATATATATATATATATATATATCCTACATTAAGTTATATAAAGTAATTTTGTTATGAATTAATATATGGATTTGGAAAGAATTTTAATTCATTAGAATCTAATATATATATGATTTTAAAACATATGGGGATTCATAAATATTTGAGGAATTTATAATAGTAGATTTTTGAAATCTATAATTTATTTTTATTGGTAGTTTCGAAAAGAAAAATTAATAGTTTAATTAAATTATTGGTCAATTAAAAATTTTACTTGGAAATTGATTATTAAATTAATTCAAATATTAAAGGAGCATATAATGTTTAATAAAGGTCTGAAATTGTGAAGAAATCAAGCTGGATTGAAAATAAATTGCATACAAAATCAAAGGTGAGTCAATCTCACTCTTTTGGATTTTTATTTAAATTTAAATGGTTAAATTTAAATAATTAGTTGATTGATTAATTGATTTGATTGGATGTGCTGTATTATATATAGTAGTATATAGTCTACATTGGAATGATTGATTTCCCGCATTTTATAGCGGAAGAGACCCTATGCGCCGCATAATAGCGGATGATATTATATTTAAAATCCATATACCGCGATATTCCACTTCGAAGTGGAATTGGTATTTTATTGTGCTAACATATGTGGATGCGGGGATACAGGTTGGAGGGATCCGACAGGATTCCTCAAAATATTTAGATTTGTTAAAATATTCTGTGATATAATTTTTTTTGCTATCCTCTGATGAAGTATGTCGATAATTGGGAATGTTGGATACTAGGGTTGAAATTAATATATTTCGGGATACTGAGTTATCAAAATCTATAGAAGTGGATTTTTGAAAAAGAAAATAAAAGAGAAAATCTTTAAGTAAAATAATTATAGAAGTTCGAATAAATTGAAGGATAAATTGGAAAGAATAAAAGTGAATTTTTAAATTTTAAATGAATAAATTTCGAATATGGGAAAGGGGATTTTGAATAAACAGAGGAGTAATGAATTTAAAACTTAAGTGAAATTATCCAAAGGAATAAAGAACTTATTTTAAAAATCCAAGATTTAAATTTATTTAAAAGAATAAAGAAGGAATTTGGGAAATCCGTAATTGGTATTTCCAGTTAAAAATGGATTTTTAAATCATAATAAATAAATGAAATTTAAAGTTAATGGATTTTGGAATAAATGGAGTAAGTAAGGAAATTTATTTAAAAGTGAAGTAATTTGGAAATCAACTTGGGATTGACTTAAGTTTGTAAAACCGGGATTTTTTAAAATAAAAGTGAGACTTTAGAATTTATAACTGGGTTTATAAAGGTGAAGTAATATATCAGTGGATATTTGAAGAATAAATTCATGACGGAAATTTATTAAAGAAATAGGGAAAAAAATTAAAAATAAATAGCAATTTATTTTTAAAGGATGTGAAGAGAAGTATATTTCCCTGGATAGCCAAGTACGTTTTCAAAGTAAATTTTTAAATATAAGTTAAAGGCTTTAATGTTGTTTTTAAAAAGCATGTTTTAAAAAAATCTATTATTTCTAAATGTTTAAATTCTAAAGTAAATATTTTTCAAAATTTATTATCGTAGTAATTATTTAAATGTGACTTGGTATTTTATTTTAAAGGAGAAAATTTAGTTCTATATTTTATAAAGTAACCTCATTTTAAATATTTCTAAAGTATATATATATTCAATAAAATATTGAAGTAGTTTTCAATTTAAATGTTAAAGTATATTTTATAATAAAGTGTTTTAAGTTATTTTAAAATCTTAAGTAGTTGTACTTGGTGTTTTCAGTGGAAATAAATATTTGGAAATTTATTACATGAGAAGAGTATGATTTGAAAATTGTTTTCAAAAGAATTGGAAATGGAAGTATATCTTGCGAAGATATTTTGGGGATAATAAATAATTTGGAGAAATTATTTATTGTTTGATGGTTGTTGTGAATGTTAATTGATAGTTAAATAACTGACTATCAATATTGGCCAATGCGCTGATCGTTTTGAAGAGACCGGGATCGGGATTTATTTTGTTGAAACCCACTTCGATCCGGTTTGTACGTTTTCATGAGGAATACGAGTTTGGATTCGAAAATGGAGCAGTGAAGTACAAGGGTGTAATGACCCTGAAATAAAATAAAATAAAAATATAAAAGATGCATCAAAACAGAAAAGCTTGTGCATAGGAGTTTCTGTTTGATAAAGATGTAAGGAGTTAAGGTGATTAAAATTGGGACTTAAAACAAATATAGTTCCATGTCTAAACAATTATATAAGCACATGTATTTAATATATAGGGAAATTTTCTATTTAATAAAAAAAAAGATACAATGGAATTTTATGAAGTTTCAAATGACTTATGTAATCATGCTGCCAGAAAAGAAAATAAATAATCTTGTGTGTGTATAATTTTTATCACATAGATATGTAAAAAGGAGTTGCTGCTTTAAAGGAGGAATAAAAAAACAATATAGTATGAATAATTTTTACATCACCTAAATGTATATGACAGTGTACATGATTGTATAAGAAAAGAAGGCTAAGTAGAAAATGCAAAAAGATTAAAGTTTCCTTAAAAACTGAGCAGAAAATAAAATAGGCAAAGGTCACATGCATATGGCATGAATAGAATGAGATCATGGAAATAGTATGCAGTAATTAAAGTGCTGGAATCCCGAAATAACTACTAAAGGAAATCAAGTGAGTGTAATTCCAATTGAGGACCATACATAAGTATAATCTGTGCATGAAAAATAAAGGGGTATCAAAGGAATTACCCATTTCCTTAAACCCTAAAATAGCTTTATAAAACCTGTACACCATCATGATCATCATCATCTCAGAAAAAAAAGAAGATAAAACAAAAATAAAATAGGAGAAATATGGGTAAGCAGCTCTGAAGGGATTTGCTGAGTAAAGGAGCAAGATAGTAAAAGAAAATACTAGGTGAGCATTAATCTATTTTATGCAATGGCATTAAGACCTCTGGTAGGCAGCCTAAAGTATTATAAAAATTATTTAAATCTCTGAAGTGGTTTATTATGGATGAGATGGATGAGATGGTGTTCGTATGTGCATTTCTATTTGGAGTTTTGTATGTCAGTTTTCCAAGCTAAAATGTTTTGAGCATTGTTAATTCTATTCTTATTATTGTCAAGTATGGATTTAAATTATTTAGGACATAGGCAGCAAGAAAGAGATCTGGCTCATGTTTATTTTCTAAATAATAAGATAGGAGGTTTTCTGGGTTTTTGGTAAATTTTCTTAACAAATACCTCTGTCCATATTCTTTTTCTTTTTTAATAATATAGTAGAATCATGATGTTTAAAATGTTTTGGAAAACCTGCTGCAAATTTCTGCAGTAAGGAAAAATAAATGGAAAACAAGGGATTGAACTAGAAAGTAATTATGTTTTCTGAAACATGGATTAATTGAGGGTTTCATGATTAAACCCATAAACGGTGTCTAATGAATTAAGCAGAAACTGGAGGGGGAACTTATTAAATAAATAGACCCTATGAATAAATGAAAGAAAATTAAATTGGTCATTTGGGGTTAGTCAATGATCTGCTTGCTTCAGGTGGGAGGAAGTATATGCATGGTGCAAGTGCACCCTGAGGCCTTTGTGTGCTGGAATAAATAAAACAATCTGGGTGATTCCTCCACAATGCATACTTGTGTTCATTTGACAGGGGGACTTGGACAATAAAAATAAAATAGGGTATGAGATTTAAATATCTAGGTTATAAATATCTGGACAGGGATATGAATTAAACAAGGTTTAATATGATGACCTGATTGAAATATTGGGAGAAATTAGGAGAACAAAACCTGGGTATATTTATAAAAAAAATGAAGTTATGAATGATACATGGCTTGCTGAACATTTGTTGTTGGTTACTTGTTGAATGAATGTTTGTATCCTTAAAGTTATCTGGCAATTTTTACTGGTGTGCATAGCATAAACTGCTAGATTATGCAAGTGTTATAGGTTCATAAGATTTGTAAACAGGTGTATAAAATTTATTAATGTTCATACCAGTGTAAACTGACCCTTTTGGTTGCCTTTGCAATCACCTGGGTGTCTCAATTAAATGGGGCAGCTCAGTGAATTGCATGCAGGTAATTAAGGTTGACATGATGGATGAAGGAGGCTTTAGCTGCTAGTATAAATAAGAGAAACTTTGCTTTGTATTTGCAGATGCTTGTAGTGAATGGTCTGGTTATCATTAGTAGTTAAAGAAAATTGTAAGGAGATGTTTCTGAGTGCTTGGATTATGACATGTATTTAGCTAAACCTTTGTTGAATGATTTCTGATGGCAAGTAATTAGTTGATGTTCTTATAAATGTCTGGTCATCTTTTTTGGGAACTGAGAAAACTGATACAACATATCAGTATGATATGTGTGCATGTCAGTCCCTGATTTCTTTAGTTTGAAATTATTTTGTGATTTGATGGTGGCAATTAAAAACAGTCAAGTATAACTGATTTTCAAAAAACAAAACAAGCTTGCAAGTTTTGAATAAGATGGGTTATGCATGGCCTGTAATAGATATTGGTTGATGCATAATCTCTGAGAAAATGTATGACCCATATTTATGCATTTGATTTCAAAATTAAAAAGGGATTTGAAAAGAAATGGACTTGGAAGTATTTGTGTTTTGTGTTGAAAGCCTGAGAAAGTAAATTCTCAGGAAAACTTTTATATGATAGAAGCAAACTTGTGATAGGAAAAGTGTTTGTATAAATTGTTTACATAAGGAATATGGTTTTGAAAGTTGTAAGTGTGGGAACATGACCAGCCTAGATGGTTAAAGGTCAAACCCTTATAGCCTGGAATCACTTCACCACAGTGCATGTTGTGCAAGTGTCTCCAGCTCGAAGAAAATGATATAAAAACTCCAAGTTTTGAAATACAAACTCCAAGCACACCAGTTTGCATTTCCAACTTGTCTGAAAAATGCAGTGCAGTTTTAGTTGTTCAACCTGAAATGAAAATGTGATTAGGAAATCAGTTTTATATGTTCATGTTAGCAACTATACTTCTCTAAAGTAACTTCACCCAAAGCTCAGTTACACTTTTAGAATAACACTTAAGTACTACTTTAGGTTATGACAGACATTTATAGGCAGAAAGAGTAGTAAATTAAGAAAAGAAAATGCAAAGGTGCACTGTACTTTGCACTACCAATCCCATATGCATTGTGCCTGTTGTAAATTTCATCCCATACAAAACAAAATAAGCAAACATATCATCAAATATGTAGAGCTATTTTATGGTGAATCATGAACTGATATAATTATATTGGTAATCCAGGATCTTGGGAAAAGAATCTATGAATTTTCTAAATATTCAAACTTAACATTATGGGATTTAATTATATATTCCTTATAAATAAAAAAATCTATGTGTGAAAATTAAAGGGGTCACCACAGTTGGTATTAGAGCTATGTTTTAAAATAACATAGTAAACATTATTGTATGCATATGGATGATTGAATGCATTGATTAAATTCTTAGGGTTGGATGCTTTTGACTGAATGAAATGTATGCTTGAGATACATGTATAGGGCACACCTAAATAAAATAAATAAACAGGGTAAAGACGTTAAAAATAATAGGGGTAAATAAACTAACTTAAAAATTATATCTATAGCATTATGGTAGGACTAAGACACCACACAGGCGCAGGACCATCATGTGAGCCACCTGTGATAAGCATGAAGGATTTTGTGAGGGCTTTAAGGGATGGAATGGCACCAAGGCAAGACAATCCTCATGAGGAGCTCTCCAAACTGCTTAAGACTTGTACCAATTTGGGAGGAAAGGACTTTGAAGGCACTGAAGGAGCTATGGGTATTCAAATGTGGATAAGGACTATGGAGAGGGTCTTTACAGATATGCAAATCAATGACCAAAGGAAAAGACAGATAGCTTCAAGGAAATTGAAGGGGGTTGCACTGGATTGGTGGGAGGTTGTGATAGTAGGAAGGCCAGAGAATAACATTACTTGGAATGATTTCTAGGACATGCTTGAGGCCAGATTTATCCCAGCATCTGCCAAAGCCACACTACTTGAAGACTTTATTAGATTAAGGCAAGGAGGCATGAGTGTAAATGAGTACACTCAGAAGTTTGAAGCATTGTCCAAGTATGGAATGGTGTTGATAGGGAATGCAGAAGCAAAGAATGCAAGATACATTCAAGGCTTGAACCCCAATCTATCCAGGGCAATGTTGCCTTACAAAGATAAAACCTTTGATCAAGTGATTGATCTAACTCTCTCTTTTGAACAACATGATACCACAAGAGAGAAATTCAGGAACATGAAGCTCAATAAGAAGAAGGGAGGTCAGAACAAAGTGCAACCTTATGACAAGAGAAATGCAAGTAAAGGAGTTAAGAAAGGGGAAGGAGCAATAGCACCTGAAAGCAAGAAATTCACTCATTGTTTTAATTGTGGAAAAGCTGGACATTACAGTAACCAATGCCCTGACCCTAAAATACCTAAAGGAAGCTGCTATAACTGTGGCAAGATAGGACATATGAAGAAGGACTGCCCAGAGACTCATAAGAAAACAGCAAGGGTAGGAGCTTTGGCAACAAACACCACTGGAAATGTTGGGCAACTTGAAGGTATAATTCTAATCAATACCCAACCAATATCAGTAGTATACGACACTGGTGCCTCACATTCACTAATATCTTTGGAAATTGTAAAGAAGTTAGCACTTGCTTGTGTTTCTATTGAACACCCCTTAATTGTACACAGCCCCGTAGGGAGTCATTGAATATTAGGGATGAAGTGTATGGGTCTGAAATTAATCATATGGGGTTATGGCTTTGATTCAGATCTATATACTTTAAATTATCCTGGTATTGGGATTATTTTGGGGGTAGATTGGTTAATGAAAAATAAAGCAATTTTAAATTTAGAAAACCTTACTATTTCTTTGGAGACAAATGAAGGCAAAAGAATTACAGTTCTAAGTGAAATAGCAAAGAACACATGTTTTAATAAAATTTGGAGTATAAACGAAATTCAAAAGGAATCAAAAATAGAGGAAATTCCAGTAGTTGATGAATACATAGATGTGTTTGGAGAGGTGAGAGGAATTCCTCAGAATAGACCAGTTGAATTCAAAATAAAGTTAATGCCAGGAACAAATCCAATCATTAAGAAACCCTATAGGATGGGTCCAAAAGAGTTAGTAGAATTAAAACATCAACTAGAAGAATTAGAAGAGAAAGGATTCATAAGATCAAGTAGTTCCAGTTGGGGTTCCCCAGTGCTCTTTGTCAAGAAACATGATGGAACAATGAGGTTGTGTGTAGACTATAGGGATTTAAACAAAGTAACCATTAAAAATAAGTACCCACTGCCTAGAATAGATGATCTATTTGATAAATTGCATGGAGCTAAAATATTTTCAAGGTTAGATTTAGCCTCTGGATTTCACCAAATGAAAGTTGCAGAGGAAAGCATTGAGTACACAGCCTTTAACACAAGGTATGGCCTATATGAATTTTTAGTAACCATTTGGCTTGACCAATGCTCCCTCCTATTTTGTAGATTTGATGAATAGAATTTTTAGAGACTTTTTGGATAAATTTGTTCTAGTATATATAGATGATATATTAATTTACTCAAAGACAGAAAATGATCATGCTATGCATCTACACCTAGTATTATCCAGACTTAGAGAACATGAATTAAAAGCCAAGTATTCAAAATGTGCATTTTGGCAACATGAAGTAAAATTCTTAGGATACATAGTGTCACAGCAAGGAGTAAGTGTGGATCCAAGCAAAGTGATTGCAGTTCAATCATGGAGTAGACCCAGAACAGTGACTGAAGTAAGATCATTCTTAGGACTGGCAGGGTACTATAGAATGTTCGTCAAGGATTTTTCAAGAATAGCCACACCAATGACCAAGTTGACAAAGAAGAACCAACCATATGTATGGACTGAGCAGTATGAACAAGCTTTTGAGAAATTGAAACAAGCACTGGTGGAAGCTCCTGTCTTGCAAATCCCAGAAGCAAATGAAGGAATGGTTGTATATACTGATGCTAGTGGGTCTGGGTTAGGTGCAGTCCTTATGCAACATGGCAAGGTGGTGGCATATGCATCAAGACAGATTAAACCCAATGAAACCAAATATGCAACTCATGATCTAGAATTAGCTGCAATAGTGTTTGCATTAAAACTTTGGAGGCATTATTTGCTTGGAGCAAAATTTGAATTATTCACAGACCATCAAGCATTGAAGTATTTATTTTCTCAAAAAGATTTGAATATGAGACAAGCAAGGTGGATGGAATTTCTAGCTGCATATGATCTAGATATTTTGTACACCCCTGGAAAAGCCAATAGGGTGGCAGATGCCTTGAGTAGGCATCTTGTTAGATTAGCAAGTCTAATGATTGAATAATTTAAAAACCTTGTAATGCTTGGGGAGGAAGATATATATAGCAAGAATGAAAAGAATTTTAGAGAGCATGATGACATGGTAGAATATGGTACATTAGGATTGATTACAGTAAGATCTGATCTAATGGAGAAAATTGGTGGCATGCAAGACCAAGATAAAAATTTGAAGGAGAAGAAGGAAATGTTACTTAGCAACATTGAGTTGAAAATTTTTAAAATAGATCACAAGGGGTATTTGAGGAAGAATGATAAGTTGTGTGTACCAGACATTGCAGAGTTGAAGGAAGAAATCATGAATGAGCATCAAAAAACCAGGTAAACCATACACCCTGGTGGTACTAAAATGTATCATGACTTAAAAAGAAGCTACTGGTGGCCAGGAATGAAACAAGCAGTGGCAAGATATGTGGCAAAGTGTTTCACCTGTCAGCAAATTAAAGCAGACCACCAAAAGCCTTCTGGCATGTTGCAACCTTTGGAGGTACCTCAGTAGAAATGGGAAAGTATTTTCATGGATTTTGTGGATGGTTTGCCTAAAACTAAGAAAGGCAATGATAATATATGGGTAATTGTTGATAGACTAACCAAATCATCTCACTTTGTCCCTGTCAAGTCAGATAGAAATGCAACTAGGCTTGCACAATTATTTATTAAGGAAGTGGTAAGGCTACATGGTATACCCAAGACCATTGTAAGTGATAGAGACACTTTGTTCACCTCAAGATTTTGGGAGAGCTTCCAAGAAGCAATGGGAACTCAACTATGCTTAAGCACTGCCTACCATCCTCAAAGTGATGGGCAGACAGAGATAGTAAACAAAATATTGGAGGATCTGTTGAAAGCATATGTGCTTGACTTTGGGGGTAATTGGGAGGATCACATTCATTTGGCAGAGTTCACATATAATAATAGCTACGAGTCAACAATAGGAACGGCTCCCTTTGAAGCTTTGTATGGGAGACCCTGCATATCTCCTGCCTGTTGGTTGGATATGGGAGAGGGTATACTACTAGGACCAGATCATGTTAAAGAAACTTCCAACATGATTGAGTTAATTAGACATAGGATGAAGACAGCACAATCAAGAAAAAAGTCTTATGCAGATAAAAGGAGAAAGCCAATGGAGTTTAAGGTAGGAGAGTACGTTTTTCTGAAGGTATCACCAATGAGAAAGGTGTTCAGATTTGGGAAATCTGGTAAGCTATCACCAAGATTTGTAGGACCATATGAAATTATGCAGAGAATTGGTGCTATGGCCTACAAACTTAAGTTACCTGAGGAGTTGAGTGGTGTGCATCCAGTGTTTCATGTTTCTCAATTGAGAAAATGGGTGCATGATGAAGGAGCAATTCTGGAGTCACCTACTCAAATTCAAATCCAAAAGAATTTGGTCTATGCAAATGAACCAGTAGGGATAATTGCCAAGGAGGAGGAAAAGTTGAGGAACAAGGTGATCAAACTAGTAAAAATTCAATGGAGCTTGGACACCAATGATTATACATGGGAGGTGGAGGACAAAATGAGGGCTAAATACCCCAATTTGTTTACTGATGGAGAGGTATGTTTAAGTAGTTTATGATGATTTTCTGAATATTCTTATGCATTGCTTGCTTTCATAAACTGTGAGTATGGGGTTATGGAATTAAAACAGACTATGGATTAGTATTTTTATTTGGAGAAATTAAAAGAAATTATGGGGACATAATTCCTTTAAGGGGGAGGGTATGTAATGACCCTGAAATAAAATAAAATAAAAAATATAAAAGATGCATCAAAACAGAAAAGCTTGTGCATAGGAGTTTCTGTTTGATAAAGATGTAAGGAGTTAAGGTGATTAAAATTGGGACTTAAAACAAATATAGTTCCATGTCTAAACAATTATATAAGCACATGTATTTAATATATAGGGAAATTTTCTATTTAATAAAAAAAAAGATACAATGGAATTTTATGAAGTTTCAAATGACTTATGTAATCATGCTGCCAGAAAAGAAAATAAATAATCTTGTGTGTGTATAATTTTTATCACATAGATATGTAAAAAGGAGTTGCTGCTTTAAAGGAGGAATAAAAAAACAATATAGTATGAATAATTTTTACATCACCTAAATGTATATGACAGTGTACATGATTGTATAAGAAAAGAAGGCTAAGTAGAAAATGCAAAAAGATTAAAGTTTCCTTAAAAACTGAGCAGAAAATAAAATAGGCAAAGGTCACATGCATATGGCATGAATAGAATGAGATCATGGAAATAGTATGCAGTAATTAAAGTGCTGGAATCCCGAAATAACTACTAAAGGAAATCAAGTGAGTGTAATTCCAATTGAGGACCATACATAAGTATAATCTGTGCATGAAAAATAAAGGGGTATCAAAGGAATTACCCATTTCCTTAAACCCTAAAATAGCTTTATAAAACCTGTACACCATCATGATCATCATCATCTCAGAAAAAAAAGAAGATAAAACAAAAATAAAATAGGAGAAATATGGGTAAGCAGCTCTGAAGGGATTTGCTGAGTAGAGGAGCAAGATAGTAAAAGAAAATACTAGGTGAGCATTAATCTATTTTATGCAATGGCATTAAGACCTCTGGTAGGCAGCCTAAAGTATTATAAAAATTATTTAAATCTCTGAAGTGGTTTATTATGGATGAGATGGATGAGATGGTGTTCGTATGTGCATTTCTATTTGGAGTTTTGTATGTCAGTTTTCCAAGCTAAAATGTTTTGAGCATTGTTAATTCTATTCTTATTATTGTCAAGTATGGATTTAAATTATTTAGGACATAGGCAGCAAGAAAGAGATCTGGCTCATGTTTATTTTCTAAATAATAAGATAGGAGGTTTTCTGGGTTTTTGGTAAATTTTCTTAACAAATACCTCTGTCCATATTCTTTTTCTTTTTTAATAATATAGTAGAATCATGATGTTTAAAATGTTTTGGAAAACCTGCTGCAAATTTCTGCAGTAAGGAAAAATAAATGGAAAACAAGGGATTGAACTAGAAAGTAATTATGTTTTCTGAAACATGGATTAATTGAGGGTTTCATGATTAAACCCATAAACGGTGTCTAATGAATTAAGCAGAAACTGGAGGGGGAACTTATTAAATAAATAGACCCTATGAATAAATGAAAGAAAATTAAATTGGTCATTTGGGGTTAGTCAATGATCTGCTTGCTTCAGGTGGGAGGAAGTATATGCATGGTGCAAGTGCACCCTGAGGCCTTTGTGTGCTGGAATAAATAAAACAATCTGGGTGATTCCTCCACAATGCATACTTGTGTTCATTTGACAGGGGGACTTGGACCATAAAAATAAAATGGGGTATGAGATTTAAATCTCTGGGTTATGAATATCTGGACAGGGATATGAATTAAACAAGGTTTAATATGATGACCTGATTGAAATATTGGGAGAAATTGGGAGAACAAAACCTGGGTATATTTATAAAAAAAAATGAAGTTATGAATCATACATGGCTTGCTGAACATTTGTTGTTGGTTACTTGTTGAATGAATTTTTGAATCCTTGAAGTTATCTGGCAATTTTTACTGGTGTGCATAGTTCATAAACTGCTAGATTATGCAAGTGTTATAGGTTCATAAGATTTGTAAACAGGTGTATAAAATTTATTAATGTTCATACCAGTGTAAACTGACCCTTTTGGTTGCCTTTGCAATCACCTGGGTGTCTCAATTAAATGGGGCAGCTCAGTGAATTGCATGCAGGTAATTAAGGTTGACGTGATGGATGAAGGAGGCATTAGCTGCTAGTATAAATAAGAGAAACTTTGCTTTGTATTTGCAGATGCTTGTAGTGAATGGTCTGGTTATCATTAGTAGTTAAAGAAAATTGTAAGGAGATGTTTTTGAGTGCTTGGATTATGACATGTATTTAGCTAAACCTTTGTTGAATGATTTCTGATGGCAAGTAATTAGTTGATGTTCTTATAAATGTCTGGTCATCTTTTTTGGGAACTGAGAAAACTGATACAACATATCAGTATGATATGTGTGCATGTCAGTCCCTGATTTCTTTAGTTTGAAATTATTTTGTGATTTGATGGTGGCAATTAAAAACAGTCAAGTATAACTGATTTTCAGAAAACAAAACTAGCTTGCAAGTTTTGAATAAGATGGGTTGTGCATGGCCTGTAATAGATATTGGTTGATGCATAATCTCTGAGAAAATGTATGACCCATATTTACGCATCTGATTTCAAAATTAAAAAGAGATTTAAAAAGAAATGGACTTGGAAGTATTTGTGTTTTGTGTTGAAAGCCTGAGAAAGTAAATTCTCGGGAAAGCTTTTATGTGATAGAAGCAAACTTGTGATAGGAAAAGTGTTTGTATAAATTGTTTACATAAGAAATATGGTTTTGAAAGTTGTAAGTGTGGGAACATGACCAGCCTAGATCGTTAAAGGTCAAACCCTTATAGCCTGGAATCACTTCACCATAGTTCATGTTGTGCAAGTGTCTCCAGCTCGAAGAAAATGATATAAAAACTCCAAGTTTTGAAATACAAACTCCAAGCACACCAGTTTGCATTTCCAACCTGTCTGAAAAATGCAGTGCAGTTTTAGTTGTTCAACCTGAAATGAAAATGTGATTAGGAAATCAGTTTTGTATGTTCATGTTAGCAACTATACTTCTCTAAAGTAACTTCACCCAAAACTCAGTTACACTTTTAGAATAACACTTAAATACTACTTTAGATTATGACTGACATTTATAGGCAGAAAGAGTAGTAAATTAAGAAAAGAAAATGCAAAGGTGCACTGTACTTTGCACTACCAATCCCATATGCATTGTGCATGTTGTAAATTTCATCCCATACAAAACAAAAGAAGCAAACATATCATCAAATATGTAGAGCTATTTTATGGTGAATCATGAACTGATATAATTATATTGGTAATCCAGGATCTTGGGAAAAGAATCTATGATTTTTCTAAATATTCAAACTTAACATTATGGGATTTAATTATATATTCCTTATAAAAATAAAAAATCTATGTGTGAAAATTAAAGGGGTCACCACAAAGGGCTAGTCGCTACTAATCCTGAGGATGATTCCAAAATGGATAGTAGGAATAGTGCCTTCGGTTCCATTCGAACCCGGGACGGACTTGTATGGATGATTGCTTTCAGAACATTGTCAGGTGGACGATGAGCATTCTAAGAGATGAGTTCTCTAAAGGTAACGCTTAGCCTCAAGCCTCATCAACTGGGAATGACTGAAAATCAGGGGTTATGCAGCAAGGCTAGGTGGGTAGTGCCCATTAGGGTGAGGTCATCCCTGTTTAAATGTCCATTTTTATTTGGCTTAGTGGTGCGGTTGCTGATACCAACCGTGGGGTGATCTCGGGATTATCCTCTAAGGGATAGTCCCGGTCTTGTGTTGTAGGGGGTCGGGAGTGATCCTCGGTATGCTGATCTAGACCAAGTACCGTGATGGGTGGTACCCCAGTGCCTAGTCATTGGTTGGAAATCCATTCCCCCTATGCGCCTGTACAGTTTTGATTGTGCTCAACTATTGCTGAAACGTGAGATGCAAGCATTTAAGCTAGATTCTATTTTACTTTCTATAGACACTATTATAATATCGGAGAATTTTAATAAAAAGTGTTTTATCTATCGTAAGGTAAAAACCCGACATGTTTGTTTTTGGCATGGTCTTACGAGATGCTTTTGTTTTCAAATGAATTTTGAAAATTCAATAATCAATTTGAGTGTGACTTCTCATGCTGGTTTTCCAGACTGACTCGGGTGTTATTTAACTATAATGCTAGGGCCAGACCAAGTATTATAGAATACAGGATATGATGCTGTGGAGCTCAGGAGATGAGCTGGATGGCGATACGTACTTTCGTACTTGATTTTTGTTCCGCTGTGCATTCAGTTTTGAGGACAAGTTTATATGACTGTCTAGTTATATGTTATTGATGTTGTTGAACTCTAATGATGTATTCTGATGATGTGTATATATATAAAACAGATATAATTTTCTTTTGTGCAAAGATATGTTATTATCTATTATATTTTATTTCGCTGCGATGGTTAGACTCTGATGTTGTTTCTATTTTCTTCTTCTACCTCTTTCTTCTTTAACCCAAATGGTTCGTATTTCCGTTCATCTTGAGTTGAGTGATGGAGAATAGTGTCGACTCAAGGGGTACGGGTTTGCGGGTCATTACAGATTTGGTTCCTGGAGCAAAACTAGTGAGTAGGCCGCCAAGTAGGATGATACCTACCAAGATGGGGGAGTTGAAGGTGCATTTGGAGGATTTGAAAAGCAAGAATTATATTCTACCTAGTAGTTTACTTTGGGGAGCAGCAATGGTATTTGACAAGAAGTCGGATGGATCGTTAAGGTTATGTATCGATTATCATAAGTTGAATGAGAGGACAATAACAAATTGATATCCATTGCCGAGAATTGATGATTTGTTCGATCAATTGAGTGAGCGAACGTATTTTCTTAGTTGGATTTAGCCATAGGTTTTCATCAGCTTAGAGTAGTAAAGGATGGTATTCCTTTAATGGCATTTAGAACTAGATATGGATCGTACGAATGGTTAGTGATGTCTTTTGGACTAAGTAATGCGTCGGCATTCTTTGGGGATTTGATGAACCGAGTTTTCCGAGTGCACTTGGATAGATTCATGTTGGTATTCATAGGTGATATTCTGATATACTCTAGAGATGAAAATAAGCATGAAGTTCGTCTTAGAGTAGCGCTTGAGATGCTAAGCCAGCATCAACTGAAGGCAAAGTTTTCAAAGTGTCATTTCTGGAAGAGGGAAGTGAAGTTTATGGTCATGTAGTCTCAAAGAATGGGTTGTCTATAGATTCGACTAAGATTGACGCACTGAATAATTGGAAGAGACCCGAGACAGAGATTGAGATAAAGAGTTTTCTTAGATTGGCTGGATATTACCGGAGGTTCTTAAGGATTTCTATGGATAGCAGCCCCGTTGACGAAGCGAACGTGAAAGGATGTGAAGTTCGTTTGAACCGATAAGTGTGAGGACGCATTCCAAAGCTTGAAACACTTATTGACCCATGCACCCGTGTTAGTAGTTCCGGAAGGGAATCAAGATTTGGTAGTTTATACAAATGTGCGTGGAATTGGATTAGGAGTTGTGTTCATGCAGGGAGGTAAATTGAATGCCTATGCTTCTTGACAGCTTAGACCTCATGAGGTTAGGTATATATCACATGATTTGGTCTTAGCGTTGTGATTTTTTCATTGAAGATGTAGAGGCATTACCTTTTAGGAGAGAGGTGTGAATTATATACGGAATAAAAGTCATCTCAAAAGGAGCTGAACATGAGACAGCAGAGATGGATAGAGTTTTAGCTGCTTATGATTTCGATATTGAGTATGCACCAGGGAAAGGTAATAAGGTATCCGATGCGCTTAGTAAAAAGCATCAGAATGCAGTATTGGCTATGATAGCAGAGTGGAAGGGTTTGGAAGTGTTGTCAATTTGCAGAGTTAAGTGGAGATCTAAGGCTGGATCTAGTGGAGAAACTGCTGTGTTGTCTTGTTTAGAAGTTAGACCAGTAATGATCGAAAAGATTGCTTCTAAACAGATGGTGGGTCTAGTATTAGTTGAACGGATCAAGAAGTTATGGGATGGAATAGAGAGCGGTGACCTAAAGGATTTCAATCTTGACCAGAAGGGGTGGATGAGAAAGAAAGGAAGATTGTGTGTTCTGAATGTAAGATACATTAGGAGAGAGGTTTTAAAGGAATTCCATCATTCGAAGTTCACTATTCATCCAGGAGGAACTAAGATGTATCAGGACATGAAGAGGAGTTCCTTCTGGGAAGGCATGAAGAGGGATGTAGGCTTGTGCGTGAAGCAGTGCTTGAACTACCAACAGGTAAAGGCTGAGCATCGGAAGCCAAGTAGGTTGCTTCAGCCACTAGATATTGCGATATGGAAGTGGGATTCTATTTCTATAGGTTTTATAGATGGGTTACTAAGATCTAGCAGAGGAAATGAAAGTATATGGGTCATAGTGGATAGAATGACCAAGAGTTCCCATTTCATTCTAGTTAATCGATTAGGACGGCACGTGTTTTGGTAAGTTGTTTTTGAAGAATGTGGTTAGACCGCATGTAATTCCTAGTAGTATCATAAGCGATAGCGATTCCTTGTTTACTAGTGAGTTCTGGAAGAGTCTATAGGAGATTTTAGGAATCAAGCTCAATATGAGTACCGCTTACCATCCATAGACCAATGGGCAAACGGAGTTAACAAAGTCTTGGAAGATTTGTTACGAGCTTGTGTGTTAGATTTTGGGGGATCATGGAAAGACCATCTACACTAAATCGAGTTTTCGTATAACAATAGTTATCAAACTAGTATAGGGATGGCACCGTTTGAAGCTTTGTATGGAAGACCATTCGAATCTCCCATTTATTGGTTAGAGACTAGGGATAGGTTGGTTCTTGGTCCAGATTTAGTTAGAGATGCTACAAAAAATATTGAGATCATTCGAGCTAGGATGAAGGAAGCTTAGTCTAGGCTGAAAGATTACGCAGATAAAAGAAAGAAGGACTTAGAATTCTCTGTTGTAGATCATGTCTTTAATAAAGTATCACTAACGAAGGATGTGATTCGATTCGGGAAATCAGGAAAATTGGCACCGTGATTTGTTAAACCATTTCCTGTTGTAGAGAAATCGGGAAACTCGCATATTGAACAGAGTTACCGAACAGTTTGGTAGGAGTCTAGGATTTTTTTTCGTGTTTCCCATCGAAGGAAGTGTGTTAGAGATCCGGAGTCTACTATAGCACCAACTGTGTTAGAGGAGTTAGTAGTGGAACCAGACTTGACTATAGTTAGAAAGCCAATTGGCATAGTCGCGAGAGATGAGAAAAGGCTAAGGAACAAGGCAGTTAGATTAGTGAAAGTCCAGTGGAGCGATGATGAGAGAGTATAGTTGGGAGACTGAGAACATGATTAGAGATGCTTATCGTGACTTGTCTAATGTATGTTTTACCTTTTTGATTGATTTGTTGTATACCTTATCGTAATTTCGAGGACGAAATTCTTTAAAGAGGGGAGTATGTAATAACCTTTAATATTGGTAACATTATTTAGTAACATTTAATTAGGTAAACTAAATGAAATAATGTAAAATGGTTAAGGGATTGAGATTTGTGATTAAACTATGGAGTAGCCATGCCATGTAAATGAATGAATAAAGATGAACTAAAGATAAAATAAGTTGGGCAAATTGGTGATGGGCACAATTGGAATAAGAATAGTCTAATATCCTAAACCCTTAGGATATTCATTCCACACGTTCATTTTCAAAATTAAAAAATAGATGGTGGCCACCATTAGCAAGAAATATGAAGATAAACAAGAATCTAAAGGAAGAAGATTAATCAAATCAAAGCAATCAAAATCTCAAACTCCTTAATCTAAAAGCTAAGGTGAACAATGACTACATCTCATGTTTTCTAAAAAAAATCGGTTTTAAGGTTAATCCGAATTATTTTGCAAGGTTATGCCATGATTTTGAATGATTAAATGTTTATATATGCTTGTTGATGATTCATTCTTATTCATATAGGTGTTATGATATGTTTTAATGTGAAAACCCTATTTAATGACATCCAAATGCCTTGCGAATGTAGATTAAGATCAGAAATGATATTTTAGAGATGGATTTCAATTTTCATAATTTTTTGAAGTAATGTAGATTTAATATCAATTTTCTAGTGACGGAAATGATTATTTGGGTTTAAATTTATTTGTTGTTAAATAATATATGTTTTGGGTCCGAAACTAATATATGTTAGAAAACATATTAAAAATGATTTGTTGGAATATTTATAGAATTTTCCTAATTTTTTTGATGAATATATAAAATTATTTAAGGTATGAGACTTAAATGTTTTATGTATTTATAAAAAGAGAAGGGGTATTTTGTAAATAAATTAAATTGTATAATTCTGAAATATTGGCTGCACTTTCAGAAAAGAAAATTGGCAACCAATCAGATTTTGCCAAATAAGACAGATTAGTTGAAAAGTTCCACCTTCATTGCCATCAAAACCAATGCATATAGTATCAATAACTAGGTACATTGTGAATTGGAATGAGGCGAAAGTTTGTCGAGACCATGGGTTCCAATGGGGATGAAGCATGACTTTGTTTTAATTAACAATGCATTTGCTTTGTTTTCAAAGGATATGCTTTTGACTCGGTTAGCTTTCGGCCGAGTCAAATGTTTTAAAGGAAAGGTTTCGAATGGGTTGTGCCTTTTGTTTTAAGTAAATGCTTTCGAATGGGTCGAAACCCCTAGTTGCCGCTTTCTACCTTTCGAAGCAATTGGTTCGACAGGTATACTTTGTTTCAGAAAACCAATCCACTTCTCCAATGCTTTCAAAAGGGTTAGTTTCGACAACATCGTTTCTTTACTTAGGAACTGTTTTCGAAAGAGTGCTTTCGACTTAAATGTTTTATGAACCTTTTGCTCTGTTAAAGGTAAAACCAAAAGGTTTCGAAAGAGATGATTTTTAATGGTTTCGAAAGGTTTTTCCACATGTTATAAATTGGACCCAAAAGCTTTCGAAATGTTTGATGTTTTAATGGTTTTGAAGGGGTGGTTCCTCCATGGTTTCGAAAGGTTTGAAAGGAATGGTTTTCCAAAGTTTTCGAAAGGCCATATTTAAAGCGTTTTAAAGATAGGGTGTCTAAGGTTTTATATCTTTCGAAGGAAAGGTTTTTCAATGGTTTTGGAAGGTTTATATGAATGGTTTCAAAAGGAATGTTTTGGCCTTTCGGCCTATGTTATAAAGGGTTTACTTGGTTTCGAAAGAGTTATTTCAATGGTTCCGAAAGGGGTACTTTCAATGGTTTCAAAAGGGGTACTTCCAAAGGATAAAAATTTTCATCAACGAATATTTGTGTAAAGTATATATAACATGGAAAGGTGATTTTGAGTAAAACTTAAGAGTAAATATTTTCCTTGTTTAAAGAATGATTTAAAGGTTTAAATCAATTTGAGAAGGAAAAGATTTTCAAGGAAAATTTAAGAGGAGATTAGCCCAAGTAAAATGACTTAGATATTAGAATACCATATGTGACTGGTATAGCGTCGCACCCTATACATTAGCTATTAGCCCCAACTAATTTAGTCAAAAAATTCAATGTGCGGGGCTTTGTCCCAGGTAAGACTGAAATGATGTTACACACCGAAAGGAATATATTTGTACAGAGTTAGGTTATTAGTGATCTCACAAAACCATTAGTATCAGTGGACCCTAGAGAAGATAAGTTAGGGACAGACCTTCCAGCAGGGGAGTATCTAACAGATCTTAGATTATTTGTTTATATGAGTATCTAACAGGTGTTATGTTGTTTGTTATATATTGTCTAGTAGGCCCGAGTCAGCCAAAGTTTAGTAGTAAGCCAAACAAAACTATAATGTTCGGACAGATATTCCATTTGTTACCTGACATGTATGTTTACATGATATTGCTTTATAGTTTTAGCCAGTTTTTGTAGCAGGGTCATGATTTACAAAAGAAATGTTTAAAAGGATATTAGTGCGGTGAAGCCCATTCCGCTAAGCTGTGTGGTCTCACTCAATATCAAATAATCTAGATGTATAGTATTATTCACACCAGGCTTTATGTTTGACTCGAAGTATACGTTTTTCCCCTTAAACTCTCAGGTGCTCAAAAATGATTTGAGTAAGCTAAGGGTTTAGGTTTACAAGTTTTAGTAGGTTGGCGAATAAAGCTTCTAGAGACGAGTAGGTGGCTGACGGATAGCTATCTAGAAGTTGCTATTTTATTTTGTTTGATTTTGTTGTGATGTATTTAGTCAATTATGACTATATAGTACTCTGGTCAACCAAGTGGGTATCTTCATATGTCACTCTATGCATATTTATATGTAATGATTATATTTGATCTAAACCTGGGAAACGATATGGGATTATGTAACTTGGATATGAACATTGTTTTGAAATGTAATCAAAAAATGTTTTAATTCATGATGATTTTATTTCATATTCAAGTGCTTATTATATTATGGATACCATTAGCATTACTGTATTTGGTTACTGGAAGTTAATAATATAGATGACTGCAGCATCTATAGTGTTTAGCTTCGGGCCTCCAAATAGGGGATGTTACCAATCCCTAGGGAGGGATCGCCATCAATCCTATTTGGCAGACTATGTATGTCTACCAAGCGATGCTCCGATGTTCCTGCTTGTTCTCCTTCAATCCTGTGGCGCCTACGCATGTGGTATTCATTTGATTAGGTTGAACTCTCCGACACCGAGTAAGAAGTGGGATCCCTTCTAGCGTTCTCATGCTATTGTTGAGCAATTTGGTTCATTAGGCTATCATTAGTCTAAATTTTCTCATTCATTTGTCTAAGGCTTTCCATCAACTCCCTCATCAAGTTATTAAATTCAGCTCTGGTTAAAGAATTAGCATGGTTCTAGACTTCAGTAGGCTCCACATTCAAATTTGCGGGTTGGTTGCTTGGGGCTCCTTGTTGAATGCTGGAAGTTTCATTCCCATTCACTTTTTGAGAAGTTGATCTGGTATGTCTCAACATTATGGATTTGCATACTTAGATTCTAGTAAATCTGAGTAGTATCTGCAAGCTTTTGAAGATGACTATGGTCTCCTTTGGGGGATTTGCTCAATCCAGTAGCAACAAAAGGGATCCTAATGCGTTGAGAATCTGACATTCTAAATAAAAGCACCAAAATATTTGTAACCAAATCGACCACAAACACCCAAGAGTAGGTTTGTGTAGAGAAGTGAATGAAGAAAAATAAATTCAAACAGAGGAATATATCAAATCAATAAACAAATCACAGCAGAAAACAAGAACAACAAAATTTATATTGGTTCAGCATTAATTTCCTACGTCCACTTTGAATAACGATAAAGAAGGCAGATGGACACGTGGAAGGGTGTGCAAAAAGATCTCGATGATGAGAGGAACCTCTCGGTATTGAAAGGCTTAGAACTAAGTCATAGATATACCAGTTTTCAAAGACAGAAACTAGTAGGGGTGGTCATAAACTGCACTGGTATACAGAAACTGCTTACACCAGACCGCAAAAATGATGTGGAAACCTACACCAAATCTTCTAACCAAAGCAAATACCCCAAACTGCACCGACCCACATCAATATGGTTCGGTTACTGTTTAGATGGTTCAACCGACCATATTAAACTGGACCGAACCATAAATTTACACAAGTAATGTAACATCCTCCTACTTAGAGGACCAAAACTAACGGCTACGGATGCTACACTCATCCATAGTTATTAATCCTCGATGACCAAATACGGCGGTGTTAGATACATTGATATGCAAATCACAAGAATATGGAAAAAATTAACAAATTAAAAACACATTTCCACATTCCATTCAAAACATTTCATGTTCATTACATAATCCCAGAAACGTTAACCACGTTCAGAAAAATATAATTATTACACATACGCCAAAGGCGACATACGAAGATGCCCCCTTAGTTGACAGAGTATATAGTAAGACTAAAAAGTCTTCCTTTACATCCAAAATACACAGCGAAAAAAAGGATAATACTAAATAACTAACTGTCTCCTGCATGCCTTCAGAAGCTTTATTCGTCTAAGAAGAGAACCTGAAAACCATAAATCTCAAACTTCTCAAAATCAATTGAGTACCTAAGGGTTTAAGGGGAAAACAAAAACCAAGTCAGACACTAAGCCTGGTATGAATAACAATCTAACATCTCAATCCATTTAGATATCTAGTGAGACCACACCGCATAGCGGAATGGGTCTTCCTCTCACTAGTATCCTAAAACCTTTATAAAACCATATACCGTGCTCCTGTATCCACAATGGTTAAAACAAACCATTTCAAAATATTATGATGATATACATATATAAACATTGTGGATTTTCCATCCTTAGTTTAATTGACTCCTTATCATGTTTATAGTTTCTAGGGTCACTATTAACCTATTAGTTTTTATGGGTTTACTAATAACCTTTTTATAATTCATGGAAACCCTGTCCTATTTCAAAGTTTTCGTAGGATCACTAAGAACCTATAGGCTCCTGCTAATCAACTTAAGTAATTCATGGGTTCCCTTGAACCTATTGGTCATTTCAATAACTCACTTATATCCTAGTTTTCATTGGTAGGAACCTAAGGATTACTCCAATAACTCCCTTCTTAGCCTAGTTTTCATGGGTTGACTAGGAACCTACTGATACCTCCATTAACTCTTTCTTATCCTTGTTTTCATGGGTTGACTAGGAACCTTTTGACTGATGTCGATTCTTAATCCGGATGTAGTTTTCATGGGTTCACTACAAACCAAATTGGCTCCTACCAACCATCCTTAATACATAATTTTCACGGGTTTACTATGAACCTATTGGTTACCTCCAATAACTTTCTAATCATAGTTTTCATGGGTTTTACTATGAACCTATCTTCCAGACAACTTCAAAGTTTAGGAATCCTATATTATGTTCTCCCTGACTCTCTGGATGCAATTCTACACATTCAGGAGCTTAATTAATTTATATTCACTACTGGGTTAACCTAGCTGGTTCTTCTACCCTTTATCCCCCAAAATACAGTTAGGTTCTTTATCATCTGAATATATTCATATTTGAAGAAGCAAACATAACAAATTAATACTGCCACTCCTGTGGGTTTAATATCCTTAAAAACATTTGCATATAAAACATGGTTAATCCCTTTAACCTATACTTTTATCAAGAAAATACTTCTTCAAATTTACATTTTTGAAATCCTATCAAAACTCCTTTATTTATCCATGAGTTGTTTTCCTTTAAAATGATTTTGGGTTATAAAACCTTCGAAACCTAGCTTTTGACCTCATAGGATGACCTCCTTAGATAGCATAAAAACCTATCTTCGAAACCACAGGCTCTTGCCTTTAAATACTTTAAAACCTTTCCTTTGAAATCTTTAGACTGAGTTAAAGTATTATCATGTAAGTATAGAAGCATAGCTTTGAAACCATTGGAATGTATCCCTTTCGAAATCATTGAAGGTTACCCTTGGAAACCAATACCTTTCGAAGCTATTGGGTTTATATTTAAAATAAAAAATTTGGGTCAAAGTGAACATAAGAGAAAGCATTTCTTTCGAAACAATTATTTATTTCGAAACGTACTGGAGAAACTTGATGGTGTCAAAACCATCCTTTCAAAAGCATTAAAACACTTAGGTATAACAATTGAAGGTTGGCTTTGGAACCCCTTCCAAAACCATTGCCTTCGAAACTCCTAACTCCTTTCGAAAGTAGTAGGAAGTGGCTTATATTTACAAAAAAACCAGTAAATTTCGACATCATTGATGTCTTTAATACCATCGAAAGGCACCAAATGACATAAGGGTTTCGACTTGGTCAAAATTACCCCTTTCGAAAGCTTCAAATAAAAACTAAGTAACTTCTTCGAAAGCTACTACTTGAAAACAAAGGCAGAAGCTCTTCTTCGAAAGCTTCTTTTAAATACCATTTCGAAACCATTGGTTTCGACTACGTTGAAACCCGGTTTTTAAATAGGCAAGCACTTTTCTTTTAAAACAAAACAAAACAAAGTAATCAACCCCTTTGGAAGCTACGTTTCATCACCCTACCTTCCCCTTTCTCCAATCCACTACATACTAGCTAAATGATACCATGTGTATTGGTTTACTGGTTTCGACCTAGAAGGTTTTGACTAGGTTGGAGGTGGAAGCTCTAGATCGAAAGCTCCTCCTAAAGGAGGCGGAACCTACTTTTATGAGTAAAAGGCTATTTTTAGCAAATAAAGTAAAGTTTTTGTAACAAATTTTCCCACTATTAAACACATGATTGGTTATCATAAACTTTAAAAAAATTGGCTACTATTTGTCACATTTTCTTAGATCTAAAACAAATAACAAGTAACAAATAAGCCCTTCTAAGTAATAAAGCAATTAAATCATTTAAGCCCCCCTTTCAAAATAATTTAATTTCCATAATAATTCTCTTAGTAAAAATCTACAAAAATTCCAGAAATTAACTTTAATCATGATGTCTAACATATCAAAATTCCAGACCCAAAATCTTAATATATTTTCCAAAATAAATTTATAAACTCAAATAACCATATTTTCCTTTGAAAATTCATAATTAATTCTCCACGACTTGAAAAATTATAAAAATTTAAACCCAACTTCAAAATCATGTTTCTCACAACATCAAATTTTCTCATGGCATTTAAACATCATTAAATCTCGGTTTTACCCTAAAACCGTGCATATCCCTTTTTAAACTCTTGTTTAAATTAAACAAGCCATATATCAATCATATCGTCATCCAATATATCATAAAAACGAATTTACCCTTAAATCCGAAAATAATTGATCACAAAATAGATATGTCATGATTATTATTCACCTTGATTTGGATAAGAAAATTGGGAATTGATTGGGATTGACTTCTTCTAGCATGATCCTAAGCCTTAGATTTGATTTCTCTTTTCTTCTTTCTCCTTAATGACCGGTTACATTTTACTTTATTACGTTTAAAAGTTTTCTTATGGTAAAATGATCATGTTTGGTCTTAGGTGTTATCTCACCTTTTGGCAAGGCCATGATACCGAGGACTTGGCTAGAAACCAAAGACAAGTCGACTTGAAGATCGGTTATACACTGGTTCAGTAGGGATACTGGCGAATTTTTTCCGAGTCCGGATAAAGCTATAATTAACACGACACGACAAGCAAACCTATGAAAGCCAACTTTCCAAATTTCGGGTCAATCGGAATCTGTACGATTAAGTTATGGATCGGTCAAAGTCTATGAAAGAGGAATCAATTCGTATCCATCGACCTCCATTCTCCTTCGTATCCATCAAATGCTAGCACCGATCAGGTTTCAACTACTTGGCCTCAACACTTCTCATATCGATCCCCCATCTAAACATTTCATATCGATCGACCAATGATCAATACGAAACATGCTACCTAATGATCGACACAATGAGCATAAACAGGTATCGATACGAAGTAGGATGCAGAGCATCAATATGAAGAGAAACCTCCAGGATCGATACTAAAAAGCTTGGTCAACCAGTGGAAATGATCACGCGGCATAAAAAGTGGATCTCCCCTAAGTCATCACTCCACGTCATCATTAAATGATCGATATGCATAGATTGACACGAACAATGAACGATACGAATATTGATCGACACGGACGTATCGATATGGACGTATCGATACGGACTATTCGGCCAACTACAAATCTAACCTTGGATCAATCATAGCTCTAAATCTACAAGCCCTATTGCTACCAAATTTTCCTAGAAGCATACTCACCACCTCAAGAATGTTTTAGACCGATCAAAAGGAGAAAATCTTGATCGATATGAAATGTACATGGATGGATCAGGGATCGATCCCAAATGACCTCAGATCGATCTGGTGGGACCACCCATGTGTGAAAAGGGGTATTCTGAGATATAAGTCAGATATTTCCAGAATGCGCCTATAAATAGCACTCCAATGCCAACAGAAAAAGGACTTTTGACTCCATTACACCATTACTTCGCCGGAGATCCCTTGTAACTTGAGTGCTTGAGTTATTCTCTGTTGTAATCAGTTAGTATACATCAATAAAACAACAAATCTTCCAAAGTGGACGCAGGCTACAATGCCGAACCACTATAAATCTCTGTCTTTTCTGTTTGCTGATTTTGGCATGTTTGTTAGATTAGCCTCTATTTACATTTAAATTCTTCATTTTAATCTCTTCAAATACGTCAAAGAGTGTTGTGCCCAAATTTTCTACAAACACTTTGGTGATTTCACTAAGAAAATCCAATTTTTCTCCTGCTCGTTGGATCAACCGCTTTTGTTGGATTGCTGAAATCTAAGGAGAAGTTCTAGATTTGTCATTGGGTAGTTCCGTCCATTCTATTCAGATTTCACTGGATCTAGGAAAGAGCTACATCGCTCATCATGATTACTACTAGAACTGCTTCAACTGCTGCAGATCCTGAAGGAAGGGATAGGCAGAATCCCACGCAGCTGAATATAATGGGTCAAGCATCTTCCAAAGCTCTAGATCCGCAAGGCCCTGTAACTAGGGAAGAGTTCTAGATTCTGATGCAAGAGCTAACCCAGAGCCGTCATTAGCAGATCTATGACAACATGGAGTTCACGAACAAATTGAATAAGGAAAGATAATGGAGATCCAAAAGGGATCGTGCTTCCTATTCATCCACCAAAATCTCGGCTTCCTTTGATTACAATCATAGACCAACACGCCAACGGCTGGATGGAAAATACGTGCAAGCCTTCGGGCATCAGCATGCTCTGAATCTTGGACAAGCCAAAGCTAGTCCTTTTACAGGATACCAAGCTGGACCCTCATCCCGAGGAGGGGCACTTTCTTATCACACCATCGGTAGCCACGCAGCTACTACCATTGTAGACTTGGAAGCTTAGATTCGGGACCAAGTAGATTTGACCCTTCGCCAACATATTCATGCTCCTGAACCCTATGTCCCTGAAGACCCATTGCCAAGGAGGCGAGGAATGGACCGTCGACCGCGCCCGGACTATCCCCACAACGTGGAACCTGACCACTCCTTGGCCTCGAATGTCCAAATGCCTGACATTCCAACCATGATTCGCCAAATCATCCGAGAAAGTCAAGGTCTTGCTAATGACGATTGGGGAATCTCTCGAAGTCATACTCTGTTCACTAATGAATTCCTTATGCTGAGCCAACTTGTCGATTTAGGATGCCCACCTTGCCCAATGAGGGAAATTAGGTTCCTAATCAGCGCATCCTAAAGTATAAATGGCTCATGAAAGCTGCTCGAGATGACGATGCAGTTAAGTGCAAGAGTTTCTCTATTTCCTTGGGAGCTATTGCAACTCATTTACTACCCAGATCTATTTCTAGTTTCAACCAGTTGGCTACGAAGTTTGTCGAACAATTCTGTATGCATGTTACAGGGCTAAAGGATGTCAACACCATGTCCAGTGTTACCCAAGCCCTAGGGGAGACACTAAGACGTTATCTGGAGAGGTTTCTGCTACATGTGCGGAGGTCAACAACCCGAATGACAATTCTATCTTAATGTCATTAACTAAAGGAACCGATCCTGATTTCAAGTTTGGTAATTGGTTGGCTAAGAAACCCCCCACGAATTGGATCGTTTTTATGTTAAGGCAACCCAGTTTTTGAGGAGAGAAGACGTTAAATGATCTACGGAGTAGGATAATGCGGGGCCCAGTGCCGAAGGCATTCAAAGGAATGTTGTTGTGAAACAAACCGGCGAGAGTTTTGGTAAAGTGCAATTGAATATACAGAACAAGCAGAGCCATCATAAAGGCAATGGAGGTCAGGGTAAGAAGGGAGACCAAAATCATGGACCGAGACCTAGAGCTCCCATGTTTGACCGATATACCCCTTTGAATACATCCATGGAGAATGTTTATTTACAGACTTGTAATACCAGCTAGAATAAGAAACCAACTCCAAAACAGTCATCTGAGAAGCATATTATAAGTGGAAAGTTATGCAGATTCCTTGACTGCCATGGCCATAATACTAATGAATGTCATTTACAAGACATTATTGAGAAGTTAATCGGAGAAAGAAGTTGGAACAGTTCATCCGAAGGCCACAGGCTAGTGGTGCAGGCCCATCAAACCCGAATCAAGGTACAAACCTGGCTAGACTAGAGGAACTCAGCGCGTACGGGGTGGGAAATTGGTGATAAATATAGTTAGTGGTGGTCCTCATCTAGCTGATTGGAGCTGTAAGGAAATGGAGTCGTACGCCGGTTCGATTAGGCATGCAAACTTCAAATGTTGCAGTAATGTTGATGATGAGGCTTCGACAAAACAACAGAAAACAATAGCAAACGATAACGTTTTTTGAAATAGAGATGCTGATAGAGTCGATGCACCCATTACCGATCAGCTAGTCATAACAACTCAGATAGGTCTTGTTTGGATGAAGAGAATCTTGGTAGATAGCGGAAGCTCTGTAAATATTCTCTTTAAGCGAGCTCACGACCAGATGAAAATGGAAGCGACATACCTAAAGCCATGTCAGTCTCGCAGGCATGGCTTTAATGGAAGTGTAACTGTACCGGCTAGGATGGTGTAGTTGCCATTTGAGTTAGGTGTTGGAGAGTGCCGGAGGGTATGGATGCTACAATCTGTTGTGTTGGACATTAATTCCCCATATAATGCTTTCTTGGGCCGACCGGCCCTCTCTAAATTCAAGGCAGCGATTTCCCCATAGTGTTTGACTCTATAGTTCCCCACCGATAACGGGGATGGAGTAGTTCACGGAGATCAGGCGGCTGGACGCACCTATTATATTGCTGAGCTGTGGAGGGCGCAACGTAAAGAGAAGCGCAAGGACGTAGAGGAATCTCTTTGACTCTTTTTCGCTGAAAATTGACAACTAACACCTGGGCCTAGGCCTAGCGCCACAACCAGTTCCTAAAAGATCTCGATCCATGAGAAAATTATAATGAAGAGGAAGTCAAAGATAGTCAGGCTTCCCCGGTTGAGTTGACGATCGATGTTCCGATCGACGATAATGATGACTCCAAAATGATAAAGGTCGAATCTCAACTTAGCCATTAGATGAGAGAGGAATTGGTTGAATTTATTCAGAAAAACCTCGAAGTTTGTGCCTGGTCTCACTCAAATATGTGTGGGGTCTCGTCGGACATCGCAAGCCATGCATTGAATATTGACCCGTGGCATGTCCCGGTCAAACAGAAAAGGCACGGTATGGATCCAAAGAGATCCGCTGCCTTGAAGGAGGAGTTAAATAAACTCAAGTTGAACGGGTTTATTCGAGATGCATTATACCCAGAGTTTGTATCCAACCCAGTGCTTACTGGGAAATCCAAGAAAAAATGGAGAACTTTTGTGGACTACTAGGATCTGAATAAAGCCTTCCCTATAGATAGTTTTCCCCTTCCCAGAGTTGATCAACTTGTATATTCAACGGCCGACATGAACTCTTATCTTTCATGGACGCATATTCTAGCTATAATAAAATAATGATGCACCTACCTGATCAGTAGCAGACCAGCTTTGTCACTGATCTGGGACACAATTGCTAAAAAGTGATGCCGTTCGGACTCAAGAACGATGGGGCAACTTATCAAAGACTCGTGAACCGAATGTTCGTTAACCAGATCCAGAAAATCATGGAGTTTACATGGACGCTATGCTCATGAAGTTGCGACTATCGACCAATCATGTCAAAGACTTAGAAACAATGTTCAACATCCTCTGACAATAACGAATAAACCTCAACCCATTGAATTGTCACATCGGAGTCGTATTCGAAAAGTTCTTTGGATTCATTGTCAATGCTCAAGGAATTGAAGCCAATCCTGAGAAAATTTGGGTGATTTGAAATCTCGAGACTCCTGGAACCATAAAGCAAGTATTAGGAAGGTGGCAGCCTTAAGCAGATTCATCTCCAAATCCACAGACAAGTGCGTTCCTTTCTTCGATCTGATTAGGAAAGGAAGGTGGAATTTCGAATGGACTGAGGAGTGTGAAGGCGCATTCCAAGCACTGCTTCAACATCTGGCAACGCCACCTATTCTATCAAAGCCGATTGATCATGAAAGACTATATATCTACCAGGCAGTTTTAGCAAATGCGATTAGTGATGCACTGATTTGGGAAGAAGATCGGACCCAACGACCAATCTATTATGTCAGCAAGCGATTGACTGGGGTGATGAAAAACTACCTGAAGCCGGAAAACCTGGCTTATTGCCTCGTCATTGGCTCGAGGAAGCTCCATCCTTATTTCCAGGCTCACCTGGTCACAGTCAACACTGACCAGCCGTTACGACAGGTCCTCACATAACCTAAGACGTTTGGTAGATTGCTCAAGTAGAACATTGAGTTTGGTTAATTTAACATTGCTTATACACCAAGATGAATCATTCAAGGGCAAGTTCTGGCAGACTTTACAGCCGAATTCACTATATCGGAGGACTTGCCACTACAACAAAAATATCATATTACAACGTCTATTTTACAACGGGCACTAGTTGCCCATTGTAATAGATGGCTATTACAACGGTCCATTTAGGACCGTTGTAATAGATGTCCCATACAGTGCCCTTTTCACAACGGGCAATGACTGTCTGTTGCAATAGAAAGCTATTACAACGGTCATTCATGCCCGTTGTAATAGGTTTCAGTTTTACAATGGGCTGAAATGCCCGTTGTAATAGGTTCCAATTTTACAACATAAAATGCCCGTTGTAACTCTTGACCATACCAGACGTGCTAAGCCCTAGCTACTAACCTTATAAATTTCACCCGATCCATCGCAATTCTCACGTCACTTACTTTCACATAACTCACATCCATTTCCAGCGTGAAAATCCTTCTTCCCAGCCTTCGCCGTCATCTTCATCGATTCTATTTCGAACATCTGGGACTGATCAATCTATGGTGTTGCTGTATACTTCGATCCTTCGGCTGATTTGTTCTACTGATAAAAAATGGAGGTCTGCTGTTCCTCTTACCCATATGATAAGGTTTCAGAACTTTGTTATGGCAGCGGGTCTTTTGGAGCCACCTATAGCCGGATCTAAATACACATGGACGAAAAGAGGTATTGCCACTAAAATTGATAAAGCTTTCTGTAATTTAAACATGATTGATCTTTTCCCCGATTTATTTACTTATGGGGTCTCAAAATTGATAAAGCTTTCTATAATTTAAACGTGTTTCACTTGTTGTGTTGTCACGGCAAGCTATAGCAAACTGGACTAAAGCTCAAGGAATCACATAAGATGATTTTAGATTCTTGTGGAAAACCAAAACCAAAGCAATTCTGGAATCGCTAATGGAGGTATGTATAGATTATTGCTACCCTTTTCATTCTTTCAATACTATTGATCAAGTTGCTGGGGCTATTGAAGTAGAGGATGTGGTTTAATGAGTTGATGAGGAGATGGAGGAAAGCGATAAGAGGAGTACTAAAATGTTTATGGTACCATTTATTTATTAATCTAATTTTATTTTTATAAAATAATTAATAGGGGTTGTACAATTATGAATTAAAGGATGATATTTGCAGGCAGTTTGTTAAAAGAATGTTTATTTTAATTACTGAATTTGGCTAATGACATATGTCTAGGGCACCAAGTTCAAACTCAAGACATCTATTACCTGAACTATGTATCAAGTTCTTTTTGCATATTTACCTCAAGTGTCGACAATGACTATTTAGTATAAATTTGAAAATAAAATGAAATAAAATGAAAATAAAGCAGTATAAGGATGAATTAACATGTCCTTAATCATAATACTATTAATGTCGGGGTTCTTATTCTTTTTAGTCATGCTTTTGGTGGTTATGGTGTAAACAAGAATACTTGCTAGTTGATTTTCTAAATCAGAATACTTGCTAGTTAATGGTTTATTGGCTAGATTATCACTACAAAGTAACACCTCAGAATCCTGGTTCATATGTTTCCCGGAAGTATGCAAGTCTTTCTACCCTCAAATTTTTTATTTATTTTCTCCTAGCTCATTGCAAATTCTTTTGTGTGAACTTGGGCAATTATTTCGAAGCTGTTTTTGACCATAAGATATGGCGTTTATCCCTACGTGGGAACTATTCTAAATGTTTGGCAAAACTTGGTGAACTTGGCTTATTTTGAAACTGTTTTTTCCATAAGAAATGGTGGTTTTTGTTGTGAAAAACTGCAGCAACTAAGCAGCGGTATGAATGATCATAAACGCATGTGAATGTATCATTTGTACATGCTTTGAAATTTGGTAACTAGCAAATGACGGTTGCTTTGTTAAACTAAGATATTGTAAAACCATTTGACTACAAACACCAATGCTCACTTAACTAGGATATTGTAAAGCCTCTATTTGATTCATTCCATGGTTCAAAAATTAATAAGAATGTTGCTAGTTGAGTTCTCTTGAAAATGTTGGGGATATTGAAGTTTGTTAAGACATCGTATAGAGTTCATACAGATTGTTAGCTTATTACATATTCAATATCTTTGAATTCAATTCAATTCGTATTACAAATATGCATATACTTTCATCCCTGTTGTACATTCAGTGATAAACACTATTTTCATCCCTGTTGTATTTGCTTTACTTGCGGAATTGATATTTAATTAGTGCTGATATTACAATGTATTCATATATGAAAATTGAAAGAAGATATTCATATGGATACCTTTATTTGTGGAGCTGATATTTAATTGGTGCATAAGTACATTGATCAGTGACACATCATGAGTTGTTAGTATGGGCATGTAAGGGATATTTATGTATGAAGACAGGTTTTTTAACTTGAAAACAAATTAGACAACACCTATAATAGACATAAGCACTTTTAAGCTTGTACAAGTGGAACATTGACATACAATATGTGCAGCTATATAAAGTCTAGGTTGTAAGTGAAGAATTAAGGTTTTTCAATTGTGTTTTTTCTGGAGTGGGTGGTATAAAATTGATAATTAATAAGATATTCACTTTGGGTAGTCGAATTTTTTAATCATAGATTCACAGTATATTTTATACCTCATTGCGTCTGTAGTTAAAATGGAAATTGTACATACTATAGGTTAAATTTTAGTTATGGTATAAAAATTGCATGAACAAATTTCACATTGATCTATATTTTTTTATGGTTTTCTCTTGTATAAATAATTCACTTTATCCACATCCATCTTTAAGTTTATGTCTTAATATTTAGTATAGAGTTTTAGGGTGCTGTGATTGGTTATGGGTGTGGTTGCTTGCGGTCAGATCTAAATCTGAATTTGACAACATCTCCATATGTTTTCACCGATGCGACTTGATTGATAGAGAAGGTGAGTTGATCGTCTGTAGAAGGAAGGGGTTGTGTGGAAGATTTATGCATAAGGGTTTAAGGAAGGGTAACAGATGCAAGAGTATGGGATTGAGAAGGAAGATGTCACCACTAATTGAACCCGTGCATAAAGCATACAAGTAAGTTTCTAATTTGATAGTCATATTTGAATCATGTAATTTCAACATTTCTAATTCAAGACGTCAAACTATTATTTATTTACATCATTTCATATCCACATGATTATTCAATATTTTAGTACATGCTATTTACATGTGCAATTTTTTCATAAGAAGCATGTTATAAATTTAAATATTTAGTATCTAATTTTGTTTATAGTGTTAGCTCTTTTCAGTTTTATAGAAACTTATTATGTAAAAGACATTTATAGCTAGAAGTGATGTTGACAATATTGTAATTCAAATAGAATCTTAAACTGAATTGGATTTTGTCGACTTCTTTCCTATTGTAATTCGAACTGAAAAAGCAAACTCATTAGTGAATGTACAACAGGGATATATTACAATGTGTGAATATATTTTCATCCCTGTTGTACATTCATCTGAAATACATTGTCATCATTCGGATATATATTTCATTTCTCTACTTGAATATATTAGGTTGCTGAGTGTGCTTACTCTCCTGATCTTCACAACTAGTTTAGTGAATGTTAAGCACAATATACCTGAAGTAACTATTTATATGTGAAGTTGCAGTGGCTCGACTGAAGTGCAGTTTGTGTTTGTTAGTAAAGATTGATAATGAATTAATAAGTAATAATATAACTAGTTAAGAAGTATTTGGCATTGTCACTTCTGCCATTGTCTCAACATCACTAGTTAAGGAGTATTTTCTATGAAGGTGGTGATCAATGTTGAGGAGGTGGTCTCGGTCGCGAGTTAGATCGTATGTAAACTGGTTTGGGTATCTAAGAAGCTCGATGTCGAATTGGGCGATTGGCGATGGATGGAAGCTGTAGTGGTGATGTCGACTATTGAGGTGGCTGTAGTTGAGTTTGTCTAGTAGCAGTTGTTTGCTTGAGGAGTAGCTTGATGTGTGATGCTAGAAGTGGATGGGAGGGTTGTGTGTGTATGGTTTGTATTGAATGGTGGCATTCGCTCTGGTGGTCTGTCAGATGGTTGTTTGCTGCGTGAGGTTATTGATAAAGATGTTTGGTTGTGTAGTGTGGACAGTGGTATGCTGTGATGGAAATTGATGAATGTCAACTAGGATATTAGTGCACGGTGAGAAGCTGTAAGTTGAGAATTCTGAGGTTGACAGTGGGAACTCTGATGTTGACAGTGAACTGGAGCCAGAGGTTGATGAAGTCGCTATGTAATTGGCAGTTGTAAGTGGGTGATGAAGTTGGTTTGATGGAGAAACAGGGCGACAGTGTGTATGAAGTTGAGGAGCAGTTTGATTGTTGATGCGGTGGTTTGTGAATGCAACAGTGTGTATGAAGTTGAGGACAGTGTGTATGATTCTTTCTGTGGTGTAATGCTGCTAGTTTTTTGATGCGGTGGTTTGTTGATGCGGTGGTTTGTGTATATTACAATGGTTGTTATGAAACTGGTCGTCATGTGTATATTAGAACTATGTCAATGTAAACTTTTCTAACTTTTTGGAATGTGTTGGAATTTTATGACTCTATCTTTTAGTCTTTTCGTATGTGATTTTGGTTGTTTTATGATAGTATTTATTACTTGTTAAATTATTCAGTATTGGTATGGATTTATGCTGCTGTAATTTTTTTTAAAATTTGCATTTATTTTGCAACGGTCAGAAGCCGTTGCAGTATCATGTATTACAACGGGCATTGCCCGTTGTAAAAAGGTGTATTACAACGGTCATTGCCCGTTGTAAAAAGGTGTATTACAACGGGCATTTGCCCGTTGTAAAATGTAGTCGGCCTATTACAACGAGGCCGGATACGACGGGTTCATGCTCGTTGCGAAATCCATATTACAACGGGCATTGCCCGTTGTAAAATGGCTGTTTTGTTGTAGTGTGCTCGAAACCAGTAAATCTCCCAAACGCATATTGAAGCTGTACAATAATGGCGCATCAAACGACCGCTACTCAGGCGCTGAAGTAGTACCCGAAACTCCCAAAGGTCAATCCATATGCTATGCTTTGAAGTTTGATTTCTGTGCAACTAACAACGAGGCCAAGTACAAAGCTCCACTCGCTGGACTTAGACTTGCCAGAGACAATTATTGCCGTAGAGGTTTATTATGACTCACAACTGGTCATGTGCCAAGTCCAAGGAGAATATCAAGCTAAAGAACGGAGGTTGGCTTCTTATCTTGCTTAGGTTCAGAAAGTGTTGAATCAATTCGACTACTATGCCATCTACTGCATACCCTAAGAGCACAATCAGAAAGCTGATTCTTTAGCAATGCTAGCTAGCACTAGTGAAGCACATAGAATAAGACTTGTCCCCGTTGAGACACTTACCTCACCGAGTATCGATCAAGTAGAGACAGACTGGGTGCATAAGGCAATGCCCGAGAAGGAATCATGGAAGACCCCATTCAAAAACTATCTGGAGCACGAGGCTTTACCTAAGCGTAGAAATGAGAAACGACAGGTTCTTCGAAAGGTTTCGCGATTCATTATCCAAAAAGGAGTTATGTACAGGAGAGGATACTTTATTCCTTTACTCCGTTGTATCGCCCACGAAGAAATCAAACTAATGTTACATGATGTGCATGAGGGAGAATGTGGCGATCACACTAAGGAGCAAGCTCTTGCTAAGAAGATACTATGAAATGGATATTATTGGCCGATTGTGAATCGAGACGCGTCAAACTATGCCAAAAAATATGATAGATGCTAGAAGCATGCCCGAATTCCAAGAGCCCCACCCACCGAAATCACTCAGATGGTCAGCCCATATCCATTCGCCATACAGAGCATCGATATAATAGAATCTTTACCTTTTGCTAAAAGTAGTGCGAAGTATGCCATAGTTGCAATTGACTACTTTACAAAATGGGCGGTAGCCGAGCCCTTTGCTACCATCTCGACGAAGAAAGTAAATAACTTCGTTGGACACAACATTATCTGTTGTTTTGGCCTCCCGTATAAGATCATCACTGACTACGGAGCCCAATTCGATAGTGTCGAGTTTAAGAATTTCTGTCAACATTTCCACATCCAGAAGAAATACTTGACAGTTGCTTACCCTCGAGCAAATGTATAGGTCGAAGCTGTTAATAAAGTTATTAAGCCCATTCTGAAGAAACGACTGGAGAAGGCTGGGGGCAGATGGGTCGATGAACTTCCCATGGCCTTATGGGCATATCGAACTACCCACAAGTCTGTGGCCGACCACACTCTATTTTCACTTTCCTACTTCTCTGAAGCCGTCATACTAGTTAAATTAGAAGTACCTTCTCACCGTATGACATATTATGATCCAAAGACGAATGCCATATTACCTACGAAACTCTAGATTTATTGGACGAAAGGCGTGAAGAGGCTGATTTGAGGGCAGCCGCACACCGCAATCGAGTCGCTCGATTGTATAATGCTAAGGACCGACCCAGAACCTTTGAAATTGGAGATCTCGTACTCAGGAGAATCTATCTGGTCCCTTCATATATGAAATAGGTATGGGAAGGACCGTATGTTATCGAGCGGAGACTTGGAGATGGCACATTCAAATTATCAATCGTTGATGGTCTCACTTTACCATAAGCATGGAAAAATGAGAGTCTCCATTGCTGTTACACATAATAGGCTTTATTCATTTATTCTACTTTTTCCTTTGAAATTTGTTTGTGCATTTCGAAATTTGAACTTGTAATAAGGCAACTGACTTTGCCGTACTTTCTTATTTCAGCAATAAAATGCAAACTCGTCAAGCTAGAGTGGCGATTCTTGAAATGCATCAGGCGACCAACATGACACAAAGAGCTATGTTCCATCTTATGGTGGGACTTATTCAAATAGGGAGTGACTGTGATCCGAACGGTCATTCGCTAAATGAAACTATAAGCTCTAGTGCAAGCAACCATGCTAAAGCCAAAAGGAATGATACATGACAATTCTCTAATGAACTCCGACTCCTAAAGTATGAACTGGAGTACGAACTCCAAAACATGGGCTCGAGGAGGAAAGACCCATCCATACATGACCTCGTGTTCATTTTCTACAAGATCGAGGATGATGGATCCATCCGTTTACGACTTCGCTTGCCTACTCAGGTGGATGTGATCCGACTGTCCACAACCCTGATCAACTCCTCGCTCCCAGAGTGCGGACAAAATCCTAATACTTAAACAGATGTGACTGACCATCTGTCAACCAACTCCAGATTCCCAGAGTGCAAACTGGAGTATAAACACTAAAGGGGTGTTATCGACTACCCATCAACTAACTCTGCTCCCAAGAGCACGGGCAGAAGTATAAACACCAAATGAGTGAGGCCGACCACCCATCTACTGACTTTAAGTCCACAGAGCACAAACAGGAGTATAAATATAAAAGGGTGTGGCCGACCACCCGCTGATCAACTTACGTCCCCAGAGTGTGGATATAATTTTGAGTACTAACTGGGTCTGGCTGACCGATCGTAGAACAACTCAAATCCTCGAAAAGCAGATATAATTCTAAGTATTAAATGGGTGTAACTGGCCGCCCGTAAATAACTTAAGTCCTCGTATAGTGGACAGGAGTATGAACATTAAGCAGGCGTGACCGACCACTGGCATGCAGATTTAATCCCCGTAGTGCGAGTGCTCTTACCAATAAATGAGCGAGTGTGATCCAACCACTCAAACTCATTTTCATTTAACTATGTTGCAGCTAAGTTAAAGCAAAGGAAATAAATGTAGAAAACAACTGCCGAACGACCACTTCAATTCTCCCCAAAACTGGGGGCATAGCTCAAGGACAAGCCGCTAATCGAGATATCGCAACGTTGGGACTCGACTTAACGTTTGGTTATGACCCAAAACTATAACTTCAGGACTTAACAACCGAACTCAAGTCCGATCCGAAGACTAAAGCCCCACAAGTACATTTAATCGAAATTCGAGTGCTAATACACTTAAGCAAATGAACACAGAGCTATGCTGAAAACAAAATGAGATTTTATTTTCAGTATTCTTTGGACAAGTACATAAACTTATTCCAAGAATTCCTATAAGCGGGGGTCGAACTCGCATCTATACACGGCCTACAAAAAGCAAAATGAATCCTATCCCATCTATCTACTAAAAGAAGGAATAGAAGGACTCGTCCACTCCTTTGACTTTTTCTACTTTCTCGACGTTGACCCGCTAGAGCTACCGCTCGAATGCCACCTCGAGCCTTTGCCTTCCCGGTCTCCTTTTGCTGGTTGGTCTTCGGCCGAGGGAATTACAATGGTCTCTTCCTTCGAACTCATAGGGAATGAGATATTTTATGAATGCGAAGCCAAAGGAAAGGCAGCACTTTTAGTGTTGGAAGATGAAGGAGGCATGTCGGTATCGATGATTGTGCCACCAGGAGAAATCGTATGCATAAGGACTGGGCCGGGACCCGCCATACCACCTCCAACATTACTGGCCCACTGGTCTTGCTCTATTTTGGCTACGATTTCTGCCATTATCTCATCAGCCCTTTGTGCGCTAACGCCCGCTGGAATGCTACTAGTCTGGCCCAAGGAACTAGTTTCAAACACATCTTCACCTATATTGAAAGGCAGATCAGTGGTTGGGTAGCTTTGGTGACCGAGGATTGCTTCCATCATTTGTTCATCAAGAACGAAACTACTCTCGTGCACCTCCCTGGTTGATGTAGCGATCATTGTGGTCATTGCCTCTGTTATAATCGCCTATTGCTCATGATGCAATTCTTGGGTTGTAGGGGGAACAGATGGTTTAGCACTATAACTGAATAAAGATAAGAGAAGATATTAGCGACGTCTTCCGACAATTCTCCTGCACTTAGGCAAACGGAAAAAGTGTTTAGAGTACCTTCCTCAGATTGGCTCACATGTGGAGTCGGAGCGCCTTTAAAGACATGTTCATGTAATGGAGATAGACACGGTTGATCAAGGTTGTACGTCAGAACAGCCGAGGATCAATTGTAGATGTAAGCTCAGGTTGGGTCGCTGCAGGCATCTCAGAGCTTACTTCATGATGCTCGATTCCTTAGCCTTCTTAAATGTCCAGATACATGGGCAAGTTTTTCATTTTTGAATGTGACGATGGCGTCATGAAGAACCTTTGGCTCATCTCCAATAAATATCTGGTTTTCAAGCTCGAAGTTGTCAATAGTTAAAATGCCACGGTCTGCCTTCTCGCCCTCTACCAGGCGGCGTCATGCACCATAAAGATGGAATGGGTAGTCTTCGAGCCAGTGCAGCTTGCGATGTTTTAAGACATTGACATTATATGTGACCAGGAGATCCTCAATATCACTTTCCATCCTGGCCTCCACCGCTTTTACCTCAATTTCAATTCTGGCTTCAAATTCTTGTGCCTTTAAGATTGTTGCGTCCCTTTTGCTCCTAAGAGCCACTGTCTGCTCACATGCTTCTTAGGCAGCTTTATTAGTGTCACCTTTTTCTTTGACGGCCTCATTAAACTTCGCCTTTAGCTCCTCAAGTTCTTTAAGAGCAGCATCCCTTTCTGCCATGACAGTGGTGGTTCTGTGGCCCATCACTTTAACCAAGGCCAAGTGCTCCTGCCACAACTTTGCCATAAATTTACTCGTTTAGTCGCCTCTTTTATTGGCATTCGTTTTCGAGTTCCTCAAAGTTTCATTTTCATTGGTAAGAAATTGCACTATGCGGTCCTTCTAGGAGAGATCCTTCTCCAATTTATCAATTGTTTTAGCCCGAACAAAGGCCACTGCTGAAGCTTTCTCTTCCATCTTAAGCCATTCTTGGTACTGATTGTAGACATCATATACATAATCTTGTACTATCCGTTCTTCTTTATTAGGGATTCGCTTTAAGTTTGGGGGAAATGGAAGCCATCGAAGTAGATGTTTGGAAAATCCATCTTTGACTTGGCTAATCTGATGGCCCCCTCTCTTGTGGGCTCTATAGTAGTCAATGTAGTGACGATGAGAGTTTCTGCATCAGATCTATAACATTGCTCGCTAGATCTCAAAGTGTTGGGAGGCACTATTTGATGTGAAGTTTCAGCAGTTTTTTACAAAGCTGGAGGGTTGCGAGGGACCTCTAGTGGTAGAGAACGCGACCAAGAACGGTGCCTACTTTGATACTGCCTCTCCCTCTCCCTTTCTCTTTCGTAACGCTCCCGTTCTTGGCTGGAGCAACCGCGATCATAGTCTCTTACGAACCCGTGCCTATAAGGTTCGGAATATGAGCCAGAAGCATAACACGTAGAATGGAAACTACCGACCATAGATCCCTGCTTCAAAATCATATCTGTAAAATGAAAGGAGAAATAGTGTTAGTTATCTTCGAAGAATAAGAAACGCGTGATTAGATGTGGTGTCGTGAAGTATATGTATGCATGTGTAAACACCCAACCAACCGGTTGTAGCAGCCGTACTCGTAGGAGTTGGCTTCCCTATATCTGAGGCACCTTATAGCCGCTCTAGTCCGATATCTTGATGTAAAGACAAGTCATCCAAAATGGGAGTATTCGCGAATCCCTCAAAAGAACTCTCCATTCACGGAGGAGAAGTCTTCGCGCTTACACCAGTTATAACGGGCGGAAATAGCATGACAATTTCATGTCTCGTGGCTTTGTGGACAATAGACTTGCCTCTTCTTTTCAGCTCTAAGGATCGAAGATTTTGCAAAGGCCCAACTGTGGGCTCTTTTTTAGTGGGCACATTCTCATCACCACCCTGTTCTGTAATCATGACACTAGGAGCTCCTCTCCCTTCATGCCTCGTGCGGGCCATTCTAAGAACTCCCATTGATCCGATGCTCTGGTCTCTATCTATCTGTCTTACGGTATTCAAATTTTCATCTGTGAGGACTACGGTGATTTCTCTATATGCGGTTGGTACCACTTGAAGAACCCTTACTATTTCTATAAACCGGGCCCCTTCGGGTCGCTGAATCGAGGCTGTATAAAAAGCAAAGTATAAGACTCGATATCAACTTGTAGAATCCAATTAATCGATGAAGAAGTTAGAATACTTACGTCTAACTAGCCACCGTCTAAAAAATCACAGTGGACACCGAACGAAGAACCACTCGGTCTTAAAGTAGCTTAGCTTTCTCCAAGCTCGCACAACTACTTGGCAATTCCTGGCCGCTTCTATAAAAGTGAAAGAAGGGTTGTCTCGGCTACTTTTTATGTTAAGTAAGTGCCTGATCTCTTCTGCAGTCGGAGGTCAGAAGAGGTGCTCCATGAATATAACAAACAAACTGTTGAGCATAGCATACCCATTCGGGTGCAACTAGGATGGAGCGATCCTCAAGAAAAGCAACACTTCCCGAATAAACTGATTGAAGGGAGGAAGCATCCCAACTGCACACATGAATCTATTGCAAGCCGTGTATCCCTCGAGGAGGTTGTGAGCTCTATCATCTAGTCTTGATAATAAGACATCATTTAGCAACAACTCATGCCTTTGGAAAATCCTACCTAACATGTCTTCGGAGATATTAGAGCAGATTGAATCTTACGGGGACATAATATAAGCAGCACCTAGCATCTCATCCGGAGCGTGACTTATTACTTCTGCTGTAATGGATGGCATTCCAATTATTGGAAGAGGACTCTGGACATCCTATGGCTCATAACTTTCGAGTTCCATAGCTATTGAATTCAGTAAAAATTATCATTACATGGCAAAATACCTGTATTCCCCCCCGGTGTAAAGTGCGTGAATGTGTTGTGCAGTGCAGTGCAGTGCTACATAATATTGACGATTTCGACAAGTTCGAATGGCGTTAGAACGTTTGAGATTCAACCGGAGTGACCATCAACGCTGACCATTACAACCGTGCCATCCTAACTTGGAGAACGATCCATGTTAGAGTTCATAAAATTTGTCAATTTACAGCTCCATCGACGAGCTTCGAAGGGTAGTCAAATATGCAGTGAAACTGTTAAGCCCAATCATGCAAGGCAAAAGCTCGTCAAAGTTAAATGTTTGAATATGCAAAAGATTTTGTATCGATCAGAATCAAAACTTGGATCGATCGCCAGAAGCCCCATTCGTATCGATCGTGGAAGAAAGAACTTTGCATCGATCACCAGAAGGCTAGTTCGTATCAATCCCAATCCCTTTATCTCATATCGATCAAGAGTCGCGTCTTCGTATCGACAGAACTGATACTTCATATCGATCACATAATTAGGTTTTCGTATCGATCGCTCCAGATCGTTACGAACTCCTACCATCTCCAATCGATACGAAGCTGCTCCCTCCCTCGATACAAATCACCGTTGTTTTCAATCGATACGAACTTTTATTGTTTTTGGACCGATACGAGTCACTCTTCCTTATCCATAATCGATACTTATGATTCCTTCATATTCATCTACACTCGTTCTCCAAATAGTATCAACGCCATTCCTTCCTTCCTCGACCTTGCTATGGTCTAACTTTAGCCCTGACACCACCTTAATCGGCCATGAATGCGAATGAATTGGCACTAGAACTCGAATCTCATCATTCTAAGATGGATTATTTCAACTAATTACCTAGATTAAAGGATTGGTTCGAGAGGTTAATGGGTTGTTCGATTTGACGACAAAGATAGTTCTTGTTCTCGAGTGTTCTAGCAATACAAAGGCAAGAGTAAAGTGAGAAGCACATGAAATTTATCTAAGTCCAAACTGTATTTATATGGTTCGCAGTCAGGTAAGAGTCGATTAGTCTCCCAGTAGCCAAGTACCGATTGGAGTGGTCAAGTTTGGATTGATACGAAGGTCGTTGTGCAAACAAACCTGAAATGGTCACAACTTCCATCGATATGAAGAAATTAGTTCGTAACCATCAATTCAGACCGATCTGGAGTATAGTTATTCGTATCCATCAACAATTGACCTCATATGTCAACAATACGAATGCCACTACCAAGTCATGTTTAGATGTTCATTTTCCATTGATAGGAAATGAAAATTTTTTATCCAACCATTTGGAGACTACAAGAACTCATATTCATCGATACAGATCGTCTCACAAGACTATCAACTTCGTATCGATAATCATCGATACGAAACGCGTATCCCAACTTCTCAGATCGTTCCAGGAGAGGATCGATGCAAAGGAAGGACTTAAAACAACCATCAAGCATTGTTTCAACTCGAATTTCACATCGATCCTAGAAAGGATCGATACGAAACTTGATAAAAAACTTGACAACGACCCGTGAACATGCAAACGTGAACAAGAGTCAGGTTAACATACATGCATGTATGAATGACTAACACTCAATTTTCAAAATTGACAGGAGTTGAATGCTCACCTGGTGACAATCAAAATAGTGAACAACAAATTGCTAGCACTCAACACTTAGTTACAACAAAACACTGCATGATCATTGGAAGTCAACAATTCAGCATTTATATTACCGGAAATCAATCAAAGGTTACATATCTTGATGAAATGGTAGCGATTATTCGACTAATCGAATAAACTTTTTAGAATAAAGAATGCGGCTTTTCAAAGCACGTCATGTTCACACAAGACGTGCTTTGGGGGAAAAATGTTAGCCCGGCATTTGGTAAGGCCGCGATATCAAGGACTTGGCTAGAAACCAATGACAAGTCGACAATCAATTATACACAGGTTCACTAGGGATACTGGTGAATTTTTTCCGAGTCCAGATCGAGCTACAATTAACACGACAAGCAAAGCTATGAAAGCCAACATTCCAAATTTCGAGTCAACCGGAGTCTGTATGCTCAAGTTATGGATTGGTCAAAGTCTATGAAAGAGGAAACAGTTCGTATCCATCGACCTCCATTCTCCTTCGTATCCATCAAATTCCTTCATATCTATCAAGTGCTAGCACCGATCAGGTTTCAACTTCTTGGCCTCAACACTATTAGTATTGATCCTCCCATCCAAACATTTCGTATCGATCGGCCAATGATCGATACGAAACCTGCTACCCAATGATCGATACGAAGAGCATAAACAGGTATAGATACGAAGTGGTATGCAGAGCATCGATAAGAAGATAAACCTCCAAGATCGATACGAAAAAGCTTGGTCAACTAGAGGAAACGATCACTTGGCATAAAAAGTGGATCTCCCCTAAGTCATCGCTCCACATCAATACGCACCGATCGACACGAACAATGATCAATACGAATATTGATCTATATGGGCATATCGATACACACTGTTCAGTCGACTACAAATCTAACCTTGGGTCGATCATAACTCAAAATATACAAGCCCAAATGCTACCAAATTTTCACAGAAGCGTACTCACCACCTCAAGAATGTCTCAGATCGATCCCGGCCCAAAAGGAGCAAATCTTGATCGGCATGAAATGTACATGGATCGATCAGAGATCGATCCCAAATGACCTTGGATTGATCTGATGGGCCCACCCACGTGTGGAAATGGGTATACTGAGATCTAAGTCAGATATTTCCAGACTACCTGCAAATAGCATCCAATACCAATAGAAAAAGTGCTTTTGACTTCATTACGCCGTTACTCTGCCGGAGATCCATTGTAACTTAAGTGTTCGAGTTATTCTCTATTGTAATCGGTTAGTAAACTTCATTACGCCGTTAGGCTACAACGCCGAACCACTATAAATCTATGTCTTTTTACATTTCTGTTTACTGATTTTGGTGTGTTTGTTAGATTAGCCTCTGTTTACAATTAAATTCTTCATTTTAGTTTCTTCAAATACGTCCCAAGAATGTTGTGCCCAATTCTGATACAAACACTAGGAACGATGGTATAAGGGAGGATGTAGGGGGAAATTTAACATAATGCCTTTTTGTTTAATTAGTTAACAATTAACGATTTATAAACCTATTCATTTTACCTAAGCATGGCCACTAATATTCATTTACTAATTTCAATCCTCTTATCACTTTACATTATTCTACTTAATTTATTGTAATTAAATCTCCTGAATATTTTTATTAAAAATTAGGGGTGTTAGAGGCTCCCCTTCTTAAAGAATTTCATCCTCAAAATTCAGTAAGGACCAACTAGCAAGCATAGCAATCATTTGTAACAACTCCTAACATCCACACTAGCCTACTTGACTAGCAACTAATCTATATAAATCTAATATAGACATACCATCAAAGTAGATCATGATAGGCCTCTCGAATCCTATTCTCTATCTACCAAGTACAGTCCTTCTCATTGTCGCTTCACTGAATTTTCACCAATTTAACAGTCTTGGTGCTCAAACTTTTCTCATCTCTCACTACAACCCGAACTAGTTGTCTTACAAAAGTCAAATCAGGCTCTACTACCAAGTCCTCTAACTCTGTCTGAGGAATAGTAGCCTCTGGATAATGCACAAAGTTACAAAGATGAGACACATGAAATACATTATGGACACCTGCTGAACTGCTCGGCAACTCTACTCTGTACGCGAGCTTTCCAATCTTCTCTATAATCTGGAATGGCCCAACATATCTCGAGGCCAACTTTCCCTTCTTTCCAAACCGTACCACACCCTTCATCGATGATACCCTAATGAAAACCCTATTTCCCATTGAGAACTCTAGGTCTTTACGCCTCGTATCTACATAACTCCTCTATCTAGATTGAGCTTTCTTCATCCATCCTTGGATTAAACCAATCTTTTCTGATGCCTCTTTTACCGAATCCGGACCTAAGACCAATCCGTCTCTAGTCTCTAACCAACCTACTGATGATTTGTATGGCCTTCCATGTATAGCTTTAAAAGGATCCATTACTTTACTAGTCTGGTAATTATTATTATAGAGAACTCAATTACATGTAGGTGATCCTCCCAAGATCCACCAAAGTCCAACACATAAGCTCTCAATAAATCCTCGAGTATTTTATTGACTCTCTCTATCTGCCCATCCCTCTATGGGCGATAAGTTGTACTCATCTTGAGCTTGATACCTAATAACACATGTAGACTCCACCAAAATTTGAAAGTGAATAATGCATCTCTATCACTGACTATGCTACTAGAAATCCCAAGGAGTCTAACTATGTTCTTCATGAACAACCTTGCCAAAACAGATGTCGTCGTAGTTGGCTTGACTGGAATGAAATGGGCACTCTTGGTTAACCTGTCCACTATAACCCATATGCTCTCATTTCCCTTATTCAACCTTGGCAACCCGTCAATAAAATCCATCGATATCGAATCCCATTTCCACATTGGAATATCTAAAGGCTGAAGCAATCCACTTGGCATCTGACGGTCGGCCTTCACTTGTTGACAGTTGACATAATGCCTAACCCACAGGCTAACATCCCTCCTATTACCTTCCCAATAGAAGCTCCTCTTCATATCCTGATACATCTTGGTCCCTCGAGGATGAATCCTAAAATTAGATCGATGACACTCCTTAAGAACTTCCCTTCTTAAATTCTCTACATCTAGGAAACATAATCATCCCTTCTTTCTCAACCATCCTCTCTGATCAAGACAGAAATCCTTTCCATCATCAATCTCTGATCGTACTTCAAGCCTTCTAATCATCTCGGCTAAAACTAGATCTTCTCTTTATTTATAAGCCATCCTTCTGATCAACACTAGTTGAATTTCTAAATAAGTCAACATGGCAGTACCCTGACTAGAACTAGAAGTCGATCTTAACTATACACCACAATTGGCCAAAGCTTCTATATCCTTCCACTCTGCAAACATAGCTAACACTACATTTTGATGTTTTTTTTACTAAGAGCATCAACTACCTTATTACCTTTCCCAAGAGTATATTTTATACTGAAATCATAAGAAGCCAGAAACTCCAGCCACCACTACTGCCTCATATTTAACTCCTTCTGAGAGAATAAATATCTTAAAGACTTATGAGCGGTATACAACTCAAATCTCTCCCTCAAAAAATAATGCCTCCAAATCTTCAAGGAAAAAATCATCGCAGCCAACACTAAGTCATGAGTAGGATATCTTACATCATGCGGTCTAAGCTGCCTAGATGCATAGGCAATGACTTTGCCCTTCTGCATCAACACTGCTCCCAATCTAGTTCCACATGCATTAGTGTATAGTACCAACATTTGGCTTCCATCTAGAACTAATAACACTGGAGCATTGGTCAACAAATGATTTAACCTAAGGAACCCTTCCTCGCATTTATCGAACCAAATAAAATTCACATCTTTCCTGATCAACTTTGTCAAAGGTGCTGCTATCAGCGAGAAATCCTTAATGAATCTCCAGTAATAGCCAGTGAGTCCAAGAAAACTCCTGATCTTGGTTACCGCCTCTGGTCTCTTCCAATTTTTTGTAGCTTTGATCTTATCTGCATCGACTAACAACCCTTTTTCTAAAACCATGTGACCAAGAAACTTAATCTCTTTCTACCAAAAATGACACTTGAAAAACATTTCCTTTAGCTGATTCCGTCGCATTGTGTAACATCCCCTACTTGGAGGCTCAAAACTAATGGCTACGGATGCTGTAGTCATCCATAATTATTAATCTTCGGCGATCAAATACGGCGGTGTTAGATACGTTGATACACGGATCACAGAAATATGGAAAAAATTTAACAATTCAAAAACATATTTCAACATTCAAATCAAAACATTTCATATTCATTACATAATCCCAAAATTATGTTAACCACGTTCAGCAAAATATAATTAGTACAATTATGCCAAGAGCGACATATGAAGCCCCCTTGGTTGATCATTATATATATGATAAGGCTAATAAATCTGCCTTACAAACAAAACACACGGCAGAAAGAAAAACTCTAAATAACTATCTACCTCCTGCACGCCTCTGGAAGCTTTATTCGTCAGAGAAGAAAACCTGAGAACCATAAATATCAAACTACTCAAAAAAATAGAGTACCTAAGTGTTTAAGGGGAAAACAAAAACTTTGAGTCAGGCATAAAGCCTGGTATAAATAATAATCTAAAATCTCAATCCTTTTAGATATCTAATGAGACCAACCGCTTAGCGAAACGTGTTTTCGCTCACTAGTATCCTAAACCCTTTATAAAACCAAATTCTATGCTCCTGCATCCACAATGGTTAAACATACACTTCAAAACATTAAGATGATATGCACTTGAAAATAAATAAGATTTTCCTATTCCCAGTATAATATGTCACCCGTCATTATTATGGTTGCTGGGGCACCATTAGCCTTTTTAGTTTTCATGGGTTTACTAATAACCTTGTTATAACTAATAGACACCCTATCCTATTCATAGTTTTTATGGGATCACTAAGAACCTATAGGCTCCTACCAGTTAACTTAATTAATTCATGGATCCTCCAGAACTTACTGGTCCTTCCAATAACTTGTCATCTTATGATAGTTTTCATGGGATGATTCGGAACCTATGGACTTATCCAGCAACTCACTACACATCCTGGTTTTCATTAGTTGACTAGGAACCTACTCATAATTCCATTAGCCACTTATTCTAGCTTTCATGGGTTTACCAGAAACCTGCGGACAGATGTCAATTCTCAATCCGGATATAGTTTTCATGGGTTCACTACAAACCAATTAGCTCCTGCCAATTGTCCTTATGCATAGTTTTCATAGGTTAACTATGAACCTTTTAGTATGCACTAATAACTACCTTATCATAGTTTTCATGGGTTTATTATGAATCTCTTGGTATGCACCAATAACTACCTTATCATAGTTTTCATGAGTTTACTATAAACCTCTGGGTATGCACCAATAACTACCTTATCATAGTTTTCATGGGTTTACTATGAACCTTTTGGTTTACCTTCAATAACTACAAAGTCTAGGCATCCTATATTTTTGGTCATCCAGACTCCATGGATGCAATTCTACTCATTCAAGAGTTTAAGTAATTTATATTCACTATTTGAGTTAACATGCTAGTTCTTCTACCCCTTTTACATCAAAATACAGTTATGGGTTATCACGTGAATATACTCATATTTGAAGAAGTAAAACATTAATTAACAATACCAATCCTGTGGGTTTAAGGTCATTGAAATACATATCACAAAACATTGTCAAGACCTTTAACTTATATTTTTATCAAGGCAATACTTCTTCAAAATTACATACTTAAAACCCTTACTAAACACCTTTATATAAGCCGTGGGTTTTTCTTTAAAAATTAGAGTATGGATTTTCAAATCCTTTAAAACCAAACCAATCGACCTTGTCGAAAGGCCTTCAAAACAACCATTCGAATCCAAAACTTTCGAAATTATTGAAAACATTCAACACTTTCAACCTTTCGAATACATTGAATTCTTAAAATATAAACCTTTCAAAACCATTGGTTCTTACATTTTTGAAAACTTATCGGTTTTAAGTTACAACATGTGGAAGGTCCTCTTTTAAAACTTTTCGACTATAATGGAAGCAACCTTTCGACCTTGTCGGGAGGTCTACTTTTAAAGCTTTAAAACACTTCTTTTAGAATAATAGAACTCCGCCTTTTTAAAGCAACTCCTTCGAAAACTTGGTTAACACTTTTAATTATAAAACAAGGGTAAATCATCTAAGTCGAAATCTTCGAAACCTTTCGAAAGCAATAGGAGAAGCGGCTAGTTTTTAAAACAAATAAATCTTTCATCTTTGTCGAAAGCAACGACTTTGAAAGGCTGGAAAAAACGACTATAACCTTTCGACTGTGTCAGAAGGTTCAAAACAAAAAAAATGATAAGTGGTAGTAACCTTTCGATTGTGCCAGAAGGTTCAAAAAAATAGTGGTAAAGCAGCAGTAATCTTTCGACTTCGTCGAAAGGATTAAAACCTTTCTTTTTAATCATTTGATTTGGTTGAAAGCAACCAAGTCGAAAGCTCTAATTCGAAAGCAAAGCAGGCTTTCTTGGTTTACAAAACAAACACACATCAACCTCTTTAGCAACCAACCTTTCGACTTAGAACCCTTCAACTCTGTCTAATTAATTACATACCAAGATACTCGATACCATATGCATTGACCTTGTCAAAAGCTATAACCCTTCAACTTAGTCGAAAGATCTGGGTTGGAAGGTTTAATACCTAAAATGGCTGAAACGTGCTAAAAATAAGATTTTCTTGTTTTTAACCTAAAAAGATAACTTTTCAACTAAGCTGCCTTGGTTTATCAAATTCTCATTGTTAATAATTACTTTCCAGAAAAATGCTGCCGCTAATTTCAGAATTAAATAATAACTTTATTTTATAAAATCCCTCTTCTCCTTAATTAAATATGTAAAACATTTAAGTCCCATACCTTAAATAATTTTATATATTCATCAAATCACTTCGGAAAAATCTAGAAAAATTCTAGAAAATCTTTTAATATGTTTTCCAATATATAAAAATTTCAAACCCAAATAATCATTATTTTAGCCGTAATTAGTTTACAATCCAATAAATCATTTTCTTCATTATAAAATTAATATAAAATCCATCTCAGTTCTGATAATTATGATAATTGAAACCCATCACAAAATCATTTTTCTATGACTTAATATTTTCCTATGCCATTTAAAAATCATTTCATTACGGTTTTACCCTAAACCGTGTATATCTTCTCTTAAGAAACCTTGTTTAAACATATATAATTCAAAATCAAGCATATCATCATTCCATATATTATAAAAAAAGAATTATCCTTAAATCCGAAACTATATGATGTTAAAATCAAAATAGATATGTAAAATCTATTATTCAACTTAGAACGGAATTGAAATTGAAGTTTGATTGAGATTGATTTTTCTTGCTTGAATCCTATGCTTTTGTTGATTTTCTCTTCTCTTTTTCTTAATGACCGGCCTTGCTTGCTTCCTACGTTCAAAATTTTGTTTGAGATAAAATGAACACGTAGTTCTAAGAAAGATAGTATAAGGGTGGGAAATGTGGGCAGCTATTTACCCTAATGCCCTTATGTTTAATTTCCTAACCGTTTATATAAGTTCATTAGTTTTAAGAAGCACGGCCACCTTGTTTATTAATCAACCTCAATCTTCTTATCTACATTATTCTATTTAATGTACGCTAATTAAATCTCCTGAATAATATCAATAAAATTAGGAGTGTTAAAGGCTCCCCTCCTTAAAGAATTTCGTCCTCAACTCGGTAATTAAGGACTAACTAGCAAACATAGCAATCATTTGTAACATCTCCTAGCAACAAATCTACTATAGACATACCATCAAAATAGATTAGAATAAGCCTCTCGAATCCTGTCCTCCGCCTCCCAAGTAGAGTCTTTCTCGTTGTTGCTCCACTAAACCTTCACTAACATGACTGTCTTCGTCATCAATTTCTTCTCATCTCTCGCTACAACCCGAACTGTTTGTCTAACAAAAGTCAAATCAGGCTCCACTACTAATTCCTCTAACTCTACATACTTACGAAGATGAGACACATGGTACACATTATGCACATCTGCAAAACTTCTCGGCAACTCCACTCTATAAGTGAGCTTTCCAATCCTTTATACAATCTGAAATGGACCAATATACCTCGGGGCCAATTTTCTCGACTTTCCAAATCGTACCACACCCTTCATTAGTGATACTATAATGAAAACTTTATCTCCTACTGAGAAATCTAAGTCCTTATGCCTTTTATCTGCATAACTCTTCTGCCTGGATTGATCTTCCTTCATCTATCCTCGGATTAAGTCAATCTTTTCCGATGCCTCTCTTACAAATCTGGAGCTAAAACCATTCTGTCTCCAGTCCCTGACCAACATGTTGGCAATCGGCATGGTCTTCTATACAAATCTTCAGAAGGCGCCATTTCTATATTAGTCTGGTAAATATTACTATAGGAAAACACAATCAAATGTAGGTGATCTTCCCAAGATCCACCAAAGTCTAATACACAAGCCCTTAACAAATATTTGAGTGCCTTGTTGACTCTCTTTGTCTGCCTATCCCTTGGTACCTAATATCTCTTGTAGAATCCTCCAAAATTTGCTAGTGAATAATGCATCTCTACCGCTGACTATGCTACTAGGAATCCCATGAAGCCTAATTATGTTATTCATAAACAACTTAACCAAAACAAGTGCCATTCTAGTTGACTTTACCGGGATAAAATGAGCACTTTTGATCCACCTGTCCATAATAACCCATATACTCTCGTTTCCTCGACTTGACCATGGAAACCCGTAAAATCCATCGATATCGAATCCCACTTCCAAATCGGATTATCTAAAGGCTAAAATTACCCACTTGGCATCTGATGTTCGGCCTTCACATGTTGATAGTTAATACACTGCCTAACCCACAAGCCAACATCCCTCTTCATTTCCCTCCCAATAAAAGCTCCTCTTCATATCTTGATACATCTTGGTTCCTCCAGGATGAATCGTAAACTTCGAATGATGACATTCCTCTAGAACTTCTCTCATTAAGCTCTCTACGTTTAGAATGCAGAGCCGTCCCTTCTTTCTCAACTATCCTCTTTGGTCAAGACTAAAATCCTTTAGATCATCAATCTCGGATCCTTCCTCAAGCCGTCTAATACTATTGGCTAAAACTGGATCTTCTCTCTGCTTAGAAGATATCCTCTCGATCAGCACTAGTCGAACTTCTAAATAAGATAACATGACAGCACCTTGACTAGAACTAGCAGTAGGTCTCAACTATACACCACCACTGGCCAAAGCTTCTAGATCCTTCCACTCTGCCAACGTTCTTAACACTACATTCTTATGTTTTCTACTGAGAGCATCTGCTGCCTTATTTTCTTTCCTAGGAGTATACTCTATACCAAAATCATAAGCAACCAAAATTCTAGCCATCTCTGCTGCCTCATATTTTAGTCCTTCTGAGAGAATAAATATTTTAATGACTTATGATCAGTATACAACTCAAATCTCTCTACCAAAAGATAATGCCTCTAAATCTTCAAGTCAAACATCACCGCAATTAACTCTAAGTCATGAGTAGGATATTTAACTTCATGCAGTCTAAGCTACCTAGGTGCGTAAGCACTAACTTTGTCCATCTGCAACAATACTACTCCCAATCCAGTGCCACATTCATCAGTGTATACTACCAATCCTTGGTTACTATCTGGAACTACTAACACGGGCGCATTTGTCAGATTAAACAAACCTCACGTCCTTCCTGGTCAACTTAGTCAAAGGCGCTAATATCCATTAGAAATCCTTGATGAATCTTCGGTAATAGCCATTAAGTCAAAAAAACCTCTTGATCTTGGTTACCTTCTCTGGTCTCTTCCAATTATCGACTGCCTCGATTTTAACTGGATCAACCGATAATCCTTCCGTTGAAAACCACATTACCAAGAAACTTAACTTCTCTCTTCCAGAAATGACATTTGAAAATTTTCTCCTTTAGCTGATTTTACCTTAGCGTCTCCAACACCACTCTAAGATGGATCTCATGTTCTCTTTCATCTTTATAGTACACCAAAATGTCATCTATGAACACCAACAAAAACCTATCTAAGTGCCCGTTGAAAACCCGGTTCATCAAATCAACAAAGAAAGCAGGCACATTCGTCAATCCGAATGACATTACTAACCACTCATACGAACCATACCTAGTCCAAAATGCCGTCAAAGGAATGCTATCCTCCGCCACTCTCAATTGATGGAACCCCATCGCCAAATCCTATTGGGAAAATTCTCTGGCTCCACTCAACTGATCAAATAGAACATTTATCTTCGGTAGAGGTTACCCATTCTTGATCGTCCTTTTGTTTAACTTACGATAGTCGATGCACATCCGTAACGACCCATTGGTTCCTTCATAAACACTGCGACTGCTCTCCAAGGCGAATGACTTGGTTTGATAAAATTCCTTCCCTCAAGATCCACTAGCTACACCTTCAATTCTTTCATCTCTGTCGGTGTCATTCTATTAGGTGGTCTATTGACAGGTTCAGCTCTCGGTAAAAGGTCTATCTGAAACTCAATAGCTCGTTTCGATGGTAATTCACTGACCGACTCAAATACATTCGCAAACTCTCTAGCCATACGAACCTGACTAAGATCTTCTTCAATCTCCATGGTACTTAACAAAGCAAAAACACTCTTAATGGAATTATCCATTGAGAAGATGATTCGGCGATGACTATCAGGGTGCCTCAATGATTTTCCCCGTCCTGGTAAAACATTCTAGCCTTATACTTACCCAACCAATCCATATCTATGATGATCCCGAAATCGACGAAATCATAAACCTACAAACTGCATGCAAACTTATGACATAACAAATCAAGTTCTAACTGGTCACATCTCAACCTAAGAGTTGCATACCCTCCTATTGGATTCGCAAACCTTAAGAAAGTACATGGTATGTGGGTTCTATACAAAACCTATCAACCAAATACTGAGATATAATTGAATGTGATGAAACGGTATCAAAAAGTACCCTAATTGGTATATTCTGAATCAAAAGCGCACCTTCCATCATAGCCTTTCCTTTTTCTACTGCAATGGATTTAAAAGAAGATGGTGGTCCAATAGCAAACACCTTCCCTCTGTCCGCCCTGACTAGCCCTGGACACTAGTTCTTATAATGCCCAGTTTGGTCATAGTTGAAGTATTTCACATTCTTCTTCTTCGTAGGCGTCTTTCCTTTAACAGTTCTGCACTCGTGGGCATAATGGCTTTATTACCACACGTATAACACACCAAATCAGCCTTCACCTTCTTAGCGGCCTCCCCTTTCTGGGTTCCTTTCTTCTTAAAGAATTTCTTTTTCCTTCCCTGAGAACCCTAGGACTCAACTAGCTTCTCCCTAGCTGAAATAGCAAGCATTTCCTCATGGCGAATGGTTATTTCCACCATCACATGATAAGGTTCTCTAATATGTGTCATAACTATCTTTCCTAGCTCTGACCTCAAACCTCTAATGTACCTCTCATTCCTTCTTACATCAGTTTCAACCAAAGCATAACCATATTGAGATGGCTCATCAAACTTAGCAGCATACTTGATTACAGACATTTGTTCTTGTACAAGATCCATGAACTTCCTCATCAATGCCAACTTGGCAACCTCATACAAGAACCTCTACTCAAACCTTCTCCTGAAGTCATCCCAAGTCAATTCTTCCTCTGGCACTCCGGCCGTCACACTGTTCCGCCAATGAAGTGTTAACCCTTGCAAATGTCTAGAGGCTAGCCTTCTCTTCTTTCCATCATACAAGCTTAAATCTGTAAAGATATTTTCACAGTTCAATAACCAGTTCTCAACTTCAGCAGCATCTTCCATTCTAGAAAATGGCTTTCCTCCCAAACTAACATAGTCTCTACTCTGTTTAACATAGTTATATCCAACCAGAACTACAGGATTAGCTCCACCAACATTCCCAGCAGCTCCTGCTTGCAAAAGATTAGCCAGCAACTGATACACCATCCCCGCATCTAATGGTGGATTTCCAGCACCTATATTGGTATCAGCATTCTAGTTAGCATTAGCCAATCGACCTTGGTTTCTTCGAGTATTAGGATGAGAATTTCCATTGGTAGTGGTGCTTCCTCCACCTAGATTTCCTCTTCCATTTCATTCCTCCATATCCTCTTTTTCATATATCTGCATACGAGCCTTAGTAAAATACAGAAGAATGGTCTAAGAGAGAGGAGAATACAAATTTAGATATATACCTATATATCAAATACAAGTACGTTAATATAGCGTTAACCCAAACACCCATCTTATTTTTAAATTCATTGGATTATGTTTGAAAAAAATCTTTTAGGTTTAACTTTTCTTTTAAAGTTTCATAAATCTATGCTCTGACACCAACTTGTAACATCCCCCTACTTGGAGGCCCAAAACTAATAGTTATGGATGCTACAGTCGTCCATAGTTATTAATCTTCGACGACCAAATACGGCGGTGCTAGATACATTAATAAACAGATCGTAGAAATAAGGAAAATTTTTAACAATTCAAAAACATATTTCCATGTTCAAATCAAAACATTTCATATTCATTACATAACCCCAAAATTACGTTAACCACATTTAGAAATATATAATTATTACAATTACGCCAAGAGCGACATATGAAGATGTCCCTTGGTTGATCAGAGTATATATAGTAAGGCTAATAAATCTGCCTTTACAAATAAAACACACAACGGAAAGAAAAACTGTAAATAACTATCTGCCTCCTGCATGCCTTCGGAAGCTATATTCGTCAGAAAAGAAAACCTAAGAACCTTAGATCTCATACTACTCAAAATATTTTGAGTAGCCGAGAGTTTAAGGGAAAACAAAAACTTCGAGTCAGACATAAAACCTGGTATGAATAATAATCTAACATCTTAATCCTATTAGATATCTAGTGAGACCACACCGCTTAGCGGAACGTGTTTTCCCCTCACTAGTATACCAAAACCTTTATAAAATAAAATTTTGTGCTCCTGCATCCATAATGGTTAAACATACATTTCAAAACATTATGATCATATGCATACTTGAAAATAAATAAGATTTTCCCATTCCCAGTATAATCTGACACTCTTTCATTATTATAGTTTCTAGGTTCACTATTGACCTTTTTAATTTTCGTGGGTTTACTAATAACCTTGTTATAACTAATAGACACCTTGTCATATCCATAGTTTTCATGGGATCATTAAGAACCTGTAGGCTTCTACTAGTTAACTTAATTAATTCATGGGTCCTCCTAAACCTATTGGTCCTTCCAATGACTTACCCCTTATCCTAGTTTTCATGGTTGAATAGGAATCTATGGACTTATCCAGTAACTCACTGCATATCCTACTTTTCATTGGTTGATAGGAACCCACTAATACTTCCATTACCCACTAACTTAACGTAGTTTTCATAGGTTTACTAGAAACCTATTGACTGATGTCAATTCTCAATCTGGATATAGTTTTCATGGATTCACATTCACTACAAACCAATTAGCTCCTGCCAAATGTCCTTATGCATAGTTTTCATGGGTTAGCTACGAACCTTTTGGTATGCACTAATAACTACCTTATCATTTTTTTCATGAGTTTACTATAAACCTCTAGGTATGCACCAATAACTACCTTATCATAATTTTCATGGGTTTACTGTAAACCTCTGGGTATGCACCAATAACTACCTTATCATAGTATTCATGGGTTTACTATGAACCTATTGGTATGTACTAATAACAACCTTATCATAGTTTTCATGGTGTTATCCCGCCTTTTGGCAAGGCCGTGACACCGAGAACTTGATTAAAAACTAAGGATAGTTCATCCTGGAGATCGGTTATACATAGGTTCACTATGGATACTGGTAAATTTTGCCCGAGTCCGGATCGAGCTACTATTGATATGACACGACAGGCAAAGTTATGAAAGCCAACGTTCAAAATTTCAAGCCAATCGGAGTTCGTATGCTCAAGATATTGAGTGATCAAGATTGAAAAATCCAACTCTATTCGTATCCATCCAATTTCGTATCCATTCCCCAAGAGAGGTTCAGTTCGTATCCATCGCCTACTAACTTCCTTCATATCCATCATGTTAACAGCACTTCGTATCCATCATGTTAACAGCACTTCGTATCCATCAACAAATGTCCATTTCATATCGGTCTTCCACCATCCATCCCGTATCGATCTCCCACCATCTATACGAACAACAACAGCCACTGATTAATACGAAGAAAGCAATATGAAGCATCGATACGAAGACGGCCTCCAACCATCGACATGAAGTAGCATGCAAGCATCGATACGAACAAAGCCACGCATGACCGATGCGAAATAGTATTGATACGAAGGCGACAATGTCATACAAATCCAGACTTTCATCGATCATAACTTGAGATCTACAAGTCCAAATGCCACCAAATTTTCACAGGAGCTTGCCTGCAATGTCAAGAATGTACCAGATAAATTTCAGCCAAAAAGGAACAATTCTTGATCGATATGAATTCCATTCGTATCGCTCCCAGATCGAGTCGAAACCACCTGAACTTGCATCCAATTCTTATCGATACTCGGGTACACTTTGTATCGATCCAGGTGCGTCCAATTTGTATCGATACTCAGAAACACTTCGTATAGATCCTGCTGCGTCCAATTCGTATCTATACTCGGATACCACTTTATATCAATCCAGTTGTGTGCATTTCATATCGGTCCTCAGATACCACTACGTATCAATCCAGCTGTATTCATTTTGTATCGATTCTCAAATACCACTTCGTATCGATCCACCTGTGTGCCTTTCGTATACGACCCAAATTTTTGAAAAGAGGCTAAAAAAAATTCTAGGGGAAACCCCCCCGAACCCTAGCCATAGCGTAAAGCACCCGCATAGTGAATTCAAAGCTCAACTTCATAAAGGAACATTCCATCCACTAACCTGATCATTCCATGATTGAATGGGACATAGAGGATTATAACAGCAGATGCCAAATTCCAATCAAGGAATGGGCAAGGGACTAATTGTCAAATGGTGCTCCCATAGGTTGGAAAACCAAGCTAATATGTTAAGAACTAAAGCTAGTTACCATATCATGCTTCTAAGATGGATTGCAAAATCCCCCAATTGACCACCTTTCAAATTCCTGAACTAACAACTATGGTATAATAGCTAATATGACGACTGCCCTACACTGTTTTCTCTGCCAACTCAAAGCATAGCTGGTCACCACTAAAGCATCTTCAAATGCCCGCATCTTAATCATACCGTGTCCATATGACTAGAAGCATGGCATACAACCTTAAGAGGACTTCCTTACTACCTTATATGGGCCTCTTACCTGGGTGAAAATTAGATATAATCACTAATCTATGAGCCCATCTTAACCCAGTCACCATCCAATCGGGATTACCAATCACTCGAACATTGGACAATCGTGCATACATCATTCAACAGTATTACAAGACCCTGTAGCTGTAAAATGGACTTGATAATGTTAATTGGAGTATCTTTCCCATTCGGGACCTATTCATTAAAACCATCTCACATGTAGAATTTTCGGAGAAAATTCAGCATGCTGACTATGGCGGTGTACTATGGAAATACAACCTCTAACACTACTTTATGAAGTGAGAATGGGGCATGGATTCCACCAAGACTGATGAATATCATCAAACGTAGATGTCTTCCCTCATCCATCAAAGAAGACCGTCAATCATGGTTAGACATCTCAGTTCTATTTCTTATATCATTGAAGGGAATAAAGAGGCTGACCGCCAACGAATTGATCGAAGTCAACAGCCAGTTGCTGCCAATAACCATAAATGGATTCATTCCAAGAGCTTTTTTCTAGACTTTGATAAGAGAACTAGTTGATAGCCGCCAACAACTATACCAACATATCCAGGCCATTATTGAGTTGATGAACCAGATGAAGGATCAACATGGCGAGATATGGAGGGAACCTACTCCATACTCTAGATCTAAAAAAATCCTCTTCCTTAGACGGCTATCGTAAACTCCAGCACCATAAGGCTACTTCGGAAAGAAAAGCATCGACAATATTTGCAAGCCTCATAAAACGACGGGCAGGGAACACCCGACCCCTACCAATCAAGAACTTTGATTAAACTGAACCACTTCCGTTCGACTTATGACTAAAGAGGGCTGGACCGAAGTGCAATAGCGAGCATAGGATGCTGCTTCACCTATCAGTGAGATTTGATCTGATCTCTTTTGAATTATTTCTATTTCAATTTTGTTTATGTTGCAAAATATGACCGACTTGAATTAAACTACTTGCAAATGATGTAGGTAATCGAGTACTTAAGGTTGGGTGCAAAATAACCTCCACGGACAATGATTAAATAATGGAGGTATCATCATGACAAGCATGATTCAACCACTTATCGGCTACTATATGCCTCTGACTAGGGGCAAGGCATCAAACCGGAATAGATCGACAAGGTCAGGACTCTAGTACAAAATGGATGCAACCGACCATCCACCTATGCCATTTAATTGGAGATCTGGGGAAGACTTAGAGTGATATGTCCCAAAAATGTACTCTCCATCTCATATTTGAAGCTTGCCAAAATACTTATACTTCTTCTGATGCCTAGTAAAATTGGAATCACACCAAAGGTGGAAGTGACATGACTGTCTATGCCTTAATCTTGCATTAGAACTTGGGGCAATTTGAGAACATATGTTTAGAGTGGATATGATTTGACCATTCACTCTCCAGTTTGCACTTATGATTCGACAAAAACAATCATGCCTTAAACCGACTTCTTCAAGGCCCAAGCCCCAACTTAAAGTCATCAACAACTAACTGCCTACTCGTCAACCATCATAAGCCATCATTTCAACTCTATTCCTCAGTACGATCGGAAGAATGAAAAGTATAAGGTGGACATGACTTGACCGTCTGCTCTCAAATTCTTGCACCTGACTTAAGGGAAAATACACAAAGTGGATGTAGGTCGACCATCCTTTCCTCTGCTCGAGCTCAAAGCTTGCCACTACTCTTACTCCTCAGGCTTGGCAGAAGCAGAATCCAAATGAACGTGGATGCTGTCCAACCATCCATAAACTAAATATCATCCTTCATTGAAGGCAGATAAGTGGAAATTAATTAGGATCCCACCGATCACTCTCTAAGTGAAACCCCGAGCCTAGGGACAAGCTATCACACAGAAGCCAAAAGGGATTGATACATGACAATCCTCTAACTAACTCCGGCTCCCAGAGTGCAAGATGGAGCATAAATTTACAAACGTGGGCTTGAGGTGGGTGGATCCATCCACCTAACGACTTTTCCCATATTCAATCTAAACCCGAGGAGGATGGATTTGTCGATCTAACGACCTCACCCTTCATATTTTCAAGCTTAAGGAGGGTGGATCCATCCATCTAATGACTTCGCTTGCCTACTCAGGTTGGATGTGATACGACCGTCCACGTACATGATCAACTTCTTGTTCCCAGAGTGTGAACGAAATCCTAAAGCCCAAAGAGATGTGATTGACCATCTGTCGGCCAGATTCCTAGAGTGTGAACTGGAGTATAAACATTAATTAACGCTGGTCCCGAGAGCACGGACTGGAGTATAAACACCTATTAGGTGTGACTGACCACCTATTAACTAACTCAACATTCCCAAAGCACGAACTGGATTATAAAACACCGACTCACTCTAGTCCCGAGAGCGCGGATTGGGGCACATATGCCAAATGGGTGTAATTGGCCACCCATCAACTAACTTCAGATTCCCAGAGTGCGAACTGGAGTATAAACATCAACTAACTCCAGATTCTCAGAGTGTGAACTAGAGTATAAACATCAACTAACTCCAGATTCTCAAAATGTGAACTGGATTATAAACATCAACTAACTCTGGTCCCGAGAGCATGGACTAGAGCGTAAAGACCAAATGGGTGTGACTGACCCCCCCATCGACTAACTCTGGTCCTGAGAGCGCAGACTAGAGTATAAAGACTAAATGGGTGTGACAGACCAGCCATCAACGAACTCCAGTCCTCAAAGATAGGATTAGAATATAAATACTAGAAAGGATGCATTTCGACTGCCCATCTATCAGCTCTGATTCCTCAACAAGCTCTATAGTACAAAAAGCGAATGTGGTTCGACCATCTGCTTTCCAACTCTTCCCCTGACATGGGGCACACTTATCAAATAAAATCGGATGCGATCTGACCATCATGCACTAAGCAGGCACGACACGACCGTCCATGCATTAGCTCTTGTCCCCAGCACGGGACCTATAAAATAATTTTATAGGGATGCACTCCAACCCTACAAGACAAAATTTCTTCCTTGATTCGACAGAGAGATGCAGATTCGCAAAATGGACCTAGCTGACCGTCCTATTCTAAATGGATGTGACTGCCCATCCTACCGCAAATGAACATGACACGACCGATCATCTGCTAACTCTCGCATATGATACAACGAGTAGTGCGTGCAACATGGACGAATGTGACCCAACCATCCACTGATCAATTCCTTCCTACAGTTCAATGGGAGAAGCATCAAATTAAAGTTGTTGTAATGTGATCGACCATACTTCAACTTTTTCCCTTGACTAGTGCCAGATAAATTAATCGAGGAAAATGCGGTCCAACCATTTTTTGCTAAAAATCTTATCCCCAGAATGCGAACAGGGGTATAAACATCAAAATGGTGTGATTAATGGCCCTTCAACTGACTTTGATTCCCAGATGCGGCTACAAGCATAGACAAACGATTGAATGTGACTCGACCATTCATTCACTAACTCTGACCTAAACTCGACATGAGGAGTATAAACTCACTACAGATGAAATACCATCCACGAACTAAATCTGCTAACCCAAGACTGGGGGTAGAAGTAAAAATCACCAAAAGAAGAGAAAGGTGACTCGCTACATCTCCAGCTTAGCGCGTTTACAACTTAAGGCAACGACTACAAGGAGGCCTTAATGCCAACCAATCAGAATGACACTCGAAGTTATAGAAAACCAATTATATCATACTACTGGATCGACGGGCAATATCGATTCATATCATACCATTGGATCGACAGAAATGAGGTCCGAGCATTTTACATCGTGTCGTTGAATCAACGGTTAATATCGATCCTCTTCGACTACAATTCGATGTGACCCCAATGTCCATCGAATACCTTTGGCCAATAGAGCATGGATAGAAGAATCAACCACAAATGAGTGTGACTTGACCATTCGTCCTCCATCGCCTTCCTTCGATCCATCAGGAAGAGCATGAGACCAGATGAGCATGACATGACTGTATTTGAGCTAACTTTATCCCTAGATTTAAGGGGAGAATGTAAATCGAAATGGACGTGGTTGGTTGCCCAACTCTAAAAAGAATGCAATGCGACCATTCATTCTTCGACTCTTACTACGATCAGACTAAACGAGCAATTCACAACAAGTGCAACCTAAATGCCTGTGCACCAATTCTTACCCTGCATTCAATAAGGAAAGCATCAATCCTATATTGGATCTGATTGGACGATTCACTCTGTAGTTTTTTCCAAGAATATAGCGACATAAGCAGCGAGGTGAATGTCATTAACCATCCAGAATCTACCTAATGTTCGAATATCAGAAAAGCAACGAAGTATTCTGCTTAGAGGAAAGAATTTGAACGCAATGCAGGATAAGGCACGACTCAGCCTACCATTGGTTAACTCAATCCCATAGTTCAATGTGATAGAATGTAAACTTGAATCGGAAATTATCTACCTTGCCACTTATTGAGATATTCCCCAGACTTGGAGGCATGCGCGAGAAATAAGATGAATGTAATTTGATCGTTCATCAAACAACTCTCGCTCTTACAGGTCGGACTACAGTATGAACATAACAGAAGCTAGGCTCGATCATTCGCCCAATACATCTATCAACCCAATACTGGGGGCACGTGTCCGATCATCCAAGAGCTGGATAACTACTAAATCCTATAGTCCGTGCTTAATATTATAACAAATTGAAGTTATGACCGAGAGGATGCTTAGAGGTAGAATCATCAGATCGATGCCCGAACTTATGGGCAACTGATCGTCATTCTGACCCTTCCAATGAGCAATGGATCGCAGGTACATTGAATGGAAAGTGCATTGCTCGGAAACACAAGTAGATTCAAACTCATGTTTGGAGCCAGCTATGCAGTAGCCTGCGATACAAGGTTAAACTCTACTAAGCCTTTGATTCAACGCACTTATAAGACTGATCATTAACCATTACAAATAAGCGCATGAAGCGCCTACAACCCATCACGAGTATGAAGATCAGATCATAACTCAGCGCAATGATGAAAAAAGAGTTAACTGCTTTGCTCCATGTGAATCTCGATGTGTTCACTTGGACTCAATCTCATGTATGTATATGGACTCTTGCCAGCTATTGAGAACCCTACATTAAATGTCAATCTGAGGCTTGTCTCGGTGAATAAAAGCGATGCCACGTGGATCCTGAAATATCTGCTGCATTAAAAAGGAGGTAAATCTACTCAAAACCGATGGGTACCTCTACCCAAAATGAGTATCCAATCCTTTACTTATAAGAAAAAAATAGAGAGTGACAGACATATGTCAATTACTCTAATTTGCATGGGGCATGACAAAATGCAATCTTCCACTTCCACGGATCAACCAACCAGTGGACTCGACCATCGGACATGAATTACTTATTTCCTTGGACGTAAACTCCAGATACAATTAGATATTGAAGCATGTCTCAGACCAGAAATGCAATGGTTTCATTACTGACCTAGGCCTATAATGCTATGTTGCAATACACAGATTCAAACTTAAGGACAATGGTGCTACTTACTAACGGATGGTTAAATCAGATTAACTGATCAATGAAATTATATACGGTTAGTACGCTCGTGAGATCACGACTATCAAATGACCACATCGATGATTTGGTAGGGATATTCAGTGCTCTTTAAAAAATGCACGATGAAACTCGATCCTTTGAAATGTTCTTTCATCATTACATCAGAAAGATTCTTTGTTTTCATCATCAATTTTCGTGGAATCGAGGCTAATTTCCACAAAATTCTGACAATTAGAGACACCCGTTACCGAGGACAACCAAGCAGGTACGAAACCCGGGTTGAAAGATTACCATTCTAAGTTGATTCAACTCTAGGACCATCTGCAAGTGAATTCTCTCCTTCAACCTGACCAAGAGAGAAAAGAGAACTTTTAAATGAACTAACAACTGCGTTGAAGCAATTCCAGCTCTGATGGATAGCTTAAAGAGACCTTCCATTTTACCCAAACCTTTGGATCGCGAAGATTTATACATCAATTGGGTCGTTCAACACACGCCATAAGCATTACAATGCTATGTAAAGAGAAACGACGACCAGTCGTTACGATAATTCCTATAGCAACCTTAGATGCCCGAAAGGTTACTCGAATGGAATATCGATCTAAGCCAATTTGATATCACTTATCTCCTTCGAAGAGCTATCCTTAGCCAAACAATAAGCATACTTCGTATTTGAATTCACTGCTTAAGACGACTATACGAAGAGTAGTGAATAACTGTCCAACCGATGGAGAATGTACATAGATGGAACCTTCAATAATCGATTTTCTAGCATTGAAGTTGCGTTAATGACTCCTGATGGACGATCGATCCGCTACAACCTGAAACTCAACTTCCCCGCAAAAAATAACGAAGCTAAGTATGAAACCTTGGTCGCCACACTCATTACAAGAAAACCAGGAGTGGAAACTTTACATATCTTATATGATTTCTGATTAGTGGTATGCTAAGGCAGGGAGGATTATCGGACTAGGGGGCAACGACTTGCTCCTTACCTTAGCTGGATCCAAAAGCTACTAGCCGAATTCAAGAATTACACCATTACACACGTCCTCAGAGAACAAAATGAAAAAGCCAAGTCACTGGTCAAAATAGCTAGTTCTGGGGATGTGCGGCAAAATGACTTTGTCCCAGTTGAAATACTTATCATTCCAAGCATTGACAGATGAAAATCGACTGGATCTTAGAGATGGAGCCAGGAAAGAGGTCATGGATGACTCCTATCAAAGACTATTTGCTATAGGGAATTCTTCTTGAACAGAGGAATAAGAAATGGCATATCCTCCACGAAGCATGATTATGTCTGGATCATTCGACTCCACGATACAAAGCATTACTTTTGTATCCATCGATCCGAGACCTAACATTACATATCCATCAATATGAAGCACACCTTCTGTAAGTCCATCTCGTATCAATAACCATCGATACGTAGTCTACCTTAATGCATCCCAGATCGGTCCAGGAGAGGATCGGTACAAAGAAATGGATCGAAAACAACCATCGACCATTGTTGCAACTCGAATTTCACATCGAACTAGGAGAGGATGGATACGAAACTCGATCAAAAGAACTTGATAATGACCCGCAAATGTGCAAACATGAACAGGAGTCAGATTAACATATGTGCATGTATGCCAAACTAACATTCAATTTTCAAAGTTAACAGGAACTGATTGCTTACCTGGTGACGATTAGAATGATGAACAATAAATCACTAGTGCTTAAAACTCAGTTATAAAAAGCCACTGCATGATCATTGACAATCAACAGTTCGACATCCACATCACTGAAGATTTATCGAAGATTACATCTTTTAACGAAAAGATAGCAACTACTCAACAAATCAGATAGAACTTTTTCACAATGAAGGATGCAGCTTTTCAAAGCACGTCGTGTTCATACAAGACGTACTTTTGGGGGAAATGTTATCCACCTTTTGGCAAGGCCGTGACACAGAGAACTTGATTAAAAACCAAGGACAGTTCGTCCGGGAGATCAGTTATACATAGGTTCACTATGGATACCGGTAAATTTTTCTTGAGTCCGGATCGAGCTACAATTGATATATGACACGAAAAACAAAGCTATGAAAGCCAACGTGCCAAATTTCAAGCCAATTGGAGTTCGTATGCTCAAGAATTGATCGATCAAGATTGAGAAATCCAACTCTATTCGTATCCATCCAATTTCATATCCATTTCCCAAGAGAGATTCAGTTCGTATCCATCGCCTAATAACTTCCTTCGTATCCATCAAAATAATTCTACTTCGTATCCATCTTGTTAACAACACTTCATATCCATTAACAAATGTCCATTTCGTATCGGTCTCCCTCCATCCATTCCATATCGATCTCCCACCATCGATACGAACAGCAACAACCACCAATCGACACGAAGAAAGCAACATGAAGCATCGATACGAAGGCAGCCTCCAACCATCGATACAAAGTAGCATGCAAGCATCGATACGAGCAAAGCCACGCATGACCGATGCGAAATAGTATTGATATGATGATGATGATGTCTTACAAATCCAAACTTGCATCGATCATAATTCGAGATCTACAAGTCCAAATGCCACCAAATTTTCACAGAAGCTAGCCTACAATGTCAAGAATGTACCAAATAAATGTTAGAAAAAAGAATCAATTATTGATGGATAGAAAATTCCATACGTATCTCCCTCAGATCGAGTTGAAACCACCTGAACTCGATCCCATGGGCCCACTCACGTGAGAAAAGAAGTCCTCCGAGATGTGGGCAAGATGTTTGCTGCCTATGCCTATAAATAGCAACCCTAGACTTATAGAAAATGGACTTTTGGCCTCTCTACTACGTTGATACTCTGCCAAAATTGCTATTGTATTTCGATTGTACTATTGTAGTCCACTTGTAACCAGCGAGTTATAATCAATACGCATCAATCATTTCATAATGAACGTAGGCTATATGCTAAACCACTCTAAATTCATGTGTTTCAACATATTTTTTTCTTATCTGTTAATTGGTTTGTTTGTTAGATCTGCCTTATTTTACATTTACTTTCTTTATTTTATCCCTTCAAACACATCCGAAGAGTGTTGTGCCCAATTTTGGTGTAAACACATAGGTTTACTATGAACCTTTTGGTTTGCCTCCTATAACTATAAAGTTTTGGAATCCTATATTTTTGATCACCCTAACTCCATGGATGCAATTCTACTCATTCAAGAGTTTAAGTAATTCGTATTCCTGAGAAATGCGGATTACGGATCTTAAGGTTGGAATTAACACTGGAGGGGGTGAATAGTGTTTATAAAGAACTACTAAATCTTTTTGAGTTTATGTTAATTTAAACACAGATGTGTGCAATATACAGACACAGATATGATCACAGAAACAAACACAGAAACAAACACAGATGAAGAAATAAAATAAAAAGCAGTAAAGGAAAGAATACACCGGATTTTATACTGGTTTTGAGTTACCCTACATCTAGTCCTGCAACACAAGTACGGATTTCCTTTCAAAAGCAATCTTTATAATTACACCCTCGATTTTAAGGCTACGAGGTACACCCTCCAGAATCACAATCCTTTGGATAGAGATACTTGATTTTTCGGTCTACAAGTTCACCCACTTGATGTTACGGGCAACAAGTTCACCCAATTGATTTTCAAGGCTACAATCACACCTTTTCTCGCTAAGTTGATTACAAAAGTCCTATAACACTGAATAGCACTGAGGATCTTATTGAGATAGTGATAGAGAATAAAACTACGAATGATCAAGTTCGATTCAATGTAGATTTCGACAGAGTAATGGTAAGAATATGTATTATGCAAAATGGAAGAAGAAGAGAAGTGAAAATCCAGAAAATCTGATGTAAAATTCATTGAAACCAACCCCTATTTATAGTAGAACAACAGCCATGTCCATTCGTGAAGAGTTATGGCGAATAGACACTTCTTTTGAAATTGAAATTTTGAACTCAACTGACACCATGTCGACATGGCCACCATGAGTATGTCGACATCCCAAAGCATTTTTTGATAATTTGATTTTCTTTGAAAATAACCTTTATCTTATATTAAAACTATTTTAAACTTTATAAATATACTTGGCTATAGTTGAAATTCATAAGTAAATATAGATAATAACATATATATAATTTAACTATAATATTATATTTAAACCTATGTATAAATATTAAAAGTTAAATATATTATATTAAAAGATAGCTTAAAATCAGGAGTAATTTGACTTTGAAATTAAAGATGATTTTGAGGCTAAAATTATTTAAAATCAGGATAGATGTTTTTGATGCTTTTAAAAAGAAGGTTTTGAAATCATTTTGTAAACAAGATATAATTTTGAAAAAAAATTATTTGAATAAAAGGTTAGCGGATACAAAACAATGTTCCATTAGATTTCTCGTAGGTTCTATCCTACTTAGGGATCCATCCCTTTAACAGGCTCGAAGTGGATTCCATTCTACGAATAAATTGGATTTTAAGATGTCAGTGCTTTTCTAGGAGTTTTAAAAAAATTTCTAATTAAAGAATAAATTGCTTGAATTCTTGAATCTTGATAATCTTGATACTCATGAGTCTTCAATCTTGATATCTTGAATCTCTATACTGTACAGTCTTCATTCTTGGTACCTACATGGTAAATTTCTGCATATACATATATACCTAAACTTATAATGTTAGTATTTATATTTTATAATATATTCCAAGGTTGCTGTCATCAAAACCATTATCTCATGGACTAACAACTCCCCCTTTTTGATGATGACAACCTTTGTTTGTAAAATATTGCTTCTATCCTAATAACTCCCCCTAAAACTAATAACTCCCCCTTAATCTATGCCTAACTACCCTATTTTATACTTCTCTCCCTTTGTCATCAACAAAAACTAACTCCCCCTCATTCTTGGACTAAGTACCTACATTGATAAACTATACGAAGAAATATATAATAGATAGATTAAGAAATAATTATACTTATGAACATGATAATTTAATCAAAGACTATGTACATTTCAATGTATATTTACATGTTCTATACATCAAACATCGAACTAAATTAAGAAATCAATCCACACCAAGTATCATTCTAAACCAATAAATTCAAACAAACAATTCAAACAAAGTAATAAAATTTAAACGTTACGAGGAACATCCACCCATCCTTCTTCTCCAAAGATAGGGTCTGCTTTAATAGCATCCCAATTTTCATTCTCATTAGTGAAAGAGACAGGTGGATGTGCTTCGTTATCATCCTTGTGTAGGGAGGAAATCATCTATCGTATTGCATCGAAATGCCTTTCTTGATCCTTGATCATCTGCATTTGACTCAATTCTAAGTGACGCTGGTTACGGAGAATGAACGAGAGAATATTCTTGAATGAATTAATAGTTTCTTCAAGATTTTAGGATAAATTGTGAAATGGATTGGCCATGGTTGAATTTGTGAAAGAAATGAAGGATTAGAAGATAAGAAATAATTTTCAGTGAAGAATTCTGGAAGAAATAGGTATATATAGGTGTAGAAATTCGTTTTAAATGAATAGACATATGGTAGTTATTCAAATTTCAAATTCAAAATGAATTGTCATTTCTGACCAATACATGTCGACATGGTCATAGGGGGTATGTCGACATGGATTAGTGAAAAAATATGACTAATTAGATTTTGTGAATAATTATGTGTGTGTGTGTGTGTATTTATATAACATACTAACATTTACTCTGGAGATAAGATAATCTAGATAACAAAAAGGAAATTTCATTTCATTGCATACTAAGATGATACAATGATTAAACATATGAAACTACATGAACTTTCGAATTAAAACAAGCTAAAACACATACAACAAAATACGAAAAGATAACACTAGTTAGAGGATGATAATGATGAAGAAAGTCCAAGTTTCTTGCTGACTTTGGAAATGAACTTATTCAACTTGGATGAAATTTTGTCCAACTTCTTACTAACGGATCGTTTAAGAATCCGTTGATTCTCAATAATCGTCTTTTGGTTCTTGAGAAGGGTTTTGGTGGACGGATTAGGAGGATAGTCGATGCTTTCCAAAGAGGTTTCACCTTCTTCTTCAATTTCCATTTCATCCCCTTCTTCTTCTTCCTCTTCTTCTTCTTCCATTTCTTCATGAGCCAAACGCTCTTCCTTTTCGGCAAGGGTCTCATAGGGTTGAAAAACAAATGGAATTTTCATAAGCGAAATGTTGGAATGATTATAAACTTTTCTAGAAATAAATTCTTCGCCTTTGGCATCCACTCCAAAATAGTTGAAAATCCAAGTGAGATAAATTCCATGATACAAAGTATTCTCACCCATTTCAAGATTTTTAGGGCGAAGTTCATCCAAAATAACGCCCAATTATGTCATAATTTCCAAAAATAGCAAAAAGTGCTTTGCAAACTTTTGTGGTAGGATTGTTAAAATTCCCCGATCTTGGGGTCAAAGCATGTTGCAAAAGAAGATTGACAATTCTAACCTTTGGTCGAAAATTTCGATTTTTGAATTCAAAATTATCATTCCCTTCAAAAATATGATGAAATGTCTCAGATCAATTTCATCGATTTTAAAATTAGAAAGATCATTTCCCGTACAATTGCAATTGAGAATGGTACCCAAAAGATCACAATTCAAAACAATTCTAGTACTTTTAACACTACTCCAAATTTCATCCTTATTTCCATTATAAAATCCACGATTTAAATTAGCATAGAAAATTTTGACAAGATGTGGATAGCAAACAAAATCATTTTGAGAAGCATCAATAAGACTAAGAACTCCATTGTTTGCAAAAAGAGAATCAAGCTCATAAGAAGGAAAATCTTGAAAAATAGCAAACTTTCCGGTATGGACTTTGGCATAATTAGCATAATTGATGTATGCTTTTATTGCCTCCGGATCATTGAAGAGTTGCTCTTTTATTTTTATGGAAATTCTTATGGTGGAGGGGTTGCTTGAAGAAGCCATTAAAGCAGATAATAGAGAGCTTGAAGTTTCAAAGAAGGAGAGTTTGAATTTGAAAATGAGAGTGAAAAGATATGATAAAAGATAGTGGATAAATAGATTCTCAAATGACATATTCTCTAGTTAAGATGTAGCTTTTCAGAGAATTGAACGAAGTGAAAAGATGGAGGGAAATTCAAACATTTGAATTCAAATTTTGAAATTCAAATTCTGTTACCCATGTCGACATCATGGGAGGGGCCATGTCGACATGTGCCAGTGAATTTTTGTGAATTATTTTTCTTAAGTTCTCTAATAAATTTATATACTTTATTATATATTTCTGAAATATTATGGGACTAATAGTATATTTCAGAAAGTATTATTATCGATTAAAAGTAATAATATAAAATAAATAAAAATAACAAAAATAATAAAATAATAAAAGATAGAAAATAAAATTTTTAAAATTCAAACAACACGCCAATTCAAAATCAATTAATCAAGCAATCAAAACATCTAATTCTAAGCAAGCAATTTCAACCAATTATATTGTAAATGTATACCTTTTTCGGAGTCCGTTTCTCTGAATTCGTCGAAGTCGTGAACTGCCGTGAAACACAAATATGAATTATCTGTTTTCTGATCATCATCACTTGAGGACGAGTCTGAGTCATCTAGAGTAGCAGTAAATGCACGTTTCCGTTTCTTTGCTGGATCATTATTCATAGGAGGATTTTGCCTATCTGGATACGACAGTCTCTTTTGATATGGCCTGGTTCATCACAGTTGTAACATTTGACATTATTTGGCACTACATTCTGATTTCCAGAGTTCTTATAGTTGTTTCTCTTAAGATTATTCTTCTTTCTGTATTTCAGGAATTTCCTAAAATTCTGGTCATTAAGGCTATTTCTTCATCATTATCGTTGTTTGAATCTGATCCATCTGTCAATGCATTGAATGCCATTGATTTCTTTTCAGATGCTTTACTTCTCTTCTCCCGATCATTTGAACTTCATACGACATTAGATTTCCAATTATTTCTTCTATCTTTAAAGTACTGATGTCCTTCGCCTCTTCGATAGCAAGTGTCTTTTGATCCCATTCTGGAGTAAGAGAATTTAAAAAATTTCTAACTTGATCTTCTTCAGAAAATTCCTTTCCCAAAGATATTAGAGAATGCACAATATCCTGAAATCTACTATACATATTTGAAATACTCATTAGAATTCATTTTAAATAATTGAAACTAATTTGTGAGCATGGAAATTTTGGTATGTTTAACTTTGCTTGTTCCTTCGTGAGTAACTTGCAAAGTTTTCCAGATTTCATATGCAGACTTACAAACTGACACTCTATTGAATTCATTTCTATCTAGTGAACAAAACAAAATATTCATTGCCTTAGAATTATTTTGTGCAACAGTCTTTTGCTCAGCAGTCCACTGTGCAAAATCAGTTGTGGGTTCAGAATATTCAGTTTGTGTAATATTCCGAGTGCCTAATCCTATAGATTATAAATATATTTTCATCCTACATGCCAATATGCATAGTTACTACCATTAAAAAGTGGTGGTCTGACAGTAGACTGACCTTCTACAAATGAACTAGTGACAGGGATGCTAGTGTTAGTAACAATACCAGTGTTGGTAGCCATTTTGAAAATTTTTCAAAAATCAGATTATGAAACTTTGAAAACCTTGCTCTGATACCAATTGTGAGAAATGCGAATTACGGATCTTAAGGCTAGAATTAACACTAGAGGGAGGTGAATAGTGTTTATAAAGAATTGCTAAATCTTTTTGAGTTTATGTTAATTTAAACACAGATGTGTGCAATATACAGACACATATATGATCACCGAAACAAAAAAATGGTGTAGAAATAAAATAAAACGAAGTAAAGGAAAGAACACACCGGATTTTATATGGGTTCGGAGTTACCTTATATCCAGTCGCGCAACACAAGTACGAATTTCCTTTCAAAAGCAATCTTTACAATTACACCCTCGATTTCAAGACTACGAGGTACACCCTCCAGAATCACAATCCTCTGGATAGAGATACTTGATTTTTCGGGCTACAAGTTCACCCACTTGATTTTACGGGCAACAAGTTCACCCAATTGATTTTCAAGGCTACGGTCACGCCTTTTCTCGCTAAGTTGATTACAAAAGCCCTATAACTCTGAACAGCACTAAGGATCTTGCTGAGATAGTGATAGAGAATCAAACTACGAATGATCAAGTTCGATTCAATGTAGATTTCTGCAGAGTAATGGTAAGAATATGTATTAAGAAAAGTGGAAGAAGAAGAGGAATGTAAAACCAGAAAATCTGATGTAAAATTCGTTGAAACTGACCCCTATTTATAGTAGAACAACAGTCATGTCCATTCGTGAAGAGTTATGGCGAATAGACACTTCTTTTAAAACTGAAATTTTGGACTCAACTGACACCATGTCTACATGGTCATCATGAGTATGTCGACATCCCAAAGCATTTTTTGATGATTTGATTTTCTTTGAAAATAACCTTTATCTTATATTAAAACTATTTTAAACTTTATAAATATACTTGACTATAGTTAAAATTCATAAGTAAATATTGATAATAATATATATAGAATTTAACTATAATTTTATATTTAAATCTAAGTATAAATATTAAAAGTTAAATATATTATATTAAAGGATAGTTTAAAATCAGGAGTAATTTGACTTTGAAATTAAAGTTGATTTTGAGGCTAAAATTATTTAAAATCAGGATAGATGTTTTTGATGCTTTTAAAAGGAAGGTTTCGAAATCATTTTGAAAACAAGATATAATTTTGAAAAAAAAATATTTGAACAAAAGTTTAGCTGATACAAAACAATGTTCCACTAGGTTTTTCGTAGGTTCTGTCCTACTTAGGGTTCCATCCCTTTTGACAGGCTCGAAGTGGATTCCATTCCACGAATAAATTGGATTTTAAGATGTCAGTGCTTTTCTAGGAGTTTTAACAAAATTTTCTAATTAAAGAATAAATTGCTTGAATTCTTGAACTCTTGATAATCTTGATACTCATGAGTCTTCAGTCTTGATATCTTGAATCTCTATACCGTACAATCTTCATTCTTGGTACCTGCATGGTTAATTCCTGCATATACATATATATCTAAACTTATAATGTTAGTATTTATACTTTATAATCTATTCTAAGGTTGTTTTCATCAAAACCATCATCTCATGGACTAACAATCTCTCCTTTTTTTATGATGACAACCTTTGTTTATAAAATATTACTTCTATCCTAATAACTCCCCCTAAAACTAATAACTCCCCCTTAATCTATGCCTAGCTACCCTATTTTATACTTCTCCCCCTTTGTCATCAACAAAAACTAACTCCCCTTCATTCTTGGACTAAAGTACCTGCATTGATAAACTATACGAAACGAAGAAATATATAATAGATAGATTAAGAAATAATTATACTTATGAACATGATAATTTAATCAAAGATTATATACATTTCAATGTATATTTACATGTTTTATACATAAAACATCGAACTAAATTAAGAAATCAATCGACACCAAGTATCATTCTAAACCAAATCAAATCAATTCAAACAAACAATTCAAACAAAGTAATAAAATTTAAACGTTACGAGGAACTTCCACCTATCCTTCTTCTCCAAAGATAGGGTCTGCTTTAATAGCATCCTAATTTTCATTCTCATTAGTGAGAGAGACAGGAGGATGTGCTTCGTTATCATCCTTGTGTAGGGAGGAAATCATCCATCATATTGCATCGAAATGCCTTTCTTGCTCCTTGATCATCTGTGTTTGACTCAATTCTAAGTGACGCTGGTTACGGAGTATGAACGAGAGAATATTCTTGAATGAATTAAGAGTTTCTTCAAGATTTTAGGATAAATTGTGAATTGGATTAGCCATAGTTTAATTTGTGAAAGAAATGAAGGATTAGAAGATAAGAAATAATTTTCTGTGAAGAATTCTGGAAAAAATAGGTATATATAGGTGTAGAAAATCGTTTGAAATGAATAGACATATGGTAGTTATTCAAAATTCAAATTCAAAATGAATTGTCATTTCTGACCAGTACATGTCGACATGGTCATAGGGGGTATGTCGACATGGGTTAGTGAAAAAATATGACTAATTAGATTTTTTGAATAATTGTGTGTGTGTGTGTATTTATATAAACTAACATTTATTCTGGAGATAAGATAAGCGAGATAACAGAAAGGAAATTTCATTTCATTGCATACTAGGATGATACAATGATTAAACATATGAAACTACATGAACTTTCGAATTAAAACAAGCTAAAACACATACAACAAAATACGAAAAGATAAAATAGTTAGAGGATGATAATGATGAAGAAAGTCCAAGTTTCTTGCTGACTTTGAAAATGAACTTGTTCATCTTTGATGAAATTTTGTCCAACTTCTTACTAACGGATCGTTTAAGAATCCGTTGATTCTCAACAATCGTCTTTTGGTTCTTGAGAAGGGTTTTGGTGGATGGATTAGGAGGATAGTCGATGCTTTATAAAGAGGTTTCACCTTCTTCTTCTTCAATTTCTATTTCATCCCCATCTTCTTCTTCTTCTTCCATTTCCTCATGAGCCAAACGCTCTTCCTTTTCGGTAAGGGTCTCATAGGGTTGAAAAACAAATGGAATTTTCATAAGCGAAATATTGGAATGATTGTAAACTTTTCTAGAAATAAATTCTTCGCCTTTGACATCCACTCCAAAATAGTAGAAAATCCGAGTGAGATAAATTCCATGATGCAAAGTATTCAACCCATTTCAAGATTTTTAGGGCGAAGTTCGTCCAAAATAACTTGCGCCCAATTTATGTCATAATTTCCAAAAATAGCAAAAAGTGTTTTGCAAACTTTTAAAGTAGGATTGTTTAAATTCCTCGATCTTTTGGTCAAAGCATGTTGCAAAAAAAGATTGACAATTCTCGGTCGAAAATTTCGATTTTTAAATTCACAATTATCATTTCCTTCAAAAATATGATGGAATGTCTCACGATCATTTTCATCGATTTAAAAATTAGAAAGATCCATTTCCTTACACTTGCAATTGGGAATGGTACCCAAAAGATCAAAATTCAAAACAATTCTAGTGCCTTTGACACTACTCCAAATTTCATCCTCGTTTCTACTATAAAATCCACGATTTAAATTAGCATAGAAAATTTTGACAAGATTTGGATAGCAAACAAAATCATTTTGAGAAGCATCAATAATACTAAGAGCTCCATTGTTTGCAAAAAGAGAATCAAGCTCATAAGGAAAATCTTGAAAAATAGGAAACTTTCCAGGATGGACTTTGGCATAATTAGCATAATTGATGTATGCTTTATTGCCTCCGGATCATTGAAGAGTTGCTCTTTTATTTTTCTGGAAATTCTTATAGTGGAGGGGTTGCTTGAAGAAGCCATTAAAGTAGAGAGTAGAGAGCTTGAAGTATTAAAGAAGGAGAGTTTGAATTTAAAAATGAGAGTGAAAAGATATGATAAAAGATAGCGGATAAATTGATTCTCAAAGGACATATTCTCTGGTCAAAATGTAGCTTTTCAGAGAATTAAATGAAGTGAAAAGATGGAGGGAAATTCAAACATTTGAATTCAAAATTTGAAATTCAAATTCTGGTACCTATGTCGACATCATGGTAGGGGCCTTGTCGACATGTACCAGTGAATTTTTGTGACTATTTTTCTTATGTTCTCTAATAAATTTATATACTTTATTATATATTTCTGAAATATTAGGGACTAATAGTATATTTCAGAAAGTATTATTATCTATTAAAAATAATAATATAAAATAAATAAAAATAATAAAAAATAGAAAATAAAATTTTTAAAATTCAAACAACACGCCAATTCAAAATCAATTAATCAAGCAATCAAAATATCTAATTCTAAGAAAGCAATTTCAACCAATTATATTGTAAATGTGTACCTTTTTCGAAGTCCGTTTCTCCGAATTCATCGAAGTCGTGAAGTGCCGTGAAACACAAATTTGAATTATTTGTTTTCTGATCATCATCACTTGAGGACGAGTCTGAGTCATCTAGAGTAGCAGTAAATGCACGCTTTCGTTTCTTTGCTGGATCATTATTCATAAGAGGATTTGCCTATCTGGATACGGACAGTCTCTTTTAATATGGCCTGGTTCATTACAGTGTAACATTTGACATTATTTGGCACTACATTCTGATTTGCAGAGTTCTTATAGTTGTTTCTCTTGAGATTATTCATCTTTCTGTATTTTAGGAATTTCCTAAAATTTCTGGTCATTAAGGTTATTTCTTCATCATTATCGCTGTTTGAATCTGATCCATCAGTCAATGCATTGAATGCCATTGATTTCTTTTCAGATGCTTTGCTTTCTCTTCTCCCGATCATTTGAACTTCATACAACACTAGATTTCCAATTAATTCTTCTATCTTTAAAGTACTGATGTCATTCGCCTTTTCGATAGCAAGTGTCTTTTGATCCCATTTTGGAGTAAGAGAATTAAAAAAATTCTGACTTGATCTTCTTCAGAAAATTCCTTTCCTAAAGATATTAGAGAATGCACAATATCCTGAAATCTACTATACATATCTGAAATAGACTCATTAGAATTTATTTTAATAACTGAAACTGAATTGTGAGCATGGAAATTTTGGTCTGTTTAACTTTGCTTGTTCCTTCGTGAGTAACTTGCAAAGTTTTCCAGATTTCGTATGCAGACTTATAAACCGACACTCTATTGAATTCATTTCTATCTAGTGAACAACACAAAATATTCATTGCCTTAGAATTATTTTGTGCAACATTCTTTTGCACAACAGTCCACCGTGCAAAATCAGTTGTGGGTTCAGAATATTCAGTTTGTGTAATATTCCAAGTGTCTAATCCTATAGATTGTAAATATATTTTCATCCTACATGCCCAATATGCATAGTTACTGCCATTAAAAAGTGGTGGTCTGACAGTAGACTGGCCTTCTACAAATGAACTAGTGACAGGGATCCTAGTGTTAGTAACAGTACGAGCGTTGGTAGCCATTTTGAAATTTTTTCAAAAATCGGATTATGAAACTTTGAAAACCTTGCTCTGATACCAATTGTGAGAAATGCGAATTAATGATCTTAAGACTAGAATTAACACTAGAGGGAGGGTGAATAGTGTTTATAAAGAATTACTAAATCTTTCTGAGTTTATGTTAATTTAAACATGGATGTGTGCAATATACAGACACATATATGATCACAGAAACAAACACGGATGCAGAAATAAAATAAAAAGCAATAAAGGAAAGAACACGCCGGATTTTTTATTGGTTCGGAGTTACCCTATATCTAGTCCTGCAACACAAGTACGGATTTCCTTTCAAAAGCAATCTTTACAATTACACCCTCGATTTCAAGGCTACGAGATACACCCTCCAGAATCGCAATCCTCTGGGTAGAGATACTTGATCTTCCGGGCTACAAGTTCACCCACTTGATTTTACGGGCAACAAGTTCACCCAATTTGATTTTCAAGGCTACAGTCACACATTTTCTCGCTAAGTTTATTACAAAGCCATATAACTCTAAATAGCACCGAGGATCTTGTTGAGATACTGATAGAGAATCAAACTACGAATGATCGAGTTCGATTCAATGTAGATTTCGATAGAGTAATGGTAAGAATATGTATTAAGAAAAGTGGAGGAAGAAGAGGAGTGAAAACCCAGAAAATCTGATGTAAAATTCGTTGAAACTGACCCCTATTTATAGTAAAACAACAGTCATGTCCATTCGTGAAGAGTTATGGCGAATAGACACTTCTTTTGAAATTGAAATTTTAAACTCAAATGACACCATGTTGACATGGTCACCATGAGTATGTCGACATCCCAAAGCATTTTTTGATGATTTGATTTTCTTTGAAAATAACCTTCATCTTATATTAAAACTATTTTAAACTTTATAAATATACTTGACTATAGTTAAAATTCATAAGTAAATATAGATAATAATATATATAGAATTTAACTATAATTTTATATTTAAATCTTAAGTATAAATATTAAAAGTTAAATATATTATATTAAAAGATAGTTTAAAATCAGGAGTAATTTGACTTTGAAATTAAAGATGATTTTGAGGCTAAAATTATTTAAAATCAGGATAGATGTTTTTGATGCTTTTAAAAGGAAGGTTTTGAAATCATTTTGAAAACAAGATATAATTTTGAAAAAAATTATTTAGAATAAAAGGTTAGCGGATAAAAAACAATACTCCACTAGATTTTTCCTAGGTTCTATCCTATTTAGGGTTCCATCCCTTTAACAGGCTCGAAGTGGATTCCATTCCACGAATAAATTGAATTTTAAGATGCCAGTGCTTTTCTAGGAGTTTTAACAAAATTTTCTAATTAAAGAATAAATTACTTGAATTCTTGAACTCTTGATAATCTTGATACTCATGAGTCTTCAGTCTTGATATCTTGAATCTCTATACCGTACAGTCTTCATTCTTGGTACCTGCATGGTTAATTCCTGCATATACATATATATCTAAACTTATAATGTTAGTATTTATATTGTATAATCTATTCTAAGGTTGTTGTCATGAAAATCATCATCTCATGGACTAACAATATTCACTATTTCAGTTAACTATTGGTTCTTTTACCCTTTTTTCCCAAAATATAGTTATGGGTTATCACGTGAATATACTCATATTTGAAGAAGTAAAACAGTAATTAACAATACCACTCCTATGGGTTTAAGGCCCTTGAAATACATATCATAAAACATTGTTAACACCTTTAACTTATATTTTTATCATGGCAACAATTCTTCAAAATTACATACTTAAAACCCTTACAAAACTCCTTTATATAAGCCATGGGTTTTCTTATAAAAATTAGAGTATGGGCTTTCAAATCCTTTAAAACCAAACCTTTCGACCTTGTCGAAAGGTCTTTAAAACAACCTTTTGAATCCAAACCTCAAAACTATTGAAAACATTCAACACTTTAAACCTTTTCGAAACCATTGAATTCTTAAAATATAAACCTTCTGAAACCATTGGATCTTATCTTTTTGAAAACTTACTATGTTTAAGTTATAACATGCGGAAGGTCCTCTTTTAAAACCTTTCGACTACAATGGAAGCAACCTTTCGACCCTGTCGGAAGGCTTGCTTCGAAAGATTTAAAACATTTCATTTAAAACAATAGATCTTCGCCTTTTTAAAGCAACTCCTTCGAAAGCTGGGGTTACACTTCAATTATAAAATAAGGGTAAATCATCTAAGTCGAAAGCTTTGAAACCTTTCGAAAGCAATAGGAGAAGCGACTGGTTTTTAAAACAAATAAATCTTTCGTCTTTGTCGAAAGTAATGACTTCAAAAGGTCGGAAAAAGCGGTTATAACCTTTCGACTATATCGGAAGGTTCAAAACAAAACAATGATAAGTGGTAATAATCTTTCGATTGTGTCGGAAGATTGAATACAGAATAGTGATAAAGTAGCGGTAAGGTTTAAAACCTTTCTTTTTAACGTTTGACCTGGTTGAAAGCTGTGCAATTAGTACCTCGCTGTTACCCCCTCTATAACCCTGCTATATCTCATAGCAGATTTCTACCACTACGATTTTTTCATATATCACCAAATATAGCCTTTCCGCTTTAAGCCCCGCTATTTCCGCTATATCCTGTTATTCCTTTTATATTCCGTTATTTCTTTTATATCTTCTTTAGAGAAATGAATTGAAAAATGACATTTATACATTATAAAAATTATGAAATTAATTTATTTAATTGAATTTTTAATATATTTTCAGAAATGAAAATACTCTGATATTCTACTAAATTCAATTATGTTACATAACGGTTTTACGATTATTTACAGTATATTCGCACACGTTTTTATTTAAAATTATTTATGTATTAATTATAATTCAATTGAATGTTAATTTTTCATTTAATTACCATATATATATTTGAAAAAATATTAAGTATTAGTTTTATATGCTATTTTAGAGTCATCCGCTATATCCCACTATATCCTCGTTGTATCCCCGCTATGACATTTCACTACAAGAAATTTGATTTTTAGTGGCACTCAAAAAACGCTACAAAAAGTTTTGGTGGCGTTTTGATAAACGCCGCTAGAAAACATGCGACTAAAAATCCATGATTTTTTGTTGCATTTATTTTAACGCAACTATAAATGAATTTTTGGCAGCGTTTTTTAAACGTTACTAAAGATCTTTTTTACAGCGTTTAAGAAATGCCACCGAAAAGGTGCCGTTTACTATCTTATTTTTTTGTTGCACTTATTATTATTTTTTGCAGCGTTTTTTGAACGCCACGGAGATTATCTTAGTTACTATAATTGTTGATTCTGTAGCGCTTTTTAAACGCTACAAAAAATATTTTTGGTGGCGTTGTTTCTCCGCCACCGTATGTTTCGATTTTATTGCCTGCTGTTCCACGACTACATCTGATTTCGCCTCCAATTCAAGTACTTCAAAACCTATACAATAACGTAATATATAAACACATACACATTCAAAAATAACACATTCAATGAACCACAATAACATAAACAAAAACAATTACATAATCACCACTGATTCAAGGACAGAAACAGGGAAAAATTGCTAGGTAGTCTTTATGTAACATCAAAATATAAATTAACCTTTATATATTGCATCAGGATAATCCCACTAACCAAGTATAACTAGAAATTCTTTATGTGGTTTAGGAAAAGGATAGCAAGAACCATGTTCAAGATAAACAATAATTGCTCCGTGCACTGTTGCTCTAATCCAATCTATGTGTGCATGCCACCATATTGTTCCTTCTTCATCTGAAAGATTAATCGTGTAGCTGAAATTTTTCCCTGGTTTTATAGGACATTGTGTTATATATGCAGGGCCATCGGACCAGGGGTTTCTTGGTAATTTTGCTCCATGCCTGCATATATCACATAATATCTTTCTTCATACACACACGCTGGTGTCCAATAATCAATATTGAGTTCGCTTATATTATGAAAACAAAGTGATTGCTTTTAAGCAAGAAAACAATATGATTGATAGGAAATTTTTAGCCTTTCTTTTATGTTATGCGTAACCTTTCAGGTGTATAATTGTGATATTTTGTCTAAATACTCACCGATATTTCTATTTGTGTATCACTTGAAAATTTCCTCGATAATCAAAATAAATGAAATTTAAGTTTTTGGTCGCTTAACTGGTATACTTGTTTTGCTTAACGGTTGAAAATAGTAAAACTTACCAATGTATTGTGACATTTTCAGATGCTTGATTACAAAAATTTACCGCCATTGTATCTCCTTTCCTTGCATATAAGGTAGGTCCTGGAAATTTACCATTTACTGTCAATATCTCTTTTGTAGTACATAACCTTGTGTATGTTGCAGATTCTACCTACAAAACAAAATAATCAAATAAACCATTTCATTGTGTATATTGAATCTTTGGATTTACGTACAGTCAGAAGATGTTTGTGTGGATATAGATGAACAAAGTGGAAAAAGAACTTACAATGAAATCATAGTAGTGTCTATGACCCAATGAAGGTGAAGAAAACAGAAACTGCAATAACATGGAAAATAAGTACACATTTCTTCTGCAAAATACATATTCTTTAAACTCCATACAAATACTGTACATAAAAACACTTGTTGTTATAATTTGCTGCTATAATAATATTATTGGCTTTTGTAGATGGTTGAATAATTAGCTAACACATCATATTACATGTAGAAGTTGATGGTTTAATTAACTCGAAGATACCTGATACTTGAACTAGCGACTAACTAAACACATACTAAATTTGCATATGTCATGTTAACTACAGTGAAAGAGATTTGAAACAGCAATCTACTTTTGCCATATTTATAAATACATCTTGCAACAATCATTTTCATATTGTATGGCAGCTTAAGTGGCACCTCTGAAAATTCGATTCTTGATAGTGTTGCAATGTTGAAAATACATATACAATAGTACGGTGCTCAATTTTTAGCTATATCACTGAGTTTATGTTATTGTTGTTTATAAATTTTAGCTAACTTAAATTTAGTTAATTTTATAAAAGTTATTTAATTTTAAAAAACTTAGTTAATTTTTATTAGTTTGGTTAAATTATTATTAATTTATTATTATTTCTCACTTACAAATGATAATCTAGCTGCAAATTTTTAAGAATAAAAATAAATGACCTTCCAAATACAAAATGATCGAGGTTGAAAACTGAAATGCAGAGTTTATAATCCAGTTAAGATCCTCAATCACCATTTTCCATCACAATCGTTCACTAATATAGAATAAGGAACAATATGATGAAGAGAGATCCATTTTGAGAACAGGTAAACCCAATTGCGTACACAAGGAGTAGAGTAAAAAAATGATGGTCGTTATCAACAATGCTAGCATTCAATTTACAGTTGCATTCTTCATTTTGCTTCACACAAACAATGAATTCTTCTTAACATAAACTAAATAAAAAATAAATAAAATAAAATAAAAATAAAAATAAGAAAACTTACATAAATAACTTACTCTTCACCATCTTGGTCAAATCTAGCTGCAACCCTTTCACGATACATACTTAGCTATCATTGGCTCTATGTCCTAATTTGATTAGATACAAGGATCATGGGAATAAAATTCAATTGATCCCTAGGAAGATGGTGGTACCTTATCATCGGTAACATGCAAGTACTAACCTTCTTGCATCAATACACTTGATTAACCGGGTTTGGCATATAATGTATCAATGGAAAAACCGATGCCTGCATCTAACTGATCCAAGCTCTTCATATTCAGCTTTTGTAACACACATGGATTTAAAATCAAGGCTGGATGCTAAAAGAGATCCACCTCTCCATACTCCTTTAATGGGACTGCACACGAAGAAAGAAATATAATTGGTCATAACACATGTCATTGTATGGTGAAATGTATGTGTGCAAGATGGGCATAAAATGATGCATACTCTTCCTGGGTTGTTGTCTTTACTTTATAATCATCACATACAAGAGATCATAGTTCCATTTCACTGTACAAAGAAACATGGGAATTAAGTAAATAGGCTAACTATATTATCAAATATGGAATGATGAAAATAAGCTTACGGTCTTTCTTTAAATCCAGGAAATAATGTGCTTCCACCAGTTAACACAATACTGTAAACACAAAAAATGCCATCACATAAAAGAAGGAAAGTTAAATATCATAAAATATTCCATCACATATGTTACTTAGCACAATACATGTAATCAATGCATTAACATCTAAGATGAACATAAAAATCTGACAGGTGAAATTTGAATGGCTTGCCTTCCTGTACTCCATGGACCTCTCAATCCATGGGAAAATATAATGTTGCTTCCGTATCTTCTTAGCACCTGCTTAATTCTCTGTTTATGCAAAATTACACCAACACAACACATGCTTCATTAGTTAATTTTGTTTCACTCTTCTGTACTGTGAAATACATGTATAAATTTATCTATTCACAACAGTTAGTTTATCTAGTCAAATGACTACAGATGTGCGACTTACATGACCGCCAAATTCAATAGTGACCCATTGTGATCTAGGTCGAACTCCATACTTCAACATACACTCATTGCTATTTTCTTTATAATCATAGCCGGAGGGCATAAACATGCTTTCATTAGACATAACCATTTGCATTATCATCTCTGTACATGCCTGAGTTTACTTTTGCATCGCCAAAACTTAAACATTGAATTTTTGTGCGTGTGAGTGTGTTATAAAGTATGTTTACAGTACAGTTTGCATTCCAAAAGATTGCTCACCAATCCTGTGGATGGAACATTAGATGACAGCTCGAGTTTATTTGCAGGATCAGTCAAGTTTGTTATCATTGACACTACTCCTTGTTGTTCCTGATACATTTAGAATGCAAAAAATTGATTATCAAACTTGTCAATTCAAGTGTATAATGCTAGAGCAAAAGAGAAATGCAAGGCAAAGACCATACAAATAGTTGTTATCTATACGTACCTACCATCAGAACTCACATTTTAGTTTATCAAAGTGTTTAAAACCCAGTTAACAATCAGAAATATTTCATCATTCGCTAGGAGCCAGATGTATATATTACTATCTGTCTTGTTCAAATAAGCTCAAATCATGCGCATGAGAGAATAAAACTTCACAATTTCACATTCAAACTGTAACAATGGTACACCTCCAACACTCTTTTAGTGTGAATAAGCATTAGGCTTATTTCTGTAATCTACGTCAACACTTATTGTAATGTGAACGCACCTTCTCGGTGTGATACTTGATTTGGAACACATTAGCCATGGAAATGCAATATTTAACTAAATTCCTGTAATTGGAAGTGCATGACAATGATAACCTATTTGTTGACCAGCTTATATGGACATATGCATTGTCTCCAATCCAACCACTCTGAAATTGAATATCTTATAATAGAACGTGAAGATATTATTCACTAATATCATGAGATTACTACACAAAACCTTTGTAACTCACACAGAACTACAATGACTTGGATAGAGATGAAACACTATTGCAGAGTATATTTTTGTTCAGAGTAAGATATCAGTCAGCCAATACAATGAAATCAACGAGCTCTAGAGATAAGGGTGTTTCACAAAAGTCCATACCTTAACGTCATGTGTAGCTTTGACCTGCAATCTCTTGTTAACATCAAAATTTCCGCTCAAAAGTGCATTTTTCGATTCCAAATCGTATAAAAGAGAAAAATTCTTAGTCAAGAACCCCGACTGCAGATATGAAATCTCTCCATTCTGGTCGTTTTGGAACGAAACTTTCAGCTTGGCGATTCCATCGAAGAGCTTGGAGCTGATTTTGTTGAAGAATAATTGGGATTCGCTATCGTATTCAGTGGTTAATCTCAGTGATGGGTGCTTGAAACTAGGGTTTGGGATTCGCGTTGTGGAATTTTCCATGGCGAAGATTTAAAATACTACAAGATTAACATCTACAGTATCATTAATTTCACTTATAATTTATATATCAAAATGCCTTAATTCATTACTACAAATCAGTCCTGATTAATCTCAAACCAGGTAATTGAACTCAATTGGAATTCCGACCTCATAGCGAACAAAGTTGAACAAAGTCATCTTGCAAGTAAAAATAAATCCAACATAACAAGCATCAATTAGAATTTTGAATTCAAATCCAACTGCTGAATGAAAAAAAAAATATAGAAATAGCTCAGAAAATTGATCCAACTAGCCAATAGAAAACAAAATCGCAAAGTAGTAGTCAAAGACCAAAATATGGTTAGCAAATCAACTAAGTACTGCACAGTGTATGAGAAGCAATTCAGAGATAAATTCTAGCTTAACTAATTAGAATTCGTACTCACCAAAAAAGGTCATTGGCTGAGGTACGACAATAGGATGAGACATGATGATTGGCTTAGGAATGACGATAGGGCAGTGGTAGGCTGAGGTCAAGACGCGATTTGCTGTGGACTGTATTTTCGAGAGCTAGGGCTTGAACGATACATCTTTGGTGATTTTACCTTCAGATCCAAATGGAATTTTTTTTCAAGTTCTCAAGAAAAAGAAGAAAAATTGTTCAAAGCGATTAGTGGAAGAAAAAGATATGTTAGCGGCCGAAGAAAATTTTTGCCAAGTTTTTCGTGAATTGTTGGCGGGAATTAGTAGCAGTGTTTATTTATTTATTTTTGTTTCACCAAATCATCTATAGATGCACTTAACTTGAAACGCTGCTATTTAATGCATCTAATAGTAAGTTTTCCTGTAGTGTTTTACACCTTCGCCGCGTTGAATTTACCAAGCATTTTAACTGCACAGGTTAAAAGCAACCAAGTCGAAAGCTCTAATTCGAAAGCAAAACAGGCTATCTTTGGTTTATAAAATAAACACATTTCAACCTTTGCAACCAACCTTTCGACTTAGAACCCTTCAACTCTATCCAATTAATTACATATCAAGATACTTGATACTATATGCATTGGTTTGACCTTGTTGAAAGCTATAACCCTTCGACTTAGTCGAAAGGTCTGGGTCGGAAGGTTTGATACCTAAAGTGGATGAAGCATGCTAAAAGCATGATTTTCTTATTTTAACTCAAAGAAGATAACTTTTTAACTAATCTGCATTTATTTATCAAATTCTCATTGGTTAACAATTACTTTTCACAAAAACGTTACCACTAATTTCAGAATTAAATAATAATTTTATTTTATAAAATGCCCCTTCTCCTTGATTAAATATATAAAACATTTATGTCCCATACCTTAAATAATTTTATATATTCATCAAATCACTTAGGGAAAATCTGGAAAAAATCCAGAAAATCTATTTTGATATGTTTTTCAATGTATAAAAATTTCAAACCCAAATAATCATTATTTTATCTGTAATTAATTTATAACCTAGTAAATCATTTTCTTCACTAGAAAATTAATATAAAATCCATCTCAGTTCCGATAATTATGAAAATTGACACCCTTCTCCAAAATCATGTTTTCTATAACATAAAATTTTCCCATGGCATTTATATATCATTTCATCTCAGTTTTACCTTAAATTGTATATATCTTCTCTTAAACAACTATGTTTAAACATATATAATTCAAAATCAAGCACATCATCATTCCATATATCATAAAAACATATTTATCCTTAAATCTGAAACCATATGATGTTAAAATAAAAATAGAGATGTAGAAACTATTATTCACCTTAGAATGGATAAGGAAACTAAAGTTTGATAAGTTTGATTGAGACTGATTTCTCTAGCTTGAATCCTAAGTTTTTGTTAAATTTCTCTTCTCTTCTTCCCAATGGCCGACTTTACTTGCTTCTTACGTTTAAAATTATGTTTGAGATAAAAAGAATGTGTAGATCTAAGAAAGATAGTATAAGGGTGAGAAATGTGGGTGGCTATTTACCCAATGCCCTCATGTTTAATATCCTAACCATTTATATAAGTTCATTAGTTTTAATAAGCATGGCCACCTAGTTTATTAATCAACCTAAATCTCCTTATCAACATTATTCAATTTGATTTATTATAATTAGATCTCCTGAATAATGTCGATAAAATTAGGGGTGTTACACATCGTCTCAAGCACACTCTAAGATGATCTTCATGCTCCTTCTTATCCTTAGAGTATACCAAAATGGCATCTATGACCACCAACACGAATCTATCCAAATACTCTTAGAAGACTCGATTCATCAAATCTACAAAGAAAGCAGGTACATTCGTCAATCCAAATAGCATCACCAACCGCTCATACGAACCATACGTAGTCCAAAATGCTGCCAAAGAAATGCTGTCCTCCGCTACTCTCAACTGATGGAACCCTATCCCCAAATCCAATTGGGAAAACACCTTAGCTCCACTAAACTGATCAAATAGATCATCTATCCTCAATAGAGGGTTCCTATTCTTGACTGTCCTTTCGTTTAACTTACGATAGTCGATGCACATCCTTAAAGACCCATTTAGTTTCTTCACGAATACCGCTGCCGCTTCCCAAGGTGAACTGCTTGGTTTAATAAAATTCCTTCCTTCTAGATCCACCAGCAGCACCTTCAATTCTTTCATCTATGTCGGTGTCATCCTGCTAGGTGGTCTACTCATAGGTTCAGCTCCTGATACAAGATCTATTCCAAAATAAATAACTCATTTTGGTGGTAGTCCTATGACTAGCTCAAAAACACCTACAAATTCCCTTGCTACCCGAACCTGACTAACCTCTTCTCCAATCTCCATAGCACATAACAAAGCCTAAACACTCTTGCTGGAATTTTCCACTGAGAAGATGATTCGGTTATAAATATATGGGTGTCTCAATGATATTTTCATATCATGACAAAATATCCTAGCCTCATACTTACCCAGCCAATCATACCCAAAATGATCCCGAAATCTACAAAATCAAAAACTTACAAACTGCAAGCAAACTTATGACCTAACAAATCAAGTTCTAACTGGTCACATCTCATCCCTAGAGTTGCATACCCACCTTTTGGATTCGCAACCCTTAAGGAAGTAACTAAAAGTCTACAGGGTGGATCGTGTAGTGTATATGCAAGTATATGTGACAAAATATATGATGCAACTAAAATAGTATTAATGTAAGTAAATATAGAATAAGCACACCAGGATTTTATACTTCTTCTGACCTCCCATCCTACGTCCAGTCCCGAAGCTCCCCTTCGGAATTCGAATATCAAAAACCCTTGCTTCGCCTGAAGGAATAGGCTTGGTTACAATAAGTTGTTCTTGTCAAATGTGTGTTCTAGTATAACATGGATGTTGACTAATTAGTAAAATTGCTTTCAATATATATCTAAAGAGTATTATCTATAAAGAACTAAATATATGGAAGAGTGAATACAAGTAAAGATTGCTAGAGTGTAGAGATCAAGAATATAATGTAGAATATGGAAGTAGAAAGCGTAAGTAAGATGAGTTTGTCCTCTTGATTCTTAATGCTATATATAGTTGTAGATAGGTATCTTGAGTAGTTGCATCCATTAACGAACACTCTAAAGTTGCTTCCGTTGATGGTGAAGAAATGTGGCGAAGAGAAGCGGAGATGTCCATTCATATGTGGCAGTCGAAGTTCATATCTGAAATTCGAGTTTGAATTCAGACGTCTGGTATCTGTATCAGACGTCTGATACTATATATATTTTGAATATAGTAGAATATCAAATGTCTGAGTGCTATTACCAAACGTCTGGTCCCGCTTGTCTGTTGTTCCAGAGAACTGTTTCAGAAGTCTGGCTTGTGCGCCTAGTCATCTAATACGGTGCATATCAGTTTTTGTGCACTTTTTCTGTTGCTTCTTTGTACCTATCGACTTGTAGTCTCTTATAGTGTCCTTTGAGCTTCGTTCTTGTCTTTCTAGTGATGTTGTTCTAGCAAGTACCTGTGTATATACGTGTATGTGTGTGTGTGTATTCGATTTCCATTGTATAGTTTTGTCATCGAAACCGTATATTGGATTTCCTAACAGTAACAAGGTATGTGGTCTCAATGCACAACCTGTCAACCAAATACATGATATAAATGAATGTGATGCACGGGTATCAAATAGTACCCTAACTGGTGTACTCTGGACACTGGTTCTTATAATGCCCAACTTGGTCACAGTTGAAGCATTTCACATTCTTCTTCTCTACAGACTTATTCCCTTTGCCCGTTCTGCATTCGTGAGCATAATGACCTTTCTTATAACACTTGAAGCACACTAAATCGGCTTTCTCCTTCTTGGCAGCGTCCTCTTTCTGGACTCCCTTCTTCTTCAAGAATTTTCTCTTCTTCACCTGGGGACCTTGTGATTCAGCTGGTTTCACCCTGGCAGAAACAGCAAGCATCTCCTTATGGTGAATAACCATCTCTACTACCACATTACAAGGATCTAGGACATATGTCATGGTCGTTCTAGCAAGTTCCGACCTCAATCCTCGAATGAACCTCTTATTCCTTCAGATGTTAGTATCAACCAAAGCATATCCATATCGAGACAGCTCATCAAACTTAGCAGCGTACTCGATTACTGACATTTCCCCTGGACTAAATCCATGAACTTCCTCATCAGCATGGACTTTGCTACTTCAGATAAAAACCTCTGCTCAAACCTTATTCTAAAATTAGCCCATGTCAACTCTTCCTCCGGAACTCCAGCGATCGCACTATTCCACCAATGAAGCGCTGCCCCTTGTAACCGCCTAGAGGCAAGCCTCCTTTTTTTCCCATCATCCAATCATAAAACATTAAAAATCCTCTCACAGCTCAACAACCAATTCTCAACCTCAACAACATCCTCGGTTCCCATAAACGGCTTTCTACCTGGACTAGTGTAGTCTCTGCTCAAGTTAGCATAGTTATTCCCAAATGGAGCCATAAGATTAGCCCCTCCAACATTACCAGCAGCTCCGGCTAGCAAAAGATTCCAACAACTGATACACCAATCCCACATCTACTGGCGGATTTCCAGCACCTACATTTGCCTCAACATTCGGGTTAGCATTAGCCTGTCGACCTTGGTTCCTCCTAGTATTAGGTCAAGCTATTCCGCTAGTTTTGGTGCTTCCTCTGCCTAGATTTCCTTTTTCGTTTCCTGCTTCCATATCCTCTTTCTCGTAAATCTGTATACGAGCCTTAGTAAGATACAGAAGAATGGTGTAAGAGAGAGGGGAACACGTACTTATATATCTATATATCAAATACAAGTACGATACGTTAGCATTAACCTAAACCCCGATCATATTTTGTAATTCATTGGATTATGTTTGAAAAAGCTTTTAGGGTTAACTTTTCTTTTAAAGTTTCATAAACCTATTCTCTGATACTAACTTGTAACATCCCCTTACTTGGAGGTCCAGCACTAACGACTACAGATTCTACAGTCATCCATAGTTATTAACTCTCGACGACCAAATACGACGGTGTTAGATACACTGATACACAAATCACAAGAACATGGAAAAATTTAACAAATTAAAAACCCATTTCCATATTCTATTCAAACCATTTCAAGTTCATTACATAATTCCACAAACGTTAATCTCATTCAGAAAAATATAACTATTACACATACACCAAGAGCGACATATGATGATGCCCCCTTTGTTGGTCAGAGTATATAGTAAGGCTAATAAGTCTGCCTTTACATCCAAAATACACAATGAAGAAAAAGATAATTCTAAATAACTAACTACCTCCTGCACGCCTTCGGAAGCTTTATTCGTCTAAAAAGAGAATCTGAAAACCTTAGACTACAAACTAATCAAAATCAATTGAGTACTCGAGAGTTTAAGGGAAAAACAGGAACTTCGAGTCATACATTAAGCCTGATATGAATAATAATCTAACATCTCAATCCCTTTAGATATCTGGTGAGACTACGCCGCTTAGCGGAACGGGTTTTCCCCTCACTAGTATCCTAAAACCTTCATAAAACCATATATTGTGTTCCTGCATCAACAATGGTTATAATATAGCATTTCAAAATATTACGATAATATACATATATAAACAATGTGGATTTCCTATCCCTAGTCTAATTAACTCCCTATCATATTTCTAGTTTCTAGGGTCACTATTAACATATTATTTTTCATGGGTTTATTAGTAACCTTTTTATAATTCATGGACACCCTGCCCTACTTCAGATTTTTCATGGGATCAATAAGACCAATAAGCCCCTACCAATTAAGTTAAGTAATTCATAAGTTCCCCCGAACATATTGGTTATTTTGATAACTCATCTTATATCCTAGTTTTCATTGGTTGACTAGGAACCTATGGATTACTCTAGTAACTCCCTCTTAACCTAGTTTTCATGGGTTGACTAGAAACCTACAGATACCTCCATTAACTTCTTTATTATCCTAGTTTTCATTAGTTGACTAGGAACCTTTTAACTGATGTCAATTATTAATCTGGATATAGTTTTCATAGGTTCACTACAAACCAAATTGGCCCCTGCCAACCATCCTTAATACACAGTTTTCATAGGTTTATTATGAACCTTTTGGTTACCCCCAATAACTTTCTAATCATAGTTTTCATGGGTTTACTATGAACTTATCTTTCGGACAACTTCCAAGTTTAGGCATCCTATATTCTGGTCTCCTTGACTCTCTAGATGCAATTCTACTCATTTAGGAGTTTAATCAATTTATATCACCACTGGGTTAGCCTAGATGGTTCTTCTACTCCTTTATTCCCCAAAAAACAGTTATGGGTTCTTTATCATGTGAACATATTCATATTTGAAGAAGCAAACATAATAAATTAACAATACCACTCCTTTGGGTTTAATGTCCTTGAAAAAATTTAGATATAAAACGTGGTTAATCCCTTTAACCTATAATTTTATCAAGGAAATACTTCTTCAAATTTACATGCTTGAAATCCTTTCAAAACTCCTTTATTTAGCCATGGTTTTTTTTTTCTTAAAAATGAGTTTGGGTAATAAAACCTTTCGATGCCTTCAAAACCTAACTTTCGACCTCGTAGGATGACCTCCTCTAAAAGCATAAAAATCTATCATCAAAACCACAGGCTTTTTCCTTTCAAATATTTTAAATCCTTTCCTTTGAAACCTTTCGATTGAGCTAAAGTATTATCGTATAACTATAGAAGCGTAGCTTCAAAACCATTGAATAGTACCCCTTTCAAAATCATTGAAGGTTACCCTTCGAAACCATTACCTTTCAAAGCCACTGGGTTAATATTTAAAATAACATTTTTGCGTCAAAGTGAACATAAGCGAAAGCATCTCTTTTGAAACCATTATTTATTTAAAAAAGTATTGGGGAAGCTTGATGGTGTCGAAACCATCCTTTCGAAAGCATTAAAACACTTGGGTAAAACATTGAAGTTTGGCTTTGAAACCCCTTTCGAAACCATTGCCTTCGAAACCCCTAACCCTTTTCGAAAGTAGTAGGAAGTGGCTTATATTTACAAAACAACCAGTACCTTTCGACAGCATTGATGTCTTCAATACAATCGAAAGGCATCAAATCACATAAGGGTTTCGACTTAGTCAAAACTACCCTTTCCGAAAGCTTCAAATAAAAACTAAGTAACTCTTCGGAAGCTACTACTTGAAAATAAAGGCGGCAGCTCTTATTCGAAAGCTTCTTTAGAAATACCCTTTCGAAACCATTGGTTTCGACTACTTCGAAATCCCTTTTTTAAACAAGCAAGCGCTTTTCATTTAAAACAAAACAAAACAAAGGAACTAACCCCTTTAGAAGCTACGTTTCAACACCATACCTTCCGTCTTTCTCCAATCCACTAAGTACCAACTAAATGATACCATGTGCATTGGTTTACTGGTTTCGACCTAGAAGATTTCTACTAGGTTGGTGGCGGAAGCTCTAGGTTGAAAGCTCCTTCCATAGGAGGCGGAACCAACTTTTATGAGCAAAAGGCTCTTTCTACCAAATAAAGTAAACTTTTTGCAACAAACTTGCCCATTTGTAAACACGTGATTGGCTATCATAAACTTTCAAAAAATTTGGCTAGTATTTGCTGCATTTTCTTAGATCTAAAACCAAATAACAATTCACAAATAATCCCTTCCAAGGAACAAAGTAATTAAATCATTTAGATCCTCCTTTCAAAATAATTTAATTTTCATACTAATTCACTTTTAAATCATTTAGAACCCCATAAAACTTTTCGACGTTGCAAGGCAACCTGTGACAACTCACTATACAAATAGCATAGAACAACACTACCCCAAGAATGATATCCACAGTTAGCTAAATCGTCTAAAAAAGGTAAAAATTTCAAACTTAATCTCCCTTTCGAATGATCGGGAAATAATCGGCAACTAAAAAAATACAATATCACTGCACGAGTGCAGCGAAGTATATCTGAATCGGTCGCCCCTTCGGGTAGTGGTTTGGAAAATTCACTTTTAAATCAAGTCATTGATAACTCACTTTTAGACTTAACCGCCTTTCTAGATGGAAAAATACCAAGCAAGTCATGAGCCAATTCGATGTAATCGATATCTAAATTTTGCAAACATACTGGACGACGTCTGCTTTAAGACCAGAAAGAAAATGTACATCCGCTAGAGTCACTGTCATCTCCCCGACTCTCATATGAAACGTATTTGTTTCGGGCCTCCATCTATCGCTAAAGCGGTAATAAGGTGATGATCAAGACAAATGTAGTCGATTTGCATAGCTTGCCAAAATCTGGAGATTCGTAGATTCGCCTCCAATCTTGGATCTTTAAAATCGTTCCCCTTGAGTTTGCTTGAATGATCGCATTTCTTCACAGTTTCAACACCTTGAAATGCATAAAAAAAATTAAATTTGGTGCTTCATATTTGCATTTCTCCGGTTTACAAATATCAAACATTTACCTTCATTAATGTGTCGTTTTGGCTTCTACGCTGTTCTTGGAGATAGAGAACACTTCTATCTTCGGGCCCGGAGACAATTCTACAAACGACAACAATCGTTTATCACTACAAAAACTTTGTACAAAGTTAGGGTTTTGGTTATATGAAGACTACATATCCTTTTGCATTTTCAAGAAATAAACCAATAATTAGAGCACATTGACATCGGCATCATCATGACTACCAATTTCATTAACAACATCAATCATTTTTAAAGTAGTAATCAATTTACAATCAAAATAAAAATTACCTCTAATTATAGAAGAAGAAGAGCTTGCTTCCATTTTTGCTTAATCTAGTGGTTGATTGAAGGAATAGATCAAAAGGAATGTTTTAGAGTTGATGGATGTAGATTTGGAATGGGTTGAAGGTTGGAAATGAGGAGGGTTTTGTTAAAATTTGAGTTTGGGGAAGAAATGAAATATAGATTCAGCTGTCTGTCTTTTTGATGCCCGAAAACAAGCTTGCGCATTCCATAAGTGCGCAAGCTTTAAAATAAAGCTTGCGCAAATATGAAATGTGCAAGTTATTTTAAAAAAAAATATAACTTGCGCACTCCATATTTGCGCAAATATAAACCAAACGAGGCATAGTTTGCTAATTAGTTTTTTCTGAAGGCTAGATGCATAATTTATTATTTCCTCGAGCCTACATGCAAAATTTGTCCAATTTATAAATAGAAAACACTGAACTGATTTTATAGGAACCACACATACTTTAAAAGTTGCATTGCATTAATAGGTAAAACAAATGAGAGCCCTAAATCCGCTTACTAAAACAGAAATAACAATTATGCAGAGAAATCCTTGTTTTAAAAATAACTTCAAATTTTAGCTGTTAATTTATTCTTTTAAGCGTTAAGTTTCGGTTACTAATTTTTTTCCATGATATAAGCATTATTATATATTGTTTGCAGGATGCTTGATTTATAAGATGAATGTTATATGTGTTGCTTGATTTTTAACATAGTTTCAAAATAAAGTTAATATCTTTTTTATTTATTGTATTGGTGTTTTGACCATCTAATGTTATTGGTGAATATGAATGGAAGTATAACTTATTGTCATTTATTTATAGTTAAACCAGGTTTATGTTACCTTTCCTAAAGACGTTACTCTTTTTCATATTTATCAGGAAGATAAGTATTTGTAATTTGTTATCCCTTCTATTTCTGCATTCCATCTTCCATATATATTATGATAGGTGTACCATAACTATGTGGAAAATATTCCAAGAGCATGATATGCATTAGTGACTATTTTTTCACATTGTTATACCATGATAGCAGGTTTTAGAGTGTTTGTATGTTGAAAATTCATGTGGTTTTATGTCAGTGGTGACTTACACGTAATATTTAATAAATGTTCTAATGTCTCATATTACTTTCCATAGATGCTCAAATGATGTTTTGTATATTGCTTAATCAATTATTTGTTAAATGAATACAGAAGTGTACTGTGTTATTAGTTATATATCATAAAAACTACTTCAACTGCTCATTTTCCTGAATCAAGTCTCTTACATTACTTGATTTGTTTACAGTATGAATATTGAACTAAATATTTACCATCTCGAATCTTAGGTTCGTTATTTCAACTGTTTTTAACATGGTCAAAGAAAGTCCTCAATGTAAAGATGGAAAGGAATAAAAAGGAAATATGCTCAAGTTAAAATGATAAAAAAAAGGTATATGATATACCAATTTAATTACACATTCTAATTATCTTGGATAAACTGAAAAACTTCAATTTATTCCAAAATTTAACTGCAAAAACGAAGATTCTACCTTTAGCATAAATACATATCTATGCATTTCCTAAAGTATTAGTTCTCAAAAAGCATTTCTTGCTACATCCAACCGCTTAATATTTACATACAGTAATAGGTATAGGCTATTACCATTTACCATACATGTTACCCATTACTTATTACCTATTACTAAAATGAAAATGCATATTTATATGGTAGTATGTTCAATGAGCATAACTTTACAATTATTAAAAAATCTCTATTAGTTTTGAAAAGAATCAACTAATAAGCTTGTATCTGTACTGCATTAGTAAATACTACATATGTTAGTATATTCAATGTCTATAAATATATCTCTATCAATGTGTGTGTGTGTGGGGTGTGTGTATATGAGCAACATGTTTTTGGAACAAAATATTGGTTTCAGACAACTTTTATGACAACAGCGAAATGATGTTAGGGTGGTTTCATGTTGAAAATTTATGTGATTTTATGTTAGCGGTCACTTAGATGCAATATTTAGTAAATATTCCAAATGCCTCATAATATTTTCCATGGATTCTCAAATGGTGTTTCATATATTTGCCTAATCAATTTTTGCTAAATTGACAGAGAAGTTCACTGTATTATTAGCTATACATCATTAAAACTACTTCAAATGCTCATTTTCTCGAATCATGTCCCTTACATTCATTGGTTTGGCGTGAGCAGTAAAATGAATCTTAAAATACTATACAAGTAAATATGGTAAGGAACAAGAGTACATGAACTATATCTGACCCGTCTTTGCAAACAAATAGTTAGCACGTTACACTATAATATGCTGCTCTATAATACTATAAAGGTACCATACGAAATAAAATAGTGGATGTCCATATATCCCTATCTCTAGTACCTACTTCCAATGATATCAACAAGTAATAGCCCATTAAAGAAAGCAAACAAAGCAACCATAGCATCCATCAAGCAATACCCACTATCACTTATTTGTGTTCCTTGAATATATGATAACTCGTATGACCTTCTTACTGCAAGGGACTACCGAAAATCACGGTTTTCGTTATGCTCTCGTATTATGTAAAAGCTCGATAAGTGTATCGTAGCCCAAAGGTAGACGCTAGACCCAAAGCCACTGGTCCAAGGTATACAAATCCCTACATGATCCATGGGTGTTCTTACATATAATACCCTTGCTTTGAGTACAACAGAAAACACTTTAAGTATCAACAATTCCTCAGCACATTCACATACAAGCCCTCCTTTGCTTCATTCAGATTACGAGCCCTTCTATTGCCCAATCCAGGTTCCATTACCCAGTAACTCACCATATTCCTCATTCTACAGCTCTCTCCTTTATCGAGCTGCTACCTTCAATAGTACTCCCACCATGAGTCACAAACTGAAGATAGAAGGTTTTTATCATGTTGTTACATCGCCATCCAACCTTGACGTGAATGAGCCAAAACCTCCATCATGATCTATAGGACTTCCACTTCATCTCGTAGAAGTCATACTCTCTCTGGACCCACCACGATAATTCGATACCGACATAAAAAAAGTCGGTATCGACTTTTCCATTTAGCCCATTATTGGCCAAGTTTCATTCCACTCCTTCCTTATGTCGAGTACTTCCTGCTTAGATGTTTTAACCCTAACCTATCCATCCAAACAACTCGGTCTTTACTCCAAAGCATTCTACTTCACGTTTTAGAAACAGGTTAGCATAGCCTTCAACCCTCAGCCAATCACCTATCTCTTACCTTGGGTCAACTCTACTAACCATACTCTACCATGGCATGCCAACCACCGAGCAATCTGACCAACCGATATTAGTCGAAACCGACCTCTTTATGTTGGTGCCGAGTTTTGCACTTAGAGAATTCAAATCCACAACTTGAACCTCAAGCTCTTTCCATACTCCAGATTCTCCCTTTCATGTTTCGTCCAATCCCGACCACCTTTGCCTTTGATTTGCTAAATTCCCTAACTTATCATTTTAAACATCCAAAACACTAACGAACCTTATCAAATCACAACATACAAATATATATATCAACATGCATAGACACCCATTCAAGCAATCAAAACATAAGAATACGATAAACAAGCCATTTTTTATCTAGATCTACATTTTACATGAATAAGGGTAATTTCTAATCAAATTCAACACATATGCATAGAATAACATGTAATAAAAGTTAGAAAAGGTTTTATGGCCAAAAATCATGTTAAATCATGCAATTTTACCATATAAACATGTATATGATAGTGAGAATGAACAAACCACTCACCAATTACCAAATTCAACCAATTTGAGTGTAGATCCAATACGAATAGCGATCAAAACCAATGCAAATCAACCAAATCGATGGTCTCTATCTTTTAATCAAAGATATATACACTAATCTTTAATTCGGTTTGATTTAGAGAGTAATTGGGTGATTTTGGATGAATCTAGATTAATGTGGGTTTAGATTTGATTTGAGATAGAGAGAAAAGTTTTGATTTGATCCTTCAGTCCCCTATTTATAGTAAATCTCAAATTAGACAAATGGACCTACTTATGCGCTTAATTAATTACACTAACTCTGGTATGTTGTTATTAAAACTTTAAACAAGCATAACTTTCTAACTGTAAGTCCGTGTTTCTATTATGACCACTGTACAGAATGTGAAACCGTTATCCTAAAGCAATGGAACTAGTATGAGAACCTAATTTGACTCCTATCAAAAGCTATAGCCCAAACAAAATTTCAGGATCAAAATGGTCACATAAAAATTCGGGAAAAATAGTTAATGCGTAAAATTTCCCTAACAGTCATGTCCAAAAACTACAGGAGCATACGACCTCATATGAGTAAAGAAAAATATTTTATGATCCTCCAATGCGTAAAATACAAGCCATTGCGTTCTCCCTTCTTTTAGGAATTTGGCATTCGAAATCCCTAAAAAACCAAAGTATAGTAACCATAATTACCCTGCATGCCTATCAATCATAAGCAAACAACAAACATCTCAAATAAATAGCCATGTAATCAATAGTATAGGTGAACTTACCCTAGCATGCAGAATGCAAACTTATTAATTATAAAATACAATGGTGAAAGTAGATACGATAAATGGTGGTTCTTACCATTCAAAGAGCTCCGGGCAGATGGTCCTCATGCTTTCCTCATCTCCCACGTACTTTTACTAGCTTTACTGACTTTCTCCTAAGCTGTTTCATATCGTATCTAACAATACAAAGCAATCTACGAGTTCTAGAAACTTCTGGTTCTACGGCAACATCTTCTAGCCGATCTGGTGCAATCATTACGCCCAAGTCATGCACAAACTTCCATAGATAAGAGAAATGAAAACGCTGTGCACACCCACCATCTCTTGACGTAAGTCAACTCTATATGCTAGCTTCCCAATCCTCTCGACTATCAGAAAAGGACATGCGAATCTCAACGTTAACTTCCTTTCCTATCGAATCGAACTACATTTTTCGGAGAAGAAACCTTTTCGAATACCATATCTCCGATAGAGAACTCTAAATCTCTTCGTCTCTTATCAGTTTAGCTTTTCTATCAATCTTGAGTAGCTTACATTCATTGCCTAATGAATTCAATCTTCTCTTATATCTCTCTAATCATATTTGACCCAAGTATTAGTTACTCACCCGCTTCCCACCAACATGAAAGAGCATTACATGGTCGACCATACAATGCTTCATATGGTGCCATACCAATACTAGGTTGATAACTATTGCTTTATGCAAACTCCACTAGATGCAGATGGTCATCCCAAGATCCTTCGAAATCTATAATGCATGCTCGTAAGAGATCTTCCAATATATGATACTTTTTTGATCTGCCCATCCATTTGTGGGTGACAAGCTATACTAAGGTTCACATCGGTCCCTAATGACTCTTTTAAGCTCTTACAAAACCCATTGGTGAACAATGGGTTTTGGTCTCTTATAATGCTCTTTGGCACACCATGAAATTGTACTATCCACTTTATATACAACTCTGTCAGCTTGTACACCATTTTACTTGATTTGATGCATATAAATCTTGCACTCTTGGACAATTGATCCACTATGACCCAAATACCATCGTGCCTTGCTTAAGTCCTCGGTGGTCCATCAATAAAACCTATTGATACTTGCTCATGTTTCCATTCAAGAATAGCTAGCAGTTGCAACAGTCCACTAGGCTTCTTCTACTCTGCTTTTACCAACTGATAATGCATACATTTTGAGATGAATGCCCCAACATCCCTCTTCATACCTTCCCAGTAATAAGTTCACTTCGTATTTCGGTACATTTTGTTACCGTCGGGATGAATAGTTAATCTGAAATGGTGACACTTTCATAGCCCTTCATCTCACAATCCATCAATATCTGGAACAAACAATCTCATATCCTTACGAAGCCAGCCTTTACAGTCGAGTCGTATTGCTTTATGTCTTCAGATTATACTTCTTCTTTCCTTTCTTAGATCTCTACTAGCCTAACATCTTGCTTTTTACTACTACCGATCCTTTCAATTAAAGTTGGTCTGATCGACAATTGGCTAACATCTCTATTTCCAGCCTGCAATGAGTCCTAAAATCGTATCTAGCAATATATTCAATCTGGTTCCATTCCAAGAACATTGCTCCCAAACTAGCATGTCTTCTACTCAATGCATTGGTGACTACATTCCCTTTTCCCGGCGTATAGGAAATACCAAAATCATAAGAGGCCAAAAACTCTAACCACCGTCGTTGACGAAGGTTGAGATCCTTCTGAGAGAAAAAGTACTTCAAGGATTTGTTGACCGTGAACAACTCAAACCTTTATCCTTCTACATCTTCAAAGCAAAAACTATTGTCGCCAATTCCAAATCATGAGTAGGATAATTCCTTTTATGCAACGTTAGTTTTCGATTAGCATAAGCAATAACTCTTCCCTTCTGCATCAACATCACATCTAATTCAGTACCACATGCATCAATATGTATTGTTAACTCTCCATTTCCACTTGGAATGGTCAATACCGATGCACTCGCAACCTCTCTTTCAGGCTCACAAATGCCTATTCACACTTCACGTCCCAAACCAACATATTTTTCTTCTTTGTCAAATTGAACAACGGTGCTTCTATCTTTGTAATGTCCTTAATGATGTGTCCACAATATCTCGCCAATCCTAGAAAACTCCTCACATCCATAGCATTCTTGGACTAGTTCCAATCTTGGACCATTGCCACCTTTGTAGGATCCACTACTACACCCTATCCCTTCACGACATGACCCAAGAATCTCATTTCTTCTCTCCATAAGTGACACTTAAAAGAATTTTCCTCTTGACTTGTGCTTCCTTAAAATCTCCAGCACAATCCACAAGTGCGTCTTATGCCCTTATATAGTTCGGGAAGAGATCAGAATATTGTCCACCAACACAAGCATGAACTTGTTCAGCTGATCTTTGAAAACCCAATTCATGAGATCCACAAATTACGCCGGAGCGTTTGTCAACCAAAATGGTATCACCATGCACTCATAGAAACTGGATGGCGTACAAACGCAGTAATAGGTACACTCTCCATTGCTACTCTAAGCTAGTGAAATCCCATTGCTAAATCCATCTGAGAGAACATCTTTGCTTTGTGAAGCTAATTGGACAAGTCATATATGCATGGGAGTGGATACTTATTCTTCTTCGTCACTTATTTAGCTTAAGATTATCCACACACAACCTTAAAGAGCCATCCTTCTTAGTCGTCAATACTATAGGTGCACCTCACTCAGATATGCTTCTTCAAATGAACCTTTTCCTTAATAGGTCATTCACTTACATCTCTAACTCTTTCCGCTCTTTGGGTGCCATACACCTTAAAGGCATAACTATCGACATTGATTCCTTCACCAAGTCTATCTAAAACTCGATCTCTCTATGCGGCTGAAATCCGATCACTTTCTCAAAGACATTCGGATACTCTCTAGTGATCGCATAGATGACAACTCCTCCCATGGAACCTCTAACGGATATAGAAAGCTAGCCATTACTCATCCTCTGGTAAGCAACTAACCACTACTGTTCGCACTTCCACATCTCCGATTGTCACCAATAGCCTCTCGCAATCCACTATACCCGCATACTTCTTAAGAAAATCCATTCCCAAGATAATCACAAACCTAATGAAATTTAAAACAAAATAATCACAAACAAAAGAGTATCCATGAATCGATAACACTATGCCACGATAAACCATGCAAAAGCCACTGGAGCCTCAAACAGGGTTTATCACGATCAAGGGTCTGAAAACTATCTCAGATTTTAATCCCAATCTGTAAACTAGCTCACTACATATGAATGAATGCGAACCACTATGTCATATAAAATTCGAACAAGAACTTCCCGGGTACCTTGAATGACTACTCCCTTCCCCTTCTCCTTCGGAGAGGGAGCACTCGATAAAGTCTGGATTGCGTCCAAAGCATATGCTTTCATAACCTACTTATGCCTCACTGGTTCCAGGCATTCCTTCTACAAATATCCAGGCTTATCACAATTATAGCACTTATTCTTATCACTCACTTTGTAGTCCTTGATCAAATGACCTTTCTTCTTGCACCCATAGCAAGTACGCTTCCACTTACCCTTCTTCTGGCCATTCTACCCTTGAGTCTCCTTTCTCTTTCCGTTCCAGTTCTTCTTGCCTCCACCACCTTATTGTGGTTTTTGCTCTTCCTTCTCAGTTGAAACAATCCTAGATGTTTTAGCCTTAGGACATAGATTATCATGACAAAGCGCTTTCTCCACAAGCTTCTCGAATAGTTCATCAATATGGTCTACTAATTTCTCTCCAAGATAGTCATCCAGACCAATGATGAACTTTTAACATCTCATACTTTGACAAAGCATCAAATTCTACTACATAATCAAAAACTGACATCTCTCATTGCCTAAAGTCATCAAACTTCCTATATGTTATCAACTTCTTGCCAGCCGAAATAAACTTCTCTTTGAACCTTGTCTTAAATTTTTCCCAATTGAACCGATCTTCTAGCATAGCAATAATCACGACATTCCATCAATTCATGGACCGCTCCTGAATTTGTCTAGAAGCTAACTTTCTCTTTATAGTGTCATCCACTTTCATATCACTGAAGATGCGCTCATGAGTATCAATCCAATTTTGTACTTCTATAGCTGATTCCGTTCCATAGAATGGCTTTCCTCCTAAAGTAGAGTAATCTTTGCTCAACTTAGCGAAATCGGCTCTAGGAAAATGCATAGGGGCACCTCCACCAACAGCCATACCAACCAGGGGCATTCCTCATCATCGTTGCCATTATATCATTGAACATAGCTTGAAAATCAGGCATAGCAGCTCCTGATCCTTCTCCTTCTTCAAACCCTAAAGTAGATCTCATAATATTCCTTATATGCCGGCACATTCTTATCCGTAACAATAATTATCAGTCTCTCATAAATAAAACCATGTCCGTAGTGCTCATTTGCATGCGACTTATACTATATGATATTATTAAATAGTTTTGAAAACCAATGTGTATAAAAGTATGCACTCTCTCGTATATATATACTCTCGATCAAGTCTAAGGCAATAACACCTTCCCCATCACTATTGGATCACGATATCAACTTTGGTTAATCGATAACAGAAGCTCAAATACCAAATGTGAAGACTACCCTATACAACTGCCACTAATAGTATAAAATAGTGTGTTGCAGTCGTGCCCAGCCGATATAAGATGATCATTAAGATAATAATAACAAACATAGCGTATAACCTGTCGTATATCTCACAACGCATGAATAAAATATCATATTACATATAAAGCAGAAGAAACAACAATAACAATATGAACTAATCATCAGAGTTTAATATCCATAGAGATATACAACAATTGTCATAGAGTATACAAGGGGATCAACTCAATAAACTGTCTTTGCTATAGAAATAAGGAAGCACTGCCACGGGCTCCGCAGTGTTACCCAACAGAAAAACATAGAAATCCATATATGTATATAATACGAGATAGCTCCATCCAGCATGTCCTCTAAACAGCTATTACGTCACCTAGGCATGTTATCTAGTCTACTCATTTAACAGTACCCAAGATATTAAGAAGCAAAGCATAAAACCCTAGGTCATACAACAGTTTGTTATGAGCTGTAAATGAATCTCAAAATGCTATACAAGTAAATGTAGTAAGTAACAAGAGTATGCGAACCATACTCGACCTGTCTCAGCAACCAAAGAGTTAGCACATAACACCATAATATACTACTCTACAATATCATAAACGTACCGTACAAAATACAATAGTGGATGTATAGATATCCCTATCTTTTGATATCCATGAGTGATAGCCTACAAAAGAAAGTAACCAAAGCAACCATAGCATCCATCAAGCCATACTAATTACACTCGTCCCTATGCCTTGAATATATGATAACTCGTATGGCCTCCTTACAACTAGGGACGAATGGAAATATCAGTTTTTGTTGTACTCTCGTATCACGTAGCCCAAAGCTCGATGTGTGTCTCGTTGTGTAAAGCTAGACACTAGACCCAAAGCCATTGGTCCAGGGTATACAAATCCCTATGTGATCCATAGACATCCCTACTTATAATACCTCTCCTTCGAGTACAACAGAAAATATCCTGAGTATCAACGATTCCTTAGCACATTCACATCCGAGCCCTCCTTGGCTCCATTCGGATTTTGAGCACTTCTATTGCTCAATTCAGTTTCTATTACCCAGGAATCCACCACGTTCCTCGTTCTACAACTCTCTCCTTTATGAGTTGCTATCTTCAGTACCTACTCCCACCACGAGTCAGAAGCCAAAGATACAAAACTTTGATCATGCTGTTACATCACCATCCAACCATGATGCAAATGAGCTAACACCTCCAGCACGATCTACAGGACCTCTACTTCACCCTAAGAAGTCTCACTCTCTCTGGACCCAGTACCGACATAAAAAATTAATACCGACTTGTCCACTTAGCCCATTATTAGCCAAGCTTCTTTGCACTCCTTCCTTACTACTAGTAATCCATGTTTAGATGCTTTGACCCCGATCCATCCATCCAAACAACTCGATCTTCACTCCAAAGAATTCCACTTCACGTTTTAGAAACAAGTCGGCATAGCCATCAACCCTTACCCAATCACCTATCTCTTGCTTTAGGTCAACTCTACTAGCCATACTCTACCATCCCATGCCAACCACCGAGCCATTTGACCAACAGAATTAAGCCAGTATCGACCTTTTCATGTCGGTGTCGAGTTGTGCGCTTAGGGAATTCGGACCCATGACAAAAACCCCAAGCTTTTCCCATACTCCAAATCCCACCCTTTAGGTTTCATCCAATTTCGACCAACTTTGCCTCCAATTTGCCAAATTCTCAAACCTATCTTTCTAAATATCCAAAACACTAAAAACCACATCAGATCACAACAGACAAACATAGATCAACATGCACATAAATCCATTCAAGTAATCAAAACATAAGAATATGATAAACAAGTCAATTTTTACCTAGATCTACAATTTGCATGAATATTTGAACATGAAAAAGGGTAAGTTCTAATCAAGTTCAACAAAATGCATAGATTAACATGTAATTAAAGTTAGAAAATGTTTTATGGCCAAAAATCATGTTCAATCATGCAATTCCACCATATAAACATGTATAGGATAGTGAGAAGGGATATATCACTCACTAATTACAAAATTCAACCAATTTGAGTGTAGATCCAATACGAACAACAATCCAAAGTGATGCAAATCAACCAAATCAATGATCTCTATATTCGAATCAATTATCTATTCTCTAATATTTAATTTGGTTTATTTAGATTAATTTGGGTGATTTTGGACGAATCTATGGTTATATGGGGTTTAGATCTGATTTGGGAGAGAAAGAAAAGTTTCAATTTGACTCTACAGCCTCTTATTTATAGTAAGTCTCGAATTAGACTAATGGACTTACTTATGGGCTTAATTAATTACACACTAATTCTGGCTAGTAGTTATTAAAATTTAAAATTGGCATAACTTTCTAACCGTAAGTTTATTTTTCTATTATGACCACTTTATAAATATGAAATCATCATCATGAAATAATGGACCTGGTTTGAGACCATAATTTGACCCCAATCAATATTTATAGCCTAAAAAGATTTTCAGGGTCAAAATGGTCATATAAAAATTCAGGAAAAATCATAAATGTGTAAAATATTGCTAAGAGTCATATCCCAAAATTATAGAATCATACGACCTTAAATGAATAAAATAAAATATTTTACGATCCTCCGTTATGTAAAATATGGGTCGTTACATATGCCATATGAAAATGATGATTGTTAAGTCTATTATTCACTTGCTAATTAAATTGTGTCCTCATGGGGTTTAGTCCCCATATAAACTATCAAGATCGTTGTTACTAATGATTTTTTAAATTTGAAGTGGATGAAATTAAATAGTGCAAGTACACATTAATAATATCCTAAATGCATTGCTTATGTTTTGTTAACATTAATTATGTAATTAATAGCATTTTTAATTAATCTTATTAGTCATGTTATGTATTAGTTTTGTTAAAAATAAGTTTTCTTGTAATGTATTGATGTTTTTCTTTTGATTCTGTAGGAGTTTTACATAGAGCGGCAGTAGATGGAGAGAAAGCTATTTGGGTGGAGGAAGTTCCAGATCTGGAAGAATCAATTTTTGAATCACCGCAAAGTGATATGTACACACTATGTGATCTAGTTGGTGGTGGGTTTTTATTTTGTCCGATTATCACTTGTGTTCTATATAATCTTCTTACTTGTTATTTGTAAGCCACTTGATTATTTCTAAGTTGTGATACATTAAAGTCATTTGGTGTTTTGTTGTTTGTTATGTATGGTGAATGATTATACGTTGAATTGTGATTTTTTTATTTGTTGTATATTATGAGTGATGAAGTTGCTTTGTATGACATTTGTGGAATCTGTACGTGTTGTGAAAATTAATTATGTAATTGATGTTGCATAGTTTAAACTTTTATATGAAATCGAGCCGAAACTTTTATATGAAATTTGCATGTTGGAATTTGATATAGGAAATGAAATTTCCAAACGCTTGCATGCATTTTAGATTTTGGAAAGATTGTACGTTTCAATAATGATTATTATCGTTACAATTATCTAATTTTTCACGATAATAACCATTATAAAATTTCCATTAGTCAAGGTAACAACCGTTACAATTTTCAAAGAGTAACGATTATCATCGTTCTATTTTCCATGGCAAAAATTTGCCATGTACATGATACGAACGAGTATAACCATTACAAATTTAATTTTTATCAGTTATAATTAATACAAATACCCTACTTGGTTCAGTGTTATATTGAATACACAGACTCAGGCAAGTAAACGTGGAAGTGACCATATTACGAATGTATTTAGTGGTTGTATAGTTACGAGCTTGCATGGATCAACATGAAAAAATTTATTGGTAAGTATATTTATATTTCTATTTGTCAACATTAAATCAGTTTATTTGTATATTTTAATTGATAAGCATTTTATCTATTATATTTAATGCACAAATATTTTGATATATATTAATTTAATTTATATGTGAGATATTATTATAATATTAGAAAGGTTAAATATTAAAGTTACCATTTTTTTTTCTAATAAGGCTCCCACTAGTCTTTTATGTTTCTCGAAACCCTAAGACGAAACTTATAAATATTTCGAATTCACCGGTGGGTGTTTTTACTTGTCTATCATGGGATTCTGACCTTGAGCAAACCTCAACAAATCATATTCCCATATACGATTGATAACTCATTATCAGTTGTATCATATACAACTCATAACATGTGGTTCCTTGTCCTAATTTAATTTTTACCATGAGGAAAGCTCAACAAGAAAAAAGAGATTATTCACTTGTACCCACCATTTCATGATAGCCTAAGTGTACTATACATACCTTGAGGAAAGCTCAATAAATATGTATAAGTATCTTGTCTTGTCTGCTCTATATATTAATAGTACTACATATAACATCCCTAGCTTGAGGTAATCTTAACAACTAAAGAGTATGCAAGTAATCTATTAATGTATAAATGGTATATGACAAATTTGTATTAAAGATTCATAATATTTAATATATTTAATTGAGTGATATCAACTTATGGAATAATGTATTTCTTATGGAATATCCCCATGATTCAAGTATCAGACGCATCTGAAGCCATGATATATATGTAACGAACCATAAATTTACCACTTTGAAAATGGAACATTTGGTTATTTTAAATATTCAATTGTAGAATTTTCAAACTTAAACAATCAAGTTTTATATGATAAATAAGAATGGTAAACTTATTTTTGATATTGAATAAGGATTTCGGATTTCCATTGTAAAATTGACAAATGTCGGATTCCAATGAAGAAGATAAATATTGATGAAATTTGTTTAAAGGATAAATGATTCCTTTTAAATATATATATATATAATCGATATCAAACTCATTTAATAATAATAGTAATTTAATTTATAATGGTTTGATAAATATATAAAACTTATTTTATAAAAATTAACATATTTCGTCGCATATCGATAAATCGATGTCGCATTTTTATAAAAATATTTGGATATTGTTTTAGATTATTTTATAAGTTAAATATGCTTGTTTTAATTATTTAAAGATAATAATAAATTTATTTTGAAGTTTGGTTTACATGAATAAATAGTTTAACAAAAAAATCAAGATGTGACTGTAAAACGTTTTGTCGATTAAAAGTTATCGCAATGTTATCACACCTTTGTTAATATGTTTTAACATTTACATTACACATTTTAATAACTTAGAATGTTTAATTTTATTAATTAAGATTAGAAAACTTCTAGAAATTATTAGTAAATGTAAGTAAGAATTAACAAAAGTAAGAAAAAGTAAACATCAAATCAATATCACATCAAAACCAACATAATTATTATTTTATTTAGCTTAGTTCTCAAGGGATTAAGACATAAAATAAGAAGTGGAAGGATGATGTTAAGTTTTGAAAAAGTGGAGTTTGCTTTAGGTTGAAGTAAGGTTAGTTTTGTAATTTGGTAAGAGGTTATTTTGGTAAATTACCACTTCTTTCTTTTTCTATAAATACCCACCTCCTTCTTCACTTTCATTCGCATTTCTTCTTCTTATTTTCTCAAGCTTCTTTATCTTCTTACTCTTCTCTTTAATGGCTTCCAAGCCATAGAAAAAAATTAGAAAGAGATAATGATGCAGCAAGGCATATGGGAATTCAAAAGTTAAACCATATTAGGTCGTACACGAGCTTAAGACGTGCATGCTTGACGAGTCGGTTACGAGCTAAGGAGGGGGCCCTAAGTCGTTTCCGAGATAACAAAGGTCGAGTATCATGGACTTCGGAGTTGAGTCGTCCCCGACTTAGTTTGAGTCGTCTACGACTCAGTGTGAATCGACCACGACTCAACAAGACACGGGAAGAAAAGGCACGAGTCACTGGGAAGGAGTTTGGGGCGGCCATGAGTCCAGACCGACCTAAGGAATCAGGGAAGGAGTTTGGGGCGGCCATGAGTCGGGACCGACCTAAGGAATCAAGTTTAAGAAAGATACGACCTAACTGCAAGGCCATGAGTCGTCCAGTATTAAGTCGGTTGAAGGGACATGACACAAGTAAGCTTGAGTCGTTGGAAGCTGTTGAGTCGCATGAAGTGATGAGTCGTGAGTCGCAGTGTCTTGAGTCGGATGTGATGAGGCAGGCCTGTTGAGTCGCGCTGAGTGTTTTTGTGCCATGAGTCGTAGGTCGTTGCCGACCTAGTATGAGTCGTAAATTGTTCTTGAGTCGGAGGCGGACCTTACATGAGTCGTTGCTTTGTGTTCTGTTGTAAGGGGTTGGAGTTGCGTGTGTTGAGTCGGTAACGACTTATGATGAGTCGGCCGAAATGAGTCGTGTATGTTGGGTCGGTGCCGACTTAGGAGTTGGGTGTTGTATGTTGTGTTGAGTTGTAACTTCTATAAATAGCGTGTGTGTTGTAATTTTTGTTGTTGTTGATTTTGGAATAAAATTCTCTTTTGTTAGCTTTGTGCTTTCATACCAATTGGTAGTTGAGTGTAATCTCCTATCTCCACTTACGTCATTCGAGTGCGCTCGAATCCACGTTTGTTGAAGCCGATTCACGGAATCTAGTGCGCTAGATCAACGTGCGAAGAATCGTAGATCTTTGAACACGGTATAGTGCGCTATCAACGTGTTTGAGATAGCTAGAGTTCGGTATCTTTGGATCAACGAACTTGGGCATTTTGGTATCTTCAACTCACCGATTGCTACATTTCATCGATTGAAGTTTTGTTTGATTAATCCGCTGCGTCATTTTTTGGTATCAGAGCCATACTTAGCCAATCATAGCTAAGTTTGATTCTTGGAGCCAAGTTTTTGAAGTTTTTGAAGTTGGAAGGAGTTCATCGTGTTCATATTGAAGTTGCATCAAGTTTGGAGAGTTTGATCCATTTCATTTTGGATCGAGGAGTTGGATTTTGTTTGGATTTTGAATTGGTGATTTGCGCGCCAAAGTTTTGAAGGTTTTGGAGTGAGCCGAGGCAAGTCTTGACCGAGCCAAGCAAAGTTGTGAAGAGTCAAGGCCGAGACAAGCATTGCCGAGACAGTTGAGCCTAGATTGCCTTATCGTGTGAAATTTTGAAGTATTGTGTTCAATTTGTTGAAGTTTGTGAAAATTTTAACCATGCCACCAAGGAGAGCTAATCGTCATCAAAACGTTGAAGCTTTGTATCGTAGAGAAGAAGCCGAGCTTATGGAACAACGTATTAATGAGAAATTTGATGAAGGCATTGGTAAATTGGAGAGATTGATGAATGATTTAAATCAAAGGAGGAGATCACCAAACTCGAACCATGGAGGAAACCGAGTTTCGCCATTGGTTACGGAAGCGAGGAGGGTATCACCACATTCTTGTAGAGATAGAAGAGAAACATCAATTTCATCACGAAGAGATCATCATGACTATGCACATGAAGAAAGAAGAAGTCATCGAGAATTTGACCATGAAGTATATAGAGATGAAGAGAGACATAGTCAAAGAAGCATGCATGAGAGAAGGGATGATGTTAGTCGAGATCGATGTAGGCGTACCTTTGATTTTGTTGAAGAGGGTGATAGAGCAAGTATTCCTTATAGAGATCGAGACCAAATTCGAAATTCTTACCGTGATGTGGAGGATGATCGTCGTTGGGAGTCGGGTATGAAAATGGAAATTCCAGAATTTAAAGGCGGAATGGTTGCTGAGGAGTTTTTAGATTGGTTGTCTAATGTGGAGGAAATCTTTGATTTCAAGGAGGTGCCGGAGAATAGAAGGGTGAAGTTAGTTGCTACAAGGCTGAGGGGAAGAGCATTGGCATGGTGGCAGCAAACTAAACTTACTCGAGAACGAATGGGGAAGTCAAAGATAGAATCTTGGGAGAAGATGAAAAAGTTGATGAGATCTACTTTCTTACCTTACAACTACCAGTCACTTATGTACCAAAGGTTGCAGAATCTGAGGCAGGGGACGAAGTCTGTTAGTGATTATGCTGATGAATTTTACCAACTCATTGCTAGAAACGATATTATGGAGACAGAAGAACAGCTGACAGCTAGATTCGTTGGGGGTTTGAGAATGCAGATCCAGGATATGGTTAATATGTTTGATCCTAGATCCGTTGTAGAGGCACATCAGAAAGCGTTAGCTTGGGAGAAACAAGGAAGGCGTGGAGGTGGTGTGTTTACTAACTCTAATAATCAAGCAAGGGGTGCTGGTGGAAGTTCTAATGTTCCTAAACCAGTTACAAAACCAGTGGTGAAGGAGGTTGAGAAGGCGAAGGCTAGTAGTATTTTCAAATGTTATAATTGTCAGGAGTTGGGTCACAAAAGCAACGAATGTCCGAAGCCGAAGAAGAGAACCATGGTTGCAGAGGTTGAGGCAGATGATGGTGAGGAGGCAGAGTATTCAAATGTACCTTATGTTGAGGAGGAAGAAGAAGTGTCGGGAGATGAAGGATGTAATCTTATGATGAGGAGAAGTTGTTTGACACCAAAGCAAGAGGAGGATTGTAGTTGGCTGAGAAGCAATATTTTCCAATCGACATGTACTATTCTGGGAAAGGTCTGCAAGTTTGTTATTGATGCAGGAAGTTGTGATAATATTATTTCTACAGAAGCAGTAAGAAAGTTGAACTTGAAGACCGAGAAGCATCCTAAGCCATACAAGCTAGCATGGTTAAGGAAAGGAGGTGAAGTGAAAGTGTGTCGAAGAGCTTGTGTGAATTTTTCAATCGGAAAGAAGTACAAAGATGAAATATGGTGTGATGTCGTAGATATGGATGTTTGTCACTTATTGTTGGGCAGACCATGGCAGTTTGATAGAGCAGTTCAGCATGACGGTCGTGCCAACAGTTACAGTTTCATGTTCGAGGGTACTAAAATCACTTTAGTTCCTAAGAGACAGCAGCAGAAGGAGAGCAAGCTAGAAGAGATTGAAGAATTGAAAACTCTGTTGACTTTGAAGGAGTTTGTTAAAGAAGTGGAGGAAGAACCGGAAGTGTTTTTGTTGATTGGGAGAGAGAGTAGCGAAGAAGTTGAGATTCCTGAAGAAGTGAAGCCTGTTTTGAAAGAGTTTGAAGATGTCTTTCCAGAGGAGTTACCGAAGGAGTTACCACCACTTAGAGACATTCAACATCAAATTGATCTTGTTCCGGGAGCAGTGTTACCACACCGACCACATTACAGAATGAGTCCGAAGGAACATGAGGAGTTACGAAGGCAGGTGGAAGAATTACTTGAACAGGGTCGTATTCAGGAAAGTTTGAGTCCGTGTGCTGTACCTGCATTGTTAGTACCAAAGAAGGACGGAACTTGGAGAATGTGCACTGATAGTAGAGCTTTGAATAAGATCACTGTTCGTTACAGATTTCCTATGCCGAGGTTGGATGATTTGTTGGATCAGTTGAGTGGGGCAACTATATTCTCGAAAATTGATTTGAAGAGTGGTTATCATCAAATTCGTATCAGACCTGGAGACGAATGGAAGACAGCTTTCAAAACTAGAGAGGGGTTGTACGAATGGTTGGTTATGCCATTTGGTTTGTCTAATGCACCTAGTACATTCATGCGGGTGATGAATCAAATTTTTAGACCATTCATTGGAAAGTTCGTCGTGGTTTATTTCGATGATATTTTGATTTATAGCAGGAGTACGGAGGAACATGTTCTACATTTGAGGGAAGTGTTGCTTATTCTTCGTGAAGAACAATTTTATGCTGCTACAAAGAAATGTGTGTTTATGACACCTAGTGTTTTATTCCTGGGTTATGTTGTTTCAGGGAAAGGTATTCAAGTTGACCAGAGCAAAGTTGAAGCAGTCAAGAATTGGCCACAGCCAAAGACAATTACAGAAGTGAGAAGTTTTCATGGGCTAGCGTCATTCTACCGAAGGTTCATACCACACTTCAGTAGCGTGATGGCTCCAGTGACTGATTGCATGAAGGGTAAACAGTTTGTGTGGTCAGAGGAAGCGGGGGTTGCCTTTGAGAAGATTAAGGAATTGTTAACGTCTGCACCAATTCTTGTTCTACCTAATTTTCAGTTATTGTTTGAATTGCATACTGATGCTTCGAAGGTTGGTATTGGAGGAGTTCTGAGCCAGAATGGAAAGCCAGTTGCTTATTTTAGTGAGAAACTGTCAGGGGCAAAGATGAGATACAGTACATATGACGTTGAATTTTATGCTGTTGTTCAGGCTGTTAAGCATTGGAGACATTACTTATTTCAGAAGGAATTTGTTCTGTACACTGATCACGAAGCTTTGAAACATTTACAGGGGCAAGATAAAATTTCTGCGAGACATGCATCATGGATTACTTATCTGCAGCAGTTTACTTTTGTCGTTAAGCACAAATCAGGGGTGACAAATCGAGTAGCTGATGCTTTGAGTAGGAGGAGTCATTTACTAACGACAATGAAGGTTGAAGTAACGGGGTTTGAATTACTACCAGAGATGATTGAAAAGGATCCTTACTTTGTGAAATATGTTGAGAAAGTGAAGGATGGAAGTGCGGATGAATTTATGTTGGTTGATGGTTTTCTGTTTAAAGGAAATCGTTTATGTATTCCGGATTGTAGTTTGAGGATGAAAATTGTGAAGGAATTGCACGAGGAAGGACATGTGGGCCGTGATCGTACTTTGCAGTTGATTTCACAGTCTTACTTTTGGCCGTCGATGAGGAAAGAGGTTGAGAGGTTCGTGGAGCGATGTCATATTTGCCAGGTTTCAAAGGGGACAGCAACGAATGCAGGGTTGTATATGCCGTTACCAGTACCATCTAAGCCATGGGTTGATATCAGCATGGATTTCGTTTTGGGTTTGCCGAGAACTCAAAGGGGAAATGATTCGATATTTGTTGTGGTGGACAGGTTTTCAAAGATGGCACATTTTGTTGCTTGCAAGAAGACAGCAGATGCAGTTCGAGTCGCACAGCTATTTTTCAAGGAGATTTATCGACTTCATGGTTTACCAGAATCTATTGTTTCTGACCGAGATACTCGTTTTCTGAGTCACTTTTGGCTGAGTTTGTGGAAGATGGTGGGAACGAAACTGAAATTTAGTAGTGCTTATCATCCACAAACTGATGGACAGACAGAAGTTGTTAACAGGTCATTGGGGAATTTGTTGCGTTGTCTTGTACAGGATAATTTGAGAAGTTGGGACATGAAGCTATGCCAGGCAGAATTTGCTCATAATCATGCAGTAAATCGTAGCACAGGATTCAGTCCGTTTCAGATTGTTTATTCAAATTTACCCAGGGGGCCGTTGGATTTGGCAGTAGTCCCACAATCGAAAGGAACAGTTAAACGAGCTGTCGATTTTGTTGATGAGCTGACTGAATGTCATAAAATCGTTCAGGAACGATTGGAGAAATCAAATAAGAAATATAAGAAGTTTGCAGATTTGAAACGTCGGAATGTTGAATTTAAGGAAGGTGATTTGGTTTAAGCAGTATTAACAAAGGATCGTTTTCCGGTGGGTGCTTATAACAAGTTGAAGGCACGAAAAATTGGTCCAGTTGAAGTTTTGAAGAAAATCAATGAGAATGCTTATCGATTAAAGTTACCAGATGATGTTTATACTTCTGATGTTTTTAACATCAAACACTTAATTCCGTATCATGGGAATGAGATTGTTGAGAAAGAATTTACAAATTCGAGGTCGAATTTTTCTCAACCAGGGGAGGATGATGCAGCAAGGCATATGGGAATTCAAAAGTTAAACCATATTAGGTCGTACACGAGCTTAAGACGTGCATGCTTGACGAGTCGGTTACGAGCTAAGGAGGGGGCCCTAAGTCGTTTCCGAGATAACAAAGGTCGAGTATCATGGACTTCGGAGTTGAGTCGTCCCCGACTTAGTTTGAGTCGTCTACGACTCAGTGTGAATCGACCACGACTCAACAAGACACGGGAAGAAAAGGCACGAGTCACTGGGAAGGAGTTTGGGGCGGCCATGAGTCCAGACCGACCTAAGGAATCAGGGAAGGAGTTTGGGGCGGCCATGAGTCGGGACCGACCTAAGGAATCAAGTTTAAGAAAGATACGACCTAACTGCAAGGCCATGAGTCGTCCAGTATTAAGTCGGTTGAAGGGACATGACACAAGTAAGCTTGAGTCGTTGGAAGCTGTTGAGTCGCATGAAGTGATGAGTCGTGAGTCGCAGTGTCTTGAGTCGGATGTGATGAGGCAGGCCTGTTGAGTCGCGCTGAGTGTTTTTGTGCCATGAGTCGTAGGTCGTTGCCGACCTAGTATGAGTCGTAAATTGTTCTTGAGTCGGAGGCGGACCTTACATGAGTCGTTGCTTTGTGTTCTGTTGTAAGGGGTTGGAGTTGCGTGTGTTGAGTCGGTAACGACTTATGATGAGTCGGCCGAAATGAGTCGTGTATGTTGGGTCGGTGCCGACTTAGGAGTTGGGTGTTGTATGTTGTGTTGAGTTGTAACTTCTATAAATAGCGTGTGTGTTGTAATTTTTGTTGTTGTTGATTTTGGAATAAAATTCTCTTTTGTTAGCTTTGTGCTTTCATACCAATTGGTAGTTGAGTGTAATCTCCTATCTCCACTTACGTCATTCGAGTGCGCTCGAATCCACGTTTGTTGAAGCCGATTCACGGAATCTAGTGCGCTAGATCAACGTGCGAAGAATCGTAGATCTTTGAACACGGTATAGTGCGCTATCAACGTGTTTGAGATAGCTAGAGTTCGGTATCTTTGGATCAACGAACTTGGGCATTTTGGTATCTTCAACTCACCGATTGCTACATTTCATCGATTGAAGTTTTGTTTGATTAATCCGCTGCGTCAGATAATGTCAAAATATTTACAAAATATTCAATAGAAATCAATGTTCATCCTCTTCAAATCAAACTCATTTTTTTTTCACATTTTACCTCTTCTTCTCTCCGCCATAACTTCTTCAAAAGAGAACCAAAATACAAAATCCTTTTTTTTAAATTAGGATTTCTCTAGTGGCTACAAATTTTGTGTTGAACCCTTTATCTCATTCTAAATTTAAACTCGTCAAAAATCCAGTTCTATCCGGTGTATTTTCTGGTCCATTTTTTAAACCAGAGAATAAGTCATTTTGTTTTGATTATAACTTGATCATAACAGAACCAAATTAGGAAATTCTTTTTCTGAAATCATATAAATTTTAGTTTCTACAACTTTTATATTGATCATTTTTCCCAGTTTTGTGGTTTTCTGTACCTGAAACTTAATTCTTTGAAGTGCATTTTCGAGCTTTATTTTTATCAATCCGAAAATACCTCTTCTTCATTCTATCACATCTTCCTCAAAATTAATCAGAATCAAGTGATTCTTTTTTAAATTCAAGAGAAAATAATTTTCAAGAACTTTTCAGTTAATAAGCTTTTCAAATTTTGAGAATAAGAGAGTCAAAAACAGGAGAGAAGATGACCTATTTTTCGGGTCTAATTTTTAGAATTCAAGTTCCAATCTCTACCGCTTCTTCTCTATATTTTCGACCAACATCCATCTCAAAGCTCAGCCAAGCTATTGGAAGAAAGAGAGTGTTTTTTGCTAGTTTTTAATGTAGTAGGAATTAATTAGTGAAGCACCGGTCGATTAGAATGTTGGTAGGAAGTTAATCGCTTTGGTTTACGGTGAGAAACTCTATTTAGCATCTCTATTTATATTTATATATATATATATATGTATGTATGTATGTATGTATGTATGTATGTATATATGTACATGTTTGATGTTGTGTTATGATTGCTATGAATGCTTATATATGCTTTGATCATAAAGTATCGATTATGTGATATGATTGTTAAATTTATTTACCAAGTCACATTGATACACGTCGATAAGCACAAAGGAAATCACTTTCCTTTTGAAAATGAAATGGTGTATATGAAATGCTTAAACCTTTTCGAAATAGTTTTGACATGAGTTAGAAATGTTTTATAAACATTTAAATATGTTTAAAGAAATAAAGAAAGAAAATCAACGTTTCATCTTGTACATTTTAAATATGTCCGAAATTTTTTTCCAAAAAAATCATGCTTTTTGCAGTAAAGAGAGCAATGTTTAAAATTTGATATTCTAAATGTTTTAAAAATATGAAATAAATTGTAGAATATTTTAGAATGTTTTAAAAGATATTTAGGTTGAAAATATGGATATTTAAATGACATAAAAGCCGTTTTGAAGAATATAACTTTTAAAACGCTATTTGCAACACTTTTCGCAACGCTTTTCGCAGCAGTATGAAATAACTTTTGAAATGCAGTTTAAACTTAACAATTCTTTCCTATATATTTTGTGAATGAGTTTAAAATAACAATTAATTCATTTAATTTGGAAGTTTTAATGAGAGTTTGAATAAATGGGTAAGAGGAATTGTTTATACAACTTAAACAATAAGTGAAAAAGATTGAATATAATAACAAACTGAGTATGCGGAAATGACTAGTACATTTTTCCTGCTTGTGAGATCTGGGAAGATAAAACAATGTTTAATTAAGGTTAGGGATGAAGCGACCAGTGCCTTGAACTTACCTGGCCTATGTTTTCTTTTCTTAGACGAAGGGTGGAACATATCAAATGGAAAGCCCGAATGCTCTATATATAAGTTCTTTGAATTTATTATAAATGGTCTATATATAAGATTTATAAAAGGGAAAGTCTATTTAGACACAAAATGTAGATATAATTGGTGAAAAATCGATCTGCACCATCGGATTGCACCCTGATTTCCACCTCCCATATAAGGACAAAAATATCCAACGGTCATGAATTTTTGTGTTTCCAATTTGTGTCTATTTTTGTGTCTAAATAGCCGCTCCCTTTATAATGGTATTTTATAAATAAATGGAATTATAAAAGTGTTTTATAAATATTAGGAATGAGATTGTAATCAATATATGGGTTTGCAATTGAAATTTAGAAAAGAATTTATAATGGATTTTATAATAATAAGATTTGAAAGGAATGAATTTGTAAATAAGAGTTTTATAAGTAATTAAATAATAATTGGATTTTGACTTTAAATGGAATTTGTTAGTAAAGAAATTTTGTATATGAAAGTTTATAAAATATAAATGTAATTTATAAACACTGTTTAGTAAGTCTGAAATCAATTTAAATTGATAAGTTAAATGTGAAAGTTTTATTAAAAGAATTATATTCGCAATTTTGGACAGTAAATAATCCTTTAAATTAAATGGATGTTTTGGAAAGTGATATTATAAAAAGGGAATATTTTCCTTAAGTTAAAAGTTTTATGAAGATTTAATAAATGATTTGGAAATATTTTCCCTAAGTTCAAAGTTATAGCTTGAATATAATAATCTTTGATTAAGATTTAGTGAATGATTTGGAAAGGTTTTTCTAAGTAAAAGAGAAAATGAATTGGAATTATTCGAGGATTTAAGAAAGGTTTAAACAAACCAAATGATTTGATAAATGACGCTTAATGATTCGATATACTCTTGAAAAGAAAATGGAATAAATTGAAAAGAATATATCTATGAAAGATATTTTATAAAAGATGAAGTAATTGATTGATGATTGATATCCATATATGAACTTAACATCTTTTAAATTGATAACTGGCTTCGAAGGAATCGGGGTCGGATTTGGATAATTCCTATCCGAAAACCACTTCGAACCAATGAATACGTTCGAATGTGAAGACATGTTGAAGATAATGATTGTTGAAGACCGTTGATCTTCATAGCGTGAAGACTGCTTGTTGAACATGCTCTGGATAGCTCCCATTATAGAGTTATTAATAGCAGTGGTCTCCTCATGATGAAGATTTTCGGATTGCAAGGACTACTCGCAACTATTGGTAGTAGGAGAGTGCCTTCAGTTTGTCCTGTTCCTGGACAACTTGTATGGACGTTTGTCTGACATTGCATTTCTAATGATTGCGTACATTGGTTTTTACAAACATATATCAGTAGTGGCCGAGAAGACAACTTCTCTTAGCTTAACACCCTCCTTGAGACGTACGAGCTCAAGGGTTGTATTTTTGTGGAAGGCAATTAGCAATTAACGGAAATGACAATGTGGCATTCGAAGATATGATATGTGCTATGTGAAAAGGTAATCGTTACCCCAAACCTCATTAAATCGGAAATGACCGAAGCAGGATTAGATGCAGCAAGGCTAAGTGGGTCATTCCCAAGTAGGGTATAGTCATCCCCTTCTAGATATATTTCTTTCCGCTATGACGTTCGAGATGTAAATTAATATGGTTTGTATGCTATGAGGGCCCTCGGATAAAGGTCGGTAACGACCGGGGGATGACATATTCGGTACTATCTAGTTACAGAGGTGGGTCGGTCTTATGTTGGCAAAGGCTCCTTTGTTCTGTTCGTCGGGGCATCCATCTAGCGGTGTACCCATTTCGGAAGGTAGATCCTTTACTGCTCATTTGTATGGAAATCCATTCCCCAATAAGAACCTATGGTTTTGTTTGTCGAGCCTAGTATGCTGAAATTTAATAATGGTAACAGTTTCGGCTAAGATTAATAAGTTTATTTGCAAATGATTTCAAAGAGATATCATTAAAAATAATATCAATTTTTTTGATATAAAAGTGTTTTAGTTATCATAAGGTAAAAACCCATCTGTGTTTATGTGTGGGAATGGTCTTATGAGATACTTTTTATTTTTAAAGGATTTTATCCTAAGGCCGATATATGACACTGTCATTTATATTTGAGTTTCTCACGCTGGTTTATCAAGCCTATCCGAGTATTTTCAATACTCGGGTCAGATTTGAGTAGTTTCAGGTTTAGTCGAAGACGGTTGGAGTTTCCAAGGAGTGCAAGAGATATTCATCTATGTATGACATATTCTATTATCCGCTGTGCTTTGTTAAGTTTTAGTTTAATGTTTTTCAGTAATTATAAGGATAGGTGTTTATAACCGTCCAAGCTGAATTTAGGTTAGACTTAGATATATGTATTTAAAAGTTTTCCGCTGTAAACATATTGTTCAATATTATATGCTATTCCATTCTGTGAGATTTTGTTGTGTCTTATTTTCTTTATTATCCTTCATGTTTTCGTCCTTTCGCGCAATTTGAGTTGGACATGTGTGGTTTATTGTCGGTTCAAAGGGTACGACAAAATGGACCATGAAATTTGGTATCACAGCTGAAGGTTAAGCGAGAACCTTGGTTTTGGTGGGGTAAAGACTCATCAGAGAAAGTATTAGTAATACCCTAGGATGGGTAACTCATTATAGATAGGGTTAGTAACACCCTAGAATGAGTTGAGTATATTATATATGAGCACATATTTGATAATGTTATATATATATAAGTTTTGTTCTGAAAAATTGGTAAATGAAATAATTTTACCTAGGATTATATTTTGAATATAAAGATATATCTTTAAAAGTTATATAGTTAGAAATCAAGATAGTAAAATTTAAATATGAACATCTTGTGATTAGAATTTCACGATTTGATTATAAGATGTTTCATAAAGATAATCGATAAGTAAGAAATCTGATAAGGTAACTATGATCTTTAATACTTAGTCCAAAATAATAAATTAAGAAATGTGTAACGAGACGGATTTTGCCCGCTCGAAAATCGACATCCATACTTCATTTCGTACTCGAATGCCATAGATTCGACCGTTCAAATCCGATTCGCCGGAGCTTATAACAGCATTAAGTAAACAACACAGCGGAATAAAAGAATAATACATTGATATACAGCTTTGATACAATATCTGATAAAACAGATGATCCAATAGATATCAATATACATCAGAGATATGATACAATAAATAGCAGCGGAAAAGAAAATAGATAACATCTAGCAGCGGAACAATATAACTCTAAGATAGTCTTCAAAAGAGAATTCCGAGAACTGTAACTCCATTTCCAAGAATCAATCCAGCAATAGCTCGAACCCCCAATAACGATGCATAAAGCTCAGCAAGACTGGTGCGATCCAAAGACTGAACTCACTCTAGATAATCTACTAAACCTGACTATCTGAAAAACCCAACTCTAGACTGCTCGTGTAGAAAATAATGAGCACCCAAAGTTTAGGAAAGAAACAATAAACTCCGGATCAGTCGTGGGACTGGTGTGAGCAACAAAAACAGTTTATCTTTTAAAACATTCAACAAAAGATTTTCAAAGTCAATTCGCAACGCTTTTTAAAAATGAGACTACCATAAGGCCTCCCGCACACACACACAATGCAAACGCAGAATCGGAGGAGATTTCTCCTTATGATAGTCAAAGATGCTTGATACGCATTAAAAAGAAACATTTGGTATTATTACTAGTGCATAGTGTAGTATAAATCATTTCGAAAGTAAAGATATAAATCTTAGCCAACATACGACCATTATCGTATGCCTACTATAGCTACCATGTTCAATAGCAGGTTACCGCTACATTCCATGGCAGGTTATACAACTAAAACCGTACAAGTCTCGTATTGTTTCTTTGGATTTCCAACGAATGATCAGGCCAAGGAACTTCCCATTGCCACATGAGAATGCCTCTGGATGGACATCCCCGAGAACCAAACCGGATCTCTACCAACACAAGGCCGGGTTACCCCTAACTGAGTAACAACTGACCGAATATGCCATCCCCCGGTCCTTTGGGACCTTTCAACCGAGCGCTCGTAATCAATTCACACAATCATAAAGTGTTCTCAATATGAGTAAGTATCTGGGCTCCATACCATGATACCACCCTTTTCCAGAAGGAAATGCACATATCCTAAAGGGCGCTACCCCTCATAACCTTGCTGCTTCTTTCCTGTTTTGACCATTCACGGGGTGTGAGGCTCGACGAAGTCACGTCCACAAAAACATACTTTATACAAAAGCCATGCTTTGGGTCAACAAATGATCATAGAAATGATCACTAAGATAGACGATCAAATAAATGAACCTATCACAAATAATCAACACAATGATCATTTCACAGCAACACTCAACATGTCACATTACCAAATTGGGAATATATCGCTGATAACTTTCAACTACATAACCTCTGAGCTCGTACGTCTCAGAGAAGGGTGTTAAGCTAAGAGAATAAATTCTTCGCCACCAACAGAAATATATTTGAAAGAAATCGGCTTTATATCTCAATTTGTAATGTCAGACATACAATCCATACAAGTCTGTTCCGGGCTCAAACAGAACCGAAGGCACTTACAAAGAAGTCCTTGCAATCCGGATATTCACAATCCTGATCGGATTTCCCATCACTTAGGGAGTCTCTATACCGTTGCAACTCAGTGCAGAGACAATCGATAGGTCATACTATCGTTCTTGCAAATACCCGGTCTTCACCACCGGTCTTCAAATGCTATCCATAACGACGTATCACATATTCGGAATGGGTTATACGACCCAAAGGTCCTTTCCCGGCTAACCCGAATAGTAAGCGCAACATTTAAAACATATGGATAAGGAATTTCAATTAAGTCACAACTTAATAATCCAAAACTTTTCTTTCAAATGGTTTACACAAATTACCATTTCAATTGGATTAACTCGTTAAATCTTTAAATCAAAGATTTAACTCATAGCTTTCAAAATTCGATTAACTTGTTGAATCTTTAAATCAAAGATTCAACTTATAGTTTTCAAAATTCGATTAACTTGTTGAATCTTTAAATTAAAGATTCAACTTATAGCTTTCAAAATCATTTCCAAAGATTCATTCATAGCCTTTCAAAAACAATTTCAATTCAAGTTGGATTAACTCATTCGGCCTTTGAATCAAAGATTCATTTCATAGCTTTCAAAATTCGATTAACTTGTTGAATCTTTAAATCAAAGATTCAACTTATAGTTTTCAAAATTCGATTAACTTGTTGAATCTTTAAATCAAAGATTCAACTTATAGCTTTCAAAATCATTTCCAAAGATTCATTCATAGCCTTTCAAAAACAATTTCAATTCAAGTTGGATTAACTCATTCGGCCTTTGAATCAAAGATTCATTTCATAGCTTTCAAAACATTTCAATTCTATTTCAGCTTGAAACCTTTTCAACATAATTGGGAGATCCTTTCTTTAAAATGAAAGCTATTATTATTTGAAAACAAGTAGTTTTCGTTTCTAAGATATTCGATCTTATTTATACAAGTTAAATCTTTTGGGTTAATTCAAATTCCCAAAATAACACCTCAAAAATGGTTTAAAAACCCATATAACTTATTATAAGTTGAATAACTTTTCTTTATATCCTAGTTTCCAGATCATAGAATTCAATTTCAAATATTGAATTCAAATTTCAAAAATTTAAATTTCAAAACTCAATCAAGTTATCCAAACTATATTTCATCTTTGAAATTCCATTTCAAAAGCTTTTCACTTTAATCTCAATCCATTTTCAAAACATTTGAATTCAAATATTCAATTTTATAAATCATTTCAAACATCGGTGACTTAATCGATTTCCTCATGAAATCCATAATTGTGTGTGTATGGTGTGGTCCAGGGGTTTAACACAATAGTGCAACATCATTCAATCATCATAGATCAGAACACAGAAATATACAAATATAAATCAATGAATGAATCATACACAGCTCAATCCACAGTACAAAATATCACAAATCAGTTAGGACAGTCAATTCAAAGTATCTTATACAATATAATCATTCATAAGTAAGGTCAAGCATTTAATAATCATTTATAAACTGGATTAATTTATTATTTAAACCCTAAATTAATTCAATTTAATTTCCAATTATATCAATTACTTATGAATTAATTATCCAATCCTGATTAATAAATCACAAATCGTTTGATATAAATCAATTTATCAAACATATAAATAAATTAATTATTCTTAGTTCATCATATTAATTAAATCAACATTTTAAACCAATTTCCTAATTAATTAACTTTAATTAATTATTTAAAGAAATTAAATCTTTTTAACTTCTTACCATTAAGCAATCATCTCATACAAATAAATCATTAATCACCAGTTAACCTTTAACAATAAATTGATCAAAATATCCAATTTGAAATTACACTTCGTAATTAACCTCTTAATTACTTTCACTAAGTAATTAACAATTTGCATTTGATTATCTTAATTTATAAATCCAATTAATTATCAAAATTAACCACATTAATTTAATTACTTAATAATCTCTAGTTAATTATCTTCATTAACTAATAACATTTCCTTAATTACTTTCTTAAGAAATTACCTTAATTAATCATTATTAATCATCTTTAATTATACATTTATCTAAATCATTATTTTAAAATCAAATAATTAATTCATTCCTTGATTCTTTTATAAATTAAATTCTTTTATTATCTTAATTATTTTCTTTAATTTACATTACATTTCTATTTTACTTACAACCTTAATTTATAAAGGAATTTTATCAAAAGTCAAGTTTTAAATATTTGTTTGAAAACAAATTTACTTTTAAAAGCTATTTTAATTTAAACCTGTTTTTAAAACATTCTGATTCAAGAACTGATTTGAATTTCTAGATTTGGATTCAAAATAAACTTGAATCCATTATTTTAAACATTTGATTTTAAACTTTGTTTTCAAACCATTAATTTTAAATCTTGATTTAGAATCCAAATTTTCATTTTAAAATTTCAAGATTTAAAAGTTTATTTGAATCTAAGCTTCAAACTGGATTTAAACTTTATCTAACTCTAACTCATAAATTTAAATAAAATTTAAATTTGTTTAAATTCAAGTTACAGTCAGGTTTACAAAAACCTGTAACCAGACTAAACTAACCCGTGGGAAACAATATATATCTTCGAGCTCCACACCCTAAAACTCCGAGTAAATCACGAGATAACTCGAGTAATACCCGAGAGAAAAAAACTCACGTACACCCTTGCAACCACCCAGGCAAAACAACTCCAGGTTCCAAAGCAACGTGCTCGTATACGTGCACAATGGCTGTGGGCGATTCCGACCATCAACGGCGATCATCCCCCACCTACTGACATCACCAAACTTCGACCTAATCATCAGTTCGCTTCCTGGTGGGCTCGAAATCGAATTCGAGTCAAGAACTCAAACCTGGAACAAACAGTTCCAGTTCCATTCAAAACCTGGCAACCGTTCGTGTTCGACGCCTCGACCACCGGAGTTCGTGCAACTCCGGCCACCGCCTCATCTACACCCCAGCTTCCTTCGCTCCAAACCCCGAAGCACTCGATCACTTCTTGGTGACGAACGAGACCAAATACCGCACCATGTTAAAACTAGGTTTAGAAATTTAAAATGCTCGCCGCCTTCACCACCGTCACCGATGGTACCTCCACCTATTTTTTTTATCACCACTATAGGCTCCTCCATCACCAACCAAAACACCGACCTCCAAAGTTCCACCAGTCACCGGAAATTTAGTCGAAACCCAAAACTAATCAAACCCAAATTGCAAACCCAAAACTAATTTAAAACTCGTGATTTTAATTTTAAAAATCGAGTTTCCCAGAATTGATTCGAACTATATGCCTGAATCCACGAAACAAAGTAGTTGATTTTATCACTTCTTTTCAAAATCTTACTGTATTTACTGGCTTTACAGTATTTGACAATCTAAGAATATTTTAAACATGTTTGCAAACTTGAATGATGATTATACCAATTTATTTTGTTTTAGACCTTTAGTCCATCAGTGACTAGATGTACATATATTGAGTGAGTTTTTTTTTTCTTTTGATTTTTAATTTCTGACCCTGTAACTAAACAGAGAAGAGCATTCATGCTCAAAACATACAGACATATTTAACAGCTAACAATATTTCATAATGTATTCAAGTACCAACCACAATATCAAGATATAGAAGTAGATCATGGGTGGAAAGTTGCTCACTGATATAAAAGATTTGGAGGAATAAAAATTATTTTGAAGAAAACCTGAGCCTGTAAACCAGAAGTATGCAGATGTATGCATTCAGTGATAAGGAAATTTGCATACCCCAAACAAAACAGAACATTTCAAACCATCATATCCATCATCATAGACTTAAGCGAATAAAGAAAATCAATTTTCAAAAGGTTTAATGTCTGCTCACCTGTAAATACTTGGAACAGAGAAGATTTATTGTTTGAAAAATGCAGATGATTCCCTTTTTAAATCCTGTTTTGTTGTTGATTTCCTTGTTTGAATGGTTTTAGTTGCTGTTGTTTTCATTTTATTTTTTTTCTACTTGCTATGACTTGAACGAATGAAGTAAGAAGGGATAAATATAGAAGAAATGAGTTATAGGTTTGTAGGCTGATAGTTTTCTTGTGTACAAAATGCATGTTAAGGGTGCTTGCATTAAATGCTAGAAGTATGTTGCATTTATTACCTTAGTCCTTTATGTCTTCAGCCATGACTTATTTTTTTTCTCGTTTACACTCTTATGCTATGTACTGTTATGTATGTTGTACATTTGGTGGCTGTAGTGATTTTATATTACTTCTTTTTTTCTTTGCTTGAGTTCATTATATGTTTATTGTCTCCTTGCCTGCATACTTATATTTCTTTCTTTTGTCTTGTTTTATATTGCCTTGTCTTATATGCTTATGTATTTACATTTTTCATTTGTTTGCTTTGTTTTATGTTTGATAGAAATTTGTTTTGTTTACACTATACACATTTGAATGTAGTTTGTTTCTTGTCTTTTGACTTTTAAATATAAATAAATTTCCATTTTAATATGTCGTTTTAAATTTAGTTGTGTGTTTACTCTATATTTTAGTTAATGTGTTGTTTTGAATTTTAACTATACGTATTTATTTTAATATGTTTACTTTATAGTTTATAGTTTATTCTTTTATGTATTTACTTCCTATTTTACACTAATGTGTTACTATATATGTTATTTCTTTTGTTTACTATTATTATTATTATTATTTTGTATAAATTTAATTTGTCTTGCATACTTACTTTTCATGTTTGTTTTATTTACTTTGTTTTGTTTTATATTTGTTTTAAACACTTTCATTTGCCTTTGTTTATGTACTTTATGTTTTATCCTTATCTCTTTTTACTCCTATTTTTAGTTTAAATATTTATCATAAATTTTACTTTAAAAATTATTGTTTTACATTTCTCTATATACACATATATTTTATATAACTCAAATTATCATCATATATATATTTTTAAATCAATTTATTTATTTATTTATTTTTATACTTGTGTCCAAAGTATATTATTTATTTTTCAAAAATCATTTATTTAAGAATTTATTTAAAATTCAATATATACATATATATTCACATATATACAAATTTTCAAATCCATATGACTTTATATATTTTCTATTTGAATCGAGAAAACTCGCTTCCATTTATAATTAATTTTATAAATTTTTATTCAAAATTTCATTTAATTATTAATTTAAATTAAATAAAAATTCAGGATCGTTACAGACTTCCCCCCTTAAAAGAATTTCGTCCTCGAAATTCGCAGGCACGAAAACATCACAGAGATAGCTAGGTAAAGAAATATCTTTTCAAATCAAGCTGGATATCAATTCTGCATTTGGCTCAACAAATCAGAATATCAACAATAGATACAAGAAATTATAATAAAATTTCAAATTTAGTTTTAAACAAAATGGTTTCATTGATTCAATTCAAATTAAGCTCTATATTCTATTAATCAATTTAAATCAATTTAAAATTTCTAATTCATATTCATTATTTCCAATTTCAATTTTCAAATTCATATTCATTAAAGTTTAAATCGAAAAGCCGATAAGAATCGATAAAGATAAGGATTTTCTATAACAAATCGTAGAACTACCATTATCTCGAAACTTCTTTCTGTAGCTGTCACGAAGAAATCAAAAGAATTTAGAAACGAACCAAAGGAGATTGATAGAGAAAGTTATTTCCACTGTTGTTACAGAGTTTTGACTAATTATAGTCGTATTTCCTCATCCCATATCTTGTTCTCTTCTTGCACTCATACTCACTATCAGTGGATAGTAAGAGAATTTACTGAGGCGTTCAAACGGATATCTTAAGGATATAGTCATTCTAGGGTTACTTCACCCTATCTCTAATGAGCTACTTAATGTGTTATACTCCTGAGCTAAAGTTTCAACCCTTAGCTCTGATACCACCTGTAACGAGACGGATTTTGCCTGCTCGAAAATCGACGTCCATACTTCATTTCGTACTCGAATGCCATAGATTCGACCGTTCAAATCCGATTCGCCGGAGCTTATAACAGCATTAAGTAAACAACACAGCGGAATAAAAGAATAATACATTGATATACAGCTTTGATACAATATCTGATAAAACAGATGATCCAATAGATATCAATATACATCAGAGATATGATACAATAAATAGCAGCGGAAAAGAAAATAGATAACATCTAGCAGCGGAACAATATAACTCTAAGATAGTCTTCAAAAGAGAACTCCGAGAACTGTAACTCCATTTCCAAGAATCAATCCAGCAATAGCTCGAACCCCCAATAACGATGCATCAAGCTCAGCAAGACTGGTGCGATCCAAAGACTGAACTCACTCTAGATAATCTACTAAACCTGACTATCTGAAAAACCCAACTCTAGACTGCTCGTGTAGAAAATAATGAGCACCCAAAGTTTAGGAAAGAAACAATAAACTCCGGATCAGTCGTGGGACTGGTGTGAGCAACAAAAACAGTTTATCTTTTAAAACATTCAACAAAATATTTTCAAAGTCAATTCGCAATGCTTTTTAAAAATGAGACTACCATAAGGCCTCCCGCACACACACACAATGCAAACGCAGAATCGGAGGAGATTTCTCCTTATGATAGTCAAAGATGCTTGATACGCATTAAAAAGAAACATTTGGTATTATTACTAGTGCATAGTGTAGTATAAATCATTTCGAAAGTAAAGATATAAATCTTAGCCAACATACGACCATTATCGTATGCCTACTATAGCTACCATGTTCAATAGCAGGTTACCGCTACATTCCATGGCAGGTTATACAACTAAAACCGTACAAGTCTCGTATTGTTTCTTTGGATTTCCAACGAATGATCAGGCCAAGGAACTTCCCATTGCCACATGAGAATGCCTCTGGATGGACATCCCCGAGAACCAAACCGGATCTCTACCAACACAAGGCCGGGTTACCCCTAACTGAGTAACAACTGACCGAATATGCCATCCCCCGGTCCTTTGGGACCTTTCAACCGAGCGCTCGTAATCAATTGACACAATCATAAAGTGTTTTCAACATGAGTAAGTATCTGGGCTCCATACCATGATACCACCCTTTTCCAGAAGGAAATGCACATATCCTAAAGGGCGCTACCCCTCATAACCTTGCTGCTTCTTTCCTGTTTTGACCATTCACGGGGTGTGAGGCTCGACGAAGTCACGTCCACAAAAACATACTTTATACAAAAGCCATGCTTTGGGTCAACAAATGATCATAGAAATGATCACTAAGATAGACGATCAAATAAATGAACCTATCACAAATAATCAACACAATGATCATTTCACAGCAACACTCAACATGTCACATTACCAAATTGGGAATATATCGCTGATAACTTTCAACTACATAACCTCTGAGCTCGTACGTCTCAGAGAAGGGTGTTAAGCTAAGAGAATAAATTCTTCGCCACCAACAGAAATATATTTGAAAGAAATCGGCTTTATATCTCAATTTGTAATGTCAGACATACAATCCATACAAGTCTGTTCCGGGCTCAAACAGAACCGAAGGCACTTACAAAGAAGTCCTTGCAATCCGGATATTCACAATCCTGATCGGATTTCCCATCACTTAGGGAGTCTCTATACCGTTGCAACTCAGTGCAGAGACAATCGATAGGTCATACTATCATTCTTGCAAATACCCGGTCTTCACCACCGGTCTTCAAATGCTATCCATAACGACGTATCACATATTCGGAATGGGTTATACGACCCAAAGGTCCTTTCCCGGCTAACCCGAATAGTAAGCGCAACATTTAAAACATATGGATAAGGAATTTCAATTAAGTCACAACTTAATAATCCAAAACTTTTCTTTCAAATGGTTTACACAAATTACCATTTCAATTGGATTAACTCGTTAAATCTTTAAATCAAAGATTTAACTCATAGCTTTCAAAATTCGATTAACTTGTTGAATCTTTAAATCAAAGATTCAACTTATAGTTTTCAAAATTCGATTAACTTGTTGAATCTTTAAATTAAAGATTCAACTTATAGCTTTCAAAATCATTTCCAAAGATTCATTCATAGCCTTTCAAAAACAATTTCAATTCAAGTTGGATTAACTCATTCGGCCTTTGAATCAAAGATTCATTTCATAGCTTTCAAAATTCGATTAACTTGTTGAATCTTTAAATCAAAGATTCAACTTATAGTTTTCAAAATTCGATTAACTTGTTGAATCTTTAAATCAAAGATTCAACTTATAGCTTTCAAAATCATTTCCAAAGATTCATTCATAGCCTTTCAAAAACAATTTCAATTCAAGTTGGATTAACTCATTCGGCCTTTGAATCAAAGATTCATTTCATAGCTTTCAAAACATTTCAATTCTATTTCAGCTTGAAACCTTTTCAACATAATTGGGAGATCCTTTCTTTAAAATGAAAGCTATTATTATTTGAAAACAAGTAGTTTTCGTTTCTAAGATATTCGATCTTATTTATACAAGTTAAATCTTTTGGGTTAATTCAAATTCCCAAAATAACACCTCAAAAATGGTTTAAAAACCCATATAACTTATTATAAGTTGAATAACTTTTCTTTATATCCTAGTTTCCAGATCATAGAATTCAATTTCAAATATTGAATTCAAATTTCAAAAATTTAAATTTCAAAACTCAATCAAGTTATCCAAACTATATTTCATCTTTGAAATTCCATTTCAAAAGCTTTTCACTTTAATCTCAATCCATTTTCAAAACATTTGAATTCAAATATTCAATTTTATAAATCATTTCAAACATCGGTGACTTAATCGATTTCCTCATGAAATCCATAATTGTGTGTGTATGGTGTGGTCCAGGGGTTTAACACAATAGTGCAACATCATTCAATCATCATAGATCAGAACACAGAAATATACAAATATAAATCAATGAATGAATCATACACAGCTCAATCCACAGTACAAAATATCACAAATCAGTTAGGACAGTCAATTCAAAGTATCTTATACAATATAATCATTCATAAGTAAGGTCAAGCATTTAATAATCATTTATAAACTGGATTAATTTATTATTTAAACCCTAAATTAATTCAATTTAATTTCCAATTATATCAATTACTTATGAATTAATTATCCAATCCTGATTAATAAATCACAAATCGTTTGATATAAATCAATTTATCAAACATATAAATAAATTAATTATTCTTAGTTCATCATATTAATTAAATCAACATTTTAAACCAATTTCCTAATTAATTAACTTTAATTAATTATTTAAAGAAATTAAATCTTTTTAACTTCTTACCATTAAGCAATCATCTCATACAAATAAATCATTAATCACCAGTTAACCTTTAACAATAAATTGATCAAAATATCCAATTTGAAATTACACTTCGTAATTAACCTCTTAATTACTTTCACTAAGTAATTAACAATTTGCATTTGATTATCTTAATTTATAAATCCAATTAATTATCAAAATTAACCACATTAATTTAATTACTTAATAATCTCTAGTTAATTATCTTCATTAACTAATAACATTTCCTTAATTACTTTCTTAAGAAATTACCTTAATTAATCATTATTAATCATCTTTAATTATACATTTATCTAAATCATTATTTTAAAATCAAATAATTAATTCATTCCTTGATTCTTTTATAAATTAAATTCTTTTATTATCTTAATTATTTTCTTTAATTTACATTACATTTCTATTTTACTTACAACCTTAATTTATAAAGGAATTTTATCAAAAGTCAAGTTTTAAATATTTGTTTGAAAACAAATTTACTTTTAAAAGCTATTTTAATTTAAACCTGTTTTTAAAACATTCTGATTCAAGAACTGATTTGAATTTCTAGATTTGGATTCAAAATAAACTTGAATCCATTATTTTAAACATTTGATTTTAAACTTTGTTTTCAAACCATTAATTTTAAATCTTGATTTAGAATCCAAATTTTCATTTTAAAATTTCAAGATTTAAAAGTTTATTTGAATCTAAGCTTCAAACTGGATTTAAACTTTATCTAACTCTAACTCATAAATTTAAATAAAATTTAAATTTGTTTAAATTCAAGTTACAGTCAGGTTTACAAAAACCTGTAACCAGACTAAACTAACCCGTGGGAAACAATATATATCTTCGAGCTCCACACCCTAAAACTCCGAGTAAATCACGAGATAACTCGAGTAATACCCGAGAGAAAAAAACTCACGTACACCCTTGCAACCACCCAGGCAAAACAACTCCAGGTTCCAAAGCAACGTGCTCGTGCACGTGCACAATGGCTGTGGGCGATTCCGACCATCAACGGCGATCATCCCCCACCTACTGACATCACCAAACTTCGACCTAATCATCAGTTCGCTTCCTGGTGGGCTCGAAATCGAATTCGAGTCAAGAACTCAAACCTGGAACAAACAGTTCCAGTTCCATTCAAAACCTGGCAACCGTTCGTGTTCGACGCCTCGACCACCAGAGTTCGTGCAACTCCGGCCACCGCCTCATCTACACCCCAGCTTCCTTCGCTCCAAACCCCGAAGCACTCGATCACTTCTTGGTGACGAACGAGACCAAATACCGCACCATGTTAAAACTAGGTTTAGAAATTTAAAATGCTCGCCGCCTTCGCCACCGTCACCGATGGTACCTCCACCTATTTTTTTTATCACCACTATAGGCTCCTCCATCACCAACCAAAACACCGACCTCCAAAGTTCCACCAGTCACCGGAAATTTAGTCGAAACCCAAAACTAATCAAACCCAAATTGCAAACCCAAAACTAATTTAAAACTCGTGATTTTAATTTTAAAAATCGAGTTTCCCAGAATTGATTCGAACTATATGCCTGAATCCACGAAACAAAGTAGTTGATTTTATCACTTCTTTTCAAAGTCTTACTGTATTTACTGGCTTTACAGTATTTGACAATCTAAGAATATTTTAAACATGTTTGCAAACTTGAATGATGATTATAACAGTTTATTTTGTTTTAGACCTTAAGTCCATCAGTGACTAGATGTACATATATTGAGTGAGTTTTTTTTTTCTTTTGATTTTTAATTTCTGACCCTGTAACTAAACAGAGAAGAGCATTCATGCTCAAAACATACAGACATATTTAACAGCTAACAATATTTCATAATGTATTCAAGTACCAACCACAATATCAAGATATAGAAGTAGATCATGGGTGGAAAGTTGCTCACTGATATAAAAGATTTGGGGGAATAAAAATTATTTTGAAGAAAACCTGAGCCTGTAAACCAGAAGTATGCAGATGTATGCATTCAGTGATAAGGAAATTTGCATACCCCAAACAAAACAGAACATTTCAAACCATCATATCCATCATCATAGACTTAAGCGAATAAAGAAAATCAATTTTCAAAAGGTTTAATGTCTGCTCACCTGTAAATACTTGGAACAGAGAAGATTTATTGTTTGAAAAATGCAGATGATTCCCTTTTTAAATCCTGTTTTGTTGTTGATTTCCTTGTTTGAATGGTTTTAGTTGCTGTTGTTTTCATTTTTTTTTCTACTTGCTATGACTTGAACGAATGAAGTAAGAAGGGATAAATATAGAAGAAATGAGTTATAGGTTTGTAGGCTGATAGTTTTCTTGTGTACAAAATGCATGTTAAGGGTGCTTGCATTAAATGCTAGAAGTATGTTGCATTTATTACCTTAGTCCTTTATGTCTTCAGCCATGACTTATTTTTTTTCTCGTTTACACTCTTATGCTATGTACTGTTATGTATGTTGTACATTTGGTGGCTGTAGTGATTTTATATTACTTTTTTTTTCTTTGCTTGAGTTCATTATATGTTTATTGTCTCCTTGCCTGCATACTTATATTTCTTTCTTTTGTCTTGTTTTATATTGCCTTGTCTTATATGCTTATGTATTTACATTTTTCATTTGTTTGCTTTGTTTTATGTTTGATAGATATTTGTTTTGTTTACACTATACACATTTGAATGTAGTTTGTTTCTTGTCTTTTGACTTTTAAATATAAATAAATTTCCATTTTAATATGTCATTTTAAATTTAGTTGTGTGTTTACTCTATATTTTAGTTAATGTGTTGTTTTGAATTTTAACTATACGTATTTATTTTAATATGTTTACTTTATAGTTTATAGTTTATTCTTTTATGTATTTACTTCCTATTTTACACTAATGTGTTACTATATATGTTATTTCTTTTGTTTACTATTATTATTATTATTATTTTGTACAAATTTAATTTGTCTTGCATACTTACTTTTCATGTTTGTTTTATTTACTTTGTTTTGTTTTATATTTGTTTTAAACACTTTCATTTGCCTTTGTTTATGTACTTTATGTTTTATCCTTATCTCTTTTTACTCCTATTTTTAGTTTAAATATTTATCATAAATTTTACTTTAAAAATTATTGTTTTACATTTCTCTATATACACATATATTTTATATAACTCAAATTATCATCATATATATATTTTTAAATCAATTTATTTATTTATTTATTTTTATACTTGTGTCCAAAGTATATTATTTATTTTTCAAAAATCATTTATTTAAGAATTTATTTAAAATTCAATATATACATATATATTCACATATATACAAATTTTCAAATCCATATGACTTTATATATTTTCTGTTTGAATCGAGGAAACTCGCTTCCATTTATAATTAATTTTATAAATTTTTATTCAAAATTTCATTTAATTATTAATTTAAATTAAATAAAAATTCAGGATCGTTACAAAATGATAATGTTAAGTTACTATCATAATTTGATCAATTTTTTAATTTAAAAGTTAAAGTACAAATAACTTGTGAACTAAGTTTCATGATTTGACTATAAGGTGTTTGATAATAAGATTGGTTTAAGGAATGGACATATAAGATAAAAATGATATAATACAAGATGATTATGTAAAAGGAAAATATAAAAAGAATGAAGGTTTAAAATTCGAGTAATTTAAAAGAATTGTGGAAATTTAAATGAAGTTAATTAGTATAAGATAAAATGAATTTGTAAAATAGTTTTTATAAACAAAAGTAATCTTCAAAGAATTTTGAAAAGGGTATTATTTCAAAAAAAAAGATATTTTATGATAACTAATTCAAATGGCTCGAAAATAAACTAAAAATGGGCAGGAAACGTGTTCGGATGGTAAACACTTCTTTTAAGTATTACTCTTCTTGTTAAGCCGGTATATGATACTATTGGTAGTACCCAGTTCCTTGTTATTATTTTAAAGTTACTCGATCTATATATATTTCCTAAGTTAAAGAGATAATGTGAATCGTTAATTGATAAATTGATTAGTAATATTTATAAAAGTGTTTAAACCAAAGATAAATTTGGAATCACTAATTGATAAGATAAAGCGGGATTCTCGACGATTTTAGACAGTTGAAAATTTCTGAATCACACCAAACTCAGAGCTGAGGAATTTATGGAATATTCTGATAAAAGATAAATCACTGCGAAACGTTTTAAGTAAATGAAATTGAATAAGTATAATTTATAATTGTGGTTATAATAAAAAAGATTTAATAGTGGAGAAATTTATAATAGCATTAAATCAGAAATAAATTTTGTAATTATGAATTCAAAATGATAGCAACCTACCACAGACTGTAATTCACCTGGATATAAAATCGGCCGGGAATTTGGGATATATATATATATATACATACATGCTGTTACGATGTAAAGAGGTATTATACAAAACTAGATTTAAGTCATGAACTATTTGTACACTTAAGTAAAATCATGACTCTTTAAAATGTAATTATAACCTAGAATTTTTTTATTAATAAATTCTACCATTAATTAAGGATTTGAAATTAAGTTTTTAAAAGTGATGGATTTACATAGTTGTATTCATAAGATATAATAAACTTAAGCAAATGTTTTACGAAATGATTCATAAACAATATTAGTGTTAAAGAAAATATACTAAAAAAGGAATGACAAAAAATAAAGGATGTGAACAAAGAGAATTTGGTATAACCGAGAAAAAAACCAATAGGAATAAATACGTAATTTGTACGTAAATCATTTCGTCACACAATTTTTGATCTAATATCTGAGTACGGAACTTTGAGGTGCTTACATAAAAGAATATATCACTCGATTTCTTGACAACTAGCATTTATGATGTTTTGTGGTTAGTTACTTGAGTTTTCTATCATAGTTGAGAGCTATGCAAGGAAAGCAAGTGTATTTATTCTAAAAGCTTGATCAGAGTCCGTACTGGAGAATCAGGAGACTGATACTAGTTCGGAAATAAAGTTGTTGATTCGCATAGAACATCAAATCAGATATTATATACGGATGATTTGGGTGCATCTTATGGGTTTAAGTTTGTGAAATAATGATTTAGGTTGAAAAAATTGTGGGGTTAGGTCAGGGTAATTTCGTGGATGAAATTCTTTTAAGTAGGGGAGAATGTAACGACCCGTAAATTTACCACTTTGAAAATGGAATATTTAATTATTTTAAATATTCAATTGTAGAATTTTCAAACTTAAACAATCAAGTTTTATACGATAAATACGAATGGTAAACTTATTTTTGATATTGAATAAAGATTTTGGATTTCCATTGTAAAATTGACAATAGTCGGATTCCAATAAAGAAGATAAACATTCATGAAATTTGTTTAAAGGGTAAATGATTCCTTATATATATATAATCGATATCGAACTCATTTAATAATAATATTAATTTAATTTATAATGGTTTGATAAATATATAAAACTTGTTTTATAAAAATTACATATTTTGTCGCATATAGACAAATCGATGTCGTATTTTTATAAGAAGATTTAGATATTGTTTTACATAATTTTTTAAATTTAATATGCTTGTTTTAATTATTTAAAGATAATAAGAAATTTGTTTTGAAGCTTGGTTTACGCGAATAAATAGTTTAACAAAAACGTCAAAATATGACCGTAAAATGTTTTGTCGAAAATCAACGTTTTGTCGATTAAAAGTTGTCACAATGTTGTCGCACCTTTGTTAACATGTTTTAACATATAAATTAATTTTTTTATAACGTAGCATGTTTATTATACTAAATAAGATTAGAAAACTTCTAGAAGTCATTAATAAAAGTAAGTAAGAATTAACAAAAGTTAGAAAAGGTATACATCAAATCAATATCATATCAAAACCAACGTAATTATTATTTTACTTAGCTTAGTTCTTAATGGATTAAGACATAAAGTAAGAAGTGAAAGGATGATGTTTAGTTTTGAAAAAGTAGAGTTTTCTTTGGGTTGAAGTAAGGTTTGTTTGGTGATTTGGTAAGAGGTTATTTTAGTAAATTACTACTTCTTTCTTTTTCTATATATACCCATCTGATTCTTCACTTTTATTTACATGTCTTTTTCTTATTTTCTCATGCTTCTTCATCTTCTTCCTCATTTCTTTAATGGATTCCAAGCATAGGAAAAAAATTAGAAAGAGATAATGCCAAAATATTCACAAAATATTCAAAAGAAATCAATGTTCATCCTCTTCAAATCAAACTCATTTTTTCTCCACATTTTACCTCTTCTTCTATCGGCCATAACTTATTCAAACCAGAACCAAAATACAAAATTATTTTTTATAAATCAAGTATTTTTCCAATGGCTACAACTTTCATGTTGAACCCTTTATCTCATTCGAAAGCTAAACATGTCAAAAATCCACTTCTTTCCGGTGCATTTTATGGTCCAGTTTTTAAGCCAGTGAATAGGTCATTTTGTTTTGATCATAACTTGGTCATAACAGAACCAAAATAAGAAATTATTTTTTTAAGAAATATAAAGTTCCAGTTTCTACAACTTTTATGTTGATCACTTTTTCCTGTTTTGTGGATTTCTATACCTGAAAATCAATTCTTTGAAGTGCATTTTCGGGGTTTATTTTTGTCGATCCGACAATACATTTTCTTCACTCTATCATATCTTCCTCAAAACTAATCAAAATCAAGTGATTCTTTTTTAAATTCAAGAGAAAATAATTTTCAACAACTATTCAGTTAATAATTTTTTCAAATTTTGAGAGTAAGAGAGTCAAAAACAAGAGAGAAGATGACCTATTTTTCGGGTCTAATTTTGAGAATTCAAGTTCAAAGTTATGCCGCTTCTTCTCTATATTTTCGGCCAACCTCCATCTCAATCCTCGGCCAAGCTATTGGAAGGAAAAGAGTGTTTTTTTGCTAGTTTTAAATGAAGTAGGAATTAATTAGTGAAGTGTTGGTCGATTAGAATGTTGGTAGGAAGTTAATCGCTTTGGTTTATGGTGAGAAACTCTATTTAGCGTCTCTATCTACACACACACAAACACACATTTGATGTTTTTTTATGATTTCTATGAATGCTTATATATGCTTTGATCATAAATTATTGATTATTTGGTATGATTGTTAAATTATTTTACCAAGTCATGTTGATACACGTCGATAAACACAAAGGAAATCACCTTCCTTTTAAAATGAAACGGTGTATATGAAATGCTTAAATCTTTTGGAAATAGTTTTAAAATTAGTTAGAAATGTTTTATAAACATTTAAATATGTCTAGATAAATAAAGAAATAAAATCAACGTTTCATCATGTACATTTTAAATATGTCCAAAACAATTTTCCAGAAAAATCGTGCTTTTTGCAGTAAAGCGACCAAAGTTTAAAATTGATATTTTAAATGTTTTAAAAATATGAAATAAATTTTAAAAATCTTTTAAAATGTTTTAAAAGATATTTAAGTTGAAAATATAGATACTTAAATAATATAAAGGCCATTTTGAAGAATATAGCTTTTAAAATGCTATTCACAACACTTTTCGTAGCAGTGTGAAATAACTTTTGAAATGCAGTTTTAAACTTAACAATTTTTTCCTATATATTTTATGAATGACTTTAAAAGGATAATTAAGTTATATAAAGATGATTTGGAAGTTTTAATAAGAGTTTGAATAAATGGGTAAGAGGAATTGTTTATACCACTTAAACAATAAGTGAAGAAGATTGAATATAATAACAAACTGAGTATGCAGAAACGGCTATTACATTTGTTCCGCTTGCGAGATCTGAAAAAATAAAACAAGGTGTTTAACTAAGATCAGGGATGGAGCAACCAGTGCCCTGAACTTATGTGGCCTATGTTTTCTTTTCTTAGACGATGGATTGAACATATCAAAAGGAAAGCCCGGATGCTCCAAAAAATCATAATTAAGTTTTTTCTATGATAAAAGAAAAGAAATAAATTCTTTGAATTTACTATAAATGGTATATATATAAGATTTATAAAATTTTTATTTTATAAATAAAAGTAATGGAATTATAAAAGTGTTTTATAAATATTAGAAATGGGATTGTAATCAATATATGGGTTTGCAATTGAAATTTGGAAAAGAATTTATAATGGATTTTATAAATAATAAGATTTGAAAGGAATGAATTTGTAAATAATAGTTTTATAAGTAATTAAATTATAATTGGATTTTGACTTATGAATGAGATATAAACGGAATTTGTTAGTAAAGAAATTTTGTATATGGAAGTTTATAAAATATATATGGAATTTATAAACACTGTTTTGTATGTCTGAAATCAATTCAAATTGATAAGTTAAATGTGAAAGTCTTACTAAAGGAATTATATTCGCGATTTTGGATAGTGAATAATCCTTTAGATTAAATGGATGTTTTGAAAAGTGATATTATAAAAGGGAATATTTTCTTTAAGTTAAAAGTTAAGAAATAAATCTTTTATTAAGATGTAATAAATGATTTGGGATTAATTTTTTCTAACTTTAAGGTTATAGCTAGAATGTAAGAATTGATTAATATTTAATGAATGATTTGGAAAAGTTTTCCGAAGTAAAAGAGAAAATGAATTGGAATTTTTCCAGGATTTAAGAAAGGTTTAAATAAACCAACTGATTTGATAAATGATGTTTAATGATTCGATATGCATAATACGTATTGGATTTGTGCTTAAATTATTATTTGATAATTGATGTTGTACTATTTGTTGTCTCTAGCTATTTTATGACTAAGATAGTGTCTGATAATTTTTTCTTAACAAGTGATTTATTCTTAGTTATTGTCTGTACAAATTCAAGAAAGCAAGTTGCAATAAACATGCAAATATGCCCCAAACTAATCATATTTGAAGTTGCAGTGACGTGCAAATGTGCCTCAAACTAATCATATTGAAGTTGCAGTAAACATTTAAATAAATACAAGTTCTGCATTCACCAAGAGTCTGCCTTCTAAAATTCAAAAAGCGAGTAAACAAATAACAACTTCCATAAGCAGGCTAGCTTTTATTAACTAAACTTCCATATGCATTTTAGTTTTTAGCTTTTATTATTGTCAACTTTTTGCAATTTCAGCCTTTAGGCCACTAAATAATTGTTTTAAACGAAACAAGATAGCTGTACTTTTAACAATTTGTATATTAACACAGAAACAAACCATGCAATACTTGATTTCAATGGAGTATGCACTATGCATGGGTTAGATAAAAAATTTAAAATAATAAAGACTTGGTAACTTTGATAAAACTGCAAAGTATTTGGCTTTTACTAGATCAAAATCACATATTTGCTTAAACAATTTCTATATTTTTCATTCAGATATTAATATAAACAATCTCATTTATCAAATTATCATTCATCCTTTCTCAGACTTGTTGATATTTTAAGACTACCAAAATCAGAAGAAAAAAAACATGTTCAAATAAGAAGAAAAAAAAAACATTCTCTTCACCATTCTAACATAACAAATTTGACTGTGCTTCTAAGCATTTGTAAATGAACTGCTGTTATGGCTGTAAGCATAAAAGAATTAGATAGGAAGCACTAAATAGTTAATAAAATTTAAATAAAATAGATAAACATTAAAAGTGCACAAAATAACTCAAACTCACGTTTTTTCTATTCCTGTAAGCATTCACCATTGCTCATATCGGTGATCTAGATAGCAAAGAATGAAGATTAAGGCGAAGGTGGATCGATTCGAATCTTATAATCCAATTATCACAATTGGGAACGAAGTAAAATGAATGGGATAAATATTCTAGGAAAGAATTGTGAATAGCGGCTGGCATGGGATAACTATTAGGGTTAGGATAAAATGGACAGGTCAGGCTGCAAATAGTATTGGATTTGGGCTTTTTTGATAATTTAAAAAATAGTTTCGGTCAACAGTTAACCGATATATAACCATGGTTAAATGTTAACCGAACCGATTTTGGTCGGTTAACATCGGTCGGTTAACCGAAGGTTCGATTAACCTATTTTTCGGTTAAAGCGGTTCGGTTCAGGTCGGTTAAGTCGGTTCGGTCAGTTAACTCAGCTAAATGCCCACCCCTAGTAAACCCGTCTTCCATCGGCTACTGCTTCAGTCAATTCTGTAGTGCAAAGCCTAGATCGGTGGGGTCTAGCCCTAGTCACCGCTGGTCTTTCACTTCCTCTATTCAGTCGGTGCCGGACCGGTCCTTGGGTGCGGCGTGCGGTTGAGCCCTTACTTGGCCTGCTTCCTTCTCATTTACTCACCCTTCTCCTTGATTTTCCTTTTTAGATTTTCCACTAGAGTATAATCTCCGTCTCGTACTCAATTGTCAGGTCTGGGTTCTTCGCTTGGTTTCAGTGTTATGTATGGTTGGCTGCGTCTGCCCCAAGTGTGTCCTGATTTGATCCATAATACCTTGCTGTTAGCCAGCAGGACAAATATTAAGGTCTGCCACAACTCTATCTAAGTCACCTCTAGTGATGGCATCTGAGAATGGAGCACTAGGAGAATTATTATCATATTCTATCATGTCGCATTTAACACCCCTATTGGTAGTGCCTACCTTGCCCTTAGATTTGCGAGGTATGTTGAGGATGGATTTCATTCTCAGTGAAAGCACCAAATATTTTTGCATAAAAAGTAGAAAAGGTAAAGTACACCGAGGTCTATAGTGGTTTAGCCATAATGGGCTTATGTCCGCATTTCGTCTTTATTCCTTTCTCTTATACTTTTGATATTACAAGTAACTGATGAAGAGTATAGCAATTTATAATAGAAAATTATGATATTGATGCTCCAAATAATTGATTCTATAGCTTAAAGCCTTATAGATCCCAACAAGTCGTTGTTTGAAAGCCAAATGCTTGAGTATTTATAAGGACAAAGTGGTGGTGTCATTAATTAGGATATTTTCCTATATATCTTTCCCAGAGCGAATATTTTAGGGAGTTAGGATTATTTTTATTATTCCCAAATATATGTAGAATTCCATCCATATATAAACTGCTTGGTTCGGCTAAGGAGTCAGTTCAGAGGGAGTTAGTTCGGCGACGATGGATGCGAACAAGTTGTTGGCCAAGTTTGCATGCTTTCCTATTTGGCTTGGCCTTCATTGGTTCGCTAGATTTAGGATTGTCTTGGTCAGGTGGGTGCCTTACTCCATGGTTCGGTGAGTGTCTAAATTGCATGGTTTGGTAAGTGCCCAACCACCGAACAGAGGATCCTTTTTAGTGGCTATATAGTATCGAACAAAAAATTCTATATGGTACTTGAACTATCGAACAAACGATCTTGTTCGATGGCTTGGGGTACTAAACAGAGTTTTATTCGATACTTCAACCATCAAACATAAGATCTTGTTCGGTATGCATTCTCCCCTTTCCTCCAAGCTCTCTGCCCCGCCTTTCTACTTGCTATGTTAGCTTCCTCCTAGCCAAGCCAAGTTGTCTTCCAAGCTCCATTACCTAGGTCTTGTGGGTGAAATCTCCCATAACAACATATAACATTAATCTTTTAAACATAGATTTTGATTGATTAATTAATTTAAAAATATTATTTAAATGTTAGAGAAAAGTAATTTATAGGCCGTGAGCATCAAGTAGGCAAGTATACAAAATACTATTATTTTTATATGATATAATAATATACACAACCAACCAATTTGTGACATCATTTCGATATACAAGATTCGTAATATAATATAACATCCTATTTTATAGATAATATATATAAGCATGAATAATAAAATAAAATAGAGAATTAACTTTCACCGAAGCCCTTGAGTACACATTAAAATGCTGAATCGATCCTCTTGAATCCGTTTACAAATCAAAAGTTGCTAGCTCCCGAACTGCCTTACCACCGACGATCGAATTGAAGAGTTTTGATGTAATTTTATACTTGGATTTTTGGGATTATGGACGATGGCTGCTGGCTGAAAATATCAAGGAGAGAGGAGAGAAAAAGTGTCAAAGAAATGATGTATATAGGTGGCATACAAATAAGAATTCAACAGAGTAAAAAATTGATCTCATCCCAATTTCTCTCTCTTACTATTTCCATTCTTTTACTCATTCAGACTCCTCTCTTTTTTCCATCATATAGCAGACCTACCACCCTTCTATAGCCGAAAATTACATGCTCGTACGGGCTTCAAATCTGGTCCAAGTTTGAATTACCTTATTTAAACGCGCACTGATATCATATATCGATTAGCATATTTATTACTTTTATAAACACACAGTTTAATATTGTTAAATATACATCAATTTTTTTTTTATAATCATTATTTCAAAAATATCAATTAATGTAATTAATTTGTAACAATTTATAAATTAATTACATCAGGTGGTAAAAGGATTATTCAAAATTTTAGTTATGTAACTCTTAGGTGAAAATTTGATCAGCAATTAATATTGAACAACTCAAATATTAACGTTCACCATCACTTATAAATGGTGTAACATTATGGCCAAATATATTGCTTACTTGGTTTTGGTAAAATCCAATTTTACTTTATTAAGTATTACCCGATAGTGACAATTATTTACACAAATTATCTTCATCAAAAGCATATCACTTTTGACTTATGGAATTGGTAATGGTCAAAATTTCAACATCGTCCATTTTCAACTCTATAGTCCAAACACAAAGTCCTTAGTTCAATAATGATAATTATTATTAATGAACTGCTCTAGCCAAAGACTTGGACTTTGAATTGATTTCAGTTGACCATGATACTAACCTCATATAATTGAGGAGACATGTAACTACCGTCTATCACCTATGATGCAGAACGGTAGTCATAGGAAAGAAAAGAAGTAAAGAAGAAGAAATAAAAGAGAAGAGAATGGAAAAGAAGAAAAAGGAAACATCAAATAATCACATTACATGTCCTATATCTCACATCGCATCAGATAAAATATATCGGTCGGCATATATGTAAAATAGTCGAGATAGTAATACCAATGTGAACTATTCATCCGAGTATAAGATACACAGAGTTGTACAACATAGTAAAAGAGTATATACATTTGATGCATAAATTCAATTGATAATTGTCTCTAATAATAGTAAGTCAAACACTATCAAGGTTCCATATTGTCACACATTGGAGTATACAATAACAACTCAAATATAAGTATGAGTAAATGTCACCTCCTGCTAATCCATCTATATAACTCCATATTCCATCCATAAATGCTTTCTAATCTACACATTTATGATAACTTGAGATAATAAGAAGCATAGCATAAAACCTCAGGTCAGATAATAATTTGGTGTGAGCGGAAAATAATCTCAAAATACTATAAAAGCCAATATAGTATACAAAATAGAGGTTACATGAATCATACCTGATATGTCTCTATAACCAAAGAGTCAACACGTAACATCAATAATATGCTACTTTATGACATCATAAAAGTTGTACTCAATACTCAGTAACTCTCAAGGTGCCTTGGTATCTCCATCCATAATACCTACTCCATACTAAATAAAGTCGGGGTGTTTAGGTGTTCTTATGCATAATACCTACCTCGTGTGACATCCTTAAGGTAATAGGTGGCTAGTGAAGCAACTATAACAAACATAGCATCCATTAAACAATACTAAATTTCACCTAGTGTGCTCTAAATATATGATAACTCGTATGGCCCCATGCTAAAGACTAGTGGAAATGTTGATTTTCTGTCATACTCTCGTATCTTGCAGCCCAAAGCTGGATACATGTCTCAAAGCCTAAAGCTGGACATTAGAACCAAAGGGTCCAAGGTATGCAGATCATAACATGATCTATGGGTGTCCCCACTATATAATACCCTTACTTCATGCACAATAGAAAACACTCCGATTTATCAATGATCCCTTAGCAAACGTATATCATCCCATATCTACCAGCCTAATACAATTTCAACTATCTAGAATCCACCATGTTCCTCCACTCCATGACTTCCACCATGAGCCTCTTCTGTACCTACCCCTACTTGAGTCACAGACCAAAGATATGGAGTGTCGAATCTTCGGTGCCTACTACCCCCACAAGTCACGTACCGAAGATGCAAGGTTTTTCATCATTTTGTACATCGCCATCCCTCATTATGCGAACGAGCCAACACCTCCAGCATCATCTATAGAGTCATGTAACATCTACCTCGGAACCTAGTCCATGTGCTATCGAGTTATATTCTGAAGTACCAAGTCTCTTGTCGAAGTACCACATCACCGCCTCACCATCAAAATCTCTCTCCGTAATGCAATCACATCAAGACTCTAAGTCGATCGCATGAACAAATGTCAAATCGTGCACACAAAATCTCCTCAACATTGGTGATGGACATTGGCCACCCTACAGTGGTCAACACCAACCACCTTGTTTTATACTTAATAAATGGATAAGAACAAACCAAACGAAAATGTCCGGCATCCATCCTAAATTCCAAAGCCTCGTCTTCCATGTATCCTAACCCTCCTTTACAACTTATCTTGTTTATTGGACTTTCGTGCGTATGAAATCCCAACACACAAGATATTACCTAACACTCGGTCATCACTAAATCAGTGTTTTCAACCAAGAACAACCAAACAACCAAATAAGCAACCTGGCATACATCCAAAATAGCATACATACAACATGTATAATACATTCATATCAACCAATAAGGAGATCATATAAAAAATAGTCCAAATCTCATAATTACTTAAAAACGACACGTCAATAGAAAATATGTGATATTCGATAAAAATTGTTTTAAAACACTTTTATTTTCTTTTATAAAAATCCTGTAGGTGTATAAGTATAGGAAAATCACAATTTAAAACCAAAAATCATTCCAAAACGTCGATCCAATACTATACAATTAATCACAATATGTAGAGACAAGACCACTCATCTCAACAAATGCTATCTAAACCATTATGTAACAACCTAGAATTTAACCCGTAATAATTAATTTGTTAATTAATTAAATAATAAAATAAATTTGTGAGATTATTAGAATTAAGCTATGGAAGTTGCACCATTGTGTCTGTGGTAATTTTTTGATCAATTTCTATATATAGAATGCTAGAATCCGAGTTAATTTGAGCAAAGAACGAAATATTTAAAGAAATGAATATATATAGGCTAGTCGATCGGCCGGTCGATCTGGGCACCAAGGCAGTCGACTGCCCAGTCGACCCACCTATACTAATTTCGAACGAATGAACTTTCGTTCGTTCGAATGTTCCAAGGTTTTTAGCCGACGTGTTTTTCATCGTTTAAACCGATCTAGTCCCTCCGTTTCTGCATCTGATGGTCCCTATTCAGCCTATGAGGCGGTTGCATCCTATTTAATCTTTAAATCCAAAGGTCCGAGATCCTCTTCCACACCTATAAATAAATTCCTAAACCTAACACTTTTTCTCATTTTAGGTTTTCTCCAATTGGGTTCATCTTTCTACGAAGGACCCTAAATGGAATAATTTTTCTAAAGGAGAAAATCATTGTAAATTAAATTATTTTACAACTCCAAGTGGATCCAGGAAGACCAAAGGAAAAGGTTAGGACCAGAGGTGAGTGATTGTATTATTTTAGGATTTCTTGAAGTAATTTAAAATAATAGGGTTTCCAATAGTTGTAGTTTACTATGATTTTTGGAATAGCCTTTTGAGTAGTTTATTTACAGTTTTTAAAATTATTTTCAGTCTATTTCCTTCCAGCTATTCTTTTCAGTAATTTTGGTTTATTTTTGTTAAACATAGTTTTTTTAATTATTTACAGTTTACAGTATTTAAATTTATTTATTGTTACTTACATCTTTTTCAACGTTTTGGATTTTATGCAAGCGTCTAGTCTCTTCATCCACCTTTTCTTTGCGTTTGGGTTAGAATAAATTAAACGCAAACATGGATTATACAAGTAAGAATATTGAGTAAAGAAAATAAGATGTAAATTATAAAGACTGTAATAAAGATTGGAATTGGACTATAATAAATAATGGAATTGGAGTGAAATTACGCCTGATTATAGTTAGAATTGGACAAAGTAAAGATAATTGGCATAGCTATAACTTAGAATTATAACAAAATAGAGTCAAAGATGAAAGAAGTTTATTTTCCACTTAGAACTTGGGTTAAGTAATAAGCATGATTATAATGTAGGTTATGATAAGAAATGGAACAAAATGAGGCTTATTTTAAGACTTAGGATATATTAATAAGCAAAGATAACAGGGATAAATTGTAAAGGCTTATTTAAAATAATTTATCTAAGTTAATAAGCAAAGCTGAAAGTAGGACCTATACTGGATGTTAGCCTGAAGTGGGATGAGGGGCACGCTTAGGCTGGATGTTGAGGTAATAAGAAGACCCGGTAGGTGGAGCAAAAGGTAGCATGGACATGGTGGCAGTTACCCATGCGACTTCCATTCGGGTGCTCAGTAATAGCAATGAGTTCCAAGTGCTTAGTATGAGTGACTTTCATCACATCATTGCCTTCAGTGTAGGGAGCAATATATGTCATCCGGATCCATAGTAGTTGCTCTATGCATCTTTCATAGATACTATTGGCTGCTATGTAGGGAGTTATATAGCGACAGGTTCATAGTAAGGTTTATGGAGTAGGAGACCGATCAAAAAGGGAAGAATTAGGGTCACATCCTAACTGAGGGATTAAGAATTCAGCCTAATTAAAGCAGAAATCAAGGGCAAGTGCAAGCAATCAAAGTTAACCTATCTTATAAATCGAGCAATATTTAATCGTACTTATTTCCAATTTATCTCTTTCCTATTTCCTTTATTATTCTTATTTATGCTAGAACTATTGTAGTGTCTATTACTTTTATCTTTCTTAAAGACTTCAGCAATTACTATCATTCATCAGACTTTTAGTCTGACCCACTCCTCTATTTCCCCTTTTCCCCCATAGGCAATCAAGGGAGAAGTCAGTAGAATTGCCGCTGCTTGGCAGTTTCTTGAAGGAGCTCTCTACTATGTGTTTCTTTTATTTCAGCTTTAGTTCTTTTTCTGTACTGGCTTATTATGAGGGATATTATGTACTTTGATTTTGAGACTATGAATTTTTATTTCATAAGACACGATGGGTTTTGAGATATAGCTGTTGTATTTGGTACTTGACTTATGTATGAAGTAATTATGAAGCTTTGTTTTAGTTAAGTTATTATTTTAGTTTCCGCTGTTTTTTCCTATTTTTGTCTTGGAGTCTCTATTAGTTTCGGTTATAACCACAATGCACCATGTCTTTTTATTTGTCATTTTGGGTATATTAAGGGGTGTTGGGTGTTTCATTTGGTATCAAAGCCTAAGGTTACATGATTCCTAAAAAAAATTTGTAAAGTGTCTTCCAAAATAACTTGTTTCAAAAGTATTTCTTTTAGAAAAGAACTCTTAGAAAGAGTATTTAGTATAAAATAATTTTTATAAAAATCCCCTCAAAGTCCAGTTCAACCTTCTTTTTATTCTTTCAAGCCGAAGTTTCATTTCTTTGCATAATATGACTGAGTGGTTTTGTAGAGCTACGGTACCAGAGGTGCAAGGGCCAGTGCCTAATACAACACCAGTAGGTGCAAATCCCTTTAATCCGCCTATACCAGCCATTTTTTAAGCTATGCAAGGACTTCACTAGCATAGGGGGCGGAACGTTTTCTGGAACGATGGATTTCAAGAAAGCTAGGTTGGAAGATATGTAGCGTAAGTTAAGGTTGTTATGTTTGGAGAACCAACAGAGTGGTCAACCTATATCTTGGCAGTTAGAAGAAGAGCTTAAGGCGGTTCCTACAAGCTCTAAGAAGCCATTGTAGAAGAGCAAGATGGATAAGAGGATAAGGAAGGCTCTCAAAAGTGAAACAAGAAAAGTGGGAGATGTAACCATTGTAGAGTAACTAGTCATTATGCAAGAGACTGTAAGAGAGAGAAGCTGAAGAAGTGTTACAACAATGGACAACCCGGTTATCTTAGTGAGTTTTTTCCTCAAAAAATGAGGCAAGGAGCTAGTGCACCAGCAGCGCAGATTTAGGCCTTGGATGCAACATCTTCCGATAGCAGATCGGATGGAGGTAGGAAAATTTGGTTTCTATTTCTGATTTTCCCGTTCAGACTCTTTTTGATCCTAGAGCATCACACTCTTTTATCTCTAGTTCTTTGGTAGATTGTGTGCACTTAGACATCTCTTTAGTAGTAGACCCCATTGTTGTTTCAAAGCCCATGGGAGGGTCGACGCTCTTGTTTATGATTTGTAAGGGTTTGAAAATTTATATCCTAGGCGTAGAATTTGACTATGACATCTATATTTTGGGATTTTCGGGGTATGGGATGATTTTGGCAATGGATTGGCTATCTACATATGGAGCTATATTAGATTTCAAAAGGAGAGTCATTAAAGTAGGGACATGCATCAGTAGGACTCTCGAGATTCCTTGCAATCCGCAAGGGTCAATTATATTGAGCTTCCTTTATTCCCTCGATTCATCATCATCAGAGTTAGATTCGGTTCCTATCGTCAGAGATTATTCCAAACCATCTTTGAGGAGTTTAGGGGACTACCCCTAAGAGAGATAGTGACTTCAGGATTTATTTTGCTAGGCAGTGGCATTACCCATAGGGCATAGGGCGCTTAGGGAAAGGAAGGGATTGAGCAAGCAGATCCATGAGCTTTGGAGAAAGGTTTCATAAGAAGAAACATGTTGGAATAGGGAGCACAAGTCATCTTCACTACCAAAGCAGATGGTTCTTTTCGACTTTGCTTTGACTATAGAGAATTGAATAAGCTTGCAAAGAAGGACCATTGTCCACTCTCTAAGATAGATGATCTTTTCAACCAGTTAGTTGGATCTTTTGTATTTTCCCAACTTGTTTAGCCAACGGATTTCATTAGCTTAGGGTCATTGATGATAACATTGATAAGACCGCATTTAGGACACCGGACGGATTCTTTGACTGGTTAGTCATGATTTTTGGGCTAACCAGAGTTCCATCCTATTCTATAGATTTGATGAACCATGTTTTTAGAGATGTCCTAAAATAAAATTCGTGGTGGTATTCGTGGTCGACATTTTGGTGTTTTCCAAGCAGTATGCAAGAGCATGTTATTCATCTAAAGGAGGTTCTTTGTATGCTTCATGTTCGTCAGTTGAGAGCAGAGTTCTTGAAATATCACTTTTAAAGTGCGTTTAATGGGGCACAAAGAATGTCTACACATGATAGGGATTTAAGAGATGGTTTTGTACAATTTGGATTAGGGATTATAGAAATTCAAAGAGAGATAGGCAAAGGTTAGAGATGTAAAATAAAATTCAAGCAGAGAAGAAAGTCGAGGTGTAGATAATTATAGAAAATATAATTGTCTCAGACTAGTGGATTTGACGGTGATGCCTTAGAGTAAATATGAGTATACAAGAGAAATAGGAGTAAAATCCTTTAGTTTAGGAAAAGTACTCCAAGGGTAGTAAGTAGGAAGATCCACTTTATGCCAAGTCCAGTAAAATTAAAATTTTGGAATTTAAAAGTGTGAAAAAAACATGGGGTTTTTGAAGAATGGTATGAAATTTAAGTTGGTTTTTACATAATGAAAAATTGGAATTCTTTTTGATGAATTATGGAGCATATATATATATATATATATATATATATATATATATATATATATATATATATATATATATATAACTCACTGTTTCTTAGAAAGTAAACAAATATTTTAAATATAAAAACCTAGAGTGTTTCAAGTATCGAAAACGTAGATTAGAACTTTTATTGTTATAATAAATGTTTTCGTGAAAAACAAGGGGAGCATAAGCTATAACACTCTGGTTATAGTAAGTTACTCCCAAGGGAAATTTTTTAACATAGGTATATGAGACTTATTGGTATTTATTTAATTGAATCCATACACTAGTATTTTTTTAGGGTTGTAGTATCGGTGTTTTACGCAACATCCGTTTTAACCAAATAAAAATAATTTTAAAAGATAATTTCTAAGTATAGAAACAAATTGGTTTGTAAAGTAAAATTATTAATAATTATAAGGAAGTGTTTTGACAGTTATGAAAATATTAAAACTTTTTTGAAGATGAGTTTTTCTGAAAGGAAAACGTGTAAGTTAGTTATTAGAAAATATTTAACATGGAAGAATATAATTTAAACATATTTTAATCTATTGGAATGAAAAGAATAAGGTTATGATTTTCTATGAAACTAATAAAAATGTTTTGTGAAATTAACAAGGAATACATGAAAGAGATATACAAGGTATGTAAAGCAACATATTTTGTATAGCCTATTTCGAAAAATATAAAATAAGTTCCTTGTAATCTGCCATAAACGTGAAATTCTATTTTAAAAGGTTCATAGAAGATTTTAGCATTAATCACTTCTCATAAGAGCAAGTTGTTCCAATACATTAAGATATGAGACTACTAGGTGTAATAAGAAGCTACTTTGAAAACACATTAAGGAAATTTTAAAGATATCTAAAAGAAGATGGTTTGGTGAAAAATTAAATAAGTTTTTGAAATGAAAAACTTAATTAAGGTGAAAATTTGAAATTCAAAATCTTTTTTATAAAACTATAAAAGTCTTTAAAAGAAAGAGAAATAAAAGTTTTTGACTTAAAAATTTGAAAGTTTTTCCCTCTAGGTTTGAGAAATAATATTAAGTGACCAAGTATTTTTGAAATTAATAGAAACTGAAAAACTAACACTTTTAAAGACAAAGGTTTTGGTATTTGATGTTTTAAATTTTTTAGAATCCTTAGTTTTAAAACAAGGTAATAAATACAAAACCAAACTCTTAAATGGGGAGTAGATAAGAATCGTTTCGTAGAAGTAACGGAAAAGGTGTAAGGAGATAGCAATAATTACATTTAGAAGTAATAATGGAAGTTTCTGTGAAGAGGATATGAGATGAGTAAAAACCTAGGAATTTTGATTCACGAAGAACAGTAAAATGAAATTAGTAGGATAGTAAGACACGCATGTTTGAGAATGAGTCTTCTTAATTTTGGAAGAACTTGGAAAAAGCATCTTTCTTTAGTGGAATCCATATGGTAGTAGTTTTCAAGCTAGCATTGGAATGACACCTTTTGAAACTCTTTTTAGAAGGACGTGTAAGACGTCTTCATGTGGGTTGGAGTCCACGGAAAGGTTGTTTCTTGGTTCTGACATGGTCTGGAAGATTTCAGAGAAGACTAATTTAATTTGGAGAAAATTCGTATCTCATATCCATGTCCCTTCGATAATAGGTTTTAAATTTCCTTTTTCCATCTTTAGTTTTGAATAGGTTCTTTCCTTTATTATTCTTTAGGAGGGTAGAACTTAGGATTTAACCTACGGATGGTAGGATCTGATGTAAACATGTTAATATAACATGTTATGAATGATGTATGCTATTGGTTGCAAGTGTTTGCTAGTGGACGCTATGGACGCATATAAGTACACTAAGCACTATTATTCCTTAGAGATCGGTCTAACTAGGACACTAGAGCATATGCATATGGATGTGCATGCATTTTTATTTTATTTTCATTGTTTCTACAAATGGATGTTTATCACTTGATCGTTGCATTTGGGTGATGTTTGTAGCAGCATATAGAACTATCAGTTATCATTAGGAAATTTTTGCATTCATTCAGATACATGGTACAGACATGATTGCATAAAAGAAGGACAACTGAATCAATGGACCACCTAATCTTTTGCATTAGCTAGAAACATTTACACTACACTAATTGCATAAGTATTATAAATTGCATTAGACAAACTTAAGGGCAATGGATGAATGGTTGATGATTGAGTAGTTGGTTGTAGAATTGGATGAAAACATTTAATACATTCTTTTATCCTCAGAAATTTCAGGGACAAAATCCCTTATGGAGGGAAGAAAGTAACAACCCAGAATTTAACCCATAATGATTAGTTTGGTAATTAACTAAATAATAAATAACTTGTGAGATTATTAGAATCAAGCCATAGAAGCTGCACTATTGTGTCCGTGGTAATTTTCTGGTCACTTTCATATATAGAATGTCAGAATCCGAGTTAATTTGAGAAAAGAACGAAATAATCAAAGAAACGAAAAAAATATTGGTAGGTCGACCGGCCGATACCTCTGCTAGTTTCGAATGAACGAACTTTCGTTCATTTGAATGTTCCAGAGCCCTTAGCCGACATGTTGTGCATCATTTAAACTAATCTGGTCCCTTCATTTCTACATCTGATGGCCCCTATTCTGCCTATGACGTGGTTGCATCCTATTCAATCTCCAAATCCAAATGCTTAAAATCCATTTCCAACCTGTAAATAGACCCCTAGACCTAACATTTTTTGTCATTCTAGGTTTTCTCCGATTGGGTTCACCTTTCTAGGAAGGACCCTATTATAAATTAAATTATTTTACAATTCCAAGTGGATCCGGAAAGACGAAAGGAAAATTTTAGGACTGGAGGTGAGTGATTGTAATTATTTTAAGATTTCTTTAAGTAATTTACATTAATAGGGTTACCAATAGTTGTAGTTTTACTACAATTTTTGAAATAGCCTCTTCAGCAGTTTATTTATAGTTTTTCGAATTATTTTCATTCTATTTCCTTTCAGCCATGCTTTTTAGTAATTTTGGTTTATTTTTGTTAAGCATAGTTTTTTTCGTTGATTTACAGTTTGCAGTATTTAAGTTTATTTATTATTATCTACATCCTTTTCGTCCTTTGAATTTTATGTAAGCGTCTATTCTCTTCATCCCCATTTTCTTCATGTATGGATTAGAATAAATTAAACGCGAACATGGATTAGATAAGTAAGAATATTGAAAGAAGAAAATAAGATGTAAATTATAAAGACTATTAAATGGAATTGGAATGTAATAAATAATGGAATTGGACTGAAATTACGCCTGTTTATAATTAGAATTGGACTAATTAAAGATAATTGGTATAGTTATAACTTAGAATTGCAACTAAATAGAGTAAAAATGAAGGAAGCTTATTTTCACACTTAGACCTTGGGTAAGTAATAAGCATGATTATAACGCAAGTTATAATAAGAAATGGAACATAATGAGGCTTATTTTAAGACTTAGGATAAATTAATAAGTAAAGATAGTAGGGATGAATTGTAAAGGCTTATTTAAAATAATTTGTCTAAGTTAATAAGCAAAGATGAAAGTAGGACCTGTACCTAATAGCATTCCCTATTAGACAAAAAGGTGAGCCTAGGGGACACTTATGCTAAGAATGATAGTAACTGGTCAAATAGAAATCCAAATCATGGGGGATTTGGATAAGGGGGCAACTAGATATTATTTGGATGAAGGGCCGGAACCAACATCATTTCCCCTATATATTCTATGGACACACCGTGACCTCACGTTAGTCTGAAGTGGGATGAGGGGCACGCTTATGCTGGATGTTCAAGTAATAAGAAGACCCAATAGGTGGTGCAAAAGGTAGCATGGGCATGGTGGCAGTTACTCATGCAACTTCCATTCAGGTGCCCAGTAATAGCTATGAGTTCCAAGCGCTTAGTATGAGTGTCTTTCGTAGACATGTTGCCTTCTATTTAGGGAGCTATATATGTCGTCCGGATCTACAGTAGTTTCTCTATGCATCTTTCGTAGATACCATTGGCTGCTGTGTAGGGAGTTATATAGTGGCTGGCCCGTAGTAAGGTCTATGGAGTAGCATGCGGATCAAAAAGACTAGAATTAGGATCCCATCCTAATTACAGGATTAGGAATTCAGCCTAATTAAAGTAGAAATCAAGGAAAAGTGCAAGCAATCAGAGTTAATCTATCTTATAAATTGAGAAATATTTAAATGTACTTATTTCCTATTTATCTCTTTCATATTTCCTTTATTATCCTTATTTATCCTAGAACTGTTGTAGAGTCTATTACCTTTATCTTGCTTAAAAACTCTAGTAGTTACTATCATTCACCAGACTTTTAGTCTGACCCACTCCTCTATTTTCCCCTTTTTCCATCATAGGCAATCAAGGGAGAAGTCAGTAGAATTGCTGCTGCTTGGCGGTTTCTTGGAGGAGCCCTCTACTATGTATTTATTTTATTTCAGCCTTAGTTCTTTCTGTCCACTGGCTTATTATGAGGGATATTATGTACTTTGATTTTGAGACTATGAATTTTTATTTCATAAGACATGATGGGTTTTAAGATATGGATGTTGTATTTGGTATTTGAATTATTTATGAAGTAATTATGAAGCTTTGTTTTAATTAAGTTATTATTTTAGTTTCCGCTGTTTTATCTATTTTTGTCTTGTAAATCTTAGTCTCTTTTAGGTTCAGTTTTACCTACAACACACCACGCCTTTTAATGTGTCCATTTAGGTATATTAAGGGATGTGGGATGTTTCACACTACCAAAACATAGATCTCTCTATTATGAGCGCAACACAAGAAATCACATCCAAAACAGACCTCGTATGCAAAAGATATAGCCAATATATGAATAAAGATTATCGAGCAATTAATTAATTATAATTAAACCCTTAATTAGCAATTAACCCTTCTTCCACAATGCACTGTGCAAGTTTTTTCATATCAAACCATCACCAAAAACATTAACCTTCAATTTCTTGCTCATTTTATTGATGAAATCAAGATCCATCAGCTCAAGTGCACTCCACTTCACGTTCTCTCCACCCCAGACTTGAAGAGATAAAGCTCGGCCACATCTCGGAGATCATGACCTAATGCTATGCTTATGACCGTGTCTCCAATTCATTTTGATCCCCTTGACTGGCATCGATGAAATTCGGTAGGAAGGTGTACATCATCGAGAGAAGTGCAACAATGATCTCCGTTATGCCTATCATTGCCTATATCTCTGGCGATCCCAAACCTTAGATACATGGCTAAGAAGGTCGATATTACCAATGATGATTGATCCAAATTCCGCTATGGTTATCGTGTAGCACTCATCCATACAAGCTTATCGGATCTGGTTTCATAATTTATCATTGAGCAGACTGGTCGATTTTATTTTTTGAAGAGGAAGAAAGGGAACAACCATGGATTTTTGATAGAATAGAAAAGTGGATAATGAAATTAAAGAGGGAAGGATTTGAATAATATTTTATTACATTTACTTAATTTCTTAAATAAATGGTGGTACATTTCAAGTTTGTACGATCACGTGACGCGTCCGATCGCAACCAAAATCGTCTGCATACATCAACTCTTTTTTCGGATCTAGCAGGATAAATCTCGTCGCTATCTGAGACCGTGTCCTAGGATGTTAATTTTGCGTATGTTGAAATTTTTTCCGCCATCAAATCATCTGATCTCCAAATACAATGAGGCCTATGCTCATTCTAATTCGCAACGTCAATCTGACTTCAACGGAAGTGGTCTCGAGTCCCTATGCGGGCATATGCGAAAAGTCATACTGTTGCACCTTTATTTAACTAATGATTAAATATTTAAATCAAGTATTTAAATATCCGATCATTAAAAATACAGATTTATATTTTCCCCTGCTTAAAAATATTTCATCCTCGAAATCACAAAGTAAAGAGAATGTCTTCTCACCCATAGGCCATCAAAATCCCCTGGAATTCCAGAAAAATTTGGCAGCACCTCCTTTGTGCGGCTAGGTCTGGGAAAAATCCCAATACAACAAGGTATATATATATATATATATACGTACATCATATATTTAAACATAATAGGTCATATATTGCAATCATCTTAAATAAATATGTTGTATGAATGCCTAACAAATATATAAACATTGGCTATCATCTCAAATGCTAATAATCCAATCAAACATGCATACATAAGCTCAAACATCAAAAAGTGGACATCCATGTCTACCCTAGCATGTGGAATACTAAACTCTCTAGTATAAAACATCGAATATGATATCCTATGCGAAAGCTGACAATAAAAATGAAATCTCACCAAGTAAAGATCTTCGGATAAGTGGTCCTTATATTCTTCTTAGTCTCTCATATCCCATCTGTGACGACCCGGAATTTTTAAGCCTTTAAATCGGAATATTTAATTGATTTTAAGTATTTAAAGGTTAATTATCAACTTAAATTATGAATATCATAATTTGTTTGACAATTAGATTATTGAATTAAATAATTTGAATTGGATAAAGTATGAAACCTGAGATTTTTAGCCTGCTAAAAATATGATTTGAAAGCTTATAAAATTTATATTGATAACACTGAATATAATAGAAGTGTTAAAATGGAATCTAACACTAAATTGGTCAGTTTTGAAATTTAATCGTTTAAATTGAATTTAAAAATAGCATTCTGAGGCACAGTCTCGGAATTCAACGAAACCAGTTCCATTGGATCCGTAATATTGAATCATTATCGGATTTTAAATTTCGTATTGATTGGGCTTGTTATGTGAGCGTACGATACATAAACGCGTTGGAAATTTTCATCGAAAATTCTATTTAAATTTTAATTATCTATTCACGTGCTAATCACCATCCACTGTTTTTCTTTCAAATCGCTGCCTCTTCTTGTACATATTATCATCATCGTGTCTCCCTTTGGCTTTTCACGCAAGCTTCTTTTCCTTAGATATTTTCACCGAAACCCTTTCGTTCAAATGATTTCTCTTTGGAAAAAAAAAATATCAGCAAAAGGAATCTATGGCCGAATGCAACTTTCTTTCAAATACGAAATCCACGGAAGTTCGTTCGAAGCCGATATATTCTTCCTCCTTCTTCTGTTAATCAAATTTGAGTTCTCTATATGTAAAAAAAAAGAATGGCAGAACTAGGTGGGGACTCGCGTGAACACGCGAGGATTTTGCGTCGTCATCTTCATCAAATCGATTCGACCGATGGGGGGAACCGTTGCCGAGCCTGTATCTCATTCGAACTAGGGGAGGCGCGTGAACATATGGTATCGCTATTTGGGTTGTCGGCTTCGGTAACAAGGAGGAGAGAATCGCGTCATCACCATCGATGGCCGCGAGTTGAGGCTTCAGAGGGGTCAAGGGTTTTAGCTGCTACCGAGTGCTCGAGATTATGATTATTTGGAAGTGGAGCATACGGCGTCGGCATCATGTGCAGAGCTCGTCGTTGACTCGAGAAGCTAGGGTTTCTGTTGGCTTTGAAGGGTGTGCGCGAAGAAGCTTTTGGCGACAACACTGCTTGGTTGTGATGGTGGTGTTAGTCCCTGTAGCCATAAGGTATAGGATTTGTTTTATACTTATATATATGAATATATTACAGTTTCAAATAATAATAGCAGTATTCAGTAGAGGAAAGATTTCTGTTTTAACTTAATAAGCAGTAAAATAGAAAATAATATTTATACGTGATTTTGGGAAGTATATAGAAATTTAAAATATTGAAAGCGAGTATATAAAATTTGATAGATTAGTGAAGCTTCAGGGAAAAAAACTAAATATATAGATATACATATATTCATTCACTCAGTTACATTTTAAATAAAGGAAATTAATTTGTTTATTTAATTATTTTAGTTAAAGATAATTTATTAAAGGGAATTTAGTTCTGAATTAAATTATTAGTGAAATTAATTAGTGAATGGAAACTTGATAGTTCGATAGTTCGAATACTAATAAAATCCTATAATGCTTATACAAGGTCATATACAATGGAAACGAGCCGGGTTGGATTGAGTTGCAAAACAATAATCAAAGGTGAGGTAATCTCACTCAGTTAATTTAAAATAAAATTTAAATGATTAAATTTAAATAATTGTTTGAATGGTCGAAATTGATTGTTGTGCTGTAATGTGGTATATATTTGGAATTGGCATTTTATATTGTGCTAACATCTGTGGATGTAGGAAAAACAGGTTGGAGGGATCCAACTGGACCCCTCAACTTTATTTAATTATTCAATATCCTCTGTTCTGAATATTTGATATTCTGCAATGAATTTTGTGAAATATTGAAGGCTATGGCTTGATTGATATAATCGGGCAATAATGAATTACCATATATATATAAAATTGAGTTTGGGAATGAAAATAAAAGAAGTGAAATTGTAAGTAAATAATTATAGGAAAGTTGAATAAATTTAAAAATGAACTGGAAAGAAAATAAAGTGACTTTAAAATTTTAATAAATAAATCTTGAGTATGGAAAGAAAAATTTAAATAAACAGGAAGTTAATAAAACCTAAACTTCATCATTGTTGTTTAAAAGAACAAAACATTTATTGTAACTTTAGGATTTAAATTTATTTAAGAAGAATAAAGAAGGAATTGGGAATAACCTGAAATTTTGTACATTTTAGATAAAGGATTTAAAATCAAACTGAAAATAATAATAAAGTCCGTAATTAATGAATTTTGAAATGAACTGATAAGTAAGAAGTTTATTTCAAATGGAATAAATTGGAATCAATTTGGAAAATTGATTAAGTGATTGAGATTGGAAATCTCTCTCTGAATAACCAAGTACGTTTTCAAAGTAAATTTTTAAATATAAATTAAAAGTTTAAAGTTGTTTTTTTAAGAAGTATGTTATGGGAAATTTACTATTTCTAAATATTTAAATTCTAAAATAAGTATTTCCTTTTAATCTATTATAGCAATAATTATTTCAATCCATTATAGCAGTAATTATTTAAAGAGTGACTTAGTATTTTATTTTAAAAGTGAAATCTAGTTTTATATTTTATTTAGTAACATTATTTTCAAACATTCATATAGTATGTATTTTTAACAAATCATTGAGATAGTTTTAACTTAAGTGTTATAAAGTATATTTCTAAGTAAAGAGTTTTAAATTATTTTAAAAATCTAGTTTTGTGCTTGGTGATTTCAGAGGAGATAGAAAATATTTGGGAAAGTTTATTTTGAAAGGAAAGATGGTTTTGAAACTGTTTTCAAAGGATTGAAAATATAAATATATCTTGTGAAGATATTTTGGATTAATAAATAATTTGGAAAACTATTGGTTGATGGTTGTTTATGAATATTAATTGATAGTTAAATAACCGACTATCAATATTGGACAATGCGTTGATCGTTTCGAAGAGACCGGGATCGAGATTTATTTCTCGAAAATCACTTCGATCCGGTTTGTACGTTTCGTGTAAACGATGTTGGATTCGAAGATGGAGCAGTGAAGTGCAAGGGCTAGTCGCTACTAATCCTGAGGATATTTCCAAAATGGATGTAGTAGGAATAGTGCCTTCGGTTCCGTTCGAACCCGTGACGGACTTGTATGGATGAATACTTGCGAAATGTCGTCAGGTGGACGATGGGCATTCAAAGGGATATGTTCTTTAAAGGTAACGCTTTGCCTCAAGCCTCATCAAATGGGAATGGCTGAAAATCAGGGGATATGCAGCAAGGCTTCGTCGGTAGCCCCCACTGGAGGGTGAGGTCATCCCTGTCTAGATGTCCCTTTATTTCGGCTTAGTGGGCGGTTGCTGATCCCAACCGCGGGGTGATCTTGCTCGGGACTATCCAGTAAGGGATGGTTCCTTTCTTGTGTTGCAAGGGAGTTAGGGTGGCTTCTCGGTACGCTGATCTAGACCAGGTACTGTGACAGGTGGTACCCCAATGCCTAGCCATTAGTTGGAATTCTTTTTCCCTACGCGCCCGTACGGTTTTGATTGTGCCCAACTATTGCTGAAACGTGAGATGCAAGCATTTCAGCTAGATTCTATTTACTTTCTATAGACACTATTATAATATCAGAGGATTTCTATAAAAATTGTTTTAGCTATCGTAAGGTAAAAACCCGACATGTTTATTTGTGGCGTGGTCTTACGAGATGCTTTTGTTTTCAAAGGATTTTTGAAACTTTAATAATCAATTGGGTGTGGTTTTCTCACGCTGGTATTCCAGACTGACTCTGGTGTTATTTAACTGTAATGCTCGGGTCAGACCGAGTATTATAGGATACAGGATGATGCTATGGAGCTCAGGAGACGAGCTGGATGACGACACGTGCTTTCGTACTTGTTTATATATATATTCCGCTGAATTGAGTTGCTATGTATCCATTTGTTTGTTATTGATGTGATCTGTGATTGATGTACTCTGATGATGTAATATATGTAAACAAATAGATTTGATTTTGAGTAAAGATTATTTACTATCTATTATATTTTATTCCGCTGCGATAGTTAGATTCTGATGTTGATTTTGTTTTCTCTTCTTCTACCTCTTCTTCTTAAACCCAAATGGTTTGTATTTCTGTGCAACTTGAGTTGATTGTTGTAGAATAGTGTTGACTCAAGGGGTACGGATTTGCGGGCTGTTACACCATCGCCTTCACTTTCATTCCATTAAACCTCTACTACTCCATTGCCCCTTTTTAACATGTTTCATGTCATATATATCGGTAAGAATACCCTATGAGGTCTCGAAGTCCTTGGTTCATTCTCAATATCATATAATCGATTCAATGCAAAATTCCCAAACGCCTCTAGTAAGTTCTCCCAAAACCCACTATCTAACTATGGGTTTTAGCTAATTACGATACACTTGGCACGCAGTGAAATCACACTATCCATCCCACATATAACACAACAAATTTGGATGTCATTCTACTAGACTTAAGGAATGCAAATCTAGTACTCTTCGTCAACCAATCGGGTGTGACTCAAATGCTATCACACTATCCTCGGTCATCGATAATCCATTGATGCAGCTTATAGATATATGTTCCCACTACTCGAGAATAAGAAATATCTCATTCCTACGGAACTAACAGTCATTTGGGTCTGCACTGCATCACCACTACGGACACTACTCGTTCTTCTAATATAGCCACTATCTCCACTAGTCTAGCTTAATGCCTCTAACTAGTACTAACCACTAAATCAAAGTAGGTTTGATAGTCAAACTACCCATCACCTTTGGCCATATCTCATCGAGTTCTGAAGTCATAACTAGTGATAAACTTGAGCAATACCCACTCTAGGAATCTTGTTCACAAACTGTTATGTCTTCCATTTAAAGCATCAAAAACTACATTTCCCTATAAAACATATAGGAAATGTCAAAATCATAGGAGGCTAAGAACTCCAACCATTGCTACTGGCGAAGGTCGAGGTCTTTCTTGGAGAAGAGATACTCAAATGATGTGGACTCATTGAACAACCAAATCTCTCTCCTAATTAGATAATGCCTCCAAATCTCCAAAACAAACTCTACCAGTGCCAACTCTATCAAGTGTCGGACACTTCCTCTCGTGTGGTTTCAATTGTCGACTAACATGCAACAACCTTACCTTTCGGTATCAATATCGCACCAAGTTAAGTACCACAGGCATGTGTGTACTATTGTCTCCTCATTTTCGCTCCGAATGAGTAACATCGGTGCACTTATCAATTTCTTGGTCAGACTCACTAACTTATGTCCATACCTCGCATCTCAAATAAAAGTTTGATCCTCTCTCATTTAATTGGTTAATGATGCTGCTACCTTAGGTCTATTCAAATTCTAGACCGCCATAACTACAAGATCTATGGCGATGTCCTACTCTGAAATAACGTGACCCAAACATCTCACTTCTCGCCTTCAGAAGTGATACTCTAAAATCTCATAATCAATCAGTGTCTTCTCAACACCTATCATATAACCATCAATCATGCCTTGTGCTCTTCTTTCGTCCTTGAGTGGATAAAAATATCATCCATAAGCACAAGGTAGATCTACTTAAGAGGCCCCTCAAAACACGGTCCATTATATCAACAAGGCACGCCGATAGTCAGTTAGCCCGAATGGCAAAACCAATCAATCAAAAATCAAAGTAGCATACGATGCTATAATCGGCACTCTCTCTCTCTCTGAATACTCGCAGTTGGTAAAACCCTATTGCAACGTCCAACTAAGAGAACATCCTCGTGCTATAGATCTGATTACATTTAAATTATTTATGAACCTATATATATGTGTGTGTATTTAATTTTACATTCCATGTGAAATAAAATAAGAACATAATGTCATAAAAATAAAATTGTTAATTTGTGAGTATATATATATATATGTTAGTAAATTAATTACTTTAATACTTTATACAAATTTATGCTTGTAAATAAAAAAAATCATGTTTATAATATATTTTAAACGTCGAAGAGGTATTGATACATAGAAATATTTTAAACTGTTTTTTCTTTTATATATATATATGTGTGTGTGTGTGTGTGTGTGTTTGTGTATGTGTGTGTATTTATGTATACATGTATTCATATTTATTCACATTTATACAGATTTAAATAAATTCAAATTAAGTAAATTATGTATTAATGTTTAAAATTAAATTAAAATAATGTACATTAAAGCCATACGTTATTGCAAAACTTATTTGTTCTTACTAGAAAACGATGTAATAAATAAAGTTTGCATTTCTTTATATATATATTGAAAGTCTACAGGGTGGATCGTGTAGTGTATATGTGACAAAATATATGATGTAACTAAAACAATACTAATCTAGGTAAATATAGAATAAGCACACCGGTATTTTATACTGGTTTGTCCTACGTCCAGTCCCGAAGCTCCCCTTCGGAATTCGACTATCAAACACCCTTGCTTCGCCCGGAGGAATAGGCTTGGTTACAATAAATTGTTCTTGTCAAATATGTGTTCTATAATACAGATATTGACTAATAAGTACAAATGCTTCCACTGTATATCTAGAGAGCATTATCTGTGAAGAACTGAATATACTGAAGAGTGAAATACAAGTATAGATTGCTAGAGATCAAGAACATATAATAGAGTATGTAAGTAGAGAGTGTGAGTAAGTAAGGTGATATTTCTTCTTGATTCTTGACGATATATATAGTTGTAGAGAGGTTCCTTGAGTATTGCATCCATTAACAAGTGCTCTATAGTTGCTTCTATTAACGATGAAGAGTTACAGCGAAGAGAAGCAGAGATGTCTATTCGAATGTGGCAGTTGAAGTTTGAATTTAAATTCCAAGTTCGAAATCAAACGTCTGGTATTTGTATAAAACATATGATACTATATGTTTTTTGTATATAGTAGATTTTCAGACGACTGAGTGCAACTGCCAGATGTCTAGTTTCGTCTGTTTGTTGTTCCAGAGGATTTTTGCAGATGTCTGGCTTGTGCATCCAGACGTCTGAAATATGTGCATGCCTGTTTTGTGCATCTTTTTTGTTGCTTCTTTGATCCTATCGACTTGTAGTCTCTTGTAACGTTCTTTGAGCCTTGTTCTTATCTTTCTAGTGATGTTGCTCTAGCAAGTACCTGTATATAGAAATATATATGCATATTCGATTTCCATTGTATAGTTGTTGTCATCGAAACCGTAGATTTGATTACCTAACAATCTCCCCATTTTTTATGATGACAACTATACAATGTACTTATATATTATTTCATAAATCTCCCCCTAAATATGTGCTCCGCCTTTGGCACTATCAAAAAGGATTTTTTAACCATTCCATTAAGTATTTACCAATTGTAGTAAGATAAAAATAAACACAGGAATAACACACCAAAAAGAGAAATTTCATTAATTACATTAATCGATTACATTCATGGATTTTTATCATTTTCATACATAAAATGGAGTCCTAAAAATCTAAGAATCTTTTGGGGAAGCTTTTTCTTGATCATCTCCTTCATCTTTACGTTTAGAAGAGCTAGATAGTTTCTTAGGAGATGTCGGAGTTTGTTCTAGAGGTTCGTTCTCCTCAAAAAGTTTGGAATGTTTCGAAGGAGAAGAAGGCATTGGGGTTGGCCAATCTTTTGATGGTGGTGTAGGACCACGAACCCTTTGTAGAACCTCTTTTAGAACGGATAATACAGTCGAAAGTGACATTTCAACTGTGGCCAGTCTTGATAGCAAAAGATGTTTCAAAACTATCAATACGCTTAGCAAATACTTTTTGATTCCGTGATAAAATAAGCCGACTTTGAAGAGTTAGACCTCGAATACTTTCATTTGGATTCGTCTTTGTACGAGTCCCCAAAATATCATCTTGGCACGTATAATTAAATGGTGCAGGAGAAGGAGGAGTAGTCTCGCAATGTTGTTCCACCTCTTGTGATGGTTCATGGTGTGTTTGAGGTGGAGGCTCAGCTTGTCTGGTTTGATAATGTTGTGTCCACTCTCCAAATGATATAAACTCCGGAGGATTTTCCGGTAGGTGAATTAGTGAGAAAAATTTTGTGGCAGCATCTTCAGAGAAATTTCCTAAAAAGTGGATAAATAGAGGAGAAGTTGTGAGCACGTAGAAGTCTCATGATATATGTGGGGTAGATAATCGATGGGCGTGATCGAGTCTAAAAATGTTTGAGCTCATCAAATATAAATTTAGCCCAATTTACCCTTGTTCCATTGAATATAGCATAGAGGCCTTGTGCTCTAACTCCTTATCTGCTCATGACTACCAAGTCGAGGAATGATAGTACTGATAATCATTCTAGTGAGAGGTTTCGCTTTAGGTCATAGATATTTGGATGCGAATCTAGGCATTTCATCTTCCCACGTTTGATGTGTTGTATTATCTCTCGGTTTCAGACACATATCTGAAATATTATATAAATCTTCTTCAGTGTCGAAACATCCGAGAGTTCGACCTATGATCCCTGGAGTAAGCCGAATTATGTTGCCATAAATGCTAGACCATAACCAATTATCATTGTTTTTCAGTGTTCCAAACTGTTGTGCTATCCAAATTAGTAGAAGAGAAATATGGCAAACTGATCAATTTGGATGTTATTGGGATTAAAAGATATCAAAGTTTCTAAACCCGTGCTTTCACACATTTTATCTAAATCATACATTGGGAACTTGAGTAAATTATAAAATGGACCTGTATGGAGTTTCTTCTTTTGATTGTCCTCGTATTTCTTGAGCGAATGCGGTATACGATTCATCCATCGTTCTATTTGATCATTTGAGCAAACCTAGGGAATGGAGGAATTTGCTTGGTCTTGTTTTCGCTTAGAGATCTCAGGATTTTTTATTTTAGAAGCCATCGAATTTGATCAAGTTTGGAAGAGGAAATATTTTTGAGAAATAAGAAATCGATTTTGTAGTATAAATAAATTTAAATAAAGTGAGAGAAGTAAAAAAAGACATTATCTGGGCATATAAGAGTGTCGACTGAATTTCAAACGTCTTGAAGGTAATTTAGACGTCTGATTTAACCTAGTTTGAAGACAGTAATTAGAATCAGATGTCTAGTTGGTTAAGTTAGACGTCTGGATTCGATCGATTTGTAAATTCTGGTAGTCAGAGAGAATTATCTGACATCTGTTTGTATTGTCAGATGTCTGAAATAGATCGAAATTTTATTTGTACAGGACAGATAGTTTTCTCAAACGTCTGGCTATAATATGAGATGTCTGAAAATGAGCCGAGTTTTTAAAATATGGAGGCAGAGACTTTGTTCACACATGTGGTTCATAGTTCAGACGTCTGAAATAGACTGGTTTCCTTTTTTTATTAAGCATAGGCAATTTTCAAAACGTTTGGAAGGTTATTGCAAACGTCTGATATATGCACAATGTTTTAACATTTGTTTGATAACAGAGTGTCAGACGTTTGATGGCAATGTTCTGACGTCTGAAATGACCAATTTGTCTAAAAATAGCCTAATTTTGAAGGGTGTTGCTTATTTTTCGACCTTTTATTTTTAATATAACATAGTACTATTATTTGTAAAACCGAATTACAAATATCCGTAGATAAAAATACAAGGAGAATAATTAAATTTATTTAGATGACGATGGAGCATTGCGATCTTTAGACTTGTCATCCCTCCATGGCTTGAGTGGAGACCATATATTTCCACGTTCTTGGGTTCTTTAGGAACCAGAGAATCGCCTTGGTGAAGGATCCAAAGGTGTATGATACGAGGCAGAGGGATCCAAAGAACTACAAGGAATCGGAAGTGGTTCATGTACATCATTCTTTCATAATTACAAAATTTTATCGCTACTTGCTCCAGAAAACTTAGTCGTCGCGCCGTGATTTTTTGTTCAAAATATAATTCTCGTTGTAGATCTATTTGTTGCTTTTGATAGTGATGTATCTCAACAATTTTCTCCTTGGTGTTAGGATAAACAAATAGAGATCGTTTGGACTTCTTGTTATTGGGAGTGAATTTCGTGTGATAGGAGGACCACCTATATGTTGGCTCCTGATTTACTGTATGAGTTGGAAGGCGATGGGATGTATCCGTTGAGCTATCCGTTGTTGGTGTCGAGAAGGAGAGATGAGAGTTATCGGAAGACATGCTTATATTTTCTATTGTAAAAATATGATATATATATATATATATATATTTGTTACTTTTGTTTTGTACAAAGTATTTAGATATGATTTTACAAATTATTTATAGGTAATTTCAGAAAACAACCACCTAAAAAATTTAAGGTGAATGAGTTAACAATTTGAATTTGTGCATAAAAAATTCTAGTCAAAAATAGAATTAAAAAATGTAGTATTAGTTTAGAATATCATTAAGAGAGCATATTCCTAGATCACGTCGCAATTTAACAAAAGTTTGTTCATTTGGTGGTTTTGTAAAAATATCCGCTATTTGATTCTCGATATTTACGTATTCTAATGTAATAAGTCCTTTTTCTATATTGTCACGTAAAAAATGATGACGAATATCTATATGTTTAGTACGCGAGTGATTTACATGGTTTTTTGATAGATTTATTGCACTCATATTATCTCAATACATTGGTGATTTATTGATATCATTGCCGAAGTCCATAAGTGTTTGTTGCATTTATATCACTTATGCACATGCTAGAGCTGTTGAAATATATTCGACTTCACAAGTAGATAAGGAGACACAATTTTTCTTTTTGCTAAACCATGAAACTAATGATTGTCCGATAAAGTGACATGTTCCGCTAGTACTCTTACGATCTGTTTTACATCCACCGAAATCCGCATCACTATATGAAACTAGTTCAAACGATGGTCCTTTGAGTAAAACAAACCGTCATCTCTAGTACTAGATAGATATCGTAAGATACGTTTAACAACTCTTTGGTGATATTCTTTTGGTTTTCCTTGAAAATCGGGTACAATGACATACACTCATCATAATGTCGGGTCGACTAGCCATCAAATAAAGTAAGGAGCCAATCATACTACGATATAATTTTTCATCGAAATCTTTTCCGTTATCATTTTTTTCCAAGTGAACACTATTACTCATCGGTGTTGGTTTGCTTGAAGTTTTATCCATTTCAAAACGACGTAATAGATCGTTACAATATTTTTCTTGATGAATAAAAATACCATTTTCACGTTGTTTTTCTTGTAAACCTAAAAAGAAATTTAATTCTCCCATGTGAGACATTTCAAATTCATTTTTCATAATATTTGAAAATTGATTACGAAGATTTTCATTAGTTGAAACAAAAATAATATCGTCTATGTAAATTTGCACAATTAAGATATCGTTATTTTCTCGTTTAAAAAATAAAGTTGCATCGTGAAAACCAGATGTAATTAAATGATTTTTTAAAACATTTGTACCCGGCGTGGGGGGCTTGTTTTAAACCATATAAGGCTTTTTGTAATTTAAAAACATGGTCGGGATATTTTTCGTGAACAAACAATGGAGGTTGTTCAACATGTACGTTTTCTTTGATAAAACCATTTAAAAAAGCATTTTCGACATCCGTTTGAAATAGTTTAAAATTGTGATGATTTGCAAAAGAAAGTAATGTACGTATGGCCTCGAGTCTCGCTACTGGAGCAAAGGATTCGTCGTAGTCGATACCTTCTTCTTGATTATAACCTTGAGCAACTAAACGTTCTTTATTTCTAAGTATATTTCCGTTTTCAACTGCTTTGTTTTTAAATATCCATTTTTTTCTTATAACCGATTGATTTTCTGGTCTTGGTACTAATTCCCAAACATTATTACGTTCAAATTAATATAAATCTTCTTGCATAGATGTTATCCAAAAGTTATCATTTGAAGCTTCTTTATAATTTTTCGATTCAAAATTTGACACATATGCTATATGACTTATTTGGTTAAGTTGATCTCTATTTACTCTAGAATTGAGATCTCCAATGATATTATCTTTTGGATGATCTTTAAGAATTCTAGGAGATGATACTAAAGTATTATTTTGTGCATTTGTCTCATTATTAAAAGAATTTGTTATTGGAATTATTTCTTCATCGTCATTAGTATGATGGTTAAGAAGATTTTCATCAAACGAAACGTGTAAACTTTCTTCAATTGTGTTATTTCGTTTATTAAAAATTCTATATGCCTTGCTACGATCCGAATATCCAACAAAGATTCCTTCATCAGCCTTCGGGTCCAATTTTCCAAAATTATCTTTTGTATTTAATATAAAACATCTTGATTCGAAAGTTTAAAGTATGATACTTTAGGTTTTCATCCAAAAAATATTTCAAAACAAGATTGTTTAGTCATAGGTCATATGGTTACTCAATTCAAAACATAACATGCCGTAGCAGTAGCTTCTGCCCAAAAATATTTTGATAGACCACTACTATTTAATAGTGTTCGTACACATACTTGTAACGTACAATTTTTTCTTTCTACCACACCATTTTATTGAGGTGTGCGGGGAAAAGAAAAATTATGACTCATACCTTTTTTATTACAAAAATTAGTAAAAAATCATTTTCGAATTCTCTACCATGATCACTTCGAATATTTTTAATTTTCAAATTCATTTGTGTTTTAATTATTTTATCAAAAATTTTGAACAAACCAAAGGTGTCACTTTTATATTTTAAAAATAAAGTCCATGTAGATCTTGAAAATATCATCAACTATTATGAAAACATATTTGTTGTGATTTACAGATCGTACTTGAGTTGGACCAAATAAATCTAAATGCAATAATTCTAATGGTTATTTTGTAAAAATATTATTTTTAGATTTAAAAAAGCTTTTCTTTAGTTTTCCAATTTGACAAACGTCACCTAAATTTTCTACTTTGTAATTTATTTTAGGTAAACCTCTAACTAGCTCAAATTTAGCTATTTTATTAATATATTTAAAGTTAACATGACAAAATCATTTATGCCACAATCATGGATCATCATGTATGGCGGTTAAACACAAATTTGAATTTCGATTTATATTCATGTTTAAGATATAAATATTTTTTTCTAAAACCCTCAAATATAAGTTGTTTGTTATTGTCGAAAATGTTACATATATCTTTTTCGAAATTGATTTGAAAACCTTTATCGCATAATTGACTAATACCAAGTAGGTGGTGTTTCAGATTTCCTAATAACAAAACATTTGTAATAATAGGAGAGTTAGAAATACCAGAGTTGATGACTTCTTCAATGCCCACGATGTATCCTTTTGAGTTATCTCCAAAAATTACCGTTCCACCATCGATGTATGTTATATTTGATAACATTTTTGAATTTTCGGTCATATGCTTGGAGCGTCCACTATCAAATATCCATTTATCCTTATTTTTTATTTTGGGTACTTGCAAAATAAAAGATGATTTAATTGGTACCCATATACTTTGTTAGGGTCCTAGATATTAGGAGGAGTAGATAGCCATACCCAAGAAGGCTTGGTACCTTTATGAACATAATTTTTAGTATAGACTGCATTTTCTAAAAAATTATTAACATGTTTTTGTCTAATCAAATTACTATTTTTCTTAGGAATCCAAATTTTTATATTTCTGGTATTCGTTTTAAACTTAAATGATCTTTTAGTCTTGTGATAAATACAACTATATTTCTTAATATTATTCCCTTTTTCCTTAGGAATATTTTTAAATCCTATTCCATTTCTATTACCTGATGGTTTTGAAGTTTTGATAAGATTTTCCAAATCTTGTTTTCCTTTATTAAATTTAAAACATTATTTGTAATTTTATCTAGTTTTTCTTTTAATTCTAAAATTTTAATTTTCAATGTTTCAATATTACTTTTCAAGTTGATATTTTCTTTTAACAAGTCATCCTTTTCTAGTCTAGTTTTATCAAATTCTATAACTATAGTTTCATTTTCAATCAAACTATTTTTAATTTTTTCTTGAGATAATTCTAGTTCCTCCTCTAAAATATTTTTTTCAACTTTTAACATTCCTACTTCAAGTTCTAATCTATTTATTTTGGATATATGTTCTTTGTTCAATTTTTTAATTTATCTAAATTTATCATCTAATTCCATGCCAAGTTCTAATAATTCATTATAACTAAGTTGGGGACATACCTCATCAGTTTGTGCCATAAAGCACACATTAGCTTGTTCTCTGTCACTATCGCCATCACTGTCTGATGATGATGAAGAATCTGAGTCATCCCATGTTACTTTGAAAGCTTTCTTCTTTTTGATTTTTTCAAATTTGTTTTTCTTTCTATCATTGTTGAGCTTGGGACAGTCTTTCTCCATATGTCCAAATTGGTTGCATTCATAGCATTTGATTGATGTTTGATTTGTTGACCTTGATTTTCCTCCTTTCTGAAATCTAGTCATTTTCATAAACTTCTTGAATTTGTTGTAGTTTTTGGCAATAAATACCATTTCTTTTTTGCCTAAGTCGGAGTCTTCATTCATTGCTGGGAATGCTACGTTCTTCTTTTCTGAATTTTGTTCTTTTCGTGCCTGCAAATTAGCTTCATAGGACATTAAGTTTCCTATCAATTCTTCAACTAAGAGTGTTGAGAGATCATTAGCTACTTCGATAGCTAATACTTTTCTTTCCCACATTGGAGTTAAAGAATTGAGTATTCTAGATACTAAATCAAAATTTGTGAATTTGACTCCAAGTGCCATTTAATCATGTTGAATGGTGTGGAATCTTGAGTACATGTCTACCATATATTCATTTTGTTTCATTTTAAATGATGAAAATTGATTTTATAAAATTGAAATCTTAATTTGTTTAACTTTATTTGTTCCTTCGTGTGTAACTTGTAAGGTACACCAAATACTATATGCAGTGTTACATAATATGACAAGTGAAAATTCATTCTTATCTAGTGAACAAAATAAACATACATAGATTTGGCATTATTAGAAGCTGTGGTTTTTTGTGCATCATTCCATGTGTTCATAGCAGTGTCAGGTGCTTTATACTCGTTTTGAATGGCTAACCAAATTTCTAATCCATTAGCTTCCATAAAAATTCTCTTACGTGTTGACCAATAAGCATAGTTAGAACATTAAAAAGCGAGGGTCGTGTTGTGGATTTACCTCCTTTAAAAATACTTACCATATTATAGTGATTCAAAAACGTATTACTGTATTTTGATCTAACCTTGCTCTGATACCAATTGAAAGTCTACAGGGTGGATCGTGTAGTGTATATTCAAGTATATGTGACAAAATATATGATGCAACTAAAACAATACTAGTCTAGGTAAATATAGAATAATCACACCAGGAATTCATACAAGTTCGGACCACCCATCCTACGTTTAGTCCCGAAGCTCCCTTTCGGAATTCGACTATCAAACACCCTCGCTTCGTCCGGAGGAATAGGCTTGGTTACAATAAATTATTCTTGTCAAATATGTGTTCTATAACACAGATATTGACTAATTAGTACAAATGCTTCCACTATATATCTAGAGAGTATTTTCTGTGAAGAACTGAATATATGAAAGAGTGAAATACAAATATAGATTGCTAGAGATCGAGAATATATAATAGAGCATGTAAGTAGAGAGCGTAAGTAATTAAGGTGAGATTTCTCCTTGATTCTTGATGATATATATAGCTGTTAAGAGGTTCCTTGAGTAGTTGCATCCATTAATAAGTGCTCTATAGTTGCTTCTATTGATGATGAAGAGTTGCAGTGAAGAGAAGCAGAGATGTCTATTCGAATGTGGCAGTTGAAGTTTGAATTTAAATTTCGAGTTCGAAATCAGACGTCTGGTATTTATATCAAACGTCTGATACTATAATTTTTTTTGTATATAGTATATTTTCATACATCTAAGTGCAACTACCAGACGTCTGATTTCGTCTGTTTGTTGTTCCAGAGGATTTTTCCAAACGTCTGGCTTATGCACCCAGACATCTGAAATCTGTGCATGTCTGTTTTATGCATCTTTTCTGTTTCTTCTTTGATCCTATCGACTTGTAGTCTCTTGTAACGTTCTTTGAGCCTTGTTCTTGTCTTTCTAGTGATGTTGCTCTAGCAAGTACCTGTATATAGAAATATATATATATATATATATATATATATATATATATATATATATATATATGCGTATTCGATTTCCATTGTATAGTTGTTGTCATCGAAAACGTAGATTTGATTTCCTAACATATATATATGTGTGTGTATATATATAATTGTATGTTTATAATGGGTGACAATATCTATGCATATAAATTCATTTAGATAATAATATAAATCAGTACTAATATAATAGGTATAAATCATAAATAAATGAATTATACGTAATAGGACATAGCCTTTTTTATGCACTTTGATTGGTTGAACATATCCAAGATTCGATAGGAATTTTCCTCCAGATGTTGTAAAGATATGGAGTGCTATGTTTTAATTAATTTGATTTGGATTGGTGAAATTTTCGACCTAAGGCTAGAGGTATGCTCGGAAAAAATGTTGGTTAGAGATGGAATAAATGAAGATCTATAATAAAAAGTGGTTAAGGTGGCTTTTACAAAGTTAACGAGTACTACTCTCCTTAGTTATCTAATCATACCAAATCCCACATCGATTGTCTAAAATTGAACCCCTCCTTGCTCCATTCTTGTTCAGCCATTTATAGGGTAATATGGGCCCTTAAAATTTCCAAATTCGTTCAGCAATTAATCTCATTTAAATCCAATTTAATGCATATCAATATTGTATATCGATTTGTACATACATAACTTTTGTATGTGTAACCAATTAATTAATAATGATACCTAGAAAATTACTAATAACGTCAATACATCAAATACATAAATAATATTTCATAAATATTAATTAATTGAATTAATTTTGCAAAATTGCAATTTTAGTGTTTTAGAAAAACTAAATTATTTTGCAAACTGTCCATTAAAAGGAACATATGTAGATAATCGAATTTATAAATGCATAACTATTCGAAGAAATTAGTAGAGTTAGTATTACGCTCTAATGGCAATTATGCAATCTGTTGCATATAATCAATCATGTTTATAATAAAGGTGTTTGTTTTTTATAATATACTTTGTTATATTGTGATATAATTAATTAGGTAATTGATTTAAAGTATATATAAATAGAAAATCCTTAAATAATATGTTGTACGATAATAATTACAAATGGTTATGATCATGAAAATTTTATCAAATTGAAAAATAACATGTTATTTTAAGTATTAATAGCTAAGACGCTTTGAGGAAGGATACCAATTCATTCACTGAGAGTAGAATACGTAGTGCTCTCTAAATGTTGGACAGTAAATGTAACAACCCTGGTTTGGAGATTACCTGTATATATTAAATTATAATGGAAGTTATAATTGAATATTGTAAATTTAAATATAATTGGATAGTTTAAATTGTTTATTTGGAATAAACAATGAATTTTGTAAATAAAATGAGAAAAATAAAGTTTGGAACTTTATTTTTGTTCATTTTAGTATAAATATGGGATCAAATATTGAATGAATAAGTATTTGTTTTAAGTAAACTGAAATATGGGGTATTTATTAGTTTAGAGCTAATAAGTTTATTAGATGATGTATTTCAAAATTAAATTGCTGAAATATATCTGAAGTAATGATTTTCAGAATTTGAGCAGAAAATAATCAAAGAGCAACTTTATTTGGGTAAATACAACAATATTGGAAACATTATCAATATTAACCTTTTATTGATTTTAAAAAGAGGAAATTTGAAGAAATCATGCTCATGCATTTTATTAAAATAAAATATGAAATATTGTTTGCAAATAATATTTTGATGATTAAAAAGTGTTAGAATGATTTATTGCAAATAATGAGAGAAATTTTTGTTTAAGCTATTGCATTAAAAACAGTGTTTTACACTAAAATAGTGTAATTTGAAAAATATTGTCAAAATAGGGTTTTATTTATAAAAATAACTTTTTATTGTTGAAATAAATTTTGTTTTGTTATAATAACATTTCTGTTACATACATCTGCCGTATAGATTTTTATTTGACTTTAAAATGTGAAAAGTGATATATATATAATGTTAAAATAGGATAAATATATTCATAGCTTTATATTTTCACTAAGTATTTAAGTCTTGGGCTAATTAGTAAGATTTAGAACCCAAAACTCATTATCTAGAGATTTCTGGTAAGAGGAAATTAACAGAACGTTAATTTCTTCTTCCTTCTCAAAACATCCGTATACAGAACAAAGAAAAAAAAAGAGAAAATCAATGGTTTCCTTCATATAAATCAATTTCCACTCAAAATCTCTGCAAATTCAAGAATCAAATCAAGCAAATAGAGAGATTAGAAAACTTAATCTCCATCAATACTCAAAGATTTCATCAAAAGTCTTAGAATTAGGTTTGAACTATCTGTAACCAATTTCTTTTGATGTGCATGTTTTTGTTCTAGCTTTTACAGGTCTTTGAAGCTCCAACTCTCCTCCAAAGTTTGTGCTTGCTATCAAAAATCTTTGCTAAATCGCTTAGGTGAGTGCAAGCTCACAAATTGCTGGCTGAAAATGATAATCTTGTGAATAATTTGTTTAAGATTTAAGCCGAAACAAATTTTACCATAACTTTTTCGTTTCTTATTCAAATTTAATAATTTTGGATGTTCTGGAAAGCATAGATATAGTGCTATAAGTTTCATGTTTTGTGTTTTTTGAAATTTTGATGTTTTCTATATTAAAATTGTGCTTGTTTGTTGCTGTCGCAAGAGCAAATCGACAACAACAACAATCACAGGCCTAAGAATTATTTTGGCCATAACCTTTTCATTTCTTATCCGAATTCGATAATTTTAGATATTCTAAAAAGCTTAGACATAGAATTACAAGTTTCATTTTTCCAGTTTTGCAGAATTTTGAAGTTATCTGGGTCAAAATTGAGTGTTTCTATTGCTATCCGAAGCGCAAAACTAATATTTGGTCCGTATTTGAATTTGAAATGGAATTAACCATAATTCTTTCGTTTCTTTACCAAATTCAATAATTTTAGATGTTTTGAAAAGCTTAGATCATGTAGTATAAGTTCACGTTTTGAGTTTTATGAAATTTTGAAGTTTGCTTGGTCGAAATTATGTTTGTATGTTGTGGTTCTGAGTGCAAAATGACAGTAATAACAATCATCGACCTTAGAGTTGTATTAGCTTGTTTTTGCTCTCATTCTCGTTCAGTTCTAATGTTGTTTTTGAGATATTTTGAGAGCTATGATGCCTATCAGTAGGCTAACTATATTGGAAGAATTTGAAATTCAAATTTAATGGAATTTGAATTTATTTTGGGATAAATTTAAATTGAATTCGTATTGAATTCAAGTTATCGATTTTGAGATATCCATCTTAGTTTTTATTGTTTTCGAGAACGGTTTTCACTAAACCATTTTTGAAAATATGGACATTTAAAATTAGTACTACATAGTATTTTAAAATTATTTTTATGAATAAAAATATATTTATTTCCTATAATAAAAAATTTCAAATATTGGTCTTAATAATCGTTTTTGAAAAATCGTTTTAGATTTCTGTTTTCCTCTAATAAAATTACTTATTTTTATAAATTTCGGACGTATGAGAAAGGCAATTAAACGGTAAAGTAAAACATGTGGTATGGGACACATGGATTTGCTTTATCGCTTAATGTCAGACTTATACGATCGAAATCCTTTTGATGAACTGTTATAGACGATTTAAGATGTTATTAAATTTTTGGGTAGATTATATGGACGAAGAACTCCAATTTAGGTGTATATTCGATGAATGACCATTCTTAGATGTATTTCTTAATCGCCAATGAAATGAGGCGAATTAAGAGCTAGAAATTCCTATTTGGAATTATGATTATAAATAACCATCTAGATGTTATTTTTACTTGCCCATGAGACGAGGTAGGCCTTTTTATGATGATTTTACGATGTTGAGATGTATTATGATGGCTTTTACTTGTCAATGAGATGAGACACAATGTCACTGGTACTCGTCAATGAGACGAGACGAGTAGGGTATTTTATTTACTCGCGCTGAGATGAGGCAGTGTATATTTTCATGATGTTTTACTAGTGTGGCACCAACTAACGGCAAGTAAATCATTAGTTGCAAACGTATCGTACGGGGCATACATTAATGCCTATTGGGTTCCTGTCCGAGAAGTTGAGACACATTCACGATGTTTACTAGTACTATAGACTATGAGTACTCAATTGGAGTCATCACGATGTTGTTGCGACTCTGATCATCATGATGTTATTTACTCGCGTCTTTGTGACCGTGAGTCATTATGATATTATGGACTATAGTCATCACGATGTTCATGATGTTATGATGTTACTTGACTCCGGTCATCACGATGTTTATGGTACCAAATATTAGTACTAGTCACGATGTAAGAACGTGCAATTTCTCCTGAAGTTTTAAATGTTTTATTTTCACCATTTTATGAGGATATTATTATAGTCTTGAGTAAGATGAAGGCTTACATGTATTGATGATTATATGATGATTTCATTTCTGATGTTTGAATCCTTATCGAGTTCCTTGAGTTATGAGTTTGGATGATTTCGTGATTTTATAGGATATTCTGGGTTTTTCCATTTTGAAGAGTTGAGATTGAGACTTATATACACTTATATCAATGAGGTAAGGTATAATAGAATTTAGAGATTCTTCTATATTTGACTTTTGGATCATCCTATTTGATAATGTTTTATTTTTTCCATTTTGGCAAGAGTTTGTATCGTTGTTTCCACCTTTTGAGAAGATATGTTTCATGGAAACCATGTAGACATTTTGGGATGACGCCGATGATATGAGGCGAATGTTTATATTATTAGAGTATTATTATTGAATTTACCTCTTTTGAGGTCTTTGTATACTTAAAAGACATTAGTTCACTTAAGTCTTGGGTTGTATTCTTTACGTTGCTTCTTCTTATTTGAAAAGAATTATCACCTTGCATCTTATGCTTTATATTATCGTCTATCCTCATTAACTGATTGTTTTAGCTAGACTAACGCATGTATTTTGTACTCGGGTCAAACCGAGTTGTTTCAGGTTATCTATCAGTTATGGGACTTAGCTTTAATGCATCTACTTGGATATCAGCCTAGCACTTTTGTGTGGTTTATATTTCTTTCCACTTGACTGTGATAACCCGAATTTTTGGGCATCAGGTAATTGGATATTATCTGAATTTAGCTATTGAAAACACTAATTTATGGGTTGAACAAATAAATTTAATAACAAATATTTATCTCTAGATAAATGTTTATTTGGTAATCTCCTAACATAATTATTTAAAATTAGCAAATTTTTTATTATCAAACAAATTAAATATGTGTTGTCTAAATATATATTTATATGAGTTGATTTTAGATTGAATTTGAATTTGAGATTGAAATTCAAAAGACTAATATCTTAAAATAAATGGGATTTAAAATGATGTGTATTTGATTTTTATTAGTATAGTTAGTCCTATAATATTTTCTTTAAAGGATTTTATAAAAATAAATTAAGTAAATGCATTAATCAAATAGAAATTTATTAAAAAGTTTATATAAAAAGAGAAAGGAAAAAAGAACATATGTAAATGTATAAAATTAAAATTAAAATTATATAAAAACCATATTAAAAACAATGTATACAAGTGTAAAAAATTTAAAATACAATTTAAACAAATGTAAGTCAATATAGCATGCAAATTACAAATGGCAAGATAATTATAACAAGTGTCATTTATATTTTTTTATGAATTAAGAAAAGTTATAAAAACATCTCTCTGCCCCTCTCTTTCATTTTCTCTTTGATCTTCAATTTAAAAAAAAAATTGAAACCTTTTACAAACCAGAGAACAAATAAAAAAGAAATCAAATTTCAACTACAATCATTTATACAATCTACACCTGAAGCTCAAAATCAACTCAACAACGACAGATTAAAGCTAGGATTCAACAACTCAGATTCCAAAAGTCTTCTCTATTCTTCAATAGCCGGTGAGTAAGCAAAATCTCTAAAGCATAATTTTTTTTGATGATCTGGTATATGTAATGAACCTTGAAATTCTGAAGTGAAATATGCTTGCATGATGGTTTGGGAATGAAAGAATGTATATGTGTAGGTGAAATTGAGTGCATGTCTGGGAATATATATTGGCTCTGTCTTAGTTATACAGGCCTTAAAAATATTCGAAAATTTATTTCTCTTTCCTTAATCTATTGTAAGTGATGATGTTTAAACAATTTTTTTTAGAAATAACAAGGTTTTTGACTTAAAAATAGTTTTAGGTAAAATTGTAGGAAGCTTTCCACTAGAAAGTAAATTACAGTAAAAAACTTGATTTTTATCAAAAAAATTCGATTTCAATAATTAAAGGTTTCATGAATATAACTTGATTTGCAATTGAGAACTTTGAATTTTAAAAATGAAATCAGGATTTTAGGGTGAGTAATTAGGGGGAGTTCGTAGTTGAACATGATTTGGTTTCGAGCATTTTTCTGATGATCGATGGAGTTTGGGATCCCAAGATCATGCCTGGAGGTGGATGAAAGGTCTAGGGTCACGGCAAAATTTATCACTGGATTTTACGATCATCGTGGTGATGGCATGAAGACATTGTAGGGTTTTAGTTCAGTATTAGGTCGAGGGTCTTTGCGTGGCATTTCTGAATTCGTCGACGCATCGGGCATCATCGAGGTGGGTGGAATAGGAGCATAGGACGTTGGTGAAGCTTTGGGTGAAGTCTCGTGACCTCTGGTGGTCGAAGGAGTCCGGGCGAGGCGGTTCTAGGTCATGGTGCTTTGCTTTAGTGGGTTCATTCTAGTCGTTTCTCGATTTCGAGTTTGTTTTGGTATTTGGGTGTTTGGGATCGAAGGAGAGGACGGCCGACGACTTGTTGAGGGTGGTTGGGGGCGCCGGAGTGTCGCTGCCGATGGGTGCACTGCACCAGTTTTTCTGTGCACCTGGGTTTGGCTTTGGGGACGATGATTCTGTCTTGAAGAAGAACTCGGGTATTTTTATTAGTTGGCTCGGGTAAATATTGGATGAGACTCGAGTTTGTTGTTGACTTTAGATTTTAAGTTAACAGGCTTTTGAATATTTGAAGTAAAATTTGTACCAAATTAAAATTTAAAAATAAACTGGACCAGGTGATAGTAGAACAAGAAATGCAGGAATGCGTGAAGGTTAGTTTAGTAAACAAATTCCCAAATTAAAGTGTTAACAAGTTTTAAAAAAACAAGTAAATTATGATTAAGATTTAAAAGCAAAGGTAAAAGAAATGAGCAAGTTTCGAAGTAAATTTTTAAATCAAGTTTTTTATTTACCAAGTTTTTTTCTAAGTAAATTTTTTGTCAAGTTAATTATAAAGATAAATGTTTTAAGTGTGATTATGAAATTAAGAAATTAAATAAAGATAAATGGTTTATCTTAAGGTTAATTAAGACCTTGGAGATTAAGGATTGATTAAAAAAAGAGTAATATATTTATTTAATTAATTAATGATAAAAGGGTAGTTAATTAATTTGATTAATTATGATTTAATTAATTAGAGATTAATTAATTCTTAATTAAGGATAAATTAATTAAGTAATTAGAGATTAATTACTACTTAATGTAAGTAATTAAAGGATTAATCTGTTGAGAGTTAATTAATTTAATTAGCAATTAAAGGTTAAATTAATTGATGATCAAGGTTAATTAATTAAGGATAATTCACCAATGAATAATTACTTGATGAAAGTAATTAAATGTAAATTACTTAAGGAAAGTAATTAAGAATTAATTACTTAGTGTAATTAATTAAAGGATTGATTAATTAAGGAAATAAATTATGGGTTAGTTAATTAATGAGTGTGATTAATTAAAGGATAATTAATCAATGTAAGTGATTATATGATCATTAATTTGAGTAATTAATTAAGGATAAATGTAATTAATGTGAATGGGTGAAGGTTAATTAATTTGTGAAATTTATTAAAGGCTAATTACATGATGTAATTGAGAAGATAATTAAAGGGTGATTAATTACTTAGTTTGTAATTAATTTATGTTAAGTAAGGAGGATTTAAAGATGATTGAAATAATTAATTTGAATGATTTAAATTAATTAGAAATGGTGTGTTTAGTTTTGCTTATTGACGATTAAATGATATTGAATTCTCTGATAAGTTGGGCTGAGCAGTGATAATATGGTTGTCTATCAATGATGAATTGCTGTGTAAAAGTGACATCCTGTATTTAAAATTTGAATTATATCCACTTGAATAACTTGGGTTATGATGACTTTGGTTTTGAAGAGACTGGGGTCGGGTATCAGTAAATACCCGAAACCACTTCGATTTGTAATCTGCAGTAATTCTTTAAGGATTTGATTTTGGAATAAATAGGCTGGAATGAAATAAATGATGTAAAATTGGTCATTTAATCTGAGTAGTAATGCTTAGATATGATCGTAAGATGTGATTTTGTCTATGGCAAGTTAAAAAATCGTAATAAGGTACGAGTTACCCCGTGTCTTAAATAGTTATATGCATTGGTATTTCTTGTTAGATGGGTTTACTCACGCTGGTTTTCAGCCTGACCCGGGTGTTACTTTGATGTAATGCTCGGGTCAGATTGAGTATTACAGATTTTCAGGTGAGGATGTTTCTGAAGCTCAGGAGGCGAGCTGGATGGAAGGAACGTATGGAGTTTTCCGCTATGTTTACGAGACTGCGTAGTCTGTATGGATTGTAGTTTGAAACAAGTTGTATAACTGTTCAGTTATGTGTATATGGTTGTAACTCTGATGTATTAATGTAAAGTGACAATTACAACTTTCTTTTTATTAATGCTATTATTTGTTATTATATTTAATCCGCTACGAATGTGAGATGCTGTGTTTTGTGTTTCTGCTCTTCTTCTACCTCTTTTTTTCTTTTCTCTAATAATCTGGAATTTTCGGTGTCGATAATTTTGGGTCATTACATTGATTCTGATATGTATTTGATTAGATGTATATATTGTGTTCTCTGTACCACTTTTGTGTATCAGCTCGTATCATACTGGGATGTATCTATGTATATGTATCTATATATATGATGATTACTGTTCTGCGATGTGATATGCATTATGTTATTGTATTTTGTTCTGATAGATCCAGTAGCCACCTATAGTTTTGTATTAAGTATTTATTGGATATGTCGATCCATTTGAGTAGAAAAGAAAAAAATAGCAATTGTCGATGTATTCAATAGATATTTAAGACAAGGCTATCGATGGTCGCCCCTAACCAGCCCTATTCTCCGCATTAGCAGACAGAATTACCCAGTAAATCTCTTTGTTAATGTGGGTCTCGGGTAGGGCGTTACAGCTTGGTATCAGAGCAGAGTTCAGAACAAAGTATGATAAACACAAAACAGAAACACATATTACGTTACGTCTAAGTGTAATACAAATTAGAATCTCTTAATCATCGTGTCATTTACCTTATCGTGTCTTTTGGAGAGATAATTTGGGATATGTCTAGGAATATATTTTATTCCGTAATGTTCCCGATGACATCTTATCTTAGGAGTTTGTTATGAGAATTTGGGTATTCGAAAGTAAAGAGTAGTCAAATTTAAAATTTTACCTTTAGGATTGTTCAAATGAAATTATAAAATTCTTTTAAAAATTTAATTTTGGAATGAAAGGGAATATGAGTTTGAAATTATTTGTCATTTTACAAGAACTAGAGGAAGGAGTTTGGAAAATTTCCAGGTGTTTAAAATTGAGATTTTGAATTTAAAGGTAATGAGTTTTGGAACTTTAAGAAGTTTGTTTGTAAAAAAAATTTAGATTATGGTTTTGAAGATAATGAATGTCAAACGCTAATAAATTTTGATTGTAAATTAAAATTTATATCAATTGTGTTCCTCGTGATCGTCTTGCCATAGTGCAATGGACAAACGACTAGCATTTTGCGGTCGTCCGAGTAGGGTGGTCTTTGAAGTAACCATCTTTCATCGAGTATTCTTATCTCAATGGTTGTTATCTTAGTATTAGTATGGCTCCTTCCATAGTGACATATGAAAATTATCAGTTTGTTGTTGGAGTTCGAATAGAGCGATGCTAAATCCCAACTATATTCGAGAAACTTTTGTGAATCAATCTCCTTCGATAGATTTTTGAGTAGCACTTAGTCCTGTTTTGTTTCGAAAGTGAGATACTTTCGAAATCATGATGTATTGCTTAAAGAAATTCAATGATCCGCAAATCCTAGTATTTATACTTAGAAAAATCATTGAATTTACCGAGCAATTTTATCTTGGTCTTTTTTTTGTCTTAAGTAGAGAGTGAGGAATTTTGATCTCGTGCTTGTCTATCCTTCCTTTGATTGATGAAATTAATATGTTGAATATAAACTCTTCTCTAGAAACTGCGAGGACGCAATTTTGTTAAGGAGGGAGACTGTAACAACCCTGGTTTGGAGATTACCTGTATATATTAAACTATAACGGATGTTATAATTTAATATTGTAAATTAAAATATAATTGGAAATTTTAAATTGTTTATTTGGAATAAACGATGAATTTTGTAAATAAAATGAGATAAATAAAGTTTGGAACTTTAATTTTTTTATTTGGGTATAAATATGGGATTAAACATTGAATGGATAAGTATTTGGCTTACATAAATTGAAATATTGGGTGTTTATTAGTTTGGAGCTAATAAATTAATTAGGTGATGCATTTCAATGTTAAATTGTTGAAATATATCTAAAGTAATGAAAATAAAGTTTTAAAACTTTATTTTGAGAATTTGAGTAGAAAATAATCAAAGTGTAACTTTATTTGGGTAAATACAACAATATTGGGAAATATTGTCAATATTAACCTTTTATTGATTCTAAAAAGAGGAAATTTGAAGAAATTAGGCATTTTATAGATTAAAATATGAAATATTGTTTGAAAATAATATTTTGATGATTGAAAAGTGTTAGAATGATTTATTGCAATTTATTTGACACGAAAGAAATTTTTGTTTAAGTTATTGCATTGAAAATAGTGTTTTTACGTTAAAATAGTGTAATTGTAAAATATTGTCAAAAATAGGGTTTTATTTATAAAAATAACTTTTTATTGTTTAAATAATTTTATTTTTTCATAATAACAATTTTAGTTCCATACATATGCTGTATAGATTTTTATTTGACTTTAAAACGTGAAAAGTGATATATATATATATATATATATAATGTTAAAATAGGGTAAATATGTTCATAGCTTTATATTTTCACTAAGAATTTAAGTCTTGGGCTAATTGGGTAAGGATTTAGAAACCAAAACCCATTATCTAGAGATTTCTGGTAAGAGGAAATTAACAGTACGTTAATTTCTTCTTCCTTCTCTAAACGTCCGTATATAGAACATAGAAAAAAAGAAGAGAAAATCAATGGCTTCCTTCATATAAACCAATTTCCATTTAAAATCCTGTAAATTCAAGAATTAAATCAAGAAAGTAAAGAGATTAGAAAAGGTAATCTCCACCAATACTCAAAGATTTCATCAAAAATCTTAGAATTAGGTATGAATTGTTTTTAACCAATTTCTTTTGATGTGCATGTCTTTGTTTTAGCTTTTACAGGTTTTTGTAGCTCCAATTCTCCTCCAAAGTTTGCTGCTTGCTATCAAAACCTTTGCTAAATCGCTGAGGTGAGTGCAAGCTCACAAGTTGCTAGCTGAAAATGATAATCTTGTGAATAATTTTTTTGGGATTTAAGCTGAAACGAATTTTACCAAAACTTTTTCCTTTCTTGTCCATATTCAATAATTTTGGATGTCCTAAAAAACTTAGATGTAGAGATATAAGTTTTATGTTTTCTGAAATTTTGATGTTTTCTTGATCAAAATCGTGCTTGTTTGTTGCTGTCCCGAGAGCAAATCGACAGCAACAACAATCATAGGTCTAAGAATTATTTTGGCCATAACCTTTTCATTTCTTATCCAAATTCAATAATTTTAGATGTTATAGAAATATTAGACATAGAGCAACAAGTTCATGTTTTGAGTTTTGCAGAATTTTGAAGTTATCCAGGTCAAACTTGAGTGTTTCTATTGCTATCGGGAGAGCAAAACTAACATTTGCTCTATGTTTGAATCTGAAACGGAATTAACCATAACTCTTTCGTTTCTTAACCAAATTCAATAATTTTAAATGTTCTAGAAAGCTTAGATCATGTACTACAAGTTTCATGTTTTGAGTTTTATGATATTTTTTAAGTTTTATTGGTCGAAATTATGTTTGTATGTTGCTGTTCTGAGTTCAAAATGACAGTAATAACAACCATCCACCTAAGAATTGTATTAGCTTGTTTTTGCTCTCATTCTCGTTCAATTTTGATGTTTTTTTGAGATATTTGGAGAGCTATGATGCCTATTAGTAGGCTAATTATATTGAAAGAATTTGAAATTCAAATTTAAATGGAATTTGAATTGATTTTGGGATAAATTTAAATTTAATTCATATTGAATTCAAGTTATCGGTTTTGAGATATCCTTCTTAATTTTTATTTTTTTGAGAAAGGTTTTCAATAAACAGTTTTTGAAATATGTGGAAATTTAAAATTAGTATTACATAATATTTTAAAATTATTTTTCTAAATAAAAATATATTTATTTCCAATAATAAAGAAAAATTTCAAATATTGGTTTTAATAATCATTTTCGGAAAATCGTTTTAAATTCCTCTTTTCATCTAATAAAATTATTTTATAAAAAATTACTTATTTTTATAAATTTTGGACGTGTGAGAAAGACAATTAAACGACAAAGTAAAACATGTGGTATGGGACACATGGATTTGCTTTATCGCTTAATATCGGACTTATACGATCGAAATCCTTTTGATGAACCGTTTGAGACGATTTAAGATGTTACTAAATTTTTGGGTAGATTATATGGATCGAGAACTCCAATTTAGGACTATATTCGATGAAGGACCATTTTTAGATGTATTTCTTAATCGCCGATGAAATGATGCGAATTAAGAGCTAGAAATTCCTATTTGGAATTATGATTATAAATAACCATCTAGATATTATTTTTATTTGCCGATGAGATGAAGTAAGCTTCTTTATGATGATTTTACGATGTTGAGATGTATTGTGATGAATTTTACTTGTCGATGAGGTGAAACAACTCACCATGTCACTAGTACTCGTCGATGAGACAAGACGAGTAGAGTATTTTATTTACTCGCCATTGAGATGAGGCAGACTATATTTTCATGATGCTTATGATGTTTTACTGGTATGGCACCAACTAACGGCTAGTAAACCGTTAGGTGCGAACGTATCGTATGGGACGTACGTTAATGCCTATTGGGTTCCTATCCGAGAAGTTGAGACACATTCACGATGTTTACTAGTACTATAGACCACGGATACTAATTGGAGTCATCGCGATGTAGTTCATCTTGTTGTTCATCCATTTCTCCAAGTATTTTACGAAGCCATATTACTTGACTTATTGCTTCATCTACTGCTATGTGTTCTATCACTGTGCAGTTGTTGCTTGCTTCTTCGATGCTCAAAAAAATATTCCCGATCCAAATGAGAAACCATAGCCCGATGTGCTCTTCATGACGTCAACGGAACCTGTCCAATCACTATCAGTGTAGCCGATCAACTTTGAGTTAGTCATGGCCCTATACCATATACCAAACTCCTTTGTGCCTTGTAAATATCTTAAAATTCTTTTTGCTGCTCCAAGCTGAATTTGGCTTGAACTCTGCATGAATCACGATAGAAGACTTATTGCATACATGATATCCAGTCGCGTAGCAGTAAGATACAGGAGGCTCTCGGTTAGACTTCTATAACGCATTGCATCAGCTTTTGGAGCTCCATTATCTTTTTACATTTTTTGGTTTTTTACAAGCGGAGTAGCAACTGTCTTGCAATTGTCCATCCTGAATCTCTTTAATAGTGCTTCAGTATAACTCTTTTGAGAGATAAATATCCCTTCTATTGTTTTACTTCAATGCCAAGGAAGTAAATGAAGCAGCGGCTAGCACGCTAAGATAAACCACTTTTAAAATCAAAGGCATCGCCTTTCTTTTTTTCCGGTTGTCCGTCAACATTCATGTTGTAATGCAGTCGTCCTCTACTGCAATTGGTGTTTTCACTCCCCACTCTGCACCATAGCCCCATTTTTCTACCATATCTCAGGAGTAGTCAAAGGAAGTATGGCGGGCATTCGTCGAATTCCCCGGTTGGCACGCGAGGGAACCAGAATCAAGCCAAAAATGATCATTTTGAATGCTTTCGTTGTGTCTTCTTTGAATGTAGCTATCACCTTCAAATTATATTCCTTGTAGATAAGATCATCTACGTGTAATGAGACAATAAGCATATCACACTCACCTTGGGTCTTGATGCATAATGTTGGCTCACTCTTGCTCCTCCTGAATCCTTGGTCACTGAAGTACCGATCAATTCTACTATACCATGCTCAAGGAGCTTGCATTAGTCCATACAAAGCTTTTATTAGTTTTAGCACTTTGCCTTCATTACCTTTACTTACAAAGCCTTGTGGTATCTCAACATAAATCTCTTCTTCCAGGACCCCATTTAGGAAGGCAAGTTTGAACGTCGAGTTGCAAAATATTCCAACCTTTCTGGGCTGCAAAAGCTATTAGAGCTCCAATCGTATCAAGGCATGCAACTGGAGCAAATATCTCATTATAGTCAATTAAAATTTGATATACGTAACCCTTTGTCCTATAAACTCATTATATTCCAATAATATATTTATTTTTAGGGTAATCCACTAATCCCAAATATTATTCTTCTCAATCGTTTTTATCTCTTCTTTTATTGCCTTGACTCATACTTCTTGCTTTGATGCTAATTCATAGCATTCAGGCTCAAGTATGGCTAAATTGCAAGTCCCATATATATCCAACAAAGATCTTACTCTTCTCGGTATAGACTCTGGTGAAGAAGTTTGTTGTTGAGGAGGTGAATGTGGCGTATCTGGCTCTTCTACTACTTCTTTCACTTCTACTTGAGGTTGTTGTACTAGCACAGAAATGTATTTTCTCTTAACCTTTTCTTCATCCCAATTCCAAGCAGCTTTCTCATCAACTTCGGCATCTCGACTAATAGTGAGCTTCTTTGTTGCAAGTTATAAACACTATAGCCTTTAGATTGTGAGCTTAATCAAAGAAGATTCCTCGTACAGTCTTGTCTTCTAACTTGTGTCCCTTTTCATCTGGAATGTGTATGTAGCAAATCGATCCAAAAACTCTTAGATGCTTAGCTGATGGATTTCATCCATTCCATGTCTCTATACGAGTCTTGTCTTGGACAACTCTAGTTGGACATCTTTTGAGTATATAAACGGTAGTGTAAACTACTTCTACCGACTGTGCGATTTTTCCTTTCAGATACTCTGTTTTGTTGTGGAGTATATGCAACTGTAAGATGTTTCCAAATTCATTAATCATCAAAAAATCTATCAAAGTCATGAGAGTTGTACTCTTCGCCGCAATCACTTCCAAGCCTTTTTATACCTTTTCCATTTTACTTTTCAACCAAGGCCTTAAACTTTTTGAATATTCCAAAAACTTATGATTTTTCTTTGATGAAATAGACTCATATCATTTTAGAAAAATCATCAATGAATAGGATGAAATACCTGTTGTTATGGAGTGACGGTGTTCTCATTGGTCGACAAACATCAGCATGGGTCATTTCCAGTAAGTATTTTGCTCTTTATGTGTTTTCTATTAAAAACGACGATCGGTGTTGCTTCCCGACAAGACATCCTTCACACACTTCATCATTTTCTTTTAAGCTTGGGATATATCTCATCATGTTCTTTTTATATAACAACTTCAAAGCCTGAGTGTTGAAGCGGCCAGATCTTTGATGCTATAGCCATGAGTCATCAACTTGAACTTTTATGGTGATGTTATTGTATATTTAAAGCTTATTGGAAAGCTTCTATCTATCTTCTTCACTTTTACTTGGGCCATCTCTAGTCTTTTGTTATTTTTATCATATATTTTGCACGTATCTGCTTTTACCAATGCTTAACAATTTCCTTTAAGATTTGGAACTAGTGAACATCTTTTATAAGTCTTGTACATTTCTTTGTTTCTACCATAACCGTACCTTTGTCTTTTGATTCTACAGGTGTCGTTTCCCAATTATACTTTCACTTTAATAGAGTCATCAATATCTTTGAAGGTGCTTCTGTGACGCCCCACCTCTATACCCACGCTAGCCAAGAACACTACGGAGTAATGCTGTCAACTAGCACGGAGAATAAGGCTGTTGAGGAGCGACATCCGTGTAATTGCTTTGTGCGAGTACTGATATGCCAGATAAAATATAACATGCATTTCATCTCAAGAGGAAATCCGACATGCCGACGCAAACTCAAAGCTACTACATAGTGGCTATATATAATCTTCGGAAAACAAATATAGAAATAAACATAACACAAATCAGTCACAGGCAATTCATATCACAAAGGCGGAAATAGATATGAATATTACACATAAAAGTGTATATCAGAGTAGTGGTCAAACAAGATCCACACTATCACAAAAGAATAGATACAAGTGCAAGCCAAACGAATATGCGTACATCAAGGAGTCAATATCTTAGATGTATACAACAAAAACTACCAAACTATAGTAGTTAGCCAAAAGATCATATGATGGTCCGATAAGGTGGCAAGCAGAAGCACTTGTAAAATCTCAGTCTGACCCGAGTATTATTTATAAGAAAAATAATAAACGGATCAGTCTAGCTATAATTATCAGATAAAATGAGATAGAATAAGAGATATGGCATAAACATATGATAACCATAATGACATACTACAATAAGTATGTAATTGAAAATCATCAAGAGATTAATCAATATCACAAGAATCTTCTCAAAGATCCAAAAAGGGTATCATACCCAAAACTTGTATTCATAACAAGTCATTGACACACGAATTCACCAAGGCACAAAAATTGATAAAGCTTATCAATAGAAATCACAAGAAATAGGTGAAGCATAAATTCCAGAATTCAATAATTAGAAATCCAAAAATCACAAGAAAAGGATGTCCCATCCCATGAAAATGAGCCGGAGCTCCTCCAGACAGGGTATAATCCCCCATTGCGGACATTGAGCCGAAGCTCCTCCTGGTGAGTCAAAACTCCACCTGACAGGGTATAGTCCCCCATTGCAGACTTTGAGCCGAAGCTCCTCCAGACAGGGTATAGTCCCCCATTGCGGACTTTGAGCCGAAGCTCCTCCTGGTGAGCCGAAGCTCCTCATGACAAGGTATAGTCCCACATTGTGGACTTTGAGCCAAAGCTCCTCCTGGTGAGCCGAAGCTCCATAAAATGAAGTATCGTCCTCGACGTGGACAAAGAGACATCGCACAATTGCCAGTCTAAATCATAAAGTGATCATCATGATCAAAGAGAAGTGTCAATTACAGTAAGCTAGTAAATATATGAGCTTAGCTTCATGTCCCATAACCACTAGCTTAACTTAAATATTTACGAACAAATTGTAGATCTCCACTAGAAAATTGTCACAAGAGATTCAATCGAGAAAGTCCAAGAATTAACCGACGAAGTAAACGCAAGTGTTTCATACCACTTGTTTTACTAAGCCGTTTAATTTGATTTCTCATACGAGTGAGGTAAAGGTTTGTATATATACTAGTAGATTGGAAAATGGTTTAAGAAAAGAGCTTTGTTATTTGAAAATAGAGTTGAAATCGCTTTGATGAAAGAGTTTTGATATTTACTACTAGTATTGAAACCTTTATATTTTTAAAGTGACAAATCATATAAATGATTGTAGAAACAATCAATAATCAAAATTCATGTTCGAAGACGTGAATAAAATCCAAAGAAATCGATTACGGAATCCATCGAAATGGATATTCCCAAAAATCACGAAGAAAATGTCATCAAAGTCGATAATAAGTGATAATAACAAAAGGGAATCAACACGAATCAATTAAAGTTGGAATTCTCAAGCGAATAGGCAAATAGGCAAAAGAGTGCAGATTCAGACGTCTGAATCTGGAAAATAAAATATTTTCCAGAAACAGAATCCAGACGTCTGAATCTTTGAATTCAAACGTCTGAAATAGGCACTTTTTAGCCTATTTCCTTTCCGGTTCCAAATGAACCAATTCAGACGTCTGAAATATAGATTCAGACGTCTGAATACCGGGGAATAAAAATTCTCAGTTTAATATTCAAACGTCTGAATCATACGTTTCAGACGTCTGAATCAAGGGTTCAGGGCATTCCCTGAACCTAGGCCAAAAATGACCAAACGAATACCGGAAGCGATCGATCGAGCGACAATGACTAAGGATTTACGCCAAGCGACAACCCAGCCTTAACGGCTCTTCGATACGCCTCAAATATCAATGTCCAAATATCCATAAAAGGATTTTCATAGATTTTGATTTCAAAACATCAAAATTGGAATATACACCAAATCAATCCAAACCAAAATCAATTGCACAAGAATAAGTGTTAGGAATTCATACCTAACAATCGAAGATAATTATAGACTAAGATGTGAGATAAAAATCTCACATTTGAACCCAAACAAATGAAGAAGAAGCTTGAAAGCAAAGGAGGATCAACCACTCTTCAATCCCAACTCAAGAAGCTTGATTCTAAGCTTAAAAGAGAAATATTTTCCAAATTAGGCTTAGAAATTTTCTGAAATCAAAGAGAGAATGAGTTGGGGAAGATGAAGGAGATGCTTACCAATGGGTTCTCTTGAATTTGGAGCAAGAAGTTGGATTTGCTAATGAAGACTAGCGCTTGGAGTTTTAATTTCTCATTCCTCCCACCATTGATGCTAAAGCTTGAGTATTAGGAATTTAGAAATGAAGTAATGAAGAGTTGGAGTGGAGTTGGGTTCATATGTTAGGTTAATGGGCTGAAACCCAAACCAAAGCCCTAAGTGAAAAAGTAGCAAAATTCTACTATCTCCAAACATATCGAAGCTTATACTCAAAAAGGTTGCAAACGACATTTTGAATTCAATGGAAGGGGTCTCGAGTTCCAATTCGACTGTTTGCTAAAAGTAGCTTTTCGGACTGAATTCCGAGTATCGATAAAATATTTAAATAAAATATTTAAATATAAAATCGATAAATATGCGGGTTGTTACAGCTTCCATCTTTGGCTTTGTGATCGCTGCAATCACTATCGAAGTACCAGTTTCCACCATGTACTTCATTGGAGTCTTGGGCAGCATAAAAAATGTCGATCGCAATCAACTTGAGGCGACTCTTAGTCTCTTCAATAAAATTTGCTTGATGCTTATTTTTGTAGAAGCAGTTCATTCCTTATGTCCAAATTTTCTGCAATATCTACAATGTGGCTTTCCACGATACCAGCAATTTTTCTTCAAATGATTTGTCATTTTACAAATTTCACACGGAGGATATTTATCTTGTTTGTTCATAGAGAAGTTTCTTTGTTTCTAAACTTTTCTCCACCGTTCTTAATTTTTCTAATCCTTTATTTAGTAATTTAAGCTTTGATTGAAAGGCATTTTCTACCGAATCTTCGTCATGCCTACTCAATCTTTGTTCGAATGCTTCAAGCGAGCCCATTAATTCAGTTACAGATAAAGTAGAAATATCTTTAGTTTGTGCAATCATTGTCACGATTGAACCATATGTACGGGGAATAGAAATTTTTTTCTTCAATAATTCTCTTGTTGCACTGTTGGCTTTCATTTGACTAACCATTTCTTTTATTTTTGAGTAGTAATCCTTTATAGTCTCGGACTCCATTTTTATTAATTCAAATTCACGCCTTAAAGTTTAAAATTTAACGGAGCGTACCTTTACACTTCCTTACGAATCCTCCTACAATATGCTCCAGCTTCTTTTGCGCTTATATCTCCCATTATTCTTGGAATAGTGTCAGCTACTTGTAGAATAAAGCGCTTTTGAATCTTTTTGTTTATTTTCTTTCAACTCTTTTTTATGAGTTTAAGTAAGCGTTGAAGCGTTTGAGAGCTAAACAATGTCTTCATTTTATGCTTCAAAAATCATGATTTTCGCTCGTAAAAATGAGGACTGGAGTAGATGAGGGTTGAAAGATACTTGCCATCACTTGAAAATTTGTCGGAAGATGTAGTAGAATAAAAGAGGATTTTTTTATTATTTAAAGTTGGATGATATTTCAACATCCACCGTGTGATAGAACGATGCTCCGATACCACTGATAGATAGTAGGAATAGAAGGAATATAATTATGAAATAGTTGAATAGTTGAAATAGTAGAGTAGGAGATCCGATGAAGAAATGATTATTAGAATTTTTAGAATTGCAGAAAATTTATTACTTTCCAGTACAAGTTACAATACGTGTTTGAGCATATATTATACGTGTTTGAGCATATAGTTATAAGCTTCATTTTACAATAGCATAGTCCAGATAGAAGATTCTGGATAGATCATTCTAGATAGAATACTCCTATAGAATAGTCTAGATAATTCATGGATTTGGTAATTGATTGTTAAATAAATAATTTTCTCTATCTTTCTAGAGAACTCTACTTTAACCTTCTAAAAATTTGTATCATTCTTCAACGATCATTTTATTTACTTTGGGTCATATATGTAGTACATATATTGAGCACTGCATATAAATTTTTGATGAATATGTTGTCAGGAAGTGTCCCTTAATGATTGTTGTAGAAGGAAAAAGTACATATAAATTCTTTTAGAAGAGTGAATTTTCTGTTTGTAACAAATGAGAAATCGCATAGCATGTGATGATTAGTTTTGATTAGAAAGGTGTGTAGTTAGTTTGTTAAAGTAACACACTCTAGGTTTATTATTTTTAGATTCTTAGTACTAAAATGTATTGAAATTGTAATGACCTACATGTAAGTACCACTCTTCCGTTAGCGTCAAGTACTCAACACCTCTGTAGAAACTCAATATCAAAGTAGTTAGATGAGCATGCGATGGCAGTTTTAATTTTACTTGCAAGACCTGAATTGGTTTTGTGGAGTCTAAACTATTAGTAATCATTTGTACTATGCTCTTTGTTAAATTCGGAACTTTTACTAGTATGTATTGATGGGATAAAAGTAAAATACAGGTAAATCATTTTGGTTGAGTATATTTTGTTTTGTTCGCAATTAAAGTAAATTGTTGATTCAAAAAATTTATTTCGTGGTTTGTAAGTACTGCCAATATTGATGTATGCCCAATGAATTAAAAATTTATTTTGCTTAGTCATGTTCAATTCCTATCTTTTGTTTCGTTTTCAGTTGAGATAAACTAATAAATTGTATAATCATATATAAAGATTAGGGCATGAAATTATGGAAAATAATCATACAGGGATGAATCCAACTATCCATCCGGACTAATTATATGTATACTACTTGCGACCTAATTCACTTTTGGTTTTCTCCAGTTGCATGAATTGGTTATGAACTGAGCCTCAAATCTTTAATATTCATACTATTATTAATGATACCTTGCATATTTCTATATTAGTTTCGTTGCAGTTTAATGCATCAACTAAGTGCTGATGGAGAAGATTTTTGACTTAATAATGTCGATTGTCACCTTTTAAGAGATGATCATACATAAAATAAACCTAAACCACATGATTATAGTGTTCCATTTGATAATTTAGCTGTGTTCAAGTCGTTTTGTTGATTTAGCTTGTAATAATTTTACTATGCTTTCAGTTTACTCCAATAGAATGTAAAGTTAATTGCACAGCTCGTTAAACTTTGATAATTGTGCCCTTAATAATTTAAATAGTTTTCATCTTATGTGTTCCTTTCCTTGTTTTTCTTCATTCATATGTTTTGTGTTAAGATCAGGGCAACATAAATTGTTAATTTACACAACACTGTTCCAAAGCTTATCTTATTCAAAAAATTTTGTCGAATATTGAATTTGATTTTAGGTCACTTTTAGGTTACATTGTTATCTTAGGTCTTAATTGGTTACAGGCTAGAAATTAAATATTTAACATGTTTTCATGTGGACATGATGTTATAATTTATAAGTCTGAAAAAACAATCTACAAAACAAATGAGAGCAATTATAGAAAATTGTAGTATGTAGAATTACGCACGGAAAATTGTAGTATGTAGAATTATCAAGGGTATGAATCATCATCCATTGTTTCAGTGATCTCTTACTATGTTTCTGGAAAATATATCCATCTTTATATATTAGACACAAAAGTGGACAATTTCCATAGAAATATACTTCTTTTAGAGAGATACAAACTACCACGATCAAATATGTGCACAATTTCTTTTTACAGCAGCATTTACATCACCCAACCAGCGACTAATTCGGCTGTGATAAATTGTTTCATAGTTGGATTCAATATAAACATTGCGTATACTTATCTGAGAAGTTATGTATTATCCATTTCCTCTCATGTCTATTTATAAAGGTTTAAGCATGCTAAATTGATCAGGATTTAACAGTCCGGTTGAGAAAAGAAGTCCATTTTAAGGAATGATTGGTTTGAGATAAAGTGAAGTGCTCAAGTCAATTGTAGTTTTGATTATGAGTAGTTTGGAACCCACTCAACTTGATGATCGATAATAAGAAAAGAGAAAGTTTGTTTACTTCAATCTACAAAGAAGAAAATGAGATGAAATGAAGTGGATTTTCAAAGGAATTGCAAGATTGGCAAACATGTGGAGTCGAAAGACAATTAAGACAACTATTTGCAGATAGTCAAATTTACAAAGGAATGACTATTCCGAAGAATACGGAGATACATGTTGGATACTCATAATTGATTCAAACGTCTTGATCACGCGAGTAACACCTTGATTTCATTGAATCAACCCTGTGCCGCAAATTTTGAAGTGCTTATGAAAACCAAAGAACGGTTTTGCACTTTCCTAGTTCAATTTACAAACAATTTTCTCTACTTATTTACTTTCTTCTTATGTCTGACACATTGGCGTGTCACTAATTTACTGTCACTAGTTGTACCTGTCTACCCTTCAAACACTGCTATTAGAGGATTTAGTCACTCTCATAAGTTTAGCTCCCATCATGATTTCCCCACTAAACTGCCACCCTTATCAAAACTTCTCCTGCTTACACCGATCAATTTATGGGCTCCATTCCTTTTATATTTGCTCGTATTCATTTATTTAACTGTGATCAACCACTATACATGTATCTCTTTTATCATGCGTAGTCTATTTACCCAACTATAAACCATAAGTACATATAATTACAAACTCTTACAACAGTGTTTGACTCAAAGCTCCCATTCCATAGATAATAGCATCCAAAATCTTCAAAGTTGAAAGTAGAGTTTAGTAAAAGGTTGAAACATGATTGTTGTGGCTGTAACGCCCAAACTCGTAGATTCAAGAGCATATAATACTCCCACGTTAGATTCCTTCTTAAGTGGACAAATGATAAGTAGATCCCTAGTGGTATCAAAAGATTCTACATCATGTGGTACTTGGCTAAAATACATAGGTCTCAATTATTCCATCAAGGCAACTCGATGCTTATGTCTAAGTGAGAATGAAAAAACACTGACAAGGAAATGTACTGCCAGCTTCCTCAATCTAAGAGCTTTTGAAGAATAAAAATAAGTGGAAGACTGTTTAGGTATCTGCAGCCATGATTATAGTTATTTCATAATCATAAAGTGGAGATATGGTAATGGGATTCTGTTCAGATAGAAAATTTGTCATTACCTAAGGAAGAATAGTTAAGCTGAGTTTTAATTTTGTTCCAAAACCAGCCATGACTCGTTCGGTTGAAAAAAGTAGCCATCACACAATCAGGTATTGCTTGTTTAATTTGTCGTGATTAGTTTTGTTATTTCGTGACCGGTTAACTTAACAGCGGACTGATTTTAAAACAGCGTAAACTTTGCCGTATTAATTATAACGGCAAAGACTTTGCCGTTTTAATTATAAAATAGCAAAGACTATGTCGTTTTAACCCCAACGTTAAAATTAACAAACTGCTAGTTTACAACGGGTATATTATAACTCAACCCTATATATATCATACCATCCCTTCTTCCTTCCTCCACATTAATATTTTTCACTTCTTTTCTCTCTACTACACAATGTCTTCTTCTGCTAAACGGTCGAGAGAAAAACCAGTAAGCAAAAAAAATCTCTTTCTACTTCTCAGAGTTATCAATTTGATCCATCATGCTCATCAGCCAGTTTTCTCGACATCCATCCTCCAAGGCAACAACAAACCTTTCTACCGCAACATGAATATGGCTATACGCTGTATTCAAATATACATTATAGTCAACCTTATCATCCCTACGTTCCTGCTGATAGAGTTATGGGTATACCTTAGGGACAATTATGTAATTTGTTACTTATACAAGGAATACGGTCATTTTCGACGGTTCCAAGCCGTCAGCTGTTGTCGGAAGCTGTCGAAAATATCGTCGGTAAATAGAACACGACTTTCGTCCATTTCCTGCGGAAACGACGACAGATTTACGACGGTCTTCGACGGCTTTTACGACGACAATTCAGACCTTTTTCCGATGATGAAGACTGTTAGTCCTTGAGATGATGGTTTTGATGACAACAGCCTCAGGACTTGTTATAAAATATTAATACTAATATTATAGTTTAGATATATATGTATGTGTAGGATATAAATATGCAGGTAATAAGAATGAAAACTGTACAGTATAGGGATTCAAGACTAAAGATATCAAAATTGAAGACTCGTGAGTATCAAGATACCAAGTGTTCAAGATTTCAATAGTACAAGATAAGTATTGAGTCTAGAATTATGTTAAAACTTCTTGAAAGCACTTGCATCTTTATTCAAAATTTATTTCGTGAAATGGAATCTATTTCGAGCTTGTTAAAGGGATGGAACCCTAGTGGGATGGAACCCACGACAATATCTAGTGGAACATATAGTGGTCCTATTTTGATATCCACTAATTTTATAAAAATGCTTTTCAAAAATATATCTTTTGTTTTTAAAAAAATGTTTGCAAAAACTTTCTTTTCAAAAAGACATCTCTCGTGGTTTTAAATATTTTAGCCTCAAAGCTATATTTATCATTTTTAATATTTTGATTTCAAAATTGTCCTTGTTTTTAAACCTTTTCTTGTTTTAAATATTTAACTTTAAAATATTTATGTATTCAGATTTTAAATCACTTTATAGATTAAGATTATATATATTAAAAATTACTTTCTAAATTCTTTTATATGTTTAAACAATATTCAAATATATTTACAAAGTTTAGAAATTGTTTTGACAAATTATAGAAACCAATTTTGATAATAAAATCAAAACATCAATTTTGCCTTGAGCATGTCGACATCACTCAAACCCCATGTCGACAGTGTCCATTATTTTCAAATTTCAATTTTCAAAAGAAGTGTCTATTCGTCGTATTCTTTCACGAATAGATATGGCTATTGCTATAATACAAATACCAGTAAGTTCTAAACGAATTTTTTACCAGATTTCATTTATTTTCTCTCCTCTTCATCTTCCACATTTATTCTAAAGAATCCTAAACTATACTCTGCCGAAATACCAAGTGAATCAAACTTGATTTTCTCTTGTTTGATTCTTTGCCACTCTCTCCATAAAATCTCAGTGCTATTCAGAGTTATAGAATCTTTTGTAAATCAAACTGTTGAGTAAAATGTGCGCTTGAGCCTTGAAATCAATTGGGTGTGATTGTAGCCCCGAAAATCAATTAGGTGATCTTGTAGACTAGCTAAATCAAGAGAGTTTACCCTGGACTCGAATACAGAAGGGTGTACCCGTAGCCTTGAAACCGAGGGTGTAATCTGAGAGATTATTTTGATAAGAAATCCGTACGATTGTACGAGACTGGATGTAGAATAACTCCGAACCAGTATAAAATCCTGGTATATTCTTTCCTTTACTGCTTTTATTTAGTATTTGCATCTATGTCTGATTCTGTGATTATATCTGTGTCTGTGAATTTCATTTGTTGGTGATTAAATTACATAAGGTTCAAAAAGATTTAGAAAATCCACAAAACACTATTCATTCCCCCTCTAGTGTTATTCCAAAATTAAGATCCGTAATCTTCATTTCTCACATTTGGTATCAAAGCATTGGTTTTTAAAGTTTTCATAATCTGAATTTTGAAAAAGTTTTAAAATGGCTATTTTTTGGGGATTTTGTTAACACTAGTTTAAACTGTTCAAATCTTCATTGTCTCATAAGTATGCATATAGTTATTACAGAAAATCAAGATATCCACCGAGTTTGTATTCTGTGCAGAAAGAAAAATGTTATATGGCTTTTGAAGAATCAACACTCAATGGACAAATTATGTAAATCAAGAAGAATAAGTAGATAGTTGATAGTGGATATTCAAGATACATGATTGGTAATCCAGATATGCTGAATGATATTATCTATAAAGATGGAGGATTGGTTAATTTTATAGACAACTCAAAAGGATATGTGATTGGCATTGGCAATGTCGGTACCTCTAAAACTCCTACTCTTTCTAATGTTTTATTAGTTAAGAATCCGAAACACAATCTGCTTAGCATTAGTTAACTTTGCGATAAAGGATACACAATTAAATTTGAAAAAGATAAGTGTCACATCGAAGATAATAATTCAAATATTATATTTGAAGGAATTAGGAAGAAAAATATTTATATTCTTATTATGAAAATCTCAAATGATAATCTATGTCTTTTGGCTTATACAAGTGATCCTTGGATTTGGCATAAAAGATTTGGGCATTTGAATTTTAAACTCCTATCTAGACTTTCTAAACTTGATCTAGAAAGAGGTCTTTCTAGAATGAATTTTAAAATAGATAGTATATGTGATACTTGTCAATTAGGAAAACTTAGGAAGAGTTCTTTCAAATTAAAAGATATGATTTCAACTTCAAAACCTCTTGATTTACTTCATCTAGATTTGTTTGACCCATCTCAAATTCAATTAATAAATCACAATAAATATGTTTTTGTAATTGTAGATGATTATTCTAGGTTTACATGGACAATTTTTATGAAACATAAAACTGATACTTTTGATTCATTTAATTTTTTTACAAAAAGACTTCAAAACCAACTTTCTTTAAAAAAATTAATTACTTGTAGCGATCACAGTGGGGAATTTGAAAATGAAAATTTTGAGAGATTCTGCAATAAAAGGGGAATAACTCGTATTCCAAGAACTCCACAACAAAACGGAGTGGTAGAACGTAAAAATAGGACGATTCAAGAGTGTGCTTGAATAATGCTTTCAGATAGTAATTTATCAAAACATTGTTGGGCTGAAGCAGTCACTACAGCTTGCTACATTTTGAATAGAATACTAATTAGACCATTAACTGATAAACACCTTATAAACTTCTTTACAAGAAGAAACCAAAGATATCTTATTTTAGAATCTTTGGAAGTACATGTTTTATTCTAAATGCAAAAGACAATTTGGATAAATTTGATCCTAAATCCGACAAAGGAATCTTTATCGGATATTTTAATAGAAGTAAAGCATATAGAGTTTTCAGTTTAAGAACTAATACCATTGAAGAAACAATGCATGTTTATTTGATGAAAATTTCAAAGATTTTGAACAAATTAATGATGAAGAAGATTTTGCTACCTTAAATAATGAATTAATTGAAACAAATAATGAACTTATTCATCCAAATAAAAAGGTTAAGGTTTTAAAAGATCATCCTATAGAAAATATAATACGAGATACCGAATATATTTGTGTGTTTATGTTCCATATATATATATATATATATATATATATATATATATATATAACATCGTATATAATAAAAATTTTGTTTCACTTATTATACTTCCTTATTAGTATTTAGTTTGGATAGTATTAGATTAAGGGGGAGCTATATATAAGTTTAAAAATTATTTTTTGTTGATGACAAAAGGGAAGAAATATAAAATAGAGTAGTTAGAGTAGTTAGGCTTAGATTAAGGGGGAGTTATTACTTTAAGGAGAGTTATAGTGAAGGTGAAGTATATTTTATAAACATAGGTTGTCATCATAAAAAAAAAAGATTGTTAGCCTTGAGAGGATGGTTTTGATGACAACAACCTTAGAACTTGTTATAAAATATAAATACTAACATTATAGTTTATATATATATATATATATATATATATATGTAGGATATAAACATGCAGGTACCAAGAATGAAGATTATGCAGTATATAGATTCAAGATTGAAGATATCAAGATTGAAGACTCAAGAGTATCAAGATATCAAGAGTTCAAGATTTCAATAGTGCAAGATAAGTATTGAGTCTAGAATTATGTTAAAACTTCTTGAAAGCACTTAGATCTTTATTTGAAATTTATTCATAGAATGGAATCCACTTCGAGCCTATTAAATGGATGGAACCCTAGTGGGATGGAACCCACGACAATATTTAGTTAAACATATAGTGGTCTTATTTTGATATCCATTAATTTTATAGAAATGCGTTTCAGAAATATATCTCTTGTCTTTTTTAAAAATGTTTTCAGAAACTTTCTTTTCAAAAAGACATCTCTCTTGGTCTGAATATTTTAGCTTCAAACTATTTTTATCATTTTTAATATTTTGGTTTCAAAATCGTCCTTGTTTTCAAAGCATCTCTTGTTTTAAATATATAGCTTTAAAATATTTATATGCTCAGATTTTAAATCACTTTATAGATTAAGATTATATATATTAAAATTACTTTCTAAACTCTTTTATATGTTTATAGTATATTCAAATATATTTACGAAGTTTAGAAATTGTTTTGACAAATTATAGAAACCAATTTTAATAAGAAATTCAAAACATCATTTTTGACTTGAGCATGTCGACATCCCTCAACCCCCCATGTCGACATGGTGTCTGTTATTTTCAATTTTCAATTTTCAAAAGAAGTGTCTATTCGTCACATCCTTTCACGAATAGATATGACTATTGCTCTACTACAAATACCAGTAAGTTCTAAACGAATTTTTTACCAGATTTCATTTATTTTTTCTCCTCTTCATCTTCCACATTTATTCTAAAGAGTCCTAAACTATATTTCGCCGAAATACCAAGTGACTCAAACTTTATTATCTCTTGTTTGATTCTCTACCACTCTCTCCATAAGACCTCAGTGCTATTCAGAGTTATAGAATCTTTTGTAAATCAAACTGTTGAGTAAAAGGTGTGGTTGAGCCTTGAAATCAATTGGGTGTGATTGTAGCTCGGAAATCAATTAGATGATCTTGTAGCCTAGTTAAATCAGGAGAGTTTGCCCCGTACTCGAATACAGGAGGGTGTACCTTATAGCCTTGAAATCGAGGGTGTAATTTGGGAGATTATTTTGATAAGAAATCCATACATTTTTATGGGACTGGATGTAGGGTAACTCTGAACCAGTATAAAATCTTGGTGTGTTCTTTCCTTTACTGCTTTTATTTAACATTTGCATCTATGTCTAATTCTATGATTATATGTGTCTGTGAATTGCATTTGTTGGTGATTAAATTACATAAGTTTCAAAAGATTTAGAAAATCCATAAACACTATTCACCTCCCCTCTAGTGTTATTCCAGCCTTAAGATCCCTAATCCGCATTTCTCACAAAGACGTCCACTGGCTTAAAAGCATGTCAGAAAACCATTAGAAGCGGTCGGCATATGCAACTGGTTAGCCGTCGGAATATTTCGACCTATAAGCCGTCGGAAACCGTCGGTAGCCTGGGTAAAAAAAATTTCTTCAGCAGCCCAACAGCGCATCACTATCAGTATATATCGCAACATATGAAAATTAATATATAAATCGAATATATAAGCTAAAATCAATATCAATAATAATATAAAACTCAAAGTTATCATCTCAAACTCAAACATTCCAATCAATACAAACCAAACCATCCATCATCACCCCACAATGTCTAAATCCAACATCAACGTACAATATATACATCCAACATCGAACCCCACAAATCAATATCAAGCACCAAATGTCCACAAATCAACCTCACCATCTCTCGTTATATATATACATAAGTTTTAAAAACAAAAACTGCAAAACGTACCCCATGACTCGTCACCGGCTCTGGAAACACCAGACGAAGGGAATGCCCCATGATACTTTATATACTTGGCTAGACGCTAGTTCAGTTGCTCCATTTGCACCGTTCAGAGGCCGTCCTGCTCCTGCAGCTGTGCAATCTACTGTCGAAACTCATTAATCTCAACATTGTCCTGAGCCTTTTGATAGGCCTTTTGTGAGGCCCCAGCCTACAAAACAAGTCGAAATATGTTTAAGTTATTGCGTAACGTTTATAAAAATTAAGCAATTTTTATAACTTTGTTAATTTTTATAAATTACAGATTGATTGTCGTAGCCATAATGCCTATTTCTTTGTGTTGAGTCCATAATGGAGTCAAAGATAGTGTCCTCCTCATCAGTGGTCAACTGTTTCCATCCTGAATGCTCAAGCATCTACATACGTGCTTGCATAAATTTTTCTGCAACGCGAAATCTAACACAGGTAAATATTACATGACATTATTATAATAATTTATTACGAATCAATTAAAATGATCATTATTATAACTTAAAATGTACTTAAATGTGCGGCGTATGCTTTATCATCCTCATACCAGACATACCTCACTGATCCTTTGCCGTTGGTCTACCTGACGGTATGAGTATGCGCAAATACGTCCATATACGAGACAGGAGCCCTACATGCTCTTTCCTGCAATAATTGGTGTATATTATTGTTGTTCATACTTCATACAAATTTGTATAAAAAATGTAATAACTGTTCGTAATTGCAATTAATCAATTTACCAGATACTCGCCATGATGTTGAAATTATTTCGAGCCACCATGGTGTGCGACTGGATTTTTCTACCTGTTCATCGAGTTCCTATGTGACGCCCCACCTCTATACCCACGCTAGCCAAGAACACTACGGTGCAATGCTGTCAACTAGCACGGAGAATAAGACTGTTGAGGAGCGACCATCTGTATAATTGCTTTGTGCGAGTACTGATATGCCAGATAAAAATATAACTTTTCATCTCAAGAGGGAATCCGACATACCGACACAAACTCAAAGCTACTACACACTGCTATAAAGGTCTTCGGAAACAAATATAGAAATAAACATAACACAAATCAGTCACAGATAATTCATATCACAAAGGCGGAAATAGATATGAATATTACACATGAAAGTGTACATCAGAGTAGTGGTCAAACAAGATCCACAATATCCAAAAAGAATAGATACAAGTGCTAGACAAAAGAATAAGTATACATCATAGAGTCTGTATCACAAATGTATACAACAAAAACTACTAAACTAAAGTAGTTAACCAAAAGTCAGAGAAGCAAATCCCGGAAGGAAGTCAAGCAGAAGCACCTTTAAAATCTCGGTCTGACCCGAGTATTATTTCATAAGAAAATAATAAACGGATCAGTCTAGCTATAAATATCAGATGACGTGATATATAATAAGAGATATGACATAAACATATAATAATCACAATGCCAAGCTGTGATAAATAAGTAATTGAAAATCAACAAGAGATTAATCAATATCACAATAATCTACTCAAGATAAAAAGGAATGTCATACTCCTAATTTCATTCACCAAACCACAATAAATGACATATATATCAATGCCCATCGTAAAAGTTGGTGAAACATAAATTCCAGAAATCAACACACGAAATCCAGAAATCACAATAAAAAGGATGGTCAATCCCACAAACTGGACATCGACGCACCTAGAAAGACACGCCCCATGTACAGTCGAACATCGACACACCTAGAAAGATATGCCCCATGCTCTAGCATCGACGCACCTAGAAAGATACGCCCCATGCATAAATAAACATCGATGCACCTAGAAAGACACATCCCATGCATAAATAAACATCGATGCACCTAGAAAGATACACCCCATGTACAGTCTAACACCGATGCACCTAGAAAGATACACCCCATGCTAAGTCGAACATCGACGCACCTAGAAAGACACGCCCCATGCATAGACGAACATCGACGCACCTAGAAAGATATGCCCCATGCCCCGACTTATTGAGCCGATTGCTCCACGAAGTAAACAAACATCGATGCACCTAGAAAGGTACACCCCATGCATAAATAAACATTGACGCACCTAGAAAGGTACGACCCATGTATAAACAAACATCGATGCACCTAGAAAGGTACACCCCATGCATAATAAAACATTGACGCACCTAGAAAGGTACGACCCATGTGAGAAATGAGACGAAACTCAATAAAATGAGGAACGGTCCTCCACATAAACAAAGAGACATCGCACATTGCTAGTCTAAACCACAAAGATGATCGTCATGATCAACGAGAAATGTCAATTACAATAAGCTAGTAAATATATGAGCTTAGCTTCATGTCCCATAACCACTAGCTTAACTTAAATATTTACGAACAAATTGTAGATCTCCACTAGAAAATTGTCACAAGAGATTCAATCGAACAAGTTCAAGAATTAACCGACGAAGTAAACGCAAGCGTTTCATACCACTTGTTTTACTAAGTCATTTAATTAGATTTCTCATACGAGTGAGGTAAAGGTTTGTATATACTAATAGATTGGAAATCGGTTTGAGAAAACGAGCTTTGTAATAAAATAGTGTTGAAATCATTTGAAGAAAGAGTTTTGATATTTACTACTAGTATAGAAAACCTTTATATTTTAAAGTGACAAATCATAGAAGTGATTGTAGAAACAATCGGGCATAAAAATTCACATTCGAAGACGTGAATAAAATCCAAAGAAATCGATATAAAATCCATCAAAGTGGATATATCTAAAATTCCCAAAGAAAAGGTCATCAAAGTCGATAATAAATGACAACAACAAAAGGGAGACAACACGAATCGATTAAAGTTGGATATTCAAACGAATTAGCAATATAGGCTAATCTGGCAAATAGTAGCAGGTCGGTCGACCGGACTCCCTGATTCGGTCGACCGAACCAGAGGTTGGAAGTGCTCGGGGCACCAGGTCGGTCGACCGGCCCAGGGGGCTCGGTCGGCCGAAGCCTGTAACCAGCACTTCCAAACAGAGGCAGGAAGTGCCTGGACTACAGGTCGGTCGACCGACCCAGGGGCTCGGTCGGCCGAACCTGTATGCTTGCACTTCCTACCTTATTTCAAAAGAGGTGCAACTCTCGATCAAATTGCAATCGCACGAGCAACGACGCTAAGGGTTTATGGCAATCGACTACCCGGCCCTATATGCTCCTCAATGCATCACCAAAAACATGTTCAAACATCAAAGTTAGGATTTTTAACGAATTGAACTCAAAACACTAAAAATTGGAATATTCACAAAAGCAATCCAAATCAAAATCAAATGCACATGAATAAGTGTTAGGAATTCATACTTAACAATAAAAGAGAATTATAAGCATAGATGTGAGATTAAAAATCTCACCTTTGAACCCAAACGAATGAAGAAGATGCTATGAAGCAATGGCAAGAACAAGCACTCTTTAATTCCAACTCAACAAGCTTGAATCTAAGCTTAAAAGAGAAATATTCCCTAAATTAGGTTTAGAAAATTTCTGAAATCAAAGAGAGAATGAGTTGGAGAAGAAGAAGAGGAAGCTTACCAATGGGTTCTCATGAACTTTGGAGCTAGGAGATGGATTTGCAAAGGAAGCTAGGGCTTGGAGTTTTAATTTCCACTCTCCACCTCCATTTTCAGTTTTGCTAGAGAGTTAGGAGTTGGAATGAAGTAATGAAGAGGAGAGGGGGATTGGGACTGAGTTAGTAAGTGGTTAATTGGCTCAGCCCAAACCAAAGCCCTAAGCGGGAAAAAGTAGCAAAAATCAACTTTCTCCAAACATATCGAAGCTTATACTCAAAAAGGTCGCAAACGGCATTTTGAACTCAATGGAAGTGGTCTCGAGTCCTAATTCGGCTGTTTGCAAAAAGTAGCTTTTCGAACTAAAATTCGACTAACGATAAAATATTTAAATAAAATATTTAAATATAAAATCGATAAATATGCGGGTTCTTAAAGACTCCACTCCTTAAAGAAATTGCGTCCTCGCAATACTTAAGAGGAAAATAAGAAGTAACAACCATGGAAGCATATCAACACAAAAGAAAATTGAAATAAGAAGTTCACCATAAGGAGCACGAAAGAGTTAGCATGAACGGGATCGCTCAACGAATTCTCTGGATTCTCTAGAGCAATTCTTAGGATCTGAGAACCATTGAACTCTCATAAGAAGAACATCTTTATTTCGAAGTTGTTTGAGCTCCGAAGCAATAATTCGAATAGGATGTTGATCAAAAATCAAATCTGGTGAAACTTCAATTTCCACAATATCACCGGGCTCAAGAACAAAAACCGGAATCCCTAAGGCATTTCCGTAGATGAAAGACGTGGGGAACGTCAAGAATAGCAGAAAATTGAGCCAGTGCAACGGCGTAGTACAAAAACGGTACGCCCGAGGAACTAGAAACTCAAATAATTTGGGACATCAGCGTAGTACAAAAACGGTACGCCCAATGAACCAAAGCAAAGACACTGATGTAGTACATACGGTACATCCAATGAATCAAATAGCAAAAACATTGATGTAGTACAAACGGTACATCCAATGAATCCAAAAGCAAAGACATTGATGTAGTACAAACGGTACATCCAATGAATCAAATAGCAAAGACATTATTGTAGTACAAATGGTACATCCAATGAATCGAATAGCAAAGACATTGATGTAGTACAAACGGTACATCCAATAAATCGAATAGCAAAGACATTGATGTAGTACAAACGGTACATCCAATGAATCGAAAAGCAAAGACATTGATGTAGTACAAACGGTACATCCAATGAATCGAAAAGCAAAGACATTGATGTAGTACAAACGGTACATCCAATGAATCGAAAAGCAAAGACATTGATGTAGTACAAACGGTACATCCAATGAATCGAAAAGCAAATACATTGATGTAGTACAAACGGTACATCCAATGAATCGAAAAGCAAAGACATTGATGTAGTACAAACGGTACATCCAATGAATCCAAAGCAAAGACATTGATGTAGTACAAACGGAACATCCAATGAATCAAAAGCAAAGACATTGATGTAGTACAAACGGTACATCCAATGAATCAAATAAGACGGAACATCGATGTAGTATAATAACAGTACATCCGATGAACCGAACACCATAAAAGAACACCGGACACTAATCCATAAAAGGAATGAGATAAAGCTCAATAAAACGAAGTATACCAAAATGTCCGATGAACTTGATAGAAAGATAATTCCATTCAGACAACATCAAAGAATCAACCACTTGTTGCTTACGACAAAGCGCATTGGCAACACGATTTCCCTTCTCGGGAATAAAAGAATATCAAGATCATAAGATGCTAGGAACTCGAGTCAACATGAAGTTCCTTATGAGAAAATAAATATTCCAAAGATTTACGATCAAGGTGGAGAACAAATTTCTCATCCAAATATGATGATGCCAAATTCCAAAAGTAAAAACAATAGCCGCGAGCACTAGATTATGAGTGGCATATCTAGTCTCGATAAGCTATAATGATTTAGAAGCACAAGTGATAACACGTTCTCCTTTGCAAGAGAACGACATCCAAACCAATACGACTAGTGTCGGTACAAATAACAAAGTCTTAGTTCCCCTTCAGGAATCACAAGAAAGAATAAGAGTATCGAAAGAAAGAATTCTTTTAAATAATCTTCTTTCCCGAAAAGTTAAAACTTTCAAAATTACATTTATCTTTTTATGTAATAATCTTTCTACAAAAATTTACATTTTTACAAGTCAATATATCGTGTCTGACTGTCTCATCAAAGCGTTTAGGAGATTCTTATCGATAACGTTGATCAAGCGTATCGACCAGAATTCTTAAAACACTAAATGGGCAATACAATCACAAAATCATATTCTGTAGTATAAGTAAGTTTTTTCAAAAACTTCTAAGAATATTCTTTGTTCGTTTTAAGAACAAAAAATCAATTTTACTTATAAATAAATCTTATGAAAAAGATTTTTAAAATTTCAAATTACTATTTTCATCCAAATTCAATATATAAAAGAATGGTCTCATCGAAATATTCATAGAATATTCGATATATAAAATGGACTCGCTTTAAATACAAGAAGCCAAGTAGGTGGATTAGTCCGAGTGGCGATAAAAAAAAAAAGTATTGAACTGAAAAAATTTTCTGGGGATATTCATTTTCCCGGAGACCAAAAGTTTTTTATGATCTTTTTGTTTAAATAACAATTAAGGTGAAGCAGGGTCAGGAACAACGAATCTCTTTATGATAAACAGATCCATTTTGCAAGTTCGTTATTACGGGTAGTTCCTACAAAGGTTACTATTCTTGTCTTGCATTTTTAAAAAGAGATAAAATGGGATATTATTTATGTGATTTCTTGGTATTTTAAATATATGATTAATGATGAAAGTTGAAAAAGAGATGGTTGAATCAAAATAATTTTTTTTTAGTTTGATTTCTGTCAGAGGGCAATATGAATGTTATACCATGTTCCATTAAAACACTCAGAGGATTCTACGATATATCAGGGAAATATGCTGGACAAATTGAATGACAAAATAAGTCATTCACAAGAATCGTAACGAGTGCGGAATGCGGTAAATGGAATGCGAACTCCCGCAACTCGTAGCCAAATGAAAATCGGTGGCAAGGTCAAACTGAAAAGACCTTAGCACCACACAAAAGATTACTTAGGTGATAATCCTAAGACAAGCTCAAAAATTCCGGAAAATTTCTCTAACTACATGAATGAGAGAAATAACACTTTCCTCATAAGTGGGCTTAAGGAATAAAATGATGCCATCAAGTTGGAATCAAAATCATAAAGGAAAAATAGAAATCTGCTTAACAGATTGAAAATGTCAAAGATGAATAGTCCACTCGAAAAATAGGATATGGGCTTCACAATGATCAAGCCAATCCTTACAAAAATCAATTCCGAAGCCTAAGTAAAAATATCAGCTCGGAAAGATAAATCACATAAAATAATTTCGACATCAATAGAAAGCAAATTGAGTGTTGCGGATCAACCATCCGGATTCGCAGCTCTCAAAGAAGTCATCAAGCCCAAAATATTCAAAGAAAAGAATCTTCAAGTTCTTTTGATATAAAAATAATGAGATGAACCCATATCAAAAAGAACTCAAATAGAAAGTTCACGAATTAAAACAATGCCATCAAGGATTGAATGAAAATACCTTGACCAAGAGAAGAGTTGCTAGGGGCTTGCACAATATTTAGCTTTCTCATGTCCTTGTTCAAAAGTTTGGGACACGCAGATAAAAGATTACCCGGTTTCTTGCAATAGCGACAAGAATGGGGTTTTGGACACATATTCGCATAGTGTCCCATAGAATTACAATTGTAGCATCCTCCACGATTAGGGATTGGAGTCTTTGCTACAAAAGTAGTTTGCTTCACTCTCTTATTGGGATTAAGGCTCTTGAACTTAATATGCCTCTTCTTGGAAGTCCCAATATCACAAACACTTCCTTTACCAACCTCTCCATGAAGAAGAGTAACATCCACAAGCTGATTAAAAGAAACTTCAAGTTTCAAAGGTAGAACCATTTCGGGGTTCTTACTCAAAGCATAGATAAACTCTTGATTCTTTACAAGATCCAAAAGTTGTTGAGCAGACATGAATACTCCATCTTGGGGAGTAGAACTAGATTGACCGGCGCTGGGACGACTTGGTCTAACCACTTCTCTTCTTTAAGAAAGAAAGAAAGAAGAGGAAAAAGTTATTCTCAAAATAAATTTCAATCAAACTTGATTGATAAAATAAGGAATCATAAAGAGAATAGGATGAATCGGTACGAAGACTCGAATTAAATCCTAAAGCACGACTCCTAAGAAAGACTTAGGACGATGATCCTTGTTATAATATTCCATATTGTTCCGAAGTTTTGCTCTGATACCATGCTGTGACACCCCACCTCTATACCCACGCTAGCCAAGAACACTACGGTGTAATGCTGTCAACTAGCACGGAGAATAAGGCTGTTGAGGAGCGACCATCTGTATAATTGCTTTGTGCGAGTACCGATATGCCAGATAAAAATATAACTTTTCATCTCAAGAGGGAATCCGACATACCGACACAAACTCAAAGCTACTACACAGTGGCTATAAAGGTCTTCGGAAACAAATATAGAAATAAACATAACACAAATCAGTCACAGATAATTCACATCACAAAGGCGGAAATAGATATGAATATTACACATGAAAGTGTACATCAGAGTAGTGGTCAAACAAGATCCACAATATCCAAAAAGAATAGATACGAGTGCTAGATAAAAGAATAAGTATACATCATAGAGTCTGTATCTCAAATGTATACAACAAAAACTACTAAACTAAAGTAGTTAACCAAAAGTCAGAGAAGCAAATCCCAGAAGGAAGTCAAGCAGAAGAACCTGTAAAATCTCAGTCTGACCCGAGTATTATTTCATAAGAAAATAATAAACAAATCAGTCTAGCTATAAATATCAGATGAAGTGATATATAATAAGAGATATGACATAAACATATAAGAATCACAATGCCAAGCTGTGATAAATAAGTAATTGAAAATCAACAAGAGATTCATCAATATCACAATAATCTACTCAAGATAAAAAGGAATGTCATACTCCTAATTTCATTCACTAAACCACAATAAATGACATATATATCAATGCCCATCGTAAAAGTTGGTGAAACTTAAATTCCAGAAATCAACATACGAAATCCAGAAATCATAATGAAAAGGATGGCCAATCCCACAAACTGGACATCGACGCACCTAGAAAGACACGCCCCATGTACAGTCGAACATCGACACACCTAGAAAGATATGCCCCATGCTCTAGCATCGACGCACCTAGAAAGATACTCCCCATGCATAAATAAACATCGATGCACCTAGAAAGATACATCCCATGCATAAATAAACATCAATGCACCTAGCAAGATACACCACATGTACAGTCTAACACCGATGCACCTAGAAAGATACACCCCATGCTAAGTCGAACATCGACGCACCTAGAAAGACACGCCCCATGCATAGACGAACATCGACGCACCTAGAAAGATATGCCCCATGCCCCGACTTATTGAGCCGATTGCTCCACGAAGTAAACAAACATCGATGCACCTAGAAAGGTACACCCCATGCATAAATAAACATTGACGCACCTAGAAAGGTACGACCCATGTATAAACAAACATCGATGCACCTAGAAAGGTACACCCCATGCATAATAAAACATTGACGCACATAAAAAGGTACGACCCATGTGAGAAATGAGACGAAGCTCAATAAAATGAGGAACGGTCCTCCATATAAACAAAGAGACATCGCACATTGCTAGTCTAAACCACAAAGATGATCGTCATGATCAACGAGAAGTGTCAATTACAATAAGCTAGTAAATATATGAGCTTAGCTTCATGTCCCATAACCACTAGCTTAACTTAAATATTTACGAACAAATTGTAGATCTCCACTAGAAAATTGTCACAAGAGATTCAATCGAACAAGTCCAAGAATTAACCGACGAAGTAAACGCAAGCGTTTCATACCACTTGTTTTACTAAGTCGTTTAATTAGATTTCTCATACGAGTGAGGTAAAGGTCTGTATATACTAATAGATTGGAAATCGGTTTGAGAAAACGAGTTTTGTAATAAAATAGTGTTGAAATCATTTGAAGAAAGAGTTTTGATATTTACTACTAGTATAGAAAACCTTTATATTTTAAAGTGACAAATCATAGAAGTGATTGTAGAAACAATCGGGCATAAAAATTCACATTCGAAGACATGAATAAAATCCAAAGAAATCGATATAAAATTCATCAAAGTGGATATATCTAAAATTCCCAAAGAAAAGGTCATCAAAGTCGATAATAAATGACAACAACAAAAGGGAGACAACACGAATCGATTAAAGTTGGATATTCAAACGAATTAGCAATATAGGCTAATCTGGCAAATAGTAGCAGGTCGGTCAACCGAACTCCCTGAGTCGGTCGACCGAACCAGTGGTTGGAAGTGCTCGAGGCACCAGGTCGGTCGACCGGCCCAGGGGGCTCGGTCGGCCGAAGCCTGTAACCAGCACTTCAAAACAGAGGCAGGAAGTGCCTGGACTACAGGTCGGTCGATCGGCCCAGGGGCTCGGTCGGCCGAACCTGTATGCTTGCACTTCCTACCCTATTTCAAAAGAGGTGCAACTCTCGATCAAATTGCAATCGCACGAGCAACGGCGCTAAGGGTTTATGCCAATCGACTACCCGGCCCTATATGCTCCTCGATGCATCACCAAAAACATGTTCAAACATCAAAGTTAGGATTTTTAACGAATTGAACTCAAAACACTAAAAATTGGAATATTCACAAAAGCAATCCAAATCAAAATCAAATGCACAAGAATAAGTGTTAGGAATTCATACCTAACAATAGAAAAGAATTATAAGCATAGATGTGAGATTAAAAATCTCACCTTTGAACCCAAACGAATGAAGAAGATGCTATGAAGCAATGGCAAGAACAAGCACTCTTTAATTCCAACTCAACAAGCTTGAATCTAAGCTTAAAAGAGAAACATTCCCTAAATTAGGTTTAGGAAATTTTTGAAATCAAAGAGAGAATGAGTTGGAGGAGAAGAAGAGGAAGCTTACCAATGGGTTCTCATGAACTTTGGAGCTAGGAGATGGATTTGCAAAGGAAGCTAGGGCTTGGAGTTTTAATTTCCACTCTCCACCTCCATTTTCAGTTTTGCTAGAGAGTTAGGAGTTGGAATGAAGTAATGAAGAGGAGAGGGGGATTGAGACTGAGTTAGTAAGTGGTTAATTGGCTCAGCCCAAACCAAAGCCCTAAGCGGGAAAAAGTAGCAAAAATCAACTTTCTCCAAACATATCGAAGCTTATACTCAAAAAGGTCGCAAACGGCATTTTGAACTCAATGGAATTGGTCTCGAGTCCTAATTCGGCTGTTTGCAAAAAGTAGCTTTTCGGACTAAAATCCAACTAACGATAAAATATGTAAATAAAATATTTAAATATAAAATCGATAAATATGTGGGTTGTTACATCCTATCTTACTTCACCTGCAAATTAAAAATTAAGATTATATTTTATAGGTATAAATTATGTATTCTCTATTGGAAAAATTAAGGTGACAACTTGTAGACTTACCCTAAACTCATCGCTACCCCCCACGATGCGATCCAAGCATCCCTTATACTAGCACCCATCTAGTTTGGCTTCTTTTCGTTTTTTTGATGATCGACATTGTATCCCCGTATGTCTTTGCAATTTTGGAGTTCCAGCAGCACTGGAAAAAAGCAACATTCTCCTCTTGCAGGTCTACCGCACCTTGTATATATGTTGAAAAAACATAAATTATACATTTATACTTAGTCATCTAATTGTAAAGTGATTGTATATAATGATATATAATTTTACAATTACCAAGAAGTCCTGCCAGATGCTCTCGTGGACATGCTCAGTGTTCCTAGTCCATTTCGGTCAGCATGCAGTCGTAAGGCTCATGTACGCCTTTCTAGACATGCCTCGCACTATATTGGAAGGCTCAAGGCTCAAGCTCAAAACCCTTGCATTAAATATGATATAGACAAATCATGAATAATATATCATATAAAATATTTATAATGCTGAAGAAAATTTAATACTTATGAGCTATCAGCTTTCGGTAGCAATCTAACTACCGTACGCGGCACCTTTTGGGACGACCCGCTGCTATCACCTCCACTAGGAACGATGCCTCTCTGAGATGAAGAGGGGTAACCAGACTGCGAAGAACGCCTACAAAAGACATCTGTAATGCCTGTCATATATATATATATATTATTTTATTATGGCAAGAACATATCATTCAATTATGAGTAACCATATCAAGATTTAACATCAACAATCGCATATAACATAAAAAGTGTAACATCTATACTCCTTTAAATTACCTTTTTAAACATGTATACTGTTAAATCAGTTGTAGCGACCCGACTTTCCACTCCTGGAAAATCGCATCACTAATTAAGAAAGAAAGGGATAGAATAAGAGAAGAAAGAGAAGAAAAAGAAACAACACATCAGAATCTCACAGCGGAACGATTTAAATATAATATAGAACATATACATAGTATCATATACATCAGAGTATACAACTAAACATCTCAATTTAGACAGTTATAACATTTCTGTCTAATACAATACAAGACATCATTACAGAATAACACACAGCGGAATCTCTAACCATATATCTACACGCTGAAGCCTCCTGCTCCATAGCTCCTCCAGATTTCGTCAAGAGATAACCTGAATCACTTGACTACTCACATATAGTACCCAAGAGTTTAATAAAACAGAAAATAAACACTCGGGTAAGACAGGGGTCTGGTGTGAGTAAACGGTTTAAGATTGCTTAACTTTAGAAAATCCTTTGGAAACAAAAGGTATAATGTAAGACTTCCCACACATAAACATGGAAAAGTTTTTACCTTACGCTAACCAAAACATTTGATAGGAAATCCAGTGATATTATAATAGTGTCTAGGGTTTTCAAGTAAATAAGAAAATAGCCGAAATTGTTACATCTATTAAATTCCAGCTACTAGCCGCAAAAGTGGGTAATACAAACAAAACCGTAGGGTCTCGTAGGGAAAATGGGTTTCCATCAATGGCAGGGCTACTGGGGTACCGCCCGTCACAGTACGTGGCCTAGATCACCGTACCGAGGATTACTACCTTCATCCCCTGCAACACAAGGCCGGGACCATTCCTTACTGAACAGTCCCGAACAAGACCACCCCGCACTTGGCTGCAGTTCCAACCGCCCACAAAGCCGAAATAAAAAGGAACATCTAGACAGGGATGTATCTCTCTCTCCAGTGGGAGCGACCCACAAAGCCTTGTTGCACCTACCCTGTTTTAGCCATTCCCGGTTGATGAGGCTTGAGGCTACGATTACCTTTATAGGACCAATTATCTTAGAATGCTCATCGTCCGCCTGACGATGTGCTGAAAGCATTCAATCCATGCAAGTTCGTTCCGGGTTCGAACGAAACCGAAGGCACTATCTCGTTGCACTCATTTTGGAATCACCCTCAGAGTCAACGACCATAGCCCTTGCATTCTAAATCTCCATCTTGAATCTATAAGAACTATTCCGTCAACTCATTACGGAATCACCCACAGAGTTATACTGACGTATAACCCTTACACCTCGAGTCTTCACTTGCTCCACTTGGATTAACGACTTAACGTTTAATTGGAAACGGTGTGGTTTTTGGATATCCAAATATGGAAACCCGATCTCGGTCTCACCGAAACCAAACGCCATTTTAATGTCCAAGTTGTACTTAAGGGATTTAAACAACAGATATTTCAGAAAATATCACTTAACATAAATGGATGTATTCATATTACACAGATAGACAATCATCTATTATCACATGCATCCATACATATCCCAAAGCAACATATATATCATAATCAGATATAGTATATTCACATCATCACCCATCAATCAATGTCAACAACCAATATCATTTACTCCTCCAATGATATATCATCCAATCATTAATCATTCATAAACAAGTTTGATTTCAAACTTGATTAATTTAATTAATCCTTAAATTAAATACTTGGATTATCTTCAATCCATTTTACTATGCATTAATTAATTACAAATTAATTAATTAACTATCATCACTTAACTATCCATTTCAATTAATCTTCCCCGATTAATTATTACTTAATTACTTTAAGTAATTCTTACTTAATTATCATATTAATTAATCATCTTGATTAATTACTTCCAAATTAAACTAAGTAACTTCCTTTTAATTACCCTTTTAAAATTAATCAATCCTTGATTAATTATTCTTTAATTATTCTGATAATTATTCCTTAATTATCCTTTAATCAATTACACCTGATTAATCACTTTTAATTAATCACACTTGATTAATTATTCTTAATTAACCATACTTAATTAATTACTTTTAATTAATCACCTTTGATTAATTAATTTAATTACATTTAGTAATTAAAACTAAATTATAAATTAATTATTCTTAAATTATTAATTATTAATTAATTAATCATTTTCGTTTATTAATGATTACTTAATTAATTAAATTTCTTTTTAATTAATTTCTTTTACAAGTAATTTATCATCTAATTAATTATCCTAAATCCTTTCATTAATTAATCATTAATCAAATAATTTAAATATTTAACTAATTATTAATAAATTCTTTAATTCATAACTAAAGTGATTAACTCTTAATCACATTACTTAGTTACTTTTAATAAAGCAATTATCCTTTACTTAATTACTTCTAGTAATTAACCACTTAATTACTTTAATTACTTCCCTAAGAAATTATATTAGTTTAATCCAAAGTGATTATCTTAATTAATCACAAGTTAATTACTTAATTAACAATTTAACTTAATCATTTAAAATTAATTAAATGATTCTTAACTTATTATATTATAAAGATTCTTAATTAAGAAAACATTGTCTTAATTAAAACTCGATAATTAAAAATAATTTAATTATCTCAATTAACTTTAATTAAATCAAATTCAAAATAACTAAAGATAATCTTTATTGCAATTGATTATCAAATTCTAAATCATTAAACTTCATTTAAATAAAATATAATATTTGGAAATCAATTAAAATTTAAACATATTTTAAGATTTGAACTTTTAAATCTTTAAAACCTTTCCAAATTTATTTAATAAAGTTTAAATACAATCTTTATTTTAAAATCCACTCATTTTATTTTAAAACTCCATATTTTAAAATATATAAACTTATTTTAAAAACTTAATTCCTAAAATCAAATATTCTTTGCATTAACAACTAAGCATCCAGATCTAAAACCTGAATATGCTAATACCCGAGTGACCTCACTAAAACCCGAGTAAGCTACACAAAAACCCAATGACCTCCCCGAGTAAAATAAGCAAACACCCCGAACAAAACCAGTAAACACCCCGAGGCCTTCCTGTGCTACCCACCATAATCCATGCTTTGAGTAAAACATACGAAACACGAGATATACTTCAAGCTCCCTCCCCTCTTATTTTCCAGAACCCAATACCAAACCATGTCACCGTGCACCGTGCAACGTGCACCGCCACTCCTCCAACCGGCGATCACCTCCATGACGTCGCCCAATCATCCTCGACCCCAACGTCTAGTTTCCCAACCCAGAAAACCCAAACTCGATCGAGCACGAGATTTCGACCTTCAACTCCAAACTGTTCGAAAACCCCAACATCAATTTCAACCACCGCCGGCCATCCCCTTCACCGGAGATCACGCCATCACCACCGTGGCTTCATCTCACTTCCCATCAACTCCCTAACCCCTCGCGATCCTTCACAAAAGACTCTCGAACCTACAAAACCCAACAGAACAATACTGACACAAACAGGTTGTTAAACCCTATTCCCTCAAATTACAATCATCACAATCTACTAAAAAGTCATGAAACATTTTTCGCATGATCACAGAAGTCTACTCCACCTTCGAGTTCAACGGCGATGTCCAATTCGCCGCAGTTTGCCGAGATTCGAGCAATTTGCCCAAAACAGAAAAATCCTAAATTCTCTTAAACTACCAAAGTAAAAATCATGTTTCAATCCCTAAAATTCATGATTTCGTAATGGTAAACCAATTATAATATCAAAACTTGAATTTGAATACAAAAGTTTTGACCCAAATTTGAAATGTACTGTAAATTTTGCTATTTATAATAAATCATTCAATTTAAAACCTTGTAATTATTTTTATATGATAGCTTATATGATTACAAACAATCTTTATTTACACATCATAAACAAGTTTGGATTCAAAATTGAATTATTGAATTTACTTAGAAATCCAAGTCTGTTTATATCACACAGAGTCCATTTCAACAGCATGGTAAATCAAATATTCAATCATTCCAACATGCATTTAAATTTTAACCGAGGCATTCAAGTAATATCACAATATTCAATCATAAAAACAATTTGAAGACCAGAGTTTTAAACTGTTTTTAAATTCATTTACTCACCTGACAATATGCAGAAATCAGAAAAATGGTTTCCAGGCTTATTGAATTCCACTGCATGTTGAAATTTTAATCTGCTGATGCTCCAAATTTGCATGTTCTTGAATAAACTTGCATGTTGATATTTTACTTGCAGCTGATTTCTGAATTGGTTGAAAATTTTGAAGGTGATCTTGCATTTGATTTGAATATCCAGATTTACAGCTTTGTATTCTTTGATTTGTTTTTGTTTACATTTTCCCTTTCAGTTTTGTATTAATTTTGTTGCAGAAGAGAGTAAAAGGAATTCTCTTTTTTTTTCTGAAAATGAAACTCATTTGTATTTTACAATTTAATTTTAAATTAAATTTACAAGAGAGTGACATTTGTCACAATGAAACTCTAATTTACTTACACCTATGTAAATATGATTACAAGTGTTTTAACATACATTAATATACTTACAAGTGGTTTTATAAGTGTTATTAAATTTTCTTTTAAATGTTATCTTCTTATTTATAATTTATTTAAGTTATATATAAATAATTATGTAATATTATGAACTTATCTTTTAATAAATATGCATGTGAATACAAATAACTTATAGTTTTTGATTTATATCATATAATATATGTTTATAAACTTGAGAAATTGATTTTAACTCCTTATATAAATTTTTAAAACAATTTTATCTTATTAAAAACAAAAGCTAAACTATATGTTTATAAAATAAGAAATTAACTTTATTATTTAAAATTTAAATTTCAAATATCATTCCAAAGACATTAAATCAAATTATCATTTCAAATTTCAAAACTAAATATATTCAAGCTTGAAAACTCTTGTTAAATTCAAATTAATAATATCCCTATTTAAAACATATATATACAAATATATATACACATTTCAAATAGAAAAACATTTTAATACTAAATTTGTTAATTTCCGTATTAAATTTTAAAACAAATATCAAATCACAATATATATACATTTATATATATTACAATTTGAATACAAGGTTTTATTACATTAAAAACTTCTTATTTACCAAAATAAATACTTCCAAATCAAATTATTATAAACTTCAAAAAAATTTAATCTTGCCTATTTATATTGTTAAGAAAAATATTAATAGATATTAACAAATTATTATCATTAATCTTTAAAATAAATTTTATCTAGTCAATTTACAATGTAAAATGATCAAATCAATTTAATTATTATCAAAGATTATTAAATTGATGTTGCTCAAAATTCCGGGTCGTCACATTCCTTCCCCCTTGAAAGAATTTCGTCCCTGAAATTTAAAAGCAAAGATAATTTAGAAACCCAGTTAAAGAATTTAAATTCCTATCAGCAATCAAACAATCAATAATAGCAACCAATTCAAACAAACAATTTTATCTATCCAGAAAAATTCTGAATAGAACTTCCTAATATTATCAAGAGTTTTCCAGATACCTATGCTAGAATACTCGCTCTACAGAAACTTAAGTAACTACACTACTAAAACCAAGAACTTCCTCATCTGATCCTACAAATCTGAACAAGATATCAGACTAAACTCAAAACCAGCTCAACTACCAGATTCCTCTGAACTGCTGACTCTATCACTCAAAGAATCATACATATATTCCTCAGAGATATGTGAAATACAATGAATTCCAGCTATCCGAACTGGCAATTCAATCTTGTAAGTCAAAATCTAATCTCCAGAGAACACTGGAAAACTCAAAATACCTTCAAAGCTAACTTTCCAGTTTTACCCATTCTTATATCTCCTTTGATTGGATAAAACCAAATCAATATCCAATTTCTAACTGCACATTCCAAATCTCCTCAATTCTTAACTGCATAACCCTTCAGATGCTCTGAGTCACCTTCAATCTTCCTGATCAGCCTAACCCTTGCTGATTTCTTCATGAAACAACAGGACCAACTCAAACCAAACCTCCAACCCCTACTCAACAAAATGGCTTTCCAAAATAATAATTTGCTGAAATCCAAAATACGATTCTGCATTACAAGCATCAATGGACTTCAAACCTACCTCTCTTATCTGGAATAACCAAACAGTTGTACTTGACAACCTTGCCTACCAAATCCAGAAAATTCCTTCATACTTAAATTTCCTGTAGAAATCTCTCACTGCAACATCCGGTTACTCCCAAACCAGAATAACTCCCAACTCGCTTTCGCTGCACAACTCTGACCTAGAGCAGATAAGAATGCTATCGAAGAACACAAGCAAAATCTTTCTCCATACACTGCTCATCCAACTCATAAAAATCTTAGTGACCATTCCACTTGGTCAAAACATCTCAACAGAATCTTAACTTAGAATAAGATGGTCAATCCCTCTCCAAAGAATCTTGAGCTGCCTCAACAAACTCTTCTCACTCTAAGAGTCATCCCTTAATATGGTTGAACCATCAAAATTTCTCTTGGAAATCCAAGTCGATCAGAAATCTCAATCTCCAATTCAGGTCAACTTCTAATTCCTCAAAACATCTGGAAAATCTCTGACTACTACCATAGCTTTCACCTCCACTTGAGATGCCTCAATCTCAAACCAAAAATACTTAAAGATTCCCAAACTAATCGCAAGTCACTTTTGCGATCCCACTCAGTTCTGATCCCAAAGAACTATCTTCCCAACTAAAACAACTTTCCTAATCAAGATAAATCTTTCCAGAATGGCTCACCTATCAGAAAACTGATAGATCACTTCCAACAGATATCCCGCTCTGCTGAGCCTCCCTAAGAAAAGAATAAGCCTTCACTATCTGCCTGGTCTGCTGATAGTAGATCCCCAAATATTACTGAATCATCGAAGAAACAGATCCATGTCGCTGCTTCCAAACTTCACTTTAATGCTACTGCTAAGCCATAATATCTTTCTTAATCAAAAGCTCCTTGAAACTCAAAACTATCATCCAATTCTGCCAAAAGTCCTTGAGACGAGTAGACATCTTCTCAAGAAACTCGGCTCCAAAACCAAACACCAACCACCTATCTTCTCATAAAGAAAACAAATGAGACCATGTCTGAAATGAGGTAACTCATCGACCTTAGTCTCAAACTTCAATAAAGACAAGACACCCTTACTTGAGATTCAGAGAATCTTTAAACATTCGAATCTTCACTACAGCAGACATCAATGCTCTTCCAACACCATCTAAATCTGGCTCCAAAAGAAACATCCTCAGAACCATCTATGGATACTGCATCCCACCACACAGCTATTCCTTCCTGAAACTATCAAGATACCACCACTTGCTTCTATTTAGCTGACAACTCAACTCTTAGAAATCCCGCTCACTTAAGAGCAAATCAAACTCACACTTCAAAAATATATTCCAATTCTTGAAAATACTTCCTTAGGACCCAAAGTAATCCTTTCTACAATCCATAAAACTTATTCGAGACGGTATTAGGTCTACAATCTCGATAAACACCTCCAACCACAACATATAAACCTCTTCATTAGTGGTAGTCGTGTTCCACACACTCCTACCTTATCTATCTTTATAACCTATGTTGGAAAATCCGAACAGATAACCCAACAGATTAGATAGTTATATATATATATATATATATATATAAATTACAAGTACGCTCTCTCAAGATAGACACCACTCCAGAGCCTAGGTATTCACTCAACCTAATGCTTTGATACCATCTGTGATAGTCTAGGGTTTGCAACCATCGACAGCGGCTCACTCAACTGGCAGGCTTTTCAACCATCCCAGCCCCGTCGTGGCTCACATTGGTACCTCGGGTTTGCTTTTACGGCCATCCTCTCGACTCGCAACCAACCCAGGGCCTTATACTACCCAAAAGGGACATGTATGGGTAAGAGTCTCCCGTTCGCCACCTAACGCGAAGCGAGAACCCCCTATCACGCTGTAATGAAGCAAACCCGATCCCGGTCTCACCGAAACCAAACGCCATTTTAATGTCCAAGTTGTACTTAAGGGATTTAAACAATAGATATTTCAGAAAATATCACTTAACATAAATGGATGTATTCATATTACACAGATAGACAATCATCTATTATCACATGCATCCATACATATCCCAAAGCAGCATATATATCATAATCAGATATAGCATATTCACATCATCACCCATCAATCAATGTCAATAACCAATATCATTTACTCCTCCAATGATATATCATCCAATCATTAATCATTCATAAACAAGTTTGATTTCAAACTTGATTAATTTAATTAATCCTTATATTAAATACTTGGATTATCTTCAATCCATTTTACTATTCATTAATTAATTACAAATTAATTAATTAACTATCATCACTTAACTATCCATTTCAATTAATCTTCCCCGATTAATTATCACTTAATTACTTTAAGTAATTCTTACTTAATTATCATATTAATTAATCATCCTGATTAATTACTTCCAAATTAAACTAAGTAACTTCCTCTTAATTACCCTTTTAAAATTAATCAATCCTTGATAAATTATTCTTTAATTATTCTGATAATTATTCCTTAATTATCCTTTAATCAATTACACCTGATTAATCACTTTTAATTAATCACACTTGATTAATTATTCTTAATTAACCATACTTAATTAATTACTTTTAATTAATCACCTTTGATTAATTACTTTAATTACATTTAGTAATTAAAACTAAATTATAAATTAATTATTCTTAAATTATTAATTAATAATTAATTAATCATTTTCGTTTATTAATGATTACTTAATTAATTAAATTTCTTTTTAATTAATTTCTTTTACAAGTAATTTATCATCTAATTAATTATCCTAAATCCTTTCATTAATTAATCATTAATCAAATAATTTAAAATTTTAACTAATTATTAATAAATTCTATAATTCATAACTAAAGTGATTAACTCTTAATCACATTACTTAATTACTTTTAATAAAGCAATTATCCTTTACTTAATTACTTCTAGTAATTAACCACTTAATTACTTTAATTACTTCCCTAAGAAATTATATTAGTTTAATCCAAAGTGATTATCTTAATTAATCACAAGTTAATTACTTAATTAACAATTTAACTTAATCATTTAAAATTAATTAAATGATTCTTAACTTATTATATTATAAAGATTCTTAATTAAGAAAACATTGTCTTAATTAAAACTCGATAATTAAAAATATTTTAATTATCTCAACTAACTTTAATTAAATCAAATTCAAAATAACTAAAGATAATCTTTATTGCAATTGATTATCAAATTCTAAATCATTAAACTTCATTTAAATAAAATATAATATTTGGAAATCAATTAAAATTTAAACATATTTTAAGATTTGAACTTTTAAATCTTTAAAACCTTTCCAAATTTATTTAATAAAGTTTAAATACAATCTTTATTTTAAAATCCACTCATTTTATTTTAAAACTCCATATTTTAAAATATATAAACTTGTTTTAAAAACTTAATTCCTAAAATCAAATATTCTTTGCATTAACAACTAAGCATCCAGATCTAAAACCTGAATATGCTAATACTCGAGTGACCTCACTAAAACCCGACTAAGCTACACAAAAACCCAGTGACCTCCCCGAGTAAAACAAGCAAACACCCCGAGCAAAACCAGTAAACACCCCGAGGCCTTCCTGTGCTACCCACCATAATCCATGCTTCGAGTAAAACATACGAAACACGAGATAAACTTCAAGCTCCCTCCCCTCTTATTTTCCAGAACCCAATATCAAACCATGTCACCGTGCACCGTGCATCGCCACTCCTCCCACCGGCGATCACCTCCATGACGTCACCCAGTCATCCTCGGCCCCAACGTCTAGTTTCCCAACCCAGAAAACCCAAACTCGATCGAGCACGAGATTTCGACCTTCAACTCCAAACTGTTCGAAAACCCCAACATCAATTTCAACCACCGCCGGCCATCCCCTTCACCGGAGACCACGCCATCACCACCATGGCTTCATCTCACTTCCCATCAACTCCCTAACCCCTCGCGATCCTTCACAAAAGACTCTCGAACCCGCAAAACCTAACAGAACAATACTGACACAAATAAGTTGTTAAACCCTATTCCCTCAAATTACAATCATCACAATCTACTAAAAATTCATGAAATATTTTTCGCATGATCACAGAAGTCTACTCCACCTTCGAGTTCAACGGCGATGTCCAATTCGCCGTAGTTTGCCGAGATTCGAGCAATTTGCCCAAAATAGAAAAATCCTAAATTCTCTTAAACTACCAAAGTAAAAATCATGTTTCAATCCCTAAAATTCATGATTTCGTAATGGTAAACCAATTATAATATCAAAACTTGAATTTGAATACAAAAGTTTTGACCCAAATTTGAAATGTACTGTAAATTTTGCTATTTATAATAAATCATTCAATTTAAAATCTTGTAATTATTTTTACATGATAGCTTATACGATTACAAACAATCTTTATTTACACATCATAAACAAATTTGGATTCAAAATTGAATTATTGAATTTACTTAGAAATACAAGTCTGTTTATATCACACAGAGTCCATTTCAACGGCATGGTAAATCAAATATTCAATCATTCCAACATGCATTTAAATTTTAACCGAGGCATTCAAGTAATATCACAATATTCAATCATAAAAACAATTTGAAGACCAGAGTTTTAAACTGTTTTTAAATTCATTTACTCACCTGACAATATGCAGAAATCAGAAAAATGGTTTCCAGGCTTATTGAATTCCACTGCATGTTGAAATTTTAATCTGCTGATGCTCCAAATTTGCATGTTCTTGAATAAACTTGCATGTTGATATTTTACTTGCAGTTGATTTCTGAATTGGTTGAAAATTTTGAAGGTGATCTTGCATTTGATTTGAATATCCAGATTTACAGCTTTGTATTCTTTGATTTGTTTTTGTTTACATTTTCCCTTTCAGTTTTGTATTAATTTTGTTGCAGAAGAGAGTAAAAGGAATTCTCATTTTTCTTCTTCTGAAAATGAAACTCATTTGTATTTTACAATTTAATTTTAAATTAAATTTACAAGAGAGTGACATTTGTCACAATGAAACTCTAATTTACTTACACCTATGTAAATATGATTACAAGTGTTTTAACATACATTAATATACTTACAAGTGGTTTTATAAGTGTTATTAAATTTTCTTTTAAATGTTATCTTCTTATTTATAAATTTATTAAGTTATATGTAAGTAATTATGTAATATTATGAACTTATCTTTTAATAAATATGCATGTGAATACAAATAACTTATAGTTTTTGATTTATATCATATAATATATGTTTATAAACTTGAGAAATTGATTTTAACTCCTTATATAAATTTTTAAAACAATTTTATCTTATTAAAATCAAAAGCTAAACTATATGTTTATAAAATAAGAAATTAACTTTATTATTTAAAATTTAAATTTCAAATATCATTCCAAAGACATTAAATCAAATTATCATTTCAAATTTCAAAACTAAATATATTAAAGCTTGAAAACTCTTGTTAAATTCAAATTAATAATATCCCTATTTAAAACATATATATACAAATATATATACACATTTCAAATAGAAAAACATTTTAATACTAAATTTGTTAATTTCCATATTAAATTTTAAAACAAATATCAAATCACAATATATATACATTTATATATATTACAATTTGAATACAAGGTTTTATTACATTAAAAACTTCTTATTTACCAAAATAAATACTTCCAAATCAAATTATTATAAACTTTAAAAGAATTTAATCTTGCCTATTTATATTGTTAAGAAAAATATTAATAGATATTAACAAATTATTATCATTAATCTTTAAAATAAATTTTATCTAGTCAATTTACAATGTAAAATGATCAAATCAATTTAATTATTATCAAAGATTATTAAATTGATATTGCTCAAAATTCCGGGTCGTCACATCAGTCCTCGTCGTTTTCTAATTCAGACTCGGTCTCGTACTCTATATTGCTTTCCTCTATGGTCTTAAATACTTCTGCTAATACATTTGATTTATCATTTAGAGGTCCAAAATCGGTTTGATCATATGTTATTCTAATTTCGCTATTTTCCTCGATATCCACTTGGTACCTTGTTCGTTTGGAATATTCTTTCCATCAAACATAAATCTTGCCTTCATTTTGAAAACTTCCGATCAAACTACTTTATCTCTTTTTAGAGATGGATAAAGAGCATAATAAACTTGTAGGGATTGTTCTGACAGTATAAACATATCATAATTATGATAACGTGATGTATGCTTTATTTTAGTAACATTATATATTTGGATCACGTTGATTCAGGAACATTACTAAAACAGTTGCATATAAACAAATAAACTTCTTCTGTAGGTCTAGTGAAATATGTTAGTTGCGAAACCTAAGTTAACACACCGTAAAAATCATTTATGTGATCATTTGGATCATCACTACCTTTAACAAATAACCGGTCAACTTTAGTTAATTTTTCAGCCCCATATTCTTTGGTGTTGAATTTATATCCATTGACAAAGAATATTGGATATATCTTGACTTTTCTTTTTGGTCCCATCGCAAGATGTTTCAACCGTTCATCGATCACACAATATACCATATCATATACGTGGTTTGAAAACCAAGTAGCAAATTTTTTGCTGATATCGCTACTTGGATGTTGTGATTTGTAAATACTGCATATTTAGATAATATATTGCATTATAATGAATACACATGTATTATTCAAGTGAATAATTTTAGATGTGTTATTTAATAATACCTAACAAATGGTGCAACTTCTGAACAGTTAAGAAGAACATATGTGTGGGCTACATGGCAATCTCCGTCATCTAACCATACTTTCACACATTTTCCAATAGGACGTCCATGTTGTCTAAAAATAGATAGCATTGATATAGAAGAATCTTGTTCAATGCGCTCATCATTTCACGTCGCACTTTCAAAAGATAAGTTCGCACGGTCACTGAAATAATGAGAGAAAAAGAACGAAGCTTCTTCTTGATATATGATTTACATATCGAACCTTCACCTCGTGCTTTTGTCTCACTTTTTTCTTTAGATGATTTAAGTACCTGTTAAAAATAATTATAATTAATTTTATTACATGTAGTTAAGCTAAAATTTAACATACTCAATATTAATACCTTTCAAACGGATACATCTATCCATATTGCACAGGACCTCGAAGACGTGCTTCAAACGGACGAGGAATAGGTAAATTCTCCAATACATTAAAGAAATCTAGAGGAAATATTTTCTCCAGTTTGCAGAGAAGTATATGAATTTCTTCCTTAAGTTTACGTAGATGATCAACTTTTAACGTAGTTGAACAAAGCTCGTTATAAAACAAACTAAGTTCTGTTACAACCATTCAAACTTCTGTGGGGAACGGTTCTTTGAAAGCAACGGGTAATGAATGTTCCATCATTACATGACAATCATGACATTACATCCCACTTAGTTTACCGTTCTTATAGTCGACACATCTACGCAGATTAAAAGAAATCCCATCAGAAAATCTTAATCCTTCCACCCACTTTAACAGAATTTTAACTTTATTACTGACTAGCTCATAGCGTGCTTTGAGTTTTTTGTGTCATTCGGCTTCATATGAAGCTCAAGACGATTGCATACTGCATCTATATCACATCTTGATTTCAAATCGTCTTTTATCTTTCCTTTAACATTCAGAACTGTGTTAAATACATTACCGAACACATTTTTCTCGTTGTGCATCATGTCGATATATGATGAATGCAGTGACCCGGCGTTCCGTACCCTTTGAGCTGACACATAATCACACTTGCCCATTCCAAATTGTTCGAAAGGGCGAATAAATAGGGGTGAAGAAGAAAACGACAGAAGAAGAAAATAGAAACAATAAACTCAAAATCTCACAATCGCATTGGAACAAAATATAATATATAATAATAGATTTTAAATACAAGAACTATACTATTAATATACATACCATTATCAGAGAAAAAATAGACAACGACTAATCTAGACAGTTTAATAACTTGTCCTCACACAGCAGAAATATAAATCAAATATGGGACTACGTCCTTGCCATCTAGCTCGTCTCCTAGGCTCCGTAGCATCCTATCTTGAATCTGTAATACTCGGTATGTCTCGAGTATTATAATAAAATAACATCCGAGTCAGTCTGGAAAACCAGCATGAGAAAACACACTCAATTTGAATTATTAGAGTTATCGAAATCCTTTTAAAAAACAAAGGTATCTCGCATGATCGCGTCACGCATAAACACGACGAGTTTTTCCCTTACGATAACCAAAACATTTTATAGAAAATCCACTGATATTATAATTGTGTCTAAGTACAAATACTTATTCAAATAGTCGAAATTGTTACATTAATTAAATTCCAGCATATTAGGCTCTACAAACAAAACCGTAAAGGCTCGTATTGGAGAATGGATCCCACACAATGACTGGACCACTGGGGTACCACCCATCACAGTGCACCTCTAGAAAAATATACCGAGGACCTCGTCGGGATCGCTTGCTACACAAGACCAACCTACCCCTAACCTGGATAGACCAAATACGTTATCACCTCGGGTGTTCCCACCCTTAAAAATTGAGCGCTCCCTTTTTCCTGCAACCCATATCTACAGTTTATATATATTTTCAAGGATATCTAGAAAAGTGATAACATACACTAATTGGACGCGACCCACTTAACCCTGTTGCATCTCCCATGTTTAATCATTCCCTATCAATGAGGCAAGAGGCTAATGATTACCTTTCAAGAACAGTTCCACTTAGAATGCTCATCGTCTTCCAATGACGATGTTCTGATAGCATTCATCTATACAAGTTGTCATGGGTCTGGACAAACCGAATCACCGTCTTCATCATCTTCACGATATTCATTCGTAATGTTCAAACCAGATCATAGTGGTTTTCGGATAATAAAATCCAATCCCGATCTCTTCGAAACGATTAACGAAATTGGCCAATATTGATAGTCAGTTATTTACTATCAATAGAACATCCATAAGCAGTCGCTAGGCCTTATTATTATATTTTTCGTAATATTTAATTTCAAATACCTTTATGAGATATATATTCAAATCCCTCAATATTTGAAAACAATTTCAGATACGTAAATCCATGACAGGATATTTCCAAACCATCTCAACACTTAAAAATATTCCCAAATTACTATTGTTTATACTTAGGAAAATTTTATAAGCCTTATTTTCCAAAATCTTTTCAAATACCAACACTCATAAGTTTTGTGAATTTACATTAATTATTTTACATTTTCAAAATTGATTATATCCACTTATAATCTCTTCTATCTATTTATAACTTCTCTATGACTTCAGATTCAATCCCGAAGTTCTTATTCTTAATATTTCGGAACCTCCCTTAAGTTCCAAGAATTTTATTATAAGATTTTCCTTTTATAAAATCCTATCTGTTAAATAAACTCCGTTTGCAAATCTTGAGTGAATTTATAAAAAATTCTAATCATTCTAAATCTATATATATAATAAGTATTTAAAGGAATAATAATTTTACTTGTAAAACATGTTTAAGTAATTATTTAAAATATCGCAACTCTTTTTATAGAACATTAATAACTCATTTTAGATAAACAAATCAGTTTTCAAAGCTGATTTTAGAAAAAATAGAATTTATTAAAAAGATATAAATATTAAATAGTTGAAAAATTCATTTTTCGATGTATTTCAAATCTTCTAGTTCAAAATTACATAGTTAAATAAATAAAACTTATCTTTTTAAAAACAATTTAACTTCTTAAAAACAACTTAACTTCTTAAAAACAAAAATGTAGTTCCAAAACCTCAATAACCAATTAATTTAAAACTTCCCCTTGATTTCCATCACATCGCCGCCATTACGATCTCCTTAACCTTTTCCGTTTTCAAAAACAGTGTCCACTATTTTTTTCTCATACATTCCCATATTCTAATATAAATTCACCCTATGAATTTTATATTCCCAAATTTTCATCTGTTATCGATTTCCCTTACTTATAACATCGTTTATAAATTTGAAACTACCTTGAGCTTCACTTTTTATAAACTAATCTCACTTATAAAATTCCAATTTTATGAATTCAATTTCTTATAAATTCTATTCATTTCCGCCAATCTATTTTTTAATAACGATTTCAACTTCTTTCCATATTTCCTAGAAATATGATTTTAAAATTCATCATCTAAAAATCCTATATATAATTTATTTTGAAATCTCTATTTAAAATATTTTACGAATAGTTAGATACACATCAAAATCAATTCATTGTTTTTACCCAAATCAATTTCTTAAAAATAATTCAAGTTTCGATATAAATATTTTTACATTCAAAATTTCTTTTTAATTCCTTCATATTTAAAAAGAGTATTTATAGTATTTAAAATACCAAAATTCAGGCCAGTGCTACTATAGCATCCAATAATTCACATCACAACAATAATCTATAATAAATTATTCTAATAGATCATATATTATTATATATGAAAAACTATCAATATAAATTTGAGGAATTCACTTGAATCCCTCCAACCTGTTTCTTTGCATTCACAGATGTTAATATAACATAAAAATACCAATCCCACTTCGAACGGGTTATCGCAGTATAGAGAGTCATCTGCTATTATGTAGGGCGCATAGGGTCTCATCTGCTATAATGTGCGAGAATATCACTCCAAATACTAGTATATATATTACTATATATATAATATAATATCATTCAATAGATAATCAATTCAACCCAACATCCAGAATTAATTTTAACTATTCAAAGTTAAATACGATAATCGAAACGAGTGAGAATTTCTCACCTTGATTTTTATTTTTCTTTCTGAAATTTCCAATCATTCCAAATTAATTTTATTGTATAGATTCCACAGCTACGAATCCGTCACGACTGATTTCGTTTGATTGGACCTCGTAAGCAAATTACGAATTATATAGATTAGCGATTCCAGTTTTAATTATATTTAATAAACTAACTATTCTTCATTTAAAATTAATAAAATGAATTTCTTTGTACCTTCTTCTTCCTTCCAGTTGACCCACAACCACAACAACACTTCCGATCATCACCTCTACTCAAGCTCTACCTCCTGGACCTGCTAGCTTTTCACTCGGCCACCACCAGCAGACCGCGATCCAATTTCCAGAAAGCAAAAATAAAAATATCGCATTACACCATGGTGGATCGAAATTCGTCTTCAAATTCAAATTGCCCCTACAAAAACTGCTACTGCCTATAGCTGATACCTTCCCCTAACTGAGCTACAAGCGATCATCGTCTCTCCCAAAACGTGAGTGCATCCTCCCAATTGCGGCTAACCCTAGTGGTCATCCCGCGTTGCCTTGCCAAATGCCATCGTGAGCCACAAATCCCCCTAAAAGGAATAACGAGCACCTCACTTCGCCCCTCTCAGTCGTCATCCCACGTGTGCGAACCCTAATTGATACTATGCTATGCAAGTTGTCGAGCTGCTCCGAACTGGTCGAACACTTCACGTCACACGAAGCTCCTTCGATTCGAGATCAAGATTCAAGATTTGGACATATTTTTTTCTCTTTGTCGATTTCTTTTTTTTCCGCTGTGTTAAAAATAGAGGAAGAAGAACGAAGTCACGATTTCATTTCTGTTTTTCTTAAATTGAAATGAAAGGGAACAATATACGCGATTTTAAATGAAAGAGGGAGAGAGAGGAAAGGTGTGATATAAATTGATGGAGAAGGTTTCGTGTGATTTTGTCTACGTTCAAATCAATGTAGGGTGGCTATGACTTGAAAGAATGTGGCTAAGGTGATAACGATAAGACACACACACACATATATTATTTTCAAAATACTTAGATATTTTATTCGATCCCTTATCAAGGTGTGCCGTCTAGTATTTCTAATGTTATACCCCTATTCCGAATGCAATGAAATATGTTTGGAGGCCTAATTCAATGGTATGTGGAAGATAGTCTTTTAAATTGACTATTTAAATTAAATTATTTCTAGGCGTTTTCAGATCGTACGATCAAATGGTACATCCAAATGCTACAAAATTTGAAATTCGATAATAATACACTATTACAGATCCAATGGAATAGGTTTCGTCGAATTTTGAGACTGTGCCCTGGATCACTATTTTAACGCATTGATTAAATCGATGATTTCAAAAAAAATTGTCGAAATCACTCGAAATTTCAATTTAAAAACTCATTAATTAAATTAGAGTTCCAAATCCAATATTTAAACCATTTAAATGTTCAAAAATGAACGACGAAAAATATTGGTCGTTACATTCCTCTCCGCTTAAAAGAATTTCGTCCCTGAAATGATGAACGCGGGAAAAACGCTCCAAACCCGATACTTATCCAAAACCCACTTAGTCAAAATTGACATCCTACTCTCCTAATCTTTTAGTTTTAACCAAAACAATTAGTTTTCAATTCTGCTTCCAAAACACCTTATTCCAATTACAAGTTGAAATTGAATTGCGGTTAACAAAAATTTCCAAAAATTTTCTAACACCTTAAATTTATGAATTTTTTTCGTAGAGTCTCCTTTGTATGGAGAGCCTTTTGCAATATAACAAGAGAGATAAACATATACAGATCGACCCACATGGTCGAAAGACAAAATATATATCAATATTTATAATTTTGCGGTATTTAATCCGAAAACGTACCTTATTTTAGCGTTTTTAAGCCAGCGGCTTATTTTATATGCAGTTTGCGCAACCAAAAATCAAGAAATAGCTCCATATACGTGTACTTACTCAATTTAAAGCATGTAAGTAACAAAACAAGAAAATTTACTAACATTTCATTCGTTTAACTAGTTAGACACATAAATTACATAAACAGTGCCTTCTAACAAATAATCATAAGCATTTATAAGGTTCTAATACTAATTTAATTACTTTCATCGATCCATATATCATTCCATTCAATCCAAAATGATTTACAACCAAATCTATATGCATCCAATTCATTTTATATCAAACAAACCCATATCCATTTAATAAAAAACCTACTTAAGCTTACAATTGTTTTAAATTGATTCCCAATCAATTTATATTCAATTTTATTCCATTTCAGATTTGTTCACAATCAATCCAGTTTCATTCCATTCATATCTACTTTCATTATATCCAAATCCATTTTATTAAACTCGAAATCATTCCATGCTATTTACTTATGACTTATTTCATATTTTTATTTGAGCCAAGCTCCCATCCAAATATTAGCTTAGGTTAATTTATTCAATTTCAATTATTTTAACTTTATAACTTAAGTTTATTTTCATTTCAACCAACATTCATTTTATTTACTAATTAATTAATTAATTAGTTCATTCATTTAATCCACTTAAGTCGAGTTTTATTTATAACTCAAGCCCCAATTCTCATACTCACTTTTAAGCCACCATCCAATTTACTTAACCAAGCTAAGTTTCATTTCCATATTCAATTAACTAATTAATTCATCTAATTATTTCACTTTAAATTTATAATTCAATGCTTGATTTTTATTTCAAAAATCACTTCATTTAATTTTCTTGAGCTCAAACTCATTTCTATAATTCAAGTTTGGATTTATTTCCTTCACCAAAAATCAAATCATTTTATTTTGGGTTTTCTATTTTACTTTTCAATTTTGTAAGTTACACAACTTATTTCTCATATTTCCATCAATTTTATACTCGAGAATATTCACATTTTATTTTTATCTCAATTTTACATCACTTGTAGCTTAAATATATATATTTATTCCAATCAAAATTTTATAACTTATAGTTATTTAGCCACTTTACAATCCAAGTTTATATATTCTATACAATTTTCATTTAACCTGCATACGTTAAATTTTAATTTCTCATAATTCATTTGAATTTAATCAAGTAAGAATTTCATTCCAACTTTAAATTTTTCCACACCTCCTTGCTTATATTTATTTGCTCCATTCACTTATTCATTTTCAATTTAATTCATTTAATTAGTTCACTTCACCAATTTATTCCATTTAACTTACTTGAGTTAACTCACCATTTATTTAGTTTATCCCATTGAATTCATTCAAATCACCATTAATTAAATTTCTAGAAACTTATTCATTCAACTTAACTTAAGTTGAATTCCAATTAAATTTATATCTCAATCCCAATCGATACCATTTCCAATCCAATTTATTTAACTTAGCTTAAGTTAAATTTTATTCATTTTAACTTACTCAAGTTAAAATTTATTTCCAAAATTCAATTTCCATATTTTTCTTTAAAATCATTCACCATTTATAAGTTCATAACTTATTTTCTGATATTTCAAGACATTTTATAAACATTTCAAAATTCAAATACTCGGTGTTTATTTCAAATCATATTGAAATCAAATATATACACACACATACACACATATACACACACTCACTTTGGTATAAGATACCACTTCCTTGGATTCTCAAAATTAACCTAATTTTTTCCTAAAACAATTTCTTTCGAAATTTCTAAAACAACACTTGTTTTCTCCAAAAATCTCCATATCAAACCACCCTGGTAGAAATCCATCACTTAGGAACTCAAAAATGAATACTGATGATGCGGCCGTCATCACCAGAATTATTTTCCAGCGACTAAAGTGAGTTCAGTGCTTTATTGCTTCAAAAAACCATTTTCAATCCAATTTAAAGCACTTTTTAATACAAAAATGATATCACCATTATTTATTTCAAAATGCCTTGGAGACCCTTTCCAAAAAATTTTAGGATTTAATTTTTCAAATTCTGGTTTGAACCCATTTATAGTTTTTAACTCATTTGTGTAATTCATACTTATACAATCTCCCTTTGGTTATATATAACCATTTACATTTGATAATCTTATTTTGGTTATAACATCCAAACATGTCAATTTATAATATAATAATTTTAGAAAATTATTTCTTTTATATCAAAATATAATTTGGGTAAAATTATTTCATTTACCCGCTTCAAAACCATACTATGTCGGTTACTGTGTTTAAGTGTTTAGAAACTCCTATCGAGTTAGTGGCGTCCCACTACTCGAACAGAATTTATATGCCACTCAACAGATAAGTTAACACAATATAAAACAAATTATATTCACTAACAAATACGTGCTCATATCTATTAATACACTCAACTCATTCTAGGGTTCTACTGAACCTATCTCTAATGAGAAGTTCCCACCAGAGCCAAGGTTCTCACTTAACCTTTAGCTCTGAAATCAACTGTAGCGAGACACCGTTATGTACCCGTTGAGCTAACACATAATCACACTTGTCTAACCCAAATTGTATGAAAGGGTGAATAACTAGGGATGAATAAGAACAAGATATAAGAAGAAAACAAAAACAATAACTTATAATCTCACAATCGCAGCGGAGCAAAATATAATATAAAATAACAGATTTTAGATACAAGAACTATACTGTTAATATATATACCCTTATCATGGTACAAGTAAACAACAACCAATCTAGACAGTTTAATAATTTGTCCTCACACAGCGGAAATATAAATCAAATACGAGACTACGTCCTTGCCATCCAGCTTATCTTCTAGGCTCCATAGCATCATATCCTGAATCTGTAATACTCGGTCTAACCCGAGTATTATAACAAAATAACACCCGAGTCATTCTGGAAAACTAGCTTGAGAAAACACACTCAATTTGAATTATTAAAGTTTTCAAAATCCTTTTAAAAAAACAAAGGTATCTCATAAGACCGCGTCATACATAAACACGATGGGTTTTCCCCTTACGATAACTAAAACATTTTATAGAAAATCCAGTGATATTATAATAGTGTCTAAGTACAAATACTTATTCAAATAGCCAAAATTGTTACATTAATTAATATCCAGCATACTAGGCTCTACAAACAAAACTGTAAAGGCTCGTATTGGAGAATGGATCCTATACCCTGACTGGGCTACCAGGGTACCGTCTGTCAAAGTACACCTCTAGAAACATGCGTCGAAGACCTCGCCAGGATCCCCTACCACGCAAGACCGAACAACCCCTAACCTGGATAGACCAAATACGTTATCACCTCGGGTGTTCCTACCCTTTACAATCGAGCGCTCCCTTTTTCATGCACAACCGTATCCATAGTTTATATATATATATATATATATATATATATATATATCTTCGAGGATATCTAGAAAAGTGATAACATACCCTAATTGGGTGCTACCCACTTAGCCTTGCTGCATCTCCCTTGTTTTTGTCATTCCCAGTTGATGAGGCTTGAGGCTAACGATTACATTTCAAGAACAATTCCACTAAGAATGGTCATCGTCCTCCAATGACGATGTTCTGATAGCATTCGTCCATACAAGTTACCTTGGGTCGGGACAGACCGAATCACCGTATTCAACATCTTTACGGTATTCATTCGAAATTTTCAAACCGGATTGAACTGGTTTTCTGATAATTAAATACGAACTCAGTCTCTTTGAAACGATTAACAAAATTGGCCAATATTGATAGTCAGTTATTTACTATCATTAAAACATCCAAAAGCAGTCACTAGGTCTTATTATTATTATTTTCGTAATATTTAATTTCAAATACCTTTATAAGATATATATTCAAAACCCCTCCAATATTTGAAAACAATTACAAATATTTAAATCCATGACAGGATATTTCCAAACCATCTCAACACTTAGAAATATTCCTAAATTTCCAATTTTTATATTTAGGAAAATATTATAAGCCTTATTTTCAAAAATCATTTCAAATATCAACAGTTCAGAGAACATTTCGTAACTTATTTCATAAGTCTCCAGAATTTACATTAATTCCTTTACATTTTCAAAATTGATTGTATCCACTTATAATCTCTTCTATCTATTTATAAATTCTCAATGACTTCAGATTCAACCCTGAAGTTCTTATTCCTAATATTTCGGAACCTCCCTTAAGTTCTAATAATTTTATTATAAGATTTTCCTTTCATAAAATTCTACCCGTTAAATAAACTCCGTTCGCAAATCTCGAGTGATTTTATAAACAAATTCCAATCATTCCAAATCTATATATATATATATATATATATATATGTGTGTGTGTATAAATATATAATAAGTATTTAAAGGAACAATAAATTTATTTGTAAAACATGTTTAAGTAATTATTTAAAATATCAAAAAAAAATTTATAAAACATCAATAACACATTTTAATATAAACAAATCAATTTTCAAAGCTGACTATAAAAAAAATTAGAATTTATTAAAAACAAGATAAATATTAAATAGTTGAAAAATTCATTTTCCGATGTATTTCATATCTACAAGTTCAAAATTACATGGTTAAATAAATAAAACTTCCCTTTTTAAAAACAACTTAACTTCTTAAAAATAAAATATGTTTCCAAAACCTCAATAACCAATTAATTTATAACTTCTTCTCGATTTCCATCGCATCGCTTCAATTTCGATCTCCTTAACCATTTTCGTTTACAAAAATAGTGTCCACTATTTTTTTCTCACCTATTCCCATATTCTAATATAAATTCACTCTATGAATTTTATAATCCCAAATTTTCATCTGTTATCAATTTCCCTTATTTATAAAATCGTTTATAAATTTGAAGCTTCTTTAAGCTTCACTTTTTTTAAACTAATCTCACTTGTAGAATTCCATTTTTATAAATTCAATTTCTTATAAATTCTATTCTTTTCTGCCAATCTTTTTTTAACACGATTCAACTTCTTTCCATATTTCCCAAAAATATCATTTTAAAATTCATCGTTTAAAAATCCTTTATATACTTTATTTTGAAATCTCTGTTTAAAATATTTTACGCATAGCTAAATACACATTAAAATCAATTTATTGTTTTTACCCAAATCAATTTCTTAAAAATAATTCAAATTTCGATATAAATATTTTTACATTCAATTTTTTTTTCAATTCCTTCAAATTTAAAAATAGCACTTATGGTATTCAAAATACCAAAATCCAGGCCAGTGCTACTATAGCATCTAATAATTCACATCACAACAATAATCTATAACAGATTATTCTAATACATCATATATTATTATATATGAAAAACAATCAATATAAATTTGAGGAATCCAGTTGGATCACTCAAACCTGTTTCTCTGCATTCACAGATGTTAATACAACATAAAAATATAAATCCCACTTCGAGATGGACATCGCGGTATATAGGGTCATCCGCTATTATGGCGGGCGCATAGGGTCTCATCCGCTGTAATGTGCAGGAATATCACTTCAAATACTAGTATATATATACTACTATATATAATATCATTCAACAGATAATCAATTCAACCCAACATCCAGAATTAATTTTAACTATTCAATGTTAAATATGGTAATCCAAATGAGTGAGAATTTCTCACCTTGATTTTTATTTTCCTTTCTGAAATGGCCAATCATTCCAAATTAATTTTATTACGTAGATGCCATAGCTTCGAATCCCCCACGACTGATTTAGTTCGATTGGACCTCGTATACGAATTATATAGATTAACGATTCCAATTTTAATTATAGTTAATAAACTAATTATTATTCATTTAAAATTAATAAAATAAATTTCTTTATACTTTCTTCTTCTTTCCAATCGACTCACAACCATAACGACACTTCTGATCATCACCTCTACGTAAGCTCTACCTCCCGGACCTGCTAGCTTCTCACTTGGCCACCACCAGCAGATCGCGACCTAGTTTCCAAAAATAAAAAATACAAATGTCGCATTACACTTGGTGGATCGGAACCCTTCTTCAAATTCAAACCACCCCTACGAAAACTGCTGCTCCCTATAGCCGATACCTCCCCCCTAACCGAGGTACATGCGATTATCGCCTCTCCCAAAACACGAGTGCATCCTCCCAATCGCCGCCAACCTAGTGGCCGTCGCGCATTGCCTTGCCGAACGCCATTGTGAGCCACAAACCCCCTTAAAACGAATGACAAGCCCCTCACTTCGCCCCTCCTAGTCGTCATCCCATGTGCGCGAACCCTAATCAATACTTTGCTATGCAGACCGTCGAGCCGCTCCAACCTGGCCGAACAGTTCGCGTCACACGAAGCTCCTTCGGTTTGAGATCAAGATCCATGTTTTGGACATATATTTATTTTATTTCTCTCTATCAATTTCTTTCTTTTTTTCACCGTGTTAAAAATAAAGGAAGAAGAACGAAGTCGCGATTTTGTTTCTGATTTTTTTGAATTGAAAGAAATAGGAATAGTATACGCGATTTTAAATGAAAGAGGGAGAGAGAGGAAGGTTGCGATGTGATTTGGTATATGTTCAAAATCAAACTAGGGTGGCTATGACTTGAAAGAATGTGGCTGAGGTGACAATGATAATATATATATATATATATATATATATATATATATATCCAAAATACATAGATATTTTATTCGATCCTCTATCGAGGCGTGCCACCTAGATTTCTAATGTTATACCCATATTACTAACGCAATGGAATAGCTTTCGAGGCCTAATTCGATCGTATGTGGAAGATAGCTTTTTAAATCGACTATTTAAATTAAATAAATTAAATTATTTGTACGCATTTTAGATCGTACGACCAAACGGTAAGTCCAAACGCTACGAAATTTGAAATTCGATAATAATACGCTATTAGTATCCAATGGAACTGGTTTTGTCGAATTCTGAGACTATGCCTCGGATCGCTATTTTAATGCGTCGATTAAATCGATGATTTCAAAAAAATCATCGAAATCACTCCAAATTTCAATGTAAAAACTCATTGACTTAATTAGAATTTCCAATCCAGTATTTAAACCATTTAAATATTCAAAATCAAACGACGAAAAATCTGGGTCGTTACAACGAATTAGGAAATTTTTCCAATAAGGCAACTCCCAAAATATACTTTGTTTGTACCAATTACGAATCATCGATTTAACTTGAATTTCAATTTGTTCGCCAGTTTCATATATCTTTGGATAATCCTTTATAAGGTCATAAATATCTTAGCTTGACCAGATCATTGGTGGTCGTAAGGTCTCAAGTCTATTACTTGTAAAGTTTTTTTAACTTTTCTAAAAGGATGATTAATATGGAGAGAAAACCGAAGACAGTCAAAACTTGAAAATTTCTTCCCGTACGGTGAAGAAAATATTCGTATTTCTTCGATGCAATAAGGTCAAGCTAGAAGACTAGCCGTACTCCAATCCAAAAGCATTACATACGCACGAAAATCGCTTATAGTCCACAGCAGAAAAGCGAACATACGAAAATTCTTTTTTTTAAATGCTATGTGTTTCATCATCTTTATACCATAATGTTTTCAACTCTTCAATCAACGGTGTAAATATACGTCAGTTCCTTATGTCGGATCATCAGGCAAGGGATGATAATAGTGAGAAATATATATAGAGTTTTCATACACATCCACAGAGATAAATTGTAAGGTGTAATGATTACAGGACAAGATGAATATTTTGAACCAAATTGACAGAATGTTGAAAATCCATCCGTACATAAACCAAGTCTTACATTACGACTCTCCACTGTGAAAGTGGGGTATGTCTAATCAAAATGCTTCCATACTTCTCCATCGGCTGAGTGCGTTAATGTACCTTCGTTCTATGTTCTCACACAGTGTCATCTCATATGATGCACGGTTACAAAAAATGCATACAGCCTTTGAAACCTAGGAGTCATGGATAAGTAATGCATACACCTGTACGGAACTTCCTTTTCCTTCTTTTTTCTTGGTTTGTATCCTTTTCGATTAAATATTTTACAGTTCTTAAGATTGATGTCTTCTTTTCTAAACAACATGCAACCATTTAAACATGATTCCATTTTTTGATATGGTAAACCAAAAGCAAATGTAAAATTTTTCACTTCATAATGGTTTTCGCACATTAAATTATCGAGTGGCATATGTCTTTTTGTAGCCTGTAATATAGCTGTAAACCAGGCTTCTGCGAAGTTGTATTTTGATTTCATTACAATGTATTCTATAGCTACTGATAGTTGAGTACCGCTTGTACAACCATCCCAAAGGGGTTTCTTAGTAGCATCTAATAAATCATAAAAAAATTGCTCTAATACTTGGTTCTTCTTTGATATTAACATCGTTACGGTCAACTTCAATAGTAGGGAGCATTAAACATGTTGCATCTTCAACTATATCTTCTATGAGATTCGTCGGAACAATTTTAGTATCCACCTCCTCCTCCGAATGTGTGAGATTAGGTGCTATAAGTTCTCCATGATGATCTCACACTAAATAATTCGGCATGAAACCATATTGGCACAAATGAATTATTACCATATTCGATATCAAATGCTTCAATAATTTACACATATTACATGGACAACGAATTTTTTCGTCGTTCCCATTATTACTTAAAGAGAATTCAATAAAGATGTGTATATCATTTTGAAAATGTTCACTTATCAAACTTCTAATTTCTCTTCTCTTTTGGTACATCCAATTCCAATCCATAAAATAATTGACCATTTTTCCTACTTTAAAACATAAAAACATATTAATCATTTACTTGTCGACATTTTATTTTTCAATTAAATCATACATTCAAATTTTCGCAAACATATAATATTATTCTATTTAATTTTATTTTCAAATGGGTTTACATAAATTATCATATGGATATAATCCTAAAATTTTAGGTTATTGTTTTACACTTTGATGGTTGGTCATCCTACTTCCCACTACAAACACAATAGTAATTATAGTTTGCAAATCATTCCATTTTAAACAGTTCAGCAAAATTTCGGTAGCACTTCCCCTTGTTTCCTGTATCGTAAACATATACGTGTACACAGGGAACAAAAAGAAAATGTTGTTGAAATTTTGTGAACCGTTTAAAATGAAATTATTTGCAAATATAATTACTCTGTTGTGTTTGTAACTTGTACAATACAGGGACATATACGACAAATATTGTATCAGATGAATATAAATGTCTATTTTATGATAAAAACAAACATCCATACAACGATCATATACAATACTTGTCAGATGGGGCCAGAAAATCTCTATGGGATTTATAACAATTACATCGTACTATACAACAATTTTACAATAATTTATTTACAATCTAAGAAATGCATACACTAAATTGTCGTTTTCATCATCTTGGAAACGCATACATTAAATCCTTAGCATCAATCTAATAAATTCAAACTATCCCTAATGCACGTATGCACTAAGTAATCAACGCATATACACCAATTAACGCACATATACACTAATTTTTTCTCTCTCATTGTTTCGGTGATAAAAAATTATAATAACTACCTAATTAGGATTCAATATGGTAAACTAAACAATCAATACGGTATTATACAACTATAACAGCAAATTAACCCTAATTTAACAAATCAAAATTAATTAGGTTTTAAGAATAAAACCTGATAGGAGATTAATGAAGGGCCCAGGCTTGCCGAGAGAGGAGAATAATGAAGTTGGAGATGCTCGGGGAGGCGCAGCGGCTAGCTGACGATAGTGTGGAGGTGGTGGAGTTAGGGTTTTTGTTGATTTAGGGGATTGAGAAATAATTAAGCTGCTTCCGGTCTGGAGCCTATATTCACGATAATTTTTTACGGCTAGCCACAGCCGCCGACGGCAAGTTTACGTCGGTTCTCAACGACTTGTGACGGTTATAATATTTTATTTACAAAAATGCCTCGGAGATCGACACCTATCGCTAGCCATCAGAAACAACTACCGGCGGCCGTCGGAAGGCTCTATTGCTATTTACTATTATTCTAGTAGTGTATATCTAACTCGATAACCAATCTTGTTTGAAATAAAAGTTGTTTTCTTTCTGTTATATACTTGATATAATGTGTTATATAGATTAATTAGTTTAACTGAAAGTATATTTAATAGAATATATGGTACATTTTGTGATAGTTGTTATAATGTGATATAACCGTGAGTAATTTATCACAACGAAAACAAATATACAATTTTAAATGTTCTTAATCAAGATGGATCGAGATTGGATATCGATGTATCCATTGAGACTAGAGTACACAACTCTTTTAAAATGTCTGGCTTTGTATTACTCGTGACTACTAAGGGCACCTAGGGAGTTACATACTTATAGTTACTATATAACTATGGAACTACTTACTCGATTGTTTTTTGTTGGTTAATATAACTGAGGTCAAATAGAAATATCGATTTGATTAATTTACATAGTTCTCTCGATTTGAGAATACAATGGATCTTTAATATGAAATCTCCACTTTGATTATAGTCAAATCATAGTATGACATCCATCGAGTGACTATAGTTGGGTCGATTGGAAGTATTGGAAGTCAAGCACTATTCAAAAGATAATTCATCTCCTAAGTTATATTGGGTTTATCACGGTCTATTCAAATCAACTCAAAGTCAATGTCTTTGACCAGATCAGTTCGGTTAATAATAATTGTTATTATTAAACCAATGACTTTGTGTTCGGACTATAGAGTTGAATATGGATGATATTGGAATTTTGACCATTACCAAATTCCATAATTCTAAAGTGATATTGTTTCTACGAAGAGAATTGCTGTAAATAAAAGTCACAACTAGGTGATACTTAACAAAGAGGAATTTGATTTTACCAAAATCAAGTAAGGGATAAATTTGATCAAAATGTCACACTATCTACTAATTGACCTGTAAATGTTAATATTTGAATAGTTCGATATTAATAGCTGATCACATTTACACCCGATGAGTCACACAACCGAAACAAGGGATTCTCCTTTGATCAAATGATTTAATTAACTTACAATTGTTGTAAAATTATTAAATCAATCAATATTTATGAAACATTAATTGTAAAATTCGATTATGATTTGGTAAATATATATTATTAGATGTATTTATAATAGTTATAAATATATTTATCGATATACGATATCGATAAGCGATTAAATTAACTTTAAGTGTATAATATTTTATTTTGGCTTTAAATTGGTTTAAAAGCCCATGAAGGGGCTGTAAAATTCAACCATAATGAGGGCTTAATATAGCCATAAGATACTGCAATATAAACTTTGAGACGGAGGGCTAAGGTGGATGAGAATTGGTAATATATATATAATTTATAATAGTTACATAATATAATAGCTTATATAAATACATACATACATACATACATACATACATATATATATATATATATATATATATATTTGAACAATATATACTTGCATATTGGATGAACTAACATGTCTTTCGCGATGTATATCCCAAGATCTATGCATATGCATGTTATACCTTACACGAGTTGATATGTTACGTATGCAAGCATGCACGCACACACATGTATGTATGTGTATGATACATGTGTGTGTATATGTATATGTGTGTGTGTGTGTGTGTATATATTGGTATATAAATTAAATAAAACTATATAATTTATGAATTTAAATAAAACAAAATATTTTATTTAAGTAATATTTACAAATGTTTCAAATGAATTAGACTTCACAGGCTTAATATAGATCCAATAAGGAAAATCTTTTTGAAATTCATCCATAACTTCCACTATGGGCTGGCCCCATTCAAACAATGGTATCGAATCCCAATAACCTGTGTGTTCTAAATTAGTCATTTTAGGGTTGACTAATCAATCTCATAATTTGTCTAATAGGGTGTCTAAAAAGGTAGTGTCGAAGGATTGAGTTTGGATAATTAAGTACTCTACCCTACCTAGCTACCAGCCTAGCCTAAATATATATGTGTAAGCCCAAAGGTTACCTCTAATAAAAAATCTAATTTGAATTGGGCCTTGGGCTAATTTTCAAAACTGTTTGAAAATTTAAATATAAGATTTTAAATTTAAAAGTCAAATTTGAAATAAGATATACATATATTATAAAGTTATAATATAATATAAATTTTCAAAATGATTAAAAAATAATATAAATTTCTAAAATTTTATATTTATTAATAAGACTAATGAAATAAATAAATTAATTAAATAAGTTAATTAATGAAAAATGTATACATCTATTATATATTTTTGATATATGTTATGCTATTTTGAAATATTTGAGATATCATAACTGTATATGTATGTAACTAATATGATTTTTTAAAAATTAATATACTTTAATTAAAATTGATTAATTAAATAAATTAGTTAAAAGTTAATTAATTAAATAATAAATTAAAGTTTAATTAATTAAAAGTTAATTAATTAAATAATAAATTAAAGTTTAATTAATTAATTAAATTAATTAAACGGTTAACTGATTAAATAATATGCATATATATGATATATGTGTCATACCATAAATGTTACGGTATATGTTAAATATTTAACGTAAGTGTCCTATTAAAATAATATAAAATTAATTAAAATATTAATTAATTAAAATGAACTATATAAGATTTAATTAACATAATGTTATACATAAGACTATTATATAAGTAATATAAAATAAAAAAGTTACATAATAATAAAAATTATATAATATGAATGTGTAAACTAAAAGTGGAACATCAAAGGAACCTAAATAGACTTAAGGGATAAGTATATACGTATTGTACATATACTGTAATTTCCGATGTGTTCGACACTTGAATACGAGGGTATTTCATATGAAATACATTATTCCATAAGTCGATATCACTCAATACAGTATACTGAACATTATGAATCTTCAATATAATGTTGTCATATACTACACACACACTCCTTATAAATTGAGCAAGCTCAAGCTAGGAATGTTATGTGTAGTACTATTAATATATTGATTAGAGGAGAAAAGATAACTATATGCATTTATTAAGAAAACTCAAGGTACATATACTATAGTTAGGCCATCAGGATATGGTAGGGATGAGTGAATAAGTTCATTTTGATTTGTCGAAAAATGTAACATCATGCACCCTAGTGGGCTTACATTTTCGCTAAATTGAAATCAAATTTCATTAAGATATGGATCAATGGTTTGGTATCCTACAAATAAGCAGAAGAATGCATATCAAAGCTCTAACGATATAACTTATAATGGAATAATAAAATATGATAAGTCATATAACTACCGAGTGAGATTGACACTTCAATTATTTAGTGCCATTGTCAGCATCGAGCGTGGATGGGGAACCTGCCCTACTATTGTTCCCACCTTTCACCAGTGCATGTCCTTCAAAATATGCTAGGGGTTGTAATGAGGAGGGGTCAGAAAATTATTCTGGTAATTGGCAGAATATACACTTTACACATAACACTATTTTATGCCAATTGTTCACTATTTCATATTATGTCTTTTACTTTTAAATTAGTCGTCTCGACTCCTCCGCATAAAATATGGCTCATCCACCCTTTGTAGATTATAGCTACATACATATATGTACAAATATAAGTACCACGGTCCTCCAGTTGACCAAGATATTGTCCTAGCTAATATCATTCTATCAGCAACATGTTAGGATCTAGCGTCCTTGTCATATCACGATCTCATCATTGAACATATCGGAGGACTCGTATTGCATAATGACGGCCTTTGAAATATTTTATCGTACTCTATCTCGCTTTGGGAATTTACTACTTGTCTGCTTCCATGTGTGGAATTAGCTCCATGGACTGTCCAATTCATTTTGAAAGATGTCTTGATGGGTTATCTAGTCTTGCCCTAAAAACAAACTAGCAAACAATTATGGTAGATTACTCAACTTGCCTTACCCTAGTAGAAGGCATAGCCTAGTTAGGTGTAGCCCTTCCTTTTCAATTGATCGCCAAGGATTGATGACGTTCTTGTCCTATTATTGTGTAACAACCCATATTTTTAGGATTCTCTAAATATTTTAATTTTGGATTACGTATTTAATTGATTTATTTTTATTTATGGGCTGGAAAACTCGATTTCCACCAATAGTCTTTCTAGGACTTGGGATTATTTCAATTGCGTCCGGATGGTCCGAGTAAGCCAGGGTGAGTATAAGCATCGATATATTTCGACTGATTGATTTAGAATTAAAAGGTCAAGTTCGGTTCGTAAATCGAGCGACTCGAAAAGCTAACTTTTTTATATGTTGGAATTAGATCCTGGGAATAGTTCCATTGAGTTTAGAATAAGGGTATTTGGCTAGGAACATCGGTGAGCATACCTCGTTTGGAATTCATGAATTTTCGGGCGTGAATAGTATCGGTTGGTTGCCTGTATAAGGACCTCAAACCAATTCATTTGCCTCAAACCCAAAATAGAAACCCTAGCCCCTATTAAATCAAAGGATGTGGTTGCTTCGGCCTCTAGAGGCCAAATTAGTGGTTGGGGTCGGCATGAAAAAAGGGGCAAGGGGAAGGGGAGTTCATCGGCGGCAGCCGATCGTCGAATGGTTGAACGCGGCACCGTAGATATCCTATGAAGGCGACATGGTTTTATGGGTTTTGCACGACGATGGCGACATGAGGGAGGGTGAGGCTTATGGCTTAAGGCTCATCAAAGGTTAGGCTACCCATTGTAGCAATGTAGTGGCGTGGCATCACCTCTGGCAGCGGTGGCATGCAAAGAAGCAAGGATAGCAAATTGAATCAAGTGTGGCTTGGGTCGTTGATGAATGTGATTAGGATGGGTTAATTATGGGATTAAAGAGTTAGCAATGTATAGTAGATAAAATTTTAATGTTTATGTTTGCCTAAAATTGTTGGCTGATTGCTTATATCTGCTTTGAAAAGCAATTAGTATTTAAAATTGAAATATAGGAAAATTTGTAAAGAAATCCCGATTTCTCGAAATTGTGATTATTAATTTTCAGTTATACTCATGTTGTTCTATTTCAGTTATAACCCTATTATTTGGATTGATAATTGCTGGCCTTGATTATTCAGCACTATTAATTATGACATTGTTATATGTTCAAAACATAACTCTTGTAGCGATAAAAATCAATAACAACATTAGTTAAGTTCTTTAGAGTCTATTAGCCTCAATTTAGAATTTCAGCATACTATTATTTGCCGTTTAGCTTGAAATTGGTTTTTGATTTGAGGAATGATTTTTAAATCTAACCTTTAAGTTTTCTAGAATATTTTTATTTAAGCGGATTTTGAACTTCTCTATTTTATTCTGTTTGTCTTTTCTAAACCATTTAGAAATGTTTTAAAGTTGTTTATATTATTTAATATTGTTTTAAAAATCGTTTAGTTATATTTAATAGTTTGAAGTTATTTATCAATATTTTAATATTGTAAAAAGTTTTCATATTCATTTAAATAATTAATATAGTTTGAAGATAATTAATAATTAATATTTATTAAAATGTTTTGGAATTTATAATAGGTATTTATTAATAACGTTTTGGACTTAATAACCATTATTTATTAATAATGTTTTGGAAGTTAATTATTATTTATTATAATAATGTTTGAAGATTAATTATTATTGTTTTATTGATAATGTTTGATATTATTAACTATTTTATTGTAATGTTTGAAGTTAATAATTATTATTTATCAGTAAAGTTTTACAGTTAATAATTATTTTTATGTAATAATATTTTGAAGTAAACAATCATTAAATATTTATAACGTTTTGAGGTTATTAATTTGGAGTTGAAAAATTATTTTATTAATGATGTTTTAAAGTAAATTAGTTTATCTTTTATAAATCTATTTATAATGACAAATTGATTTATAAAAGGAATCTCATTTAGTAAAAGAGGTTAGAAATAAAAATGAGGTTCAGATTTATAAGAATTTTTAGAATAAGGCTTTATAAAGGATTTTTATAAAGAAGTTTTATAAAGAATTTCTGGTTATTTATAAAAGAAATTTTATAAATGATTTTGGATAATTGTAAAAGAGTTTTATAAATGATTTTGGATATTTATAAAAGATTTTTATAGTTAAACTTGGAGATTTATTAAGAGTTTTATAAATTGGTTTAGAATTTTAGTAGAGGAGATGCTCATAAACGAAAGAGATTAAAAGTATTTATTAAAGAAATTTATAGAAGGAATTAAGATTGGATTTCCTTAAATTGGCCTTCTTAATTTTGTAGTGCGGACATTTGTTCCAAGGTTAACATCAAAGGAATAATATTTGGGTTTATCCTTATCTTTGTTTCATTTAAAACAACATTTGCTTTAATCCTTTGATTATCATCATAAAATAAGAAATCTTTCATAATGTTTTGTAAATATATTTATACCATTGAGATAAGTAAATGAATACATTTGAATATACTTATACCATTGAAATAAGTATGAATATTTTTCCAAGTATTTAAAGGAATATAAAGACTTTTTGAATATATCTTTGTAAAAGTATTTTGGATACAAGTATTTACAAAGTAATTTTAATTAATGAAAGGATTAATTAAAGAGGTTAGTGGTTGCTTATGTGCTCAACCAATGTGGTTATCCTATGGAAATAAATCCCTAATTCGATTGTTGTTTTTATTTGATTGTTAAATAACCAACTATCAAACCTTGGACGGTTTAAAAACTATCGTTGTCGGCTCAGAGAGACCAGGATTAGTTTTGTTATCCGAAAACCACTTCGAACCAGCATAAGCATTCAAATGGTGGATTTTTTGATGATGATAGTTTCGAAGATGAAGTTCTCTGAAGTTGGAAGGGATACTTGCTACTAAGCCTGAGGGTGATTCCAAAATGGAAGAAGTAGAAGTAGTGCCTTCAATTTTGTTCAATCCCAGAATGAACTTGTATGGATGAATGCTGGCATTGCATTGCTACCAACAGGGCAGTGTTGGCATTCCGAGTAGTATTTGCTAAGAGAAAGGTAAAGTGTGCCTCAAGCATTACAACCCGAAAATGGATAAAAACTGGGCAGATGCAGCAGGACGATGTAGGTCGGCCCATTATGGTAGATGCAACCAGGGTGATGGCATATTCGGTACTATCGAGTAAGGGGCAAGCCGGTCCTGTATTGATAGAGGGGCAAATGCATTTGTAGCCCTCGGTGCATTTTATCTTAATATGTACTTATGGAAGGTAGTCCCTTATCTTGTCATTTTTGTGGAATACATTCTCCAAGAAATGGTTTACGGACTTAGTTATGCCCAACTATACTAGTACATGAGATGCAAGCGTTCCAGCTATATTCGATATTTATTTTAGACCCTAAACATTATTATAATATCGTTGAGTTTCTTAATAAAAATGGTTTGGTTATCGTAAGGTAAAAACTCGTCCCTATTTATGTGCGACACGATCTTGCAACATACCGTTAATTTTTAAAGGGTGTTATAAATATAGGAATCAATATGATTTAATTGAGTTTCTCACACTGGTTTACCAAACGTATCCGGACATTATTTTCTTATAATGACCGGGTTAGCCCAAGTATGTTTCATTTTTAGTTCTAGATGATTTGAAGCTTCGGAGATGAGTCGGATGTCTCTAAGACATATTCATGTATCTTTTTATTTCCACTGCATTTATCTGGTTTTGTAATGTATTAGCAATTATAAGGGCAAGCTATTATAATTGTCCAGGCCGATTATTGTTTAGTTGACTCTAATGGTTTATATGTATTAAAGTTTTCCTTTGTAAAGATCATTGTGTATATTATAGATTACTCATTATGATGTGAGATTATGTTCTGTATTTTATTTTCTTTCACCCCAACAATCTGTCTTTCCAGCACTTAGATGCTCGACACATCAATACAGTGGATGTATTAGGATCGACTTTTGTGGATCGAAAAGGTGGGTCATTACAATTGGTATCAGGCTTAGGTTGAGCGGACAACTAGGCTTTAGTGGGGTAAACTCATTATAGATAGGGTTTGTAATGCCCTATGATGAGTTGACTCGTTACAGATAGGGTCAGTAGCACCTTATAATGGTTTGAGTGTATATATATAAGAGCATGCATTTGTAAGTGATTATAAAATGGTATATTATGTTGATTTATCCGTTAAGTGGTTTATGAATTCTAGTCGAGATGTGGAATGCCACGGTATCAATAAGGGTTTCTAAACACTTAAAAAAGGCAAATCGAAACAGTATTTTTTTTAAATTGGTAAATAAAATAATTTTACCCAGGATTATTTTATATATAAAGGAATCATTTTTATAAAAATTATGTCCATATTTTTGTCTGCTTGGTAGTAGGAAATGATAATATTAGATTATTATCATTTATTGTTTAATTATTCATGCTTATCCAGTTAGGAGCATTAGCTATTGTTGTGATTGAGTAGTTGTGCCCGAACAGTTTATGCGCATCGATTATTGTTGTTCATTATGAGCAGTTTTATCCTTTTCACTGCATGGTTAGGTATACAGTAATTTATGGAAACATTGAAATGAACTCCTTGTGAATTTAGTTTCACAATTGACTATGAGGCTTCAGCGATAATGTTGGGTTAAAATTTAATTTTTATAGAAGTTGTTTGCTGCAATCTAAACAAATATATATATATATATATATATATATATATATATATTTGTGAAATGATTTTATACAAGAAAGTGAAATTTTATGAATATGATTTATAAATGTAGTTTGTAAATAAAAAAGGATTTTAATTAAGAGTTTAAATCCCAATGTTTTTGGAAATGGTTTTTTAGAGTTTGGAAGAAATAATAATAGTATTATTTGAAAGTATTTTTAGATAAAAATAACTTTGAAGGATTTTGAAGGAGATAGAAAGCACTAAACCACTTTGATTGTTGGAAAATATTTTCGCTGATAACTGCAGCATTATTGGTGTTCGTTTTCGAGTTTCTAAGTGAAGAATTACTGCCAAGGTAATTTTTCTTCATAATTTTTTGGTAAAACAAGTTTCGATTTAAATTCGGATGTATAATTTAATATGCTAAATAAGATATGTATATTATTATTTCAAAATGATTTGAAATAAAATTGAGGGTTTAAGTCTGAAATTTCAATCAAGTTATCATGTGGATGCTTGTACCATGTGCATTGGGGTATTTGATTATGCATCTCATTATATTTGTTGTTTGGTAATTTTTCATTTATTGAAATGAAATGGAATTTCTAACAATTTTTGATAGTTGGGACTTCAAAATTTGATTTAGGAATTGAAGCTAGGTGTTTTTGTTGAATTATAAGGGAATAGGTTTTGTAACTTATAAACTTGAAAAGATAGTAATTCAAAAACAAATTTTAAATTGTCAAACATCCTAGTTAAGTAAAACCAATATGAATTCGAAATTGTACATACTCTTAGGATGTAGAAGAGTGTTGTATGAATATGAAATTAAGTTTTAATGTGTTGATAAACCTGTGCTTATAAGGTGTTTATAAACTTAAGTTCTAAAATATTTGTGCACTTAAGCAATGTTTTATGATATGGTTTAAAAACGAATTTAGTATGGAAGGGGATGTTATAAAATAGAATTAAATGTAATTTAAAATTAAAAAAATTGGTGTAATTAAGAAAACAACTAGAATAAATTGGTCAGATATACGTAGATCATTTTATTCGCATGAGGATCTTTGATACAATTTTAGACACATAATTCAAGGTAATTTACACCGATCACAACAAGGGTTGTTCACTATATTTTTTGTTGGTTAACACTTGACATGATTCTGAAGTTCTCTATCATAGTATATGGCTATGCAAGGAGAACGACAATTTCTAAAAAGGGAACTAGATTGGAGTCCACACTGGAGAAAACGAGCGAGCAATACTAGTTCGAAAATGAAATTTGTATGATCGAGTGAGTTATCGGATTTGATATTGGGTACAGATGACATGTATGCATTGAAGGGGCTTAAATGTAATTATAGGATTTTTATGGTAGAAACGTATGTTATATGATTTGAATTGACATGTTGGTTGAGATAATTTTTATCTACGGTTTGACTTGCTTAGATTCATGTTATATGACAGACAAGTTGTTGTATTGTTTCATTATCATGTTTATCTCTCTTTTGGGTTATATAAAAGAGTTTCAAGTACACGGAAGCAAATGCTAGCTTGCTGCTTTTGATTTCATGAGTAGAGTTTGTTGCCCGACAAACAGTATGTAGTAGATTTATAGTTTGGGATTTTTTTTGTGATTTTATGCCCCATATATTAATGGGAGGCCACTTTTGGGCATTGTTTTATTTTATTGGTTTGGACCATACATGGCATCTAGCTATATAAAAAGGTGCCGTCAAATTTTTTTGAAAACTTAGACCATAATTGATAAGAGTTAGAGTAAGGATGTTTAGACATGATGGATGGTCGCAAGAATCAGTGGCGGAGACTTTTTGAGAATAGCCTAGAGTAACTTAGAGATTTTAGTGGCAATATGGAAATTTGTCACTATAAATGCAGCTGTTATTACTTATTCGTTTCGAGTGTTTATAACTCGATTCGGATGAGTGTGCATTGTTGGTTGATATGTGCGTGTGTAAATAGGATAGTGTCTAGGATAGATTAGTATGAAGTTTGCTGATTTGGCATAAGTTGAAGATGATTTTTATATCACCATATATGCTTGGGTGTTTGGGTTTGTTGCTTAGTCCTTTGGGATTTCCGGGATGAAACCTTTTTAAGGAGGAGAGTGAAATAGCCCGTATTTTTAGGATGCTTTGAATATTCAAATTTTGGATATTTAATTGATTTATTTTATCGATGTGTTCGAAAACTCGATTTTCGCAGACGTCTTTTTAGGACTTGCGATAATTTCCATTGAGTCCGGATGGTCCGAGCAAACTAGTGAGTATAAGCTCGATATATTTCGATTGTTTGAATTAGAGTTAGAAGGTGGAGTTCGGTTCGTAAATCGAGCGATTCGAAAAGCTAACCTTTGTATATGTTGGAATTAGGTCCTAGAAATAGTTCCATTGAGTTTAGAATAATGGTATTGAACTAGAAATGCTAATAAGCACTCCTAGTTTGGAATTCGTAAATTTTCTGGTATGAATAGTATGAGTTGATTGCCTATATAAGACCCCAAACCCATTCATTTGCCCCAAATTCGAAATAGAAACCCTAGCCCTATTAAATCAATGGTCATGGTTGCTTCGACCTTTAGAGGCCAACTAGCTGTTGGGGTCAACATGAAAAGGTAGGCGAGGGAAGTTCATTGGTGGTGGCCGATCGTCGAATGGTTGAATGCAGCACCATAGATCTGGCTACGAAGGCGGCGTGGTTTCATGAGTTTTTCACGATGGCGGTGGCACGAGGGAGGGCGAGGCCGATGGTTGAAGGATTTTTAGAGGGTGAGCTACCTACGGTATAAATGCGGCGGTGCGACATCACCTTTGGCGGGGGCAGCATGCAAAGAAGCGAGGGCGACAAGTAGAATTGTGTGTGGCATGGGTTGTTAACGAACGTGATCAAGGTAGGTTAATTAAGGGATTAGGGAATTAATGATGTAATTAATATTAATTTTATTATTCAATTCCTAAATCTTATTAAACTCGTATCTATTTCATACGGGGATGGATTTGGACGAGATTAGTCGCTTTGGACTCATGGAATCATTATGTACATTTTGGAATTGGATTGGAGAAGATTGGAGCTTTTAGAATTTCAAGCTAGAATCGAACGTTGTTCAATTTTAAACCAAACTGAAACGCTTTGGCGATAACTGAAATTTTGGTTAGTATAATTCACCTCCTTGGATAAATTAGTATGTATAGTAGATAAAATTTTACTATTTGTGTTTGGTTAAATATATTGGTTGATTAGTTAAAATATTCACTTTGAAAATCAATTAGAAATTAAAATTAAAATACAAGAAAATTTATATAGAAATCACGATTTCTCGAAATTGTGATTATGACTTTCCTATTATATTTCTGTTGTTCTATTTCGGTTATAACCATGTTATATGGATTGTTAATTACCGAATCTTGATTGTTAGTTCTATTAGCTGTGAAATTGTTATATGTTCAAAACTTAACCCTTGTAGGGATAAAAATCAATAACATCATTGGTTAAGTGCTCTGGTGCTTAGTGGGCTCAATTTAGTATTTTGAAATACTATTGATTCCCGTTTGGCATGAAATTGGTTTTAGATTCGAAGAATGATTTTTAAATCTAACGTTAGGGATTTCTGGTATATTTTTATTTAAGCGGATTTTTAACTTCTCTATTTTAGCCCAACCTTTCGATTTGTCTTTTCTAAACAATTTAGAAATGTTGTAAAGTTGTTTAATGGTGTTATAAAAATTGTTTGTTTACATTTAATTGTTTGAAGTTATTTATCAATATTGTAATATTATAAAAAGTTATTTATTTAAATTATTAATATTTCTTGAAGAAAATTAATAATTATTATTTATTGAAACTTTTGGAATTTATAATTGTTATTTATTAATAATGCTTTGGAACTAATAATTATTATTGGAAGTTAATTATTATTTATTATGATAATGTTTGAAGATTAATTATTATTGTTTTATTAATAATGTTTGAAATTATTAACTATTTTATTTTTAATGTTTGAAGTTAATAATAATTAATTATTACTAATGTTTTACGATTAATAATTATTATTGTGTAATATTGTTTTAAAGTAAATAATTATTAATTATTTATATTGTTTTGACGCTATTAGTTATCATATTAGTAATGTTTTGGAGTTAATAAATTATTTTATTGATGATGTTGGAAAGTTAATATATATATTTTTTGGATGTTTAAAGTATAATTTATTTGATTAACTTTATTTATAAATAATAAATTGATTTATAAAAGAAATCTCATTAATAAAAGAGTTTGTAAATGAAAATGGGATTTGGATTTATCATTTTTTTTCAAAGTCTTCATAAAGGATTTTTATAAAGAAGTTTTATAAAGGATTTTTGATTATTTATATAAGAATTTTTATAAATGATTTTGGATAATTATAAATGGTTCTATAATAGTTTTTGATATCTGTAAAAGAGTTATATATATAAACTTAGAGATTTATTAAGAGTTTTATAAATTGGTTTGGAATTTTAGTAAAGTAGATGTTCATAAATGAAAGAGATTAAAAGTATTTATTAAAGAAATTTATAGAAGGAATTAAGATTGGATTTCCCCAAATTGACCTTCTTAATTTTATGGTGTGGACATTTGTTCCATGGTTAACGCCGAAGAAATAGTATTTGGGTTTGTCCTTATCTTTGTTTCATTTAAAACAATATTTGTTTTACTCCTATAATATAATCTTGAAATAAGAAATCTTTTATAATGCTTTGTGAATATACTTATACCATCGAGATAAGTACATGAATACATTTGAATACACTTATACAATTGAAATGAGTATATGAATATTTTTCTATGTATTTAAAGGAGTATAAAGACTTTGTGAATATATCTTTGTAAAAGTATTTTGGATACAAGTATATGTAAATTAATTTTAATTAATGAAAGGGTTAATTAAAGAGGTTAGTGGAATTTATAAATGGAATTATGGTTAGATTTCCCCAAATTGACTTTCTTAATTCTAATGGTATGGATATTCGTTCCATGCTTAACACCAGAGGAATAATGTTTGGTTTTATCCTTATCTCTATTTATTTTGAAACAATATTTGTTTTGATCCTCTAAAATGATCTTGAAATAAGAAATCTTTCCTAATGTTTTGCGAATATATATTTACAGTTGAGATAAGTATATGAATACATTTTCTTAGTAGGGAAAGTGTAAGATTTTGTAAATATATTTGTACTATTGAAATAAGTATAAGGATATTTTTTAAGTATTTAAAGGAGCATAAAGAGTTTGTAAATATATCTTTGTAAAAGTTTTTTGGATACAAGTATTTTTAACGTGATTTTAATTAATGAAAGGATTAATTAAAAAGGTTGGTAGTTGCTTATGTGATTAACCAATGTGGTTTCCTTATGGAAATAAATCCCTGATTTGATTATTATTTTTATTTGATGTTAAATAATAAAAAATTAAACTTTGGCCAGTTATAAAACTATCGTTGTTGGTTCGGAGAGACCAGGATCAGTTATGTTATTCGAAAACAACTTCAAACCGGCATAAACATTCAAATGGTAGACATCTTGATGATGATAGTTTCAAAGATAGAGTTCTTTGAAGTGCAAGGACTATTTGCTACTAGTCCCGTGGGTGATTTCAAAATCGATGAAGTAGAAGTAGTGCTTATTTCGTTCAAACCTAAACCCCATTAATCGTAGATTCATCAAAATTCATCAAAATTATGCTCTAAATCAAACCAAATTGAAGATTAGTGAATATATCGTTAATTAGAAGATAGAGATCAAATTTCTTTTCATTTCTTTCCACCTTGGATCGAGACTCAAATCGGTTGAATGTGGTAATTAGTAAGTGTTTTATGCCTTCTCATTATCCTATGCATTTTTATATGGTAGAAATATAGATTTTAATATGATTTAGACCCTAGAAATCCTTTTATAACATTAATTATATGTTAAGATGTGTTTGTAAGCTAAATTGATGAATTTGCTCTGTAATTCTTCTTATCCATTTATATATGATCATTGATTGCTTAGATTTGGATTAGAATCTGTTTGATTGCTATAATTCTATGATTGCTTGTCTGAATAGATGTAATTTCATGTTTGTATATTGTATTATGATGTTAACTTGTGTTTTGGATTTTTAGGAAGATAGGTTGGAAAATTTGGCAAATCGAAGGCAAAGATGATCAAAATTGGACGAAACTTGGAAGGGGAGGCTCTGAACTATGAAAAGAGCTTGGGGTTCAAGTCTCACATCCAAATACATTGAATGGACAAGTTGACCGACTTATTCATGTTTGTATCTAGTTGTTCTTGTTGGTCATATAGCTCTGTGACTATAGGGGAACTTAGGAGCAAAGCTAGTAGAAGTGGACCAAGATAAGATATAGGAGATTGGCTGAGTTTTGGAGGTCATACTAACTTGTTTTCTAGAACTTGAAAATGAAGGATTTATCATGGCACTGAGTTGTTTTGATGGATAGGTTAGGGTTCAAAGTGCTTGAGAACGGAGTGCTAGAAGTAAGGAAGAAGAGTTAGCAAATAATTGGCTAAACAAATAAGTCAATGCCAACTTTTTTAAGTCGGTACCGAGTTTTTTTACAGGTCCAATAGTGGTGGAACTTCTGAAGAATGGAGTAGAGGTTCTGTAGATTGTGCTGGAGGTGTTGGCACGTTCGAATAAGGTTAGATAGCGATGTAACTCAGCATGAAGAAAGCTATGTATCTTCGATTTGTGACTCGTGGGGAGAGTGGGTATTAAATATAGTGGCTTGATAAAGGAGAGCCGTAGAATGGGGAACATAGGGGGTTTCTAGATAATGGAAGCTGAATGGAGCAAAAGAAGGGCTTGGATCTGAATGATGCAAAGGAGAGCTTGGAGGTAAATGTGCCAAGGAATCTTTGATACCCAGAGTGTTTTCTATTGTTCTTGAGGTTGGGGTATTATAAGTGGGGACGTCCATGGGTCAATTAAGGGACCTGAAAGCCCTAGACCAATAGCTTTGGGGTTTAGTGTTTAGCTTTGGACTATGAGACGCATATCGAGCTTTAGGCTATGTGATACGAGAGTACAAAGAAAATATAATTTCCATTACTCCCTCGCATGGGGTGATATGAGTTATCATATATTCAAGGCACGGGGATGAGTGACAATGAGTATTGCTTGATGGATGCTATGCTTGCTTTCTTTAGTGGGCTATCACTCGATGGTATCACTGGGAAAAGATACTAGATATAGGGATATCTGGACATCCATAATTCTATGTTGTTCGGTACCTTTATGATATTATAGAGCAACATATTATAGTGTCAGGTGCTTACTCTTTGGCTGTAGGTATAGGGTATGGTTTATGCTTTGCTTCTTATTATCTTGGGTACTCTTAAATGAGTATACTGCATAACAGGTCTAGGTGACATAGTAGCTAATAGGAGGACGATATGGATGGAGCTATCTTGTATTATATACATGTATGGATTTCTTTGCTTTCCACTGGTCAGCACTATGGATACGTGGTAGTGCTCGCTTATTTCCTTTTTTCAGAGACAGTTATTTGAGTTGATTCTATTATATATGTACTATGACTTTTGATGTATAACTCTTTGGATCTTATAACATGATGATTATTTACATTGTTATTACTGTCTCTTTTGTTGTATCTACGATATTATATATTATCTACTAGCTGTGAGATATACAATAGGTTATATACCGTATTTGTTTCGTTTTCAACCTTGATAATCATACTATATCGATTGGGAATGATAGCAACAAACTACTTGTATACTGTTGGTGCTGGAGATATAGGATGGTTGTCACAATTAACTGTAATGATAGTATGCTTAGCTCCTTCCTTCTTCACAAATAGCACACCGACAATGTCATTTCCCAAATTGCAAACGGCCATGAGCTAACCATTTGTGTAAGATTTGTCGATGGGGCTCTCAAGATTTCACAAATCTCTGGCATTGATGGCACTTTTTTGTGTAGTTAGCAACATTCTGATTCATCGTTGGCTAGAAATATTCATACAAAGCACCTTCTTTGTCAATGCTAGCCAATTGGTGTGATTACCACACTTGGCCTTATGAACTTTTAGAAAGATCTTCCCAGTTTCATCCTTGGTTACACATTGAAGTAGGGGGTGGAGAATCCTCTCCTATATAGCATCTACAATATACTATGAACCGTGGTGCTTTCTAGGAAAGTTTCCTCTGCTCATTTCTGTCTCTAGGGAAAATTCCTTTGAGAAAATAGTCCTTTATGGGAGTCATCCATGATTACACTTCCTCTACGGTCTGTAGAATCTAGTCTGCATACCAGTCCCCCTCTTTTTGAACAGGTAGTTTATTTGCTCTATTTTGAGTATTCCTTTCTTGACGCTACCTATCTCTAGGCTACAATTGAGTTCCTGAAGTTCGAGGTCGAAAATCAGGTCATGCACCAATTTCTATCTCTAGAAACTAGCACACTGGTGATTCTATTTTGAAGATTTATCCTTGATGTTTCCTATCTCTGAACAATAGCTGATATTTGCATGTTAGAGTCGAATAATTCAATCTCTCTAAAGTGAATACTTCTTTCTAGCTTTTCCAGTCTTCAAGCAACATCAAATTCTTGAAGATTTACCAATTACGATGTCCCGACATTGCCTATCTTTAGGTGATGCTAGGCCTTTGAATGTTATAAGATGGTACCTTCCTAATGTTGCCAATCTTTGGGTAACATCAGATTCCAAGAGCTTGGGCTAAAGATTCGATCATGCTACGTCTTCTGCCTCTTCAAGCAAATGTATCAATGGTTCAATTCTAAGGTCTCTCCTTAGCATTGCCATTCTTTGAGCAATGCCACACTCCTAGAAGCTGGGACCAAATGATATCAAAAGGTGAGGGGTCAATGTGACCATTGACTCGAGGTTAAGATCTTCTCAACATTGCTAATTTTTGAAAGGTGAGGGGTAATGCGACCATCGACTCAACGATTAAGACCTTCTCGACTTTGCCGGTTGTTTGGTAATGCCTATTTTGGAAAATGAGTGGTCAATGAGACCGTCGACCCCATGGTTAAGACCTTCTCAATGTTGTCTTCCTTGGGAAATGTTAATTTTCGAAAGGTGAGGGGTCGATGTGATCACTGACCTGGTAATTAAGACCTTCTTGACATTGCCAGTCTTTGGGAAGCGCCTGTTCTTAGAAAGTTGGGGACTGATATAACTCAACGATCCAATGGTTTAGACCTTCCTGATGTTGCCAATCTTAGGACAACATCGATTCTTAGAAGGTTGGGGATCGATACGACCATCGATCTGGTAGTTTAACATTCTCGACATTGCCGGTCTTGGGACAACAACAGTTCTTAGAAGGTTAGAGGTCGATACAACCCATTGATCCAGTGGTCAGAAAGTTTACAATCCCAATCCCCGAGGGCAGAGGAGCGTTTTCTCGATTGTGGTGCCAGTTGCGCGGCATAGGATTTTTGCTTGCAAGAACACAATTTCATTTTTAAAGAAGAAAATTTTATTTATAAGTAGAATAAATGGAAAGTCCTACCTATTTACAATGCCCCAGTATCCTTGGGTGCTATTTGCGAGAGGAAATTACATAAGGATGAATGAAACAATATTGTATTAGGTTGCTACTTCGTTCTTGGATGACCGGCTTGCTTGAAGGTTATTCGATGGCTAGTCTTTCATTAGCTCGTCTGGCCCCTCTCCGTTAGGTCAGGCAGTTTTCCTTGAGCAGGTACACCCTAGGATCTTGCAGTTTCTCCGCTATTCTACGATTCCTAACATACTGTAGTAGCTTGTTTTTTTCTTTTTAGCTCCTAGATCATTGGCATTCATGAGTGTTGTGCCAATGGGTTTTGTGGAAGCAAGAGTACTTCCGAGAACGTTTATCTTCATCTATTTCTTCCCTCCTTTGCGGTTCCTTATATTTCTTAGTTCCTTGAGTGGCAAGATATATATTCTCCAATGTGTTATTCAAGGGCGTCTAATCTTCCAATCCGAAGATCTTCGGACGTTTCTCATTCATGTTACACCTATTACTTGTGTTTGACTTCTTTTATTATGATTACCAGAGTTTCTAGCATTTACTGCGATGTTTCTCTTGATTACTTCCTTCGATTGTTCAACACCAACCTTTCTTTCGACCCATCCTACTTCTTCCAGGAACCGATTTATCTTTTGGTGAAATTCTTCCATGGTAGTGGGTTACTTCATCTTTAACATATACCAAAATCCGTATCCGGGTAAATGCCCCAGACCAAGGCCATAAATACTAGATCCTCATTAGGATTGCTAACTTCCATATTAGCGATGTTGAATTGGTTTAAGAAAGCTTTTAGAGACTCTTGGGTCCTTGATACAAGCTAGATAGGGACATCACGTCCTTTGGTCGGGCATTATTGAGCTTGAACTACTTTAGGAAATTCTTAGGTAATTCATTAAAAGTAGAAATAGACTTCAGTAGGAGTCTAGTAAACCACATAAAAGTGGCTCCTTCCAAGAAGATAAGAAACCGTCAGTAGCGAGCATCATCCACGGCTCATGTTCCATTAATGTGCTATTTGTACTTAAATAGGTGTTGTCCAGGATCCATGGTTCCACTTTAGGTTGGTATGGTTGGCATAGTGAACTTCCTTGGGTATTCCTCTCTTAGAACATTTTCCATGAACAGAGTTCTACCAGATGCAAAGCCCCAATCAATTTTATTCCTGCCTTTTCTTTATTCGACCAACTGCTTAACTATATCAACTATGTGTTCCTTGCTAACACAGTATTCCGTAGGGCATTTACCAGGGGCTGCAACGAGTGTTTGACTTTGCAAACGGTCTTGGTTTGTTAGTTTGCATCTAGATTCTTCCTTCTTTGGAATAACCACTCCTATAGTATCCTATTGCCATGGGGTTTATTCAACTACGGCTGCTTGAACTCCAATAGCATTTCCTTCAATGTCTAATTCAAAATCATCATTATTTAGTAGCATCTCATCATCAGAATCAGAAACAAGCATTGCATCAACCTCCTAAAGAGTGTTCACCCCTAGATTCATATCGGTACCGAAAGGAAATCTTAAGGTGTTGGTTGGTTTCTTTGCAGGGTTAATGCTCCTACTTCTTCCTACAACATTTTCTATAAGTCCGACGGTTACTTACTTTTGTTTTTTCTTTCCATCCTTTCTGTTTTGGCCAAAAACTGAAGAGTTCTCTTATTTTTATTACAGTAGAAGTTTCTTTCTAACTCTGTTTGTCATTGGTGGTTGCAAGGTTAGTAGAGCATCCATCTTATCTATTAGAGCTTTTTAGCTATCCACTATCATCTGCTTACAACTTTGTGCTAAGCAGAAGATCCTAGAATTGCATGTTTATTATTGACTTCAATTTGGTTAGCATTCCCTTCATCACCACCAACCCAAACTTTTTAGGATCTATTGTATCTCCTTGGTGCCTTGACTTTTGTTAGCAACTCTTCAAGTTCTTCAGGCAAGTTTTCCTTATCTAACTTCCAGGTCTTTCCAATCCAAAGTAGAGAGCTTGATCTAAGTTCGGTTCAGTTCTCAATGAAGACACCAAAATGTTGACATCAAAATGAATCAACACCCAAAGATTTATTGAAGGGAACATGTGAGACCTAGATCTAGTAGATAACAGTAGAAATAAAAGAAAAATAATAGGGCGACATAAGATTTTATAGCGGTTTGGTAATCTTTTGCCTACGTCCACTTTATAGTTTCATTAATTATCGATTATAGAGAATTAGAGAGAATAAAAATCACTAGTATAAGGGTTCGAAATGTCTATAGTTTAGACCTGCCAAGAGTAGCTGCCTAGATGATCGTTGTGAAGGAGGTATGAGATGAAGAAGAGAAGCAGAGTGAAGACAAACAATTCCCATTTAGTTGTAGTTAGGCCGATATTTATAAGGAAACATAGGTACAGGATCAGAAGCCAGCTGGCACTGAGGTCCAAGAGGTGGCCCGAATTTGTACAAGAGAGATTGGGGTCTTATGAATAGGAAAAACAACTCGGTACCGAGTTAAATGACTGCATATCCGCCTATTTTTGCTGGTGGAAAGTGAACTTCATTTGCTTGGCTCTTCCATCTTCTACTTGATGCTTTACAAGCTCTTTTCCATGTCCTTTGGTTGATTCTAGTGATCTTCCCATTAACACTTGAATTCTCCTGCTTTCTTTTCCTTTTTTCATCAATCCTTACAATTGCTCGTACAAACTCTAGGAAAACAACTTGATCGTGAGCAGTTCGACTAGTATGTTAGATGTATGGAGTTTGGGAGGAGAAATGTGGTGAATAAATAGATCGGTGCCGACTTAAATAACTCAATGCCGATTTATTTACTTAGCTCCAGTTCTACTGAAACTTCTTTAAGTTGTTTTTCTACTCATTCTAAGTGTACTTCTAAGTTTTCAAGTTATTCCACCTTCATGTTGACGTTCGAACTTTCATTAACTTTGTTTGGTTAAATACCCTTTAACACCTGCCTTCAAGAATAACCAAATGAGAAGGTATTAAATCGTCAAAAGTAGCGATTGATAAATGGTCTATCCCTACATAGTATGAGAGGAAAGAAAATAAGTAGGAATGTGTTAAAAATGTAACAAAAATATAAATAAATATGTAGATCTTTATAACACCATTAGCGAACATATCTTTGTTGTATATTGTATAAATTTTAAAAATTAACCAAGCATGTAATACAATGTTTTATGAAATTAACCACCTTTCATTAAAAAAAATTATGTTTGTAATATTAACTAAATAAAAAGACTAACCAAGTTTTATAAAACTAAAAAAGAAAGCATAACAACTAAAGTCAAAATGAGAAATTCAAATTTATTTTCTTTTGGTTCAATTTAATAATTTTTTCCTTTAGTTTCAAAATCCACTAATGAAGTTGTAAGAGGTTATTTAGTAGCTTCCTAAAAGTAAATACCAATCAATGCACTGATTTGGAAATGAAGAAAATATTTATAGTCTCAAAATATAAAGCTTGAGAGATTACCAGATTAAAACATATTTAATATAATAATAAAACATATATGATATAGTAATAAAATAGAAGTGAGTGGATAATTTATTTTTTTCATCTTCCATACTTTACTTTTTTGGCTAAGTGTGTAACTTCATATAGAAATTGTCAAATTAAGCACGACAAATAGTGTTTTTACAATTTGTGTCTTAAAAAAATTAATAATTTTTCTCCATCTTCCATAAAGAGATTGTTAATGTAACATATATATTTTATAAATAATAAGAGTGAATGCTAAAGTAAATGCAATTCAAGATATATATAAGCAATGCTAACATATTGGGGAATTCAAATTAATGTTTTGCTATGAAATTAATTTGAACTTCAATGAAAATTGAAGTAACATGAAATGTGTGTAGCTGTACACACCAAAATATATGCAATTAAGATTTACTGCTGGATCCCAAGTGAGTTTCAAAATACAAAAGGTTTAGTTTGGTGAATACTGTTCATAAGCTCGGACTAAAAAAATTCCTGGCATAAAAAATGTATTATATTAATCAAACAAAAATAGTTTCAAAACAAAAACGCAAATATATAGGACATTTAGTTCACAAACTAATGAGCAAGGGTATAAACTACTTTACATAGGATTAATTAGGAAAAAAGTTAAAACTTCAATTTAATACCTTCGGATCCTTTCGATTGGTGAGATGGAATACATGCCACAGTCTTCCTCTGTCTTTAGCAAATTAAATCATGGAAAATAATTTACAAGTCACTGAAGTAAAAAATTGGCTAATGAATGTTATTTGTTTCACTAATCTGATCTAATTAGCTGCGAAGGAATTATAATAAATGATAGAGGCAGAGTAAGGCATAGGGACGATCACCCTAAAACGGAAGAGGAAACATTACCAAAAGGAAATAATACGGAGGTGGGGCAAAGGGAAGGAGCGATAACCCTAGAATGGAAGAAGGAATAATACTGCAGAGTAAATAATAAGAAGGCGGGACAATGTAGGGGTCGAAAACCCTAGAACAGAAGAGGAAATAATAATGAAACAGTGAATCGTAAAGCGTGAGAAATAGATATGCAACAATAAATGATAAAATTATAATCATATCCATGCTACTTTTAACTATTTACGAAATTACCAGAGTTGGTAATGGTAATAACCGTGACAAAATTTTGCTATGTTAGCAATTTGTGACGGTAATAACCATTACAAATTGAATGAAAAAAAGTGTCACAAAATGGCTTGTTTGGTGTATTGTTGTCTTTATTGATTTTCAAACCCTAAAAGCAATACAGAAATATGGATATTCAATCCGTATACGATCATATATAAATGTTGTATGGTGAACGGTCACAATTCGTAATGTACGAAACCTTAACGAAATTAGTTCGTCGAAATAATCGAGTAAACATTAGTGTGAGATCGTGTATTCAATATGATAGATTATAATAATAATCTTGTCATGTTAAATGTAATACTAGACCAAGGGCTATAAGATAAATCTATAAATACAAACATTGAAATGTCAGTTTGATCAGTTTACATAATGTGCAATTTACTTGATTTTCTTCAGAGTTAAGGATGACCAAATACACTTTTGTAGTTTGTTATGATATTGTAGAAAGGAATTCCTTTAAATGATTCAGCCATTTAGAAAGGAAATTAGATACATATTCTTGCACATTGAATAGCTATGAGTTTTTATCAATTCGAGAAATATAATCCTAAACCGTTAATTAAACCATTAAGAGTATTTACTTTGCGATATGGTATGATATGCGAACTCGAAATGGATTCTAAGTACATTATCAAAATATGATTTTGGTAGTTGTACTCGAAGGGATATGATCCATCGGCTATGAAGATGTCTTCAAGAGAAAGACTAATGCAGTTGGAATATAATGAGTAATGTTGATTTGAATAACATATGTAAATTCCAATTTTTGAAATTATTGTAATAGATTTATTATTCAACATGCTCAACTTAGTTTGGATCTACTAACAAAATTATCGCTTGTACGACATTTTCTGCTACATATGTGTTAAAACGGAAAATATTAAATAATGATTTAAACTGTTTGCACATAACAACCAAAAGCAATATTGAGTTTGTGGTGTTTAGGATATGATCCAAAAAATGATATGAAAGTATCACTTATTAGGAGTTGGAATTAAATAAGTATTTTGATAGGAATATCGAATAGTTTGATTTTCAGTCAAAATGCGGAGAAAGCATGTATCCATAAGTAAGAACCACTAAACGGTACATAGGTATTTATAGACTATAAGTAAACAACATACCATTGATTATAAAGATGTATTTATTTTAAAATCAGTACTAGTTTAGTTGTTTAATACTCAATATTGGATTTACAAAGCATATCTTTCATATAAGTAACACATATTTTGGGAATGTCCCAAATGATATGCAAAGACACCTTATTAAAATGTTTAATGAGGAACATATCAGAGGGGATTCCTTATGCTTTAGCTATAGAAATTATCATACATTTTGTGTTGTCTACAATATCATAATTTTCTTATGTATATGATGCACGAAGAATATATAAAATTCAAATTAAGATCACTAAATGGTAGTTTAGAGTATTCTCGAGTATTTATGAAATACTAGAGAATTGCTTATAGAAAAAACAAACTCCTTATTGAAAGAGTGTTCGGGCTTGAACATCATAAGTGCTATCGAGTATAATACTTCAATATTAAATTCATGTTGAAACTTTAATAAGAAGCTTTAAGTTTGAAATATTTCAAATGAAAGGTTGTGACTGATTCAACGGAAGACTAAGTATATGGCATATAATAGCGCTGCAATAAAATCAATGTATAAATATAAATAAACCAATTTAAAACCAAGCTAGGATGACCCAAAGTATTAAGAATGAAACAATATTGTTATATGATAACAAGGTAAAAAAGCTCACCAGAAGTCGTGAAACATACTCTGAATAGTTCCACTTGACAAGGGTTAGTTTATCATTATCAGAGAGAGTTGATTAATAGTGTAGAGAATTAAAACAACATAGCAGATCCATTCATGAAGGGTATAACTTGATCAAAACTCATCAAACTGGTTAAAGGGATAGGATATAGATTCTATAATTAGCCCAAAGTGCAAGTGGGAGATTCCTAGAGTTAGGAGTATGCCCTAGGGTCGATTATGTAATTGTCACATATATCTAACTTGCTAACCAATCTTGTTTGAAATAAAACGTGTTTTCATTCTATTATGTAATTAATACGATAATTTATATTAATTAATTAATTTAATTAAAAGTATATTTAATAGAAAATACATTAGTGATATGTTTTGTAATAGTAGTTACAAAGTGTTGTAACAATGAGTAATTTATTACAACGAAATTAAACATGCTATTTTAAGTATTCCTAGTCAAGATGTATCGAGGCTAGATATTGATACATCTGCTAATACAAGAGTACAAAGTGCTCTATAAATGTTAGGCAGTGTATTACTCATGACTGCTCAAGGCACCAAGGGGTATGTACTGGTAGTTATTGGATAACTATGAAATAACACACTCAATAGTTTTCTGTTGGTTAATATAACTAAGGTAAAACAAAAAATTTCGATGTGACAAAATTACAAAGTTCTCTTGACTTAAGAATACTATTGATATTCAATATGGAAGCCCCACTTTGATTATAGGTAAACCATGGTATGCCGACTATCAAACAACTATAGTTTGGTCGAGTGGAAGCATTGGAAGTGACACCCTATTAAAGAGAGGAGTCGTCTCCTCGGTTATATGAGGTTAGTATCCCAGTCGGCTGAAGTCAACTTAAAGTCAAAGTCTCTAGCTAGAGGTGTTCAGTTAAAATAAGTATTATTGTAGAACCAAGAACTTTGTTTTTGGATATGGAGTTAAATATGGATGATATTGAAATTTTGACCATTACCAACTTCCATAAGTCAAAAGTTATATAGTTTATACGAAGAGAATTGGTGCAATAATTGTCACTACCCGACAATGCTTGATAAAATAAAATTAGATTTCACTAAAACTAAGTAAGCTATAAATTTGGCCACAATTTCACAGCACCTGCTAAATGATGTGCGAATGTTAATATTTGAATTGTTAAATATTAATCGCTGACCAAATTAACAACTCAGAGTCACATAACCGAAACATTGAATAATCCTTTACCACGTGATTTATTTAATTTATAAATTGTTTTAAATTAACTAAATTAATTGATATATGAGATATTGATTATAAATTTTATTCGATGTTTATTGAACAATATTAAACAATGTGTTTAATAGTTATATTAATCGATATATGATAATGGTATGCATTTAAATAAGATTTAAAATTGCATTGAATATTATCTGGACTTAGACCACATTTGAGGCCAATATGGGCATGTTAGTTTTTGCTATAGAAGGGTGTTTAGGCTGGCCATATGATGGTAAAAAGAGAGGAGTTTGAATGATAATAAGAGTTGAAATAGTAAGAGGGAGATATTAAGATGAGATCCACTTTTCACACTCTTGAATTCTTATTTATATGCCACCTCTTTACATCATTTCTTTGACACTTTTTCTCTCCTCTAACCATGATGTTTTTGGCTAGCAATTATCCTACATAAACCCCAAAAATGCAAGTACAAAATAACATCAAAACCCTTCGATTTGGTCGTCAGTGGTAAGGTACTTTGGGAGCTAGCAACTTCTGATTTGTGAACGGATTCAAGGGCATCAATTCAATATTTTAACGTGTATGCAAGGGCTTTGGTAAAAGATAATTAAATATTTTATTTTGTTCTATCATATATATCTATTATTTATAAAATATGATGTTTTATTATATTACGAGTCTTGTATACCGAAAGGTTGTCACAAATTGGTTGGTTGTGTATATTACTATATCATTATAAAAATTATGCTTGCTTACTTAATGCTCACGGCTTGCAAATTAAAATGAAGATTTTTTATAATTAAATAATATTATTAATAATCAAAATCTATAATTAAAAGATTGATGTTATCTATCATATGTTTTAAATTTATTTATTTTATTCATGTACAATATTTATTCGGTAGTAAATAAAAATGTAAATAGATTTATACGAATAAATATATTTGCTTGTTTATTTTACCTTGAATTGTTTATGTAATTTTAAATACTTATATATATATATATATTATAAATAATAAAAAAATTCATATAATATTACATAACATATATTATACAGAAAATTTTTGAAAATAATTTCTTTTATAATTTTACGCAGTTTTAATTTTGAAATGTATCAAAATTCGAAACCAAAAGAAAAAATATATATCCAAGAGTAAAAATTTGCAGAGCATAATTTAGAAAAAAGTTAATTATACTATTCATATATATACACAAAATTCATATTTTATTATATATATTTATATGTATTGTATAAATTAATTTAAAATGAAATAAAATATTATTCTAATAAATTGTTTTCGACTTTCATATTATGTATTATACTCATATATATGTTTAAAATTTATTTTATAATTAATATTTAATTTACTTATTGGTTTAACTATTATATAAATATATACGTATATATATTTACATACATGCGTATATATACACACTATAAATGTTTTAAATAAAATATGCTTATAACTAACATTTAACATATATATGTGCGTACTTATATATATTTGTATTATATATTGACTTATATTTTTCATTATGATACAAATGTATACACATTTAGACAATGAATAGAATACCGGAGAGGTTAACATGTCTATTGTGGTGTAAATCACAACATCTATACATGGACATGCTAAACCATATACAATTTGTTCTATTGTGCGTGCACGTACACACATATAATATAATACATACATACATACATACATACATACATACATACATACATACATATATATATATATATTATAATACAAAATTATATAAAAAAAAGTGTACATACAAATAAAATGTTGGTTTTTTAACAGAAAATTTAGAAAAGTTTTGAATGAATTAGACTATATAAGCCCATTAAAAATCCAAATAGGTAAAAAAAAAAAATACCCACTTACTTTGTGGCAAGCTGGCTCGGCTTCAATACGCTGTGGTTGGCCAGTTAGATCTTCTCGGTGTGCTCTCTACTTGACATATCAATTACATATTGCATTAAATACGTTCGTGGATCAAACGCTCTATTTCATCCTTGAGATGTGATACTAATTGGTGGTGCGACCATTGAACTAATGGAATTTGCAATACTCCTTGTTAATTCTGGGTTCCTCCCCTCTCCCACACCAGAAGAGAGATGCCCATTGAAATGACATGCGACATCATGTAGCAAGATATTTTGTTTCTAAGTCATGATTAAAAGTGGCATGGTTTGTGTACCTAGGCTTGAAGCGCAAACCATTTTTAGAACGTTTCTTACTATTTACCCGCCAATTATTTCTTCGACGATTATTCTCCTTCCTTGGAAACAACTCTATTGTTTTATTTGCTCTCCTCATCACTGTCGAAGATGTTGGCCAGTTCAAACCTCATGATTCTATTTGTTCTTTGAAGCAAGTCGATCAAGGAAAAGGCCGGTTGTTTTTGTAACCATTTCCACAATCTGGGCCAGTACCACAGCCTTGAACATAAGATGCCTAACAAGTTATATTTGTCCGCCCCTCTAACATCTGCGGATGCTTTGTTGAATCAGTTCACATATGAATGGAGGGACATGCACCAGCCTTGTTTGATGTTTCCTAGCTCACTTGCTATCATGATCCTCGCTTTCCATGCGAAGAAGCTAGTTTTGAAGTTATTGCATAACTGGTCCCATGAGCAGATATTACCTATCGGAAAATTAAGGAACCAATGGTAGGTCGATCCGGTCAGCTTGGAATGAAACATAAGGCACTTAGCATTGCCAAAAATTTGGTGGGCCCACATTCTTGAGTTGAAAGCTATTATATGGTTGGACAGGCCAATACTCCCTTCGTACGATCAATGGGAGGCAAAGTGCACCTTGGATATGGGTATTTAGAACTTCTTCGAAAAAGGACTCTCTGTGACACCTTGTATTTTTAATAACTGAATGATTAAATGATTAATTTAAATACTTAGTCATTAAATAATGAAACGTCGATTATACTCAATTTTCAAAGATGGATGAATTGGAACTCAAGACATCCGCGCCGAGACCAAAATTTCATCGAGAGAAGAATGAGTAAAAACTTGGCTATGTTTGGTGTGAAGTTTCTAGAGTGAATAATGATTTCACGTGGATAAAATTGTAAACCCCCATTTGAAAGCCCAAAACTAACCGCTATAGATGTTGCAGTCATCTATAGTTATTATTTTTCGGTGACCAAATGCAGTAATGTTAGATACATTGATATACCAAAAACACACGGATATGAATAATTTTAAACTCGACTTTAAAACAGATTTCTCGTTCCATTGCAAATCGCATTTCAAATTCATTACATAATCTCAATTCGTAAACCACATTCAGAGAAATATAATTATTATAAATTACGCCAAGAGCGACATATGAAGATGCCCCTTGGTTGATCAGAGTCTAAATATAGGCACTAAATAATTTTTCCATTATATCCAATTACATAGCATAATTAAACAGGAAGAACTCCTAATAGCTAGCTTGCCTCCGTAGGTCTTCGAAAGGTTATGCGTCTAAAAAAGAACTTGAGAACCTTAACTCTCAAACTACTCAAAATTAATGGAGCATCCAAGAGTTTAAAGGGAAAACATAAAATTCGAGTCAAATAAAAAGTATGGTGTAAATAATAACCTACCATCTCGAACCATGTAGATATCTAGTGAGACCACTCCATTTAGCGGAATGGGTTTTCCTCTCACTGGTATCTTAACCTAATTTATAATTACCATATGTTGTGCACATGCATCCACAATGGTTAAGGCATAACATAATGAAATGTATCATGATGATATGAAAACATGCAATATGTTCTAGGCTTCCTATCCCCATTCACCTGACTATTTGTCTCAAGTTATAGTTCCTAGAGTCACCATTAACCTATTAGTTTTCATGGGCTGACTAATAACCTGTTCAATTTTTATGGATTTCATATCCACTTTCATAGTTATCATGATATCACTCTGAACCTATTGATATCTATCAATACATTATCCAATCATAGTTTTTATGGAATCACTATGAACCTATTGGTTTCAACCAACAATATTATCCAATCATAGTTTTCATTGGATCACCATGAACATATTGATCTCTTTTAATATCTTATTCCGGACATAGATTTCATGGGATCACTAAGAACCTATTGCTCTCACTAATAACAATTTCCATAATATAGTTTTTTGTTGGGCTTACTAAGAACCTGTCTATACCAATAATCCTTTGATCAATCTTGAGCATCCTATATTCTGGTCTGTCTAACCTCCTGGATGCAATTTTACTTATACAGGAGTTAAATTTAATGTATATTCACTACTGGGTCAACCTAGCATGTTATTCTTCCCTTAACACGCCAAGATGCAGTTATGAGTTATAAATGAAGTGAATATGGTTACACATGCATTCATTATAACTGATCAAATAACACAACAATATAAACATCTATGGTTAAATTCCTTGTAATCATTTTTCTAATGAAAAATGGTTAATACCCTTAACCCACTATCTTAAGAAAGGAAAGTTTTCTCTAAAATTTTGAAGTTAAATGCCATTTCAAAACTCTTTTACATTGCCATGGGTTTTCATTAAATGAGAGTGGGTTCTCTAATTTGAAAACTAGGGCTTTCGACAATATTCTTTGGATCATCGTGACATCATGAGTTTCCCTCCATCACATTCCCTTTCGACATCATTGTGCAACTTAAGCCCTCTGTCCCCTTCCATTTAACTAATGGGTTAGAAGCAAGCGGCTATGCCCCTTTGCCACGCCACTCTAGCGGCAGGGACCTTCGAATTCATTGCTTTAAATTTCATACATCCTCTTTCAAAACCATGAAATATATATTTAAAACATTTGGAAACATTCTTTTTGAAACACTTAAAAACATAAATTTTAAAACACTTAAGAACATACCTTCTGAAAGTATTGAGTTTAAGTAAAAAGTATTTCAGTGACTTCAATCATGTCGAAAGGTATGGAGTGGCACCCACCCTTTCACAAGTATAAGTTGAAAAAAAAGCAGCTTCAATGGTTGTCGAAGGGTATTAATTCAAAAACCTACCCTCCGAACTCATTGATTTAAGGAGTTATAAAAGCGGCCTCTTTCTAAGGCAAAAGGTTTTACTGCAGCAGCTAGGATATTAAAGGGGTTCAAAAGTAGCAACCCTTTCGTAAGCATACTTTAAACAAAGGCGGTCTATGGGATTAGAAGCGCCAAAAGACAACTTCACTCCTTTCGAAGGCATACCATTGCCACATGATTCTCTTCCATCCAAACTTAGTACACTACATACCAAGACTCTTATTATCCAGTATATAGGTTTCGACGATGTCGAAAGGGTTGTATGGTGACGGAAGCAAACAGGGTAAGTAGTGAAGCTATAATTAAATTGAAAACTATATTTTTGCCTTTAAAGCAAGTCCTTTTTACCTATACATCAATATTTATCAAAATTTTATTGGCTATGAAATATTTATCATATACTCTTCTGAAAAACCACTGAACACATCAATTTAAAATATTTTTAACATTTTATACTTAACAAAACAGCCTAAAATCTTAAATAACAATTAAGCCCCTCTAGCTTAGTTAATTTTTTTCCTTTGCAAAAGCACTTAGGAAAATTCCCAAAAATCACAATAATTCACATTAAATATGTTTTCTAACATATATAATTTCAGACCCAAAAACATTATTTAATTGCCTTCATTAATTTAAACTCAAAATTAGTTAGTTTCTCTGATAGAAAATTCATAATAAATCCATAATTACTTAGAAATTTATGAAACTTGAAACGCTCTTCTAAAATAATATTTTTGACCATATATCAAAACGCGCAACACATTTGGATGTCATATGATATGTTTTCTAATCTAATCATATCATAAAATACATATTAAATCATATAAATCATCAACAAGCACATATATATCCACTTAATCTATGAAAACATATCATCATTCATCCAATCAAACGGTTGAAAGCCACAACCCAAACTAAATCATTCAAGATGACTTATATAAGATGGTTTAGATCATTATTCACCTTGTTTAGATAAGGAACTTGGGATTTGTTCTTGCTTTAATCTCCTAGCTTGAATCTTAGCCTCTAAATGGATTTTCTGCTCCTCTTTTTCTTAGGGTTATGGTCGGCCTTCAACTCTCTTTGTTTATGTTTTGGTTTATGAAAATGTGAATGAGAATGAGGTAAGGGGTTTAAGATTATGGTATATGGCTACTCTTATTTTCCGCTTGCCTTATTCTCTTAAATTTCTAATTTATAAATTACACTTATAATTTCATTAGTTAAAGCACGACCCTAATGAGTTTCCATATCTCAATTCCCTTATCATTCTAATGTCACATTATTCTATTTATTTTTTCTAATTCAATCTACTGAGTAATGTTATTTAAAATTAGGGATGTTGCAGGCTCTCCTCCTTAAAGAATTTCATCCTCAAAATTTAGTAAGGACTATATGCTAAGCATAGCATCTATGAAATCATTTATAACATTTCCTAACCACCAAACTAGCGTACTTGGCTAGCAAACAATCTATATGAAGTAAATATAGAATATACCTATAAAGCAGACCAGGATAAGTATCCCTAATCTTATCATCTGTTTCCAAAGTGTAGTCCCTCTCATTATCTCCCCGCTAAACTTTCACCAACTTAACTCTCTTGTTTTTTAAACTCTTCTCATCTCTCGTTGGAACCCGCATTGGTTGCCTAACAAAGGTCAGATCTGGTTCTACTATTAAGTCTCGTAATGCAGTCGGAAGAATAGTAGTCTCTAGATCATGCACATACTTACAAAGATGAGACACATGAAAACATTCTGGACACCTGCCAAACTGCTCGGCAACTTTACTCTATATGCGAGCTTTCCGATCCTCTCTATAATTAGGAACGGTCCAATATATCTTCGTGCCAGTTTCCCTGACTTTCCAAATCATACCGCCCATTCATTGGTGATACTTTAATGAAAACTCTATCTCGAACTGAGAACTCGAGATCCTTATGCCTCTTATCTGCATAACTCTTTCCTTTTCGAGGTGTATAATCTATACCAAAATCATAAGGTGGTAAAAACTCTAGCCACCTCCGCTCTCTCATATTCATCTCCTTTTGAGAGATAAGTACCTTAAGGACTTATGATCTATGTATAACTCAAATCTCTCTCATAAAAGCTAGTGTCACCATACTTTCAATGCGAAGATCACTGTAGACAACTCTAGATCATGAGTAGGATATCTCACTTCATTTGCTATAAGCGGTCGTGAAGTGTAGGCAATAACTTTACCTTTTTGCATCAATACAGCTCCTAATCTGGTTCCACATGCACTTGTATACATCATTAATCCCTGATTCTCATCTAGAACTACTAACATAGGTGCGTTGGTAAATACGTTCTTTAACTTAAGGATTGCTTCCTCACATTTGTTAGGCCAGATAAACTTCACACCCTTTCTGGTCAGCTTAGTTAAAGGTGCTGCTATCCACGAAAAATCCTTAATAAACTTCTGGTAGTAACCAGCAAGCCCAAGAAAACTTCTGATCTCAGTCAAAGTCTCTGGTCTCTTCTAATTGTTAACAACTTCGATCTTATCTGGATCAACTAACAAACCCTTCCTTGAAACCACGTGACCATAAAATTAACTTCTTTCTTCCATAAATGACACTTTGAAAACTTCGCTTTCAATTGATGTTTCCTCGATATCTCAAGCACCACTCTAAGATGAACTTCATTCTCTTTTTTGTCCTTAAAGGATATTAAGATGTCATCTATGAATACTAATGTGAACCTATCCAAGTGCTCTCAGAAAACTTGGTTCATTAAATCCACGAAGAAAGCTAGCACATTCATTAACCCAAATGGCATCACCGACCACTCATATAAACTATACCTAGTCTGCAGCGCCGTTTATGGAATACTATCATCTGTGACTCTTAGCTGATGGAAACCTGTTGCCAAATCCAATTGGAAAAATACCCCGACTCCTCCTAACTGATCAAATAAATCATCGATTCTCGGCAAAGGATATCTATTCTTGACCATCTTCTCGTTCAACTTACAATAGTCAATACATATCCTTAATAACCCGTCCGGTCCATTCACGAACACCGTGGCCATACCCTAATGTGAACTACTGGGTCTAATAAAATTATTTCCTTCTAAATCCACTAGCTGGACCTTCAACTCCTTTATCTCGATAGGTGTCATCCTACTAGGTGGTCTACTTACAGATTCTGCTCATGGCACAAGATCTATCCAAAACTTAATGGCTCGCTTCGGTGGTAGTCCAATGACTGGCTCAAAAACATTAGAAAACTCTTTTGGTAACACCTGATTCAACTCTTCTTCTACTTCTATAGCCCACAACAGTGCACAAGCACTCAAATTTGAATTCTCCACTGGGTATATAATTCCATTATGACTATTATGGTGTCTTAGAGATATTTCCCTATCTTGGCAAAATATCCTAGCATCATATAGGTCTAATCAATCTTCACCCAATATGATCCCGAAACCTCGGAAATCAGAAACATACAGACTACATGTAAACTTATGACCTAAACAATCAAGTTCTAACTGGTCACATCTTATCCCCAAAGTTGCATACTCTCTAATCGGATTCGCAAACCATAAGGAAGTAACAAGGTATGAGGGTTCTAAACCTAACTTATCTACCAAACACTGAGATATAAATGAATGTGATGCACGGTATCAAATAGTACTTTAATCGGTATACTATGAATAAAAAGCGTACCTTCTATCATAGTCTTTCTTATCTCAGTAGTAATTGGTCTAGAAGATGATGATACCAAGGCAAAACCCTTTACCTTGTCTACTCTAACTGGTTCTGGACACTGATTCTTGTAATGTCTAATATGATCATAGTTGAAGCATTTCACTCCTTTCTTGCCAGCAGCCTTCTATACTTTGCCGATCTGACACTCATGGGAAAAATGTCCCTTCTTATCACACTTAAAGAAAACCAGATCCTCTTTTGCCTTCTTAGCAGCTCCTCCCTTTTGAGCTCCTTTCTTCTTAATGAATTTCCTCTTCTTGCCTTGGGAATCTTGAGTTTCAACCTGCTTCTCTTTCCTAAAAGTAGAAAGCATCTCTTCATTCTCGATCTTCATTCTCGATTTCCATCTCCACTACAATTGTACTTGGATCACGGGGATGTGTCATAGTCTCCCTAGTAATCTTGGGTGTTTAACCTTCGAATAAACTTCTCGTTCCTTTTAATGAAGGAGTAAATGGTAGCATATCCATATGTGGACAACTCATCAAACGTCGTAGCATACTCAATCACTGACATCTCACCTTGCACTAATCTCCATGAACTTTCTCAACAATACTGACTTGGCAACTTCAGACAAGAACCACTCTTCGAATCTCCATCAAAACTCTGCCTAAGTCAAACTCTTCCTCGGGAGCTCCTATGGTAATTACATTCCACCAGTACAATGCTGCACCCTGCAACTGTCTTAAAGTAAGTCCTCTTCTACTCATCATCTAATCCCAACTCACTGAAAATTCTTTCGCAGAGAATAATCAGTTTTTTACTTCAACAACATTTTATGTTCCCAAAAACGGCTTCCCACAAAGATTGGTGTAATCCCTGCTCACCTTGGCATAGTTATCGCCAACAAGGGCCACATGATTTGCTCCCCCAGGATTCACAGCATTTTCCCCAGCTACTCTTATAGCTGCTCCAGCTTGCATCAAATTGATGAAGAATTGTTACATCATCCCCATATCAACTTGCGGGGTTCCAGCACCTACATTGGCATTTGCGTTTGGATTAGCATTTGCTTGTCGACCCGGATTCTTTCTAGTATTAGGTGGAGCATTTCAATTAGTTGTGGCGCATCCTCTTTCCGGATTTCTTCTTCTCTTTCCTGCCTCCATATCTTCTTTTCTCGTATATCTGTATATGAGCCTTAGTAAGATACAGAAGAACAATCGAAGAGAAAAGGGGAATACATACTTGTGTGTGTGTACATATCAAATGCAAGTACGTTACTATGGAATTAACCCAAACCCTAGTTTCATTGGGTGATGTTTTGAAATTCCTTTAGTTCAAATTTCTTTTTAATTTATGTAAGCCTATGCTCCGATACCAACTGGTAACATCCCCCATTTGGAGGCTCAAATTAACCGCTACAGATGTTGTAGTCACCTATAATTATTATTATTTTATGACCAAATGCGGTAATGTTAGATACATTATTATACCAAAACACATGGATTTGAAATTTTTTTAACTCAATCTGAAACAGATTTCTCATTCCATTTCAAATCGTATTTCAGATTCATTATATAATCTCAATTCGTAACCACGTGCAGAGAAATATAATTATTAAAAAATATGCCAAAAACGACATATGAAGATGCCCCATTGGTTGATCAGAGTCTAAATATTGGCATTAAATACTTTTTCCTTTACATCCAATTACATAATGGAATCAAAGTAAAAGTACTCATAATAGCTAGCTTGCCTTCTGCACGTCTCTGGAAGCTTATTCGTCTAAAGATGAACCTGAAAACCTTGGCTCTCAAACCACTCAAAATCAGTTGAGCACCCGAGAGTTTATAGGTAAAATATAAACTTCGAGTCAGAAAAAAGTCTAATGTGAATAATAACCTACCGTCTCAAACCATGTATATAAAATGAGACCACACCGCTTAGCAGAACGGGTTCTCTCCTCACTAGTATGTTAACCAAATTTATAATAACCATATATTATGCACCTGCATCTACAATGGTAAAGAATTAACATAATAAAATGTATCATGATGATATGAAAACATGCAATATGTTCTGGACTTCCTATCCCCATTCACCTGACTATCGATCTCGAGTTATAGTTTCTAGGGTCACTATTAACCTATCAGTTTTCATAGGCTGACTAATAGCCTGTTCAATTCTTTACGGATTTCATATCCACTTTCATAGTTTTCATGGCAATACTATGAACCTATTGGTTTCCACCAATGCTATTATCCAATCATAGTTTTCATGGGATCACTATGAAATTATTGGTTTCTACCAACACTATTATCCAATCATAGTTTTCATGGGATCACTATGAACCTATTGATCTCTTTCAGTAACTTATTCCGGACATAGTTTTCATGGGTTCACTAAGAATCTGTTGTCTTCTGCTAATAATAATTTCCATAACATAGTTTTATTTTAGGCTTAGTAAGAGCCTGTCTAAACCAATAACCCTTTGACCGGTCTTAGGCATCCTGTATTCCAGCCTGTTTGACCTCCTAGGTGCAATTCTACTCACACATGAGTTAAACTCAATGTATATTCACTACTGGTCAACATAGCCTGTTATTCTGCACTTAACACACCGAGATGTAGTTATAGGTTATAAATAAAGTTAATATGGTTTCACATGCATTCATGATAACTGATCAAATAACACAATAATATAAACATCCATGGTTAAATTCATTGTAATCATTTTTCTAATGAAATATGGTTAACATCCTTAACCCACTATCTTTAGTAAGAAAAGCTTTTTCTAAAATTTCAAAGTTAAATGCCATTTCAAACCTCTTTTAATTTGCCATGGGTTTTCTTTAAAAATGAGATTCGGTTCTCTAATTTGAAAACTATGGATTTCAACTATATCCTTTGGATCATTCTGACATCATGAGTTACCCTCAGTCAGTCTACCTTTCGACATAGTAGAGCAACCAAGCCCTCTGTCCGCTTCCATTTAACTATGGTTTAGAAGCAAGCGATTATGCCCCTTTCACCACTACTCTAGCAATAGGACCCTTCGAATTCATTATTTAAAATTTTAGACATACTCTTAAATAATCATGAAATATATCTTTAGAACACTTGGAAACATTCCTTTCGAAACACTTAAAAACATCCCTTTCGAGCACTTAAAAACATACATTCCAAAAGGATTGGATTCAAGTAAAAAGTGTTTCAGCGACTTCAATCATGTCAAAAGGTGTGGGGGTAGCACCTACCCTTTTGCAAGTATAAGTTGAAAGAAATGCAGCTTTAATGGTTGGAGAAGGGTATAGATTCGAAACTCTGCTCTTCGCACTCATTGACTTAAAGAGTTGTAATAGCTGCCTCTTACTAAGGCGAAAGGTTTTAATGCGGCAGCTAGGGCATCGAATGGATTCAAAAGCGACAACCCTTTCATAAGCATACTTTAAACATGTCGGCCTATAGGATTGAAAGCGTTGAAAGACAACTTCACCCCTTTTGAATGCTTGCCTTCGCCACCCAATTCCCTTCCATCCAAACTCAATGCACTACATACCAAGACTCTTATCATCATGTGTATAGGTTTCGATGGTGTCGAAACGGTTGTATGGTGATGGAAGCAAACATGATAAGTGGTGAAGCTATAATTAAATAGCCTAAAATCTTAAATAACAATTAAGCTCCTCTAGCTAAATTTATTTATTTACCTTAGTAAAGCACTTGGGAAAATTCCCAAAAAAAACATAATAATTCACATTAAATATGTTTTCAAACATATATAAATTTTAGACCCGCAAACATTATTTAAGACCTTAAATAATTTAAACCCGAAACTAGCTAGTTTCTCTCATAGAAAATTCATAATAAATCCATAATTGGTTAAAAAATTATGAAACATTAAATCCACTTCTAAAATAATATTTTTGACCATATATCAAAAACGTAACTCATTTGTAAGTCATATGATAGGTTATCTAATCAAAACATATCGTAAAATACATATTAATCATATAAATCATCAACAAGCATATATATCCATTTAATCTATCAAAACACATCATCATTCATCCAATCATATGGTTTAAAACCTTAATCCAAACAAAATCATTCAAGATAATGAGATGGTTTAGATCATAAATCACCTTGTTTGTATAAGGAACTTGAGTTTTGTTCTTACTTTAATCTTCCTAGCTTGAATCTTAGCTTCTAAATGGATTTATGCTTTTTTTCTTCTTAGGGTTATGGCTGGCCTTCAACCTCTTTGTTTATGTTATTGGTTTATGAAAATATGAATGAGAATGAGGTAAGGGGCTTAGGGGTTATGGTATATGGCTATTCCCATTTTCCATTTGCCTTCTCTTAAATTTCTAATTTATAACTCACACTTATAATTTCATTAATTAAGGCATGACCCTAATTAGTTTTCAAATCTCAATTTCCTTACCACTCTAGCCTCTACACTATTCTATTTAATTTATTTAATTAAATATCCTGAATAATGTTATTTAAAATTAAGGGTGTTGCAGAAATGAATTTAGGGCTAAGGCTCATTAGTTTGCTTACAACTTGGCTAACCCCTTTCATTTCTTTCATTCAGTATTCATTCCATATTACTTCTCTTTTGCATTTTTTAATCACTTTCGTGATACTCTCTTAATCCTTAAGCCTTAATCCACTAATTCATGCTCATATAAGATTCCTAAATTCGAACCAAAAACATCATAATTCGTATTATCTAATTCCTCACATAACCCATCAAGTTAGCATGAAATAGAGTTTGGAGCAAAATATCAAATTTAAAAAGAGCTAGTGAACGGGTTTGGTGATTCGAGCTCGATTTGGTGAAAGAGAAGGTGAGTGGGATGATTCTCTTACTTAATTTACTTATTATACTTCAAGGTTTTGTTACTTATGATTACGAAGTGGTATGAAATGATCAGTGATTTTGCTTAATTTACTGATTATATTTCAAGATTTTCTTGTAGTTGAAGTTTTATTAATGGATTAATCGACGTATTATCAACTGTTTTCTATGTTTATGAACAAGAACAATAAACTTACAGGAATGTTGGATCATTTTTTATATTGATTCAGATTGAAATAGATGTGATGTACACCATTTTCAAATGAATCATTTTTTAATGAAATGTACAGTTACTTTTGTTTGTAGTATGTGGCTTTTTCTGTCTTCTATACATATTTTATAATTTTGATATTATTTAGCAAAATTTACTCAAAATTAATTAAAATAATTTATAATGCAAATCATACAAACAATCATTCAATTTTTGTTGTCTCCTTTGCAGCAAAAACTGCTCTTTTAGTGAACTTTCTCAATTCTTATCTTGTTTGAAATATCACTTTAAATTACTCTGTTTGTTTAACAAAGAACATATAATATATAACATGCAAGATTTTATGTACATAAACAAGTTGAGTGCAAAAGTAAATAAATTCACATTTCATTAGTGTAAGTTTGTGATAAAGTGATTAGTATACTAATACATGCAAGTCATCATGATTTCGATACAATTTAGCGCTGTGAATTAGAACATGATAAATCTAAACTGCGTTCAACACGATTTTAGATTCGGCACTACAACCATTTCAGTTCTACAATGCCTAAAATGGACAAACATTCCCAAAATTGACCGAAAATACATTACTTTAATCATGTATGGTTCACGTATGCATTGGTTCTAGATGTGCTGCTTTGTTATCGAGAACTATGCAGTTTGAGCAGAGTGCAGTCTTTTAGAATTATGTGAGCTAATATGCGAGCTTTTGGGACCATGCAGGCTAGGATGTGAGCCAAGATGGGAGCTGGTGGGACTAGGCAGGCAAACCCATATTGCACCTATGAGAAAATTGAGCAACATATATGTTTATTTTTTTATTTATTTTAAATACTGTAGAATAACTAATAATAAATTATAACCTACTGCAAAAAAACATTGAATTTTAAACAAATTAACCTATACAATGCATTTTTAAAGCAAAAAAGAATACATTCTAATTCAAAAAAAATAAACAAACAATGCAAATGAACTAGGAACGTCTAGGCTGGAAAATTGTCATTAGGTAATTTTGCAACTCTCTAATGTTTACAGAATTGACCATAATACAAACAAGCGTGTAATCTATTTCTTGTTGTGCCAAAATATATGAAATTTCCCAATTCATTTAAATTTTGCTAGATTCCTTCATCACTATACACCACTAAATTATTTGATTGAACTTCAAGCCATGAACTGGAGTGGTGGAAATGTGCAGTCTGGTTCAGCTGGGCCTAGATGATGAAGTAGCATCAGTGGGTCATCATTATACGGAGACTAGCAACACTAAATTTAATCTTCAACCCGTTAAGGAAGTCATCGTACAACTGAATGTTAAAATTAGTTGGTGGAGATAGAGGGACAAGATATTTGCGTTGTGGCATCCCGAAATAGCCAGGGTACATCTTGTTCATCTCCTTAAAACTTTAGTGGAGAACGAGGCTTGAATTGTTTGTAGTTTATATCCATGGACCATGATATTCCAAAACTTCTCATCTCCATCCATGATGTCTTTTTCTACATTCTAGTGCCCTCCTTTGATTTGTAGTAGTATATTCCATGGAGATCAGACTCGCTTCAAATTTTCCCATTTGTTCTTGGTTTGCAATCCATTTAAGTTAATGCTTTCTTGGGCATTAGATTGCCTACAACATGATTGTTCCACGCCCCAGCCTTCCCAATAAGACCTTCAACCATATTAGCCCAGATATAATGAATGTTAGCATTCATTCTAGTGTCTAATCATCAATGGCTCTAGACCAACAACCGAAGGATTCACACCGTGTTGTAAATAAAAACAAAATAAAAAATCGAAAAGATCCAAAAAATATATATGTTGTAAATGAATTCAAAATAAACACGAATAGATAAAATTAAACACGATATTTTGGCTAGAAAAGCTTGATGTGCCATTGAGAAGTTTGGATTCAGGCTGAAGATGGTGGTGAAGGTGTTGGAGGTGGAGGAGAGGTTTATATAGGGAAGAAAAAAAAAACTGTTGAAAATGAATCGTAGGTGTGTGGTGCGTTGGATCTGTCTGACACCTCATATGCCAATGGTTCATTTCTGCCATTTTCCACAAACAATCCATTTGCAATGTTTATCCCATTCTCGTGTGATAAGCATCTGATGCGTCCATGAAAATGGGGTAACTAATTACTACCAATGCACCATAAGAATGAGGTGTAATGCTTCCTCCTTCCATATTTTTGGTTAAGCCTAGTAAGGATTACCCTATTATGCATTATTAGGCTATTACCTAAACATCATCGTGTTCACTGTAATCAAAATAAGTAGATCCAAATCTTGTTTGGAGGTTGGAAGTTGTCCTCTTTAACTTGAGCAGTGCTTAAAGGTTGACATATGTTACATGAAAATTACAACAATCATACTAGCTTTATCTGCACAATTTCATATCACAAGTTATAACGAAGGCAGTATCAGTACGAGAAAAATTTCATATCCACACTATTATCTACTCAGTTCCATTCCAAAATGGAGCTTTAATTTGATCAAAAAAATGCTTTAGAGTAGAAAGGAACAAACATATTAATATCCAAAATAACACCCGGTGGTTTATCCTTGAGACGCTATTTTAAATTTTCGACACCCTCTCGCATCTCTGCTGTGTGGGCACTTTATTAAGTGTAGAAAATGCAAGAACATTGAATGAAGTTCTTTTTGGTGCCAATATCATGATTGGATATCCTTACATCCCCTTAGAGAACAAATATTTTCATGGCAACCACTAGTACAAAAAGTGAATATTGCTTTGCCTCATCTGAATCGGTTGAAGTAAAAACTGATGCAAATAGAACTATTTGCATCAGTTCTATCTTAATAACCAATGCAATTGGTACGTGGAAAGCAATAGGTAATAAAAAATCAAATTTGTATCAGTTGTCACCGACAACCGAAGAAAATATATCGATGCAAATAGTTTTAGTAGCATCGGTTTTAAAGTCAACCGATGCAACTACCTTAATTTTCATCCCTTTCGTTACGCACTTTCGTTAATTCCTGCCATCCCAATTTTTTCTATCGCTACTTATTTTCCCGTTCGTTTCCCTTAAAAATTATTTCGCCTCCTTCAAAACAAAAAAAAAACCTAGAAATTGATTTGGATTTAATGCCAGCTTTGCATTAGATCTGACATCACTAGAAAAAAATGGATCACGCGATTCCATTTCGGTCGGTGCCTCGACTTCAACGTCAGGCGAATCTCGGTGTCTCGACTTCAGGCATCGGCCTCGACTTTAAGCATCGGCCTTGACTTCGATTTCACACTGGTGATTTGATTTTCACCCTCGACTTTAGGCATCAACCTTGACTTAGATTTTTCCCTGTCGATTCGATTTCCCCCTCGAATTCAAGTGATTCGACTTTGCCCTCTCCAGGTTTAATTATTTTGTCTGTGCATCATTTTTGCCGTTAATTGATTCTGTGTGTATTAAACATATATTTTAAAACCTCGTATAATAAGTTGATTTATGTCTATTTGAATCTGTCTCTAATCTATATCTTCCGTGTACTCTATCTCTGTTTCCGTTGTGGTGTTTTTACAATTTGAACATAAATTTCTTCAAATATCACCCTTCATTTTTCCATTTAGTTAGCCGAAATTTTATTTCTATTAGTATAATAAAGTTGTGTCATCTCTATAACATTCCCATATTTTCCTTAAAAACTATCTATATAATAAAATCCTTTGGTAGATGATGAGCCGTTATTTTCAAAATATTTTTATTTAGTTGCAACTGTGGATTATTTCATTCTAGCTTAAAATAAGAATACGATGTTGTGCTTTGTCTTTGTTTGACAATGGTTTTCTGATGTTATTTGCTTAGGACTGTATAATGGTATAATGTGCTTTAGAAAACAATAGTGGTAATTAATGCAATTATCTCATTATCCATGCTCATTCTCCTTCTTTTCTCAAATGTATAAAGATGATAAGGAATGGAATAAATGGGCATACTGACCATATAAGTATCATATTGACCTTTGTTTATCTTTTCACATGCTATTTTTGGTGTTTAGTTATGTTACTTAAGCTACATGTGCATGTATATAAACTGTTAGTACAAATGAATCAATAGTTACGTTAGATGACATATTCACAATATGTTGTTTGTTAACCAGGAATAACTATGAGTTATTGAATGTTCTGACGTTTTGCTTATTTTTTTTCCTAGAATTATGCTGATTTATTTGTCAAACGTGATTATTTTGCACTATATGTTAACCACCTAAAATATGATGTTCACATCATATATTTTTTGCACGATATGTTGCATGTTTGGTTCACCTTTGATCATACTACTACAGTCTAATGTTCCATTGAAGTTGTCAATGAATTGTGTACTATGAGTTTGTCTGTATCAACACTAAAAGCCACATAGGGTTATATATTTAGCATTAATTATTTAGTCTAAAAAAACACCGTCGAAGTAAGTCCATGTTCACCATATATATAGGATGCAAAATAATATAGAAATATTATATTAAAATATGCAAAGCTATGTTACTTGAGTATGCAAACCAAATTTGGCAACCGTACCATACGTTTTTTACTTGGATATATTGTGCCTAATTAAACATATAGTCTCAACTGCATACCAAATCTGACACTGTACCTTAGGAATTAGGCATTACTCATAAGTATGAGGGTAACATGCTCTAATACTAGGATTGACTGTTAGCAAATCATGAAGTACTGTTAGCTAAGAAAATACTCATTGAACCTGAAAATGATTCTAAAGTGTTTCTGAAACAAAAACAGTTCTAAGTTCTTTTGTGTTTCTAGATTGATAGATTTGAGAAGTAGATTCGAAGCTAAATTGGAAAGTGATTTGATCGGATTCCGTTTCGGTTATGATGGGAACCGGAACAGAATCATCGGAATATCAGGAATTCCATCAGAATTTTGAACCATGAACCAATGTGACATAACCAGATTTCCAAATGCTTGCACTAGATGTACACTCTAAATTAGAGCTATATGATTGATTTTCGCTCTGCTGATTAAGGAGAAGTACGACCATATGATTCGATGGGAAGCAAAACTATGATAGGTATGTGCAATATAGTGGCATATATAGGGAAATGTATCTTGTATTTTGTCCTAGAAATTCTTTAAACTATGCTATTCAATGGTATCACTGTTAGCTAAAATATGAATTCATCAATTGAGATATAACTATTACCAAGGTATTTATGAACTATAGTTCCGTTTTAAATCTTAGCTTTATATGTATGATGAGATACGAATATTACCAAAGTATCCATGTGTTATCAGTCTAACTATAATCTTGTACGTTGTTGGATTCTCTGTGTCGCTGAATTTGAATTTATGGACTCATTGCTATTCAAACTAAAATGGCTTTACATCGACCATTGTTTGGTTAAAATGTTTTTCAACATTGGTGTTACCGTGTTAGATAACTACATATTAGCATTTGGATTGCTATATTGGGAAGAGAGGAACAATATGTTTTTTAGACTTTATCCTTATATGGATACATGCCAGAATTATAGTAATTTATTTTAGGGCTTATATGCATATGTACAATGCACTGATCAATCTATAATGTTGCATTGCAGTTCGAACTGCTGCAATATATCTTATACCAGGATTTGATGGTGGCGTCCTCTCAACTCTCAATTCTATTTACCGGAAACAACATTTTGGTTGGTGCATCTGGTGCATTATTTGGACTTCTTGGAGCAATGTTGTTTGAGCTCTTTACCATCTATACTATATATACAAACAAAGTACAACTGCATTAATTCTATTTTGTTTTCATTCAATTTCTTTTTCAGATTACTAAATCATGCGTTTGTAAATATGAATTTTTTTCAGACTCTTTCACTAACTCTTATAGTGATCACCGCAGCAAAAAAGCCAACTACTGCAACTCTTCCTATCATGTAAGCTCTAACTCGAGTTTAAGAAACTGTTCATGTCCAGGTATATTATATACAAACAGCTAACTGTAAGGAATAACAGGCTTGTCATTTAAGGCTTATTGCCAATAAAGTTTATGCCATAAGCAGCGTAACCATTCAATTTACAAAAACTGCTCGTAAGAGTTTTCTATATTCATTATACTTATGAACAATTCAATGAATTTATAATTAGGGAGAAACAAGATGAAAAATGGATTGTGTTATAGCGTTGTGTCACGACATGGAAGAAATAAAAAATGTCCATTATAGCTTCTGTATTCTTGTTGTGCTTAGATGACATTTCTTTCTTGCTTTATTGATGTTATCCAACATATTAGCACATACTATATTCTAATTAGTCTATTAACAACAAAATTTCTCAAAAAAGCTCAAATAACATTTTATCTCCAAGTAGTCTATTTCAATAATTAGGCCTTATGACCTACATATCAGAATAAGATCATCTACGGTCGTTGAGCAACTAAAAGTTGATCTATTGAGTCAAATTTTCAGTTACACATTCATGCATTGATGTTATTAAATTTAATGTTATAAAAAATGCAACTATGATGATGATATTTGTTGTTGCATCTGTTTCTTTTTGTTGTGTGTTTTAGTACTAATTGATTGTTACAACATTTTAAATTTATCAAAAGTAAATGTTTTCTTTGTAGTACATTGTGATTTTTCTCTTTGATATTGAAAAATAATGATCTTGTGCTTCTTATCATTGTTGAGTTATACATTGGCATATATTTGATTAGTTATATCTTTGATTGCAGAAAAAAATATTGGAAGAGTTTGCAGCTTAAAACGATATACCTTTGCGTCCAGGAGCTGAAAGGTGAGCCCTACAAGTCAACCTTTTCCTTGTATTCTTATTCTTTGAATGATTATAATAAATACCACTTTATATGAATAATTTTTTCAACAAATACTTTCGGTTTTTATGGTTTTAGGTGGTTGCACATAGTAGTACTTAGGTATAGTATTCTACAAGTCAATATAGTATTCTACAAGCCAATTCATGTGGTTTATTCGTTGATTGATTTTTGATGATTTGCAAGCTAAGATGTTAGCAATTATCTATCGAACTATCAACATAAATCAAACGAAAAATTATCCTCATCAAAACATCTATTTTATTTTAGAGTTTGGCATTAGTATAAAGGTCGAAAATGCAATGCAGGAAAACAAACAGGTAAAAAGATGTAACAAACAAACAAACTAACAAGTTTTGTGTGAACTTGTTAAAAATCAACTGACAAATGGGGTTTGTTGATTTTACGTTCGTTCCAAATGGGATTGTTGATGAGAAAACTAGGGATTTCGTTAGATCAGACTTTCATTTTGATATGAATATTGGGATCCACGCAAATTTTGTATTCCTCCTATTTACCGAGAACACTGCCAAAGTGCATGCTATTAACCTATAATTCTGAAAATTGTTTGTTGCTACTAACTCTGAAAAATTTCTACTGTTAAAGGGAAAAGAAAATTTCAAAGTTTTACGGCTAATTAATCTATTGCAGGTTGCAGTTTATGCTAAAAACTTTTGTTGTTTGATTTTTCAATGGTAAATCTCTTATATCACCTTTTCTTTAAGTTGGCGATCCTTGCAGCACCAGATGTATGTAAAAGGTTCTAAAATTGGTAATTGAATTTATTTATGGCTAATCAATATTTTCTTGTTCTGAGATAATTTAGATAATTTCCAAAACCGTGTATCTTAATAATTCCTTAGTTTATCATGTTCAAAAAAATGTGATTTACTTATTTCATACCACATGATTTGAGTTCTAAATATCAAAATCAGAATCCTGCTTCACCATTTCTTGGTTAATATGCAGATAAGAGTTGAGCTCATATAGCAACAAAATTTGTTGTTATACTTATCGTCGAAACCTGCATTCTTGATATGAAATTTTGTAGCTGTGCAGGTATCTTATAATAACTTTTCATGTCTATGTTTTATATGATTGTGTAATACAGGAACAACAAATTGAAAGGAAATATGAAATTACCAGCTCTCCATGAGGACCTTGTCTTGATTTATCAACCCAAGAGCAGCAATAGACACACCATCTTCATTTTTGGTTAAAAACTTAACCACCGAGGCAGCTCTGTACTTCCTCGCTACTTTACCTTCTTCACTGGTCTCCAACTTACATGTCAAAATATTATAACTGGCAAGCAGCCTCGTTATTCAATCGATCATGATAGGAGCTTGTGTATTCTCCGTAGGCAATTGAGAAACAATTTTTGATGGAGAAAGGTAAGCATTAGGCCCTGTTTTTACAATTATTTCAAAAGGATCAAGTTCAATTGCTGTTTTTAGAGTCATTGGTAGTACTGTGTAACTGCATAGTTGCATTGCATATAAGCATGCTTCCTCGTCTATGGATTGAGGAGCAGGAGTTACGTAGTTCTGAATTGAACCCATATTGCTTATACTTTTTATATTTTAGAAGAGAAAAGATGTGGTGTGAAGTTATGTGATAATAATGGGGTTATATACAAGTTAAGAGGGCACATTATGTTTACCTTCTGCACCCGTCACGGTCATTCAATAGACAGTAAATGGTAAGTAAGATTCAATGAAACCTTTCTTTGTTCATAATATGGGCACCAACTCTTTCATGAATTTTGGAATATTTCTGCCTCACCAACCAGACATAATTCTTCTGTCTCATTTGATCTGTCCTAATGTATCGGTACCCAATGTGTCAATACACATAAGTCATTCATTTGTTTATCATTAACATCTATTTTAATGCCATGCACATGCATACAAATTAAATAGTTTAAGAGTGGCAGAAATTGGACAGGAACGGAGCTTGTAAAAAAAGAAAAAAGTTGTATAATTTCTTATTTAAACCTTGTTGTTTTCATGAGTTGACAGTGACATACCCGTGTTGATTCCAACATTGCTTCTGATAACGATAAGAACAACGCTATTGACCTTTTTACCACCTACACTTATATTTTAGTTTGATTTCAATTTTTTTCGTCCAAAGATTTTCTAAGTTATCTAGTTTAATTTATTTATGGATCAAGCTACTAAAGTGTTACAGGCATTAGGTATTATATAGTAATTTATTTGATGAAGCCAAAACTAGGAGCAAGGATGGAGATCATCACACATGCCCTATACTTGTCTCCGCATTTTCTGAAGAAATCCGAGTCTGTTTCGGAGCTGTAGATTCAGGAGATGGTGAGTTTACATGTTGATTTACTACTTTTAATGCCATGTTTATTTGCAAATTGTAATGGTATTGTAATTAGAGTCATACACATTCTGTTTGATGTGCTAGCTAGTAATTGCATAGAATAGAACACAAGGTCTTATATATTAATCAAATTTCCAAAACATGTTTATTTCTTGTTTTCCCAGGTTCAAGTTGACATTGGAAACATGGAATTAATGCAGCGTGTGGTTTTGAGCTGATGCCTAAAAGATTGGGTTTTCAAGATTACATGAAGTTTTTAAGGTTTTCACTATACTATTTCTTAATGGTTGTACTAATTAAAGATCTGAATTAAGACTATACCACTTAATGATTGTACTAAAGATCTGAATTATGCTGCTAAAATGAATGTATGAATCATTATTTTGTATAGATTATTAACGCTATAATTGATATATGTTTATTTTGATATTATGCTATTCGGTTTTTATTTGCCATCAAATTTTATTTTGAATGATTGTAATATCACATGAAATAATTGTTTGTTATAATCAATAATATATATATATATATATATTGTCTACTTGAGTACTATAATAATGATTTCTGAGAATGGATTTTTTGCATCAGGTATAAATAGCCGATGCAATAGAGGAAGTAGTTTGCAGTGGTTGTTATAAAAAACCGATGCAACAAAGTAGTCTTTTAAACCTAAAGACTCTTATGTTCCATCGGTTTCCAATAAAAACCTATGCAACAAGTTCCTTTGTTGCATCGGTTTTCATTACAACCGATGCAACATGAGGGTTGTGTCCAAGCAACCAACCGTATTTTGCATCAGTTTTTAGTAACAACCAATGCAAAAAGATCGTTTTGCATTGGTTTTATAACTGATGCAAAACTGTTAAGCCTGTTGCATCAGTTGCATATGCATCGGATGTTGAACTGATGCAAAATGGGAGTAAACAACCGATGCAAATGGTCTGTTTTGTAGTAGTGAACATTTATTTTAACAAATAAATCTCTTGTTGTTACACGCTACCAATCTCATATATATGCTCATCTCCTTTAAGATATCTTGCGATGTAGGACTAATTATAATCTAATCTATCTTTAATACAATGCGTGCCACACACCCAACAGATTTCCACCTTGGTGAGAATTTTTTCAACTCAACTTAAAAAAGTTACAAAGTCCTCAAACGCTTGGATAATGTCGTTAACACCTCTCAACAGTTTAAATTAGGTCGCTCCCATATCCCAGCAGTTTGGGCAAGCTGTTTTCACAAAGAGTCCTTTTTTCCATGGTTGAAGCAGACTATGTCTAACATATATCTCCACCTTAATGAGAATCCCAAGTTCAAGCCACATACTGGAGCATACTTAGGTCAATGCTGCATCATATTAGTCCCCTCGAACTATAGGTTCTAATACCATGTTGAAACTTTCTCACTTCATTCAGTGTAGAAGAGGCAAGACTACTGAACGAAGCACTTTTTGGTGCTAGTGTCATGATTGGATATTCCAACATTACCTTAGAGCACATACGAACACATTTTGGCCTATTATACACCAAAAACCTGTTTGAAATTAAGGACTGCTTCACTATTTTGCCCCATAATAAACCCATTATCACAACCCTAAAGTATAGTAATTGTAATGATCTCCACATTCGTACCCCTTTGAGTCGACACTGTTCTTCATCAAATCAACTCAAAGTGGACGGAAATACAAACCATTAGGGTTAAAGAAGAAAAAAGTAGAAGAAGAAGATAAAACAACAACATAGAATCTTACAATCGCAGCGGAACAACATATAATATAACAACAAATTTTTATACAAAAGAATCTGTAATTGTATAATACTTACAATCATCAGAGTACAACACAATCCATAGCACACGGTTGGACAATTATAATAACTTGTCCTCTCAAATGCTGACTATGAAGCATACCTTACACAGCGAAATATAAGTCAGATACGTGATATAGGTCTCATCATCCAGTGCGTCTCCTAAACTCCAAAGCATCCTATCCTATATCTGTAATACTCGGTCTGACCCGAGCATTATAATAAAATAACACCCGAGTCAGTCTGGAAAACAAGCGTGAGAAAACACACTCAATTTGATTATTAAAGTTCTCAAAATCCTTTGAAATCAAAGATATCTTGTAAGACCATACCACAAATAAACATGTCAGGTTTTATCCTTACGATAACCAAAATATTTTTATCAAATTCTTTTGATATTATAACAGTGTCTATAGAAAGTAAAATAGAATCTAGCTAAAATGCTTGCATCTCATGTTCCAGCATAGTCGGGCACAATCAAAACCATATGGGCGCATTTTGGAGATTGGATTCATTACAATGGCAGGGCTATTGGGGTACCGCCCGTCACAGTACCTGGCCTAGATCAGAGTACCGAGGACCACTTTTGATCCCCTACAACACAAGACAGAGCTTCCCCTTCTGGATAGTCCGAATAAGATCACCCTACGGTTAGGATCAGCAACCGCCCACTAAGTCGAGATCAAAAAGGGACTCTAGACAGGGATGAGCTTACCCTACTTGGGTGCTACCCACTTAGCCTTGCCGCCTCTTCCCTGTTTTAGCCATTCCCGGTTGATGAGGCTTAAGGCTATGCATTACCTTTTTATAATACATTTCACTTAGAACACTCATCGTCCTCCTGATGATGGTCTGATAGAATTAGTCCATACAAGTTGCCTTGGGTCTGGACAAACCGAATCACCGTCTTCATCATCTTCATGGTCTTCATTCGCAAACGTTCAAATCGGATCAAAGTGGTTTTTGGATAATTAAATCCGATCCCGGTCTCTTCGAAACGATCAGCACATTGGCCAATATTGCTAGTCGATTATTTAACTATCAAATAACATTCACAAGCCTACTATTCTATTTCCACTGAAAAGCACCAAGCCTTATTAAAATTGTATTTTTAATAATATAAATCACTTTACCCAAAAATAAACACTTAAAACATTTAGAATAAATCTACTTAAAAACAATTTATTTAAAATAATAGTTATGAATTCTATAAAAAATTGTTCAAGTAAACCTTTAGCCAAAACTTCCTTTAAAATAAAAGTCATTTTGTAAAATTTAAATATTAAATAATTTACCTTCAAATCATAATATAATTTAAAAATTAACTACTAAACTTAACTAAATAAATATTTACTTTTTAAAATCATAAAACTCTAAGTAATAATTTGATAAAGAACATTCTTTTAAAACACTTTAAAATTTTAATTTTATAGGTAAAAACCTTCCTTTGAAAATACACTTAGCTTTTTAGGAAAATACACTTTCCATTCCAATGTAACTCGTCAAATCATTTATAAACCCTTCTAGATTTATTTCTAGTTTAATTTACGTCTCAATCCCGTAAATTTTCTTTCCACGCTTTTAAAAATAAAACCACCACCATTTATTTTCAAAAACCAATTACCCTTTCCTTATGAATTCCCACCGTGAATTTAAAATCTCAAATATCCACTGATATTCACTTCACTTAATTTATAAACCCAGTTTATAAACCCTATAATCTCATTCCTTTTATCACTGCTTCAAAGCACTTAAATCGATTTTTAAATCGATTTTCTGAATTAATTCCATTTAAAAATCCATTTCTTGATTTACCCAAATTTATTCCAAAATCCATTAATTGCAGTTGTACTCTTTTTTTATGATTTAAAACCTTATTAAATATGAAATATAAACTTCATGCCCTATTTGAAAATTCTCCTTTTATTTTTTCCAATTCATTTAAAACTTAAATTTTAAAATAAACGCTTTGTACTTAAAATCAATATTGCTTAAGTCCTTACTTTTAAAATCCTTTAATTCACATTTATTCAAGACCCTGTTCTTTTCCATATTTTAGAATTTATTAAACAGAATTTAAAAAACAAACTATTTATTTTCCCAATTGTAACGACCCTCCTTTTTGGACAGTTTAAACGGACGATCAAATACACATGCCGGTTCCAAACCATTTAAAAGGGCAGATGGTTATTGGGGTAAATAAGAAAAGAAAAGAAAGAGAAATAAAGGAAATGAAACAACACAGAATCTCACAGCGGAATGATAAAATATAGTAGTCAAATAAACAGTTCATGAAGCTGTTTACAATACTTTGATCATTATATATAAAACCTTTATCAGAGTTATACATATACATCAGAACAAATAAAGTAATGCAGCAGACAACATGATGCAAAGATAATAAGAGTAATAGTATACCAAATCATCGTCTTCGTCCTCCAGAATAGATCTTCAATAAGCTGAAAAACTCAGGTCTGACCCGAGCGTAATGAAAAGACAAAACACTCGAGTCAAGACTAAAATATCCTCATGTAAGTTAAATCAATCGTAAATAAATATGAGTGTAATGGCATCAGAGATGTTTACGGGGTTTGACATCTCATATCTAGTGTCAACGTGCGTGCAATAACTCAAGAGATGTTACGGGATTTTCCATCTCTCCAGGATCCGTTAAACTATCTACTATGTAGTACAATACGCTATTATAATATGTCTACAGTAAAGTAAAAGTATTAAAATAGCGTTAAGGCGTTACCATAATCCCCCTTAACACATTTTTATAATTCCATAGTCTATACAGCACAGTAAGCCCCACCGTAAACTAGTGGTTATCAGAGGGTACCCCATAGGTATAACACAAAACAAAACATAGTGGTCGCAAATAGGATAATCGGTATGACAAGGTACATAAGGCGATACCAACTAGGATACTAGTAGTTGCGTGATCCGGACTGATGTTGAGCATAGCCAGCAGCTACCCCAACACCGTGAAACAACACTCCCAAATCAAGGGGTGCACCCAAATCGAATAACAAATGTAACAGATATGGTATCGAAGAAGTGTGTTCGCTAGAGATGGCGAACCTCAATGGGCCGACGTGGCTCCTATTTTAGTCATGTCAGGGGTCATCCAATATCATTCTCTTCCTTCAGTCAACGCACTCACCAAACCATCCCCTTCATTCTGGATCAACACTCCACGTATAATAGTTATTAAAGTGGTTTTCGGTATCGACAGAGAGTATGTCCATTTCCGATCCCGGTCTCTTTAATAACTACATATTATTACACCGGTGGCTCCTTTACATTTCGAATCGATTCATAGTTGATATCAAAACATCATATTCGCTTCAAAATTAAGTCCATTTCAAATATCATCGTATCTATTCAAAATGTAAGGTTCCGTTTCAAAAACATTTTTCGCCTCAATATCTCATTTCGATTTCCAAATCATTTTGAATTTCAATTTAGGTTGCAACTTCATTTAACCCAATTCGTATTTACATTCGAGATTTAAACATAAACATTTCACCTTATTGACCAGCTTGAAATTTTAGAAAATAGTTTTAAGTAGTTTAAAAGTAATTTTAAATAATTAAAATAGTTAAAAATACTTAAAATCTTAAAATGGATTTAAAATAGATAAATTAGTTTAAAATAATTTAAATTGGGTTAAGTAAATTTAAAATAGATTAAAATAGTTCAAGTATTCAAAATGGTTTATATAACAGAGTAATTTGGAAAACAAAATAAAATAGCTTCAAAACTAGTCCATTTCAATTATAACTTCCCAATTCAAATCAATTTCAATTTCCATTCTACTGATTCAATTTTGATTTCAATTCAAATCAATGTTAACTTTGACTTCAAATTAATTCAATTTTACATTCACCTTCAATTAATTCAGTTTCAATTTATATCGATTTGGAGCTTGATTTTCAAAATATCAATTTATAACACTTAACAAAATTTTCCTTCAATATTCAAATTTAAATCCAAATTTCAAATACGATTCAATTTCAAGCTCAATTTCAAAATATCATTTTTATGTCACTTTTACTTAGTAATACTCAAAGCTCGAAATAATGTTCAATCTTTAAAACAAATAAATTTTCGAAATTCAATCATATCCCGATTTTTAATCTCAAAGTCTCAACTTAAATTATTTAACAATTTCCTTTAACCAAAATTTATTTCAACATTCCAAACTCAATTTTCCGATAAATTCGATTTCTATAAATTGATTTCTATTTATAACTTTTAAATCAGAACATTTAAATAAATTTCAAATCGACGATTTTAAAAATTATTAATTTAGCCAATCCGATGTCCGTATATAATTTTCTATCCTATGGCCAAGTAATTATTTATTTCAATAAATGTCAGGGATGAATATATATCACTTAAATTAAATCACAATTTCATATGTATGCCTAAAAGGATATATATAAGCAAATAAACATCCAAACATTTAAATATCAACCAATAGCATCCATCGAAATACATCATCCAATAGACAATACAATTCATGGCAATTTTATAGTTATCAATGTCAGGTAATTCAATGGAAATTCAATTTTAATTTCAATTTAACCGTCAATTTAATTTTCCACGATTAATTCAAATGACAATATATATGACAACTAAATTTTATCAAACAACGACAAATCAAATCATAACACTTCATAATGTCAAATTTAACTAGCATAAAGATATTTAGTACGTTGTGAGCGTTATAAACACTCACCTTGATTTCAATGTAGTTCCAGCATTTTATTTCGAATAAAACTAAACGAACGTTTAATTTTACCCAAAATTTTCTCTAGCTTCAAATGATTCCAAACCAGCTCCATAGCGTAGTGCTCGTCGAAACGATTCCAACGCAAAAAGTTTCGTTGAATTCTGACCTCGTATGACAAAGATATCGCATTTCAAAGATTGTACAATTTAAAATATAATATAATTTACAATTTTCTTTATCAATTTTGAACCTTAGATAATCACAGCCGTTCATCCCCATGCCCTAGGATCCAGGCCGCACCCTTCATCATCTCCAACGCGTACAGGCAAAGGAACCCATCACGTGCGTTCGAACCCTAGATGTCGCGACCACCATACTCGACGAGACAACGATCAGGTGACTTCAAATCGAAGCCACTCGCGCGTGGCACTACCGCGCCTAACCCCATAGCACTCGGCCCTCCCCTTGCCTCGTATTTCGCACGTGAACTGCAGCCATACGTGGCCCAATAACTCCCTCTACAATGCATCAATCACGATCATAGCCGTTAAAGTTGTAGTTCGTGATGTGCTCTACACTTTTCTAGTTGGAAGTTTTTCGATTCGATTAGCGGATTTGAAGAAATCGAGGGGGAAAGGAGTGTTTCTGGCCACTGATTAAATATGAACGGCGGCTGTAGCAAAACCCTAGGGTTTTGGTTTCTTTTACAAAGTGAAATAATATCGTGCTTATATAGAAATTCTGACGAACACTATTCATTCCGGATTTTTCAAACTCCGATTTACGTGCGGTGACCAGCGTTTCTAGGGTTTATCCCGCGTTTCGGACACAATGGAATAGGTTTCGGAAGCTAATTCGATCATCTGTGCGAGTTACGACAATAAACGATCAAATTTAAATTAAACCGATTAAACGAATTTCTATGCGTTTTGGCTCGCTCTGGACAAACGGTAAATTCGATTGACATGAAATTTGAAATCTTACAATAATATCATGTTACGGATCCGATGAAACTGGTTTCGTCGAAATCCGAGATTGTTTGAAAAATGACTATTTTAACTCGTCAGTTAAATATTAAAATATTCAATTTTCACAAATTTACTTTTAACTCGATTTTAAAAGTTCTATAACCTCATTCTAACTTTAATATGATAAAATAAAATTTTACAAATCATTTTTAATCATATTAAACCCGTTATTCAATTATCCAATAAATTCCAATTTTAAAATCTAATTAACTCTATTATAATCTCAATATAACTTACATTCACTTTGGAAACCAATTTGAATCATATTAAATCAAATTCCAATTATTCACTCTATTTTCATATATTAAATTTCAATATCAAATTAATCATATCAAATTCAGAATTTATTATTCAAACATTTGTATTATTAAATTTAAATAATTTTGATTATTCTTAAATCACTATCTTTTGAAATATTCAAAACGAACTTATAAAATTTAGCCTTTAAAACTAATTCACATCTTAGAACCCTATTTTCATTTTACAGTTATTCAATTATTCAATAATTTTTAAATATTTAATTTAAACAATTTACCTGTTCAATATTCAATATTTGATTTTAAATAGATTTTACTTATCAATCAATTACTCTATTATACCCAATGAATTCAACAGTTATTATCCTATTCAACTATTGATTTCAAAGGCATTCACTAAGTAGCATTTATTTCTCAATACTTATTACTATTCAAATCTTCGAAACCAATAAAATTTGTATTACTACCTAAATAATTCACAATTCTTATTCTCTTATTTACATTTGTTTTTTTCTTCCATATATTCCCTTATAACCAAGTTATAACATTTGAGTCAATTCAATTAGATTGGAACTCCATTCAATCTATAAATAATTATTTAGATAATTATTGTTGCAATTCATTCCAGTTATTATTATTCCAAACGACTTACAAATTTTTTCCTAACCCTAAATCACGAAATCTTATTAAATTAGCTATTTTAATTATTGGAAATTTACGGGTCGTTACATCAATTTATCCATCTTTACTACAAATTTCTTACTTTAAATTTCCCTTTTTATTCGCCTTTAAAGTTCAATATTTATATTCTTTTAAATGTCACAATATATCCAGCAATATGTTAACATCAAATAAATAATTTCCCAACATAATATATTACAAAATTATTCAACATTCATATAATTGAATATGAAAATAAATTCAACAATTTTGAGGAATCTAGTTGGATCCCTCCAACCCATTTCCCTATATCCACATATGTTAGTCAACAATTAAAATACCAATCCTGCTTCAAGGCGGGATATCGTGGTATATAGGGTCATCCGCTATTATGCGGGACGCATAGGGCCTCATCCTTTATATAATGCGGGAATATCAATCACTCCGATATACATACACACACACACACATACTACTATATATAATATCACATTCATACTAATAATAAATTATCAATTCCAATCAATCAACCAATAATTTAAATTACAACAGTTCAAATTTACCAGTAATCCAATTTGAGTAAGATTAACTCACCTTTGACTTTAAATTTGCGATCCGATCCAAACCGGCTTGTCTCTCCCCGATTTTAGACCTTGTATAAACATTATACGATTTATTAACATTTTAAATAATCGAACAACAATTTCCATTTAATAATATTTTATATAATTGACAATTAATTACCATTTAATAATTTAATTTACTGATAATTTAATTTATACTAATTTTTCCTTTAATAATTTATTTTAAGTAACTAAAATAATTAAATAGGTTAGTTAGACAATTATTCTCATAATACATTATTTTAAAATTAAACTAATAGATTTAAAAATGTGTTTATGTTTATTTATTTTATTTTTGAAACTACATATATACTTATAAAAATAATCTATATTAATTAAAATCTAATTTATATAAATTCTTTCAACATTTAAAATTCCTATTTTTTTTTCAAAAATCTTATCTATATTCATATTTTCTGTTTTATCTATATATATTTAATTATGTATGTGTATATATATATTTATTAAATTAAAACAAAATTAATTAGCTTACTGTAAACTTATATATATATATATATTACTATAAACTGCTGTACTTCACCATCATCTTTTCTGTGTGTGTATATATATATATATATATATAAATTTTAAATTGAAAAGATAAAAATAAAAAAAACAGCAGATATAGCTGACTGCCAAAACCACGGCCATGACCATCCTCGTGATCACCTCGCGATCCCAACACTACGCCGAACAACAATCAAAAACATCCCGACCCAACCTTTCGTCGAAGCCAAACCCTTCTTTCACCACCACGCACGCGAAACCCCCAAGTCACGCACCCCTATCGCGGTCTCATCGACACCTGGAATCAACGTTGGCCTCTTCATTCGCCTCCATCTCGTGCGCGCCATCCCTAGCCTCGACACAGAATGCATGCATCTCGCCTACAAACGATCGTCGCCCACCAAATCTCCTTCCCTCATCGAACCGCCGCCCCCTTCAGATGAGAGAACGCGCGTGTATAAGCTCGTGATTTAAAGTCAAGTTCCCACGTTTTTTAAGGAATGATTTGATTTTGAAGAGTAAGAGAAGGGATTTTGCCAAATTAATTTGGGAATGCGATTTTGAATTCTACGGCTACCATTTTTTCTTTTTCAGTTTTGTTCCTCAAGTTTAATTTGAACATGAAAAATATGTTCGTGATTTTTAAAGAGGAGAAACAACGTGTATGAGAAGGAAGGAAATTGCGTGTAATCTTCGTCAAGCGTGTATGGATAAACCAAAGCGCAGTTATTTGAAGAAAGACAGAATAACAGCTGATGGGAGGTATATTGACTGGTCAACAAAGTATATTTTATATTTAAATCTAAATCGTCTTGAATTCATAGCTTGAAATCTCGACATCCTATCGAGGCGTGCCGCTAGGCATTCACAATGTTATATCCCTATTTTGAACGAAATGGAAAAGACTTCGCGTCCTAATTCGATCGTATAGAGAAGATAGCTTTTTGGACTCAATTATTATATTGAATTTCGATATAAATTTTAGCGCGGTTATATCCCGTATGATCAAACGACAAATCCAACTACTATGAAATTTGAAATTCGATAAAAATACTATCACGGATCCAATGGAACTGGTTTCGTCAAATTCCAAGACTATGCCTCGGAAGACTACTTTCAATTATCAATTTAAACGATATATTTTTAAAACCGAACAAAACACTTTTAAATTCAATTTTAAAAGTTCTATCATCTTCAATATTATTAATATAAATTTTATAAGCCTTCAAATTATTTTTAACAAGCTTAAAACCCAAGATTCAATATTTTATCCAACCTCCAATTATTGAATTCAATAATTTAGTTATCCTATAAATGGTTACATTTGAAATTCAAGTTAAAAATTAACTTTTAAATATTTAAAATCAATTAAATATTCCGATTTCAAATATCCAAATTCCTGGATCATTACATTCCTCCCCCCTTAAAAGAATTTCATCCCCGAAATTGCTAGTTAAGAAGAATGGTCCAAAACCCGTTTACTCTTTTCCTAAAACCACACAGTTTTTGACAACTTTCCAAAACAACCATTTTATTAAAGGCACACTGTCACCCTTACTAACTTTCCAAACTCATCCATAGGTTCCAAATAATATTATCCCCTTAATAATTCAAATTCTGGTTTAAACCCACTTTTAAACTATTAAAATTTTCTTCAATATTTTTCTAACTTCTTAAATTTTCGAAATTTTTTGCCAGCGTCTCCTTTGCGCGGCTAGCACAGAACAACTACAAAATGCCTCTACTGGCCCCAAATTTCAAAGAAAACAAAAGCCAAGTGGCTAGATCATAAAATCATAAAATTTCATAAAACAATTTAAGTACATACCTTTTTGTCGGGCAATTCAAATTTATCCTCTGAAATTAAAAACACCAATTTCCTTTTGCTTTTAAAACACCTGTATATCCTACTTAGCAATAATATCCAAACATAGAATTCAAAATCATTTTATTCACTTTCTTTTCAAAATTTTCAAATTTTCTTTACTTAAGCCTGTACGATGTACATATACCATCCGTACGCAATATCAAATTCGATCATTTACTCGATCACACAATTTCAATTCCGAACTAGTATCGTCCAACCGACTTCCTTGTGTAGACTCAGATCTGGTTTCTTGATTAGAAACCATCATTCTCCTTGCACAGCCAGATACTATGCTAGAGAATTTCAGGATCAATCAAAAATCCATATCCAGGGATCGCAATCAAAAATCGAGTGAAAAATCCCAACTCGGATAGATATATCTATCTTGAAATTCTGTGCTCGAATGTGGACCAAATCATTATGCGAATAAAATAATATACGTACATCCTACGTATTTCTCTCAATTGATTGTCGACTTTATAAATTTCATTTTATTCACACTTATTCAAATTTCCATTAAATTATCCACAATTATCCTTTACACAATTTTACTTGATCTTCATTCAAATATCAACTTAGTATATTTCTTCCAATACCAATTTTACTTAAGAATTTTACCATTTCTTCTTAAGTTCAATATAAATATTTTACACGCTTAAATATTTATTTTCATTTCACCACTTTGGTTTATATCTACCTTTATTCAAATTGGGTCTCAAATTCCATATGAATTCAATTTACCTTTCATTTTTAAACATTGAATTCTATTCATCTTATCCCAAACCATATTTAATTAACCTTTTCTTTAATTAGTTCCACTTACTAATTTATTCATATAATTTTATTTCCAAACCTTTATTATTTTTATTCCACTTCGAATTAATTCTTCAACTTTACTTTGTTTAACATAATTCAATTTAAATTTCAAATATTCAGTTTCAATTCCATTTACTTACCAATTAAATTAGTTTGTTCATTCACACATTTATTTCGAACTTAATAAATTTTATTTCATTGCCCATTTTACTTGGTGTACTTAGAATTTCTCTTTAAAATTCACTTTTATTTAACTTGATTTAGTTACATTCCATTTTCATTCAAATTAAACTTCTATAAGCTTCCAACTTATTTACATCCCATTCGCTACTCTTTCAATTTATTTCTTCTAGTTGGCTTACTTTTCCACATTATTTTATTGTCACCATTTCTTAAGTTAAATTTTACTCCAACAGATTTCAAATTTTATAAGTTATCAAACCCATTTATACTCCATTTTGCATTTTTAATTAAACTCCAGAGTCTAAGCAATTTCTCAACATTTTTGAAATCAACTATATCCAAAATCCTGGTATATCCAATTATTCTTTTGAATTTCAAAACCAAACCCACTTTTTCAAATAAATCCAATTCAAAACATTCAGGTAGCAATTCCTCTCTTAGAAACTCGAAAATGAACATCGATGATGCTACAGTCATCACCGAAATTATTTTCCAACAATCGAAGCGAGTTTAGTGCTTTTACTCATTAAAAACATTTCAAATATTTTTAAATTCCAAATCTCACCAGATTTCATATCCAATTTTCTAAATAATATCACTATTATTCCTCCAAAACCTTTGAAAATCATATTCAAACTCAAAGGAATTTTTTTTTCAAATTTCAAATCCTTTCAAAATATTACTTTGTAATTTTATACCATTTCAAATTTTAAATCACATTTATAATTCACATTTACAAATTCCATTTTGTATATGAATTTATTTCTTAGCTATTGGTTATGATCTCGTTTCCTTATTCAATTTTCACACAACAATGATAATAATTTAATATTATCATTCCCTAACAACCAAGCAACCATATATAACTTACAGTAATTTTTGAAAATTATTCCTTTTATATATAAAAATAATTTGGGAAAAATTATTCCATATACCCTATTTAAACACACTGTGTCGAGTTGTTCTATTCAAGTGTTTAGAGATCCCTATCAATAATGTTAATTACTCGTATTGACCATATTCCATAATTCACTCAACAAACCAATCAACGCAGTATAAAACAATTTTATATCCACTAATAAATACGTGTTCATATCTATCAATACACTCAAACTAATTCTAGGACGCTGCAGACCCTATCTCTAATGAGTAATCCCCATCAGAGCCAAGGTTCCCGCTTAACCTTCAGCTCTGATACCGCTGTAATGGACCGCCAATCCGAAGCACTTTGAGTCGACACTATTCTCCATCAAATCAAATCAAAGTGGACATAAATACAAACCATTTGGGTTAAAGAAGAAAGAGGTAGAAGAAGAAGATAAAACAACAACACAAAATATCACAATCGCAGCGGAACAACATATAATATATAACATTAGATTTTTATAAAAAGGAATCTGTAACTGTATAATACTTACATCAACATAGTACAACACAATCCATAGCACACAGCGGGACAGTTATAATAACTTGTCCTTACAAAAGCTGACTATGCAGCATACCATACACAGCAGAATATAAGTCAAATACATGATATACGTCTCGTCATCCAGCGCGTCTCCTAAACTCCAATGCATCCTATCCTGTATCTGTAATACTCGATCTGACCCAAGCATTATAATAAAATAACATCCGAGTCAGTCTAGAAAACCAATGTGAGAAAACACACTCAATTGGATTATTAAAGTTTTTAAAATTCTTTAAAATCAAAGGTATCTCGTAAGACCACGCCACAAATAAACATTCCGAGTTTTTACCTTACGATAACCAAAACATTTTTTATCAAATTCGTCTGATATTATAAAAGTGTCTATAGAAAGTAAAATAGAATATAGCTGAAATGCTTGCATGTCATGTTCCAACATAGTTGGGCAAAATCAAAACCGTAGAGCGCTTATTGAAGATTGGATTCCATACAATGGCAGGGCTACTGGGGTACCACCCGTCACAGTACCTCGCCTAAATCAAAGTACCGAGGACCACTCACGATCCCCTGCAACACAAGACCGGAGCCACCCCTTACTGAATAGTCTGAATAAGATCACCCCGCGGTTGGGATCAGCAACCTCCACTAAGCCGAGATCAAAAAGGAACTCCAGACAAGGATGACCTTACCCTACTTGGATGCTACCCACTTAGCCTTGCTGCACCTCCTCCATTTTAGTCTTTCCTGGTTGATGAGGCTTGAGGCTATGCGTTACCTTTTTAGAACACATTTCACTTAGAATGCTCATTGTCCTCCCGACGATGGTCTGATAGCATTCGTCCATACAAGTTGCCATGGGTCTGGACAAACTGAATCACCATCTTCATCATCTTCACGGTGTTAATTCGCAATCATTCAAACTGAATCAAAGTGGTTTACGGATAATTAAACCCGATCCCGATCTCTTCGAAACGATCAATGCATTGGCCAATATTGATAGTCGGTTATTTAACTATCAAATAACATTCACAAGACAAATATTTTATTTCCACTGAAAAGCACCAAGCCTTATTAAAATTATATTTTTAATAGTTTAAACTACTTTACCTAAAAATACACACTTAAAACATTTAGAACAAATCTACTTAAAAACACTTTATTCAAAATAATAGTTAAGAAATTCTATAAAAATTCTTTAAGTAAACCTTTATCCAAAACTTCCATTAAAATAGAAGTCATTTTGTAAAATATAAACACTAAATAATTTACCTTCAAACCATAATACTAATTTAATAATTAACTACTAAACCTAACAAAATAAATATTTACTTTTTAAAATCTTAAAACCCTAAGTAATAATTTCATAAAGAACATTCTTTTAAAACATTTTAAAACTTTTAATTTTATACTTAAAAACCTTCCTTTGAAAATACACTTTGCTTTTAAGGAAAATACACTTTCCATTCCAATGTAACTCGTCAAATCATTAATAAACCCTTCTCGATTTATTTCCAGTTTAGTTTATGTCAGAATCCCATAAAGTTTCTTTCCACACTTTAAAAAATAAAACCACTACAATTTATTTTTAAAAACGAATTACCCTTTCCTTATAAATTCCCACCGTAAATTTAAAATCTCAAATATCCACTGATATTTTCTTCACTTAATTTATGAACCCAGTTTATAAATCCCATAATCTCATTTCTTTTATCACCGCTTTAAAGCACTTAAATCGATTTTCTGAATTAATTCCATTAAAAAATTATTTCTTGATTTACCCAAATTTATTTCAAAATCCATTAATTCCAGTTTTACTCTTTTGTTATGATTTAAAACCTTAATAAATCTGAAATATCAATTTCATACTCTATTTTAAATTTCTCCTTTTTTCCCCAACTCATTTAAAACTTAAATTTTAAAATAAACCCTTTGTACTTAAAATCAATATTGCTTAAGTCCTTACTTTTTAAAATCCTTTAATTCACATTTATTCAAGACCCTGTTCTTTTGCATATTCTAGAATTTATTAAATAAGATTTAAAAATCAATCTATTTATTTACCCAATCTATCCATCTTACTACAAATTTCTTACTTTAAATTTCCCTTTTTATTCCCCTTTAAAAATTCAATATTTATATTCTTTTAAATGTCACAATATATCCAGTAATATGTTAACATTAAATAAATAATTTTCCTAACATAATATATCATAGAATTATTCAGCATTTCATATAACTGAATATGAAAATAAATTCAACAATTTTGAGGAATCCAGTTGGATCCCTCCAACCTGTTTCCCTGCATCTAAAGATGTTAGTCAACAATTAAAATACCAGTCTCGCTTCAAGGCAGGATATCGAGGTATATGGGGTCATTCGCTGTTATGCGGAACGCATAGGGTCTCATCCGCTATATAATGTGGGAATATCAATCACTCTAATATATACATACATACACACACAGATATATATATATAATATCACATCCAGACTGATAATAAATTATCAATTCCAATCAATCAACCAATAATTTAAATTTCACCTATTTAAATTTACCAGTCATCCAATTTGAGTGAGATTAACTCACCTTTGACTTTAAATTTGAGATCTGATCCAAATCGGCTTATCTCTCCCTGATTTTAAACCTTGTATAAACATTATATGATTTATAAACATTTAAATAATTATACAGTCAATTTCCATTTATTAATATTTTATATAATTGGACAATTAGTTACCATTTGATAATTTAATTTACTGATGATTTAATTTAAACTAATTTTTCCTTTAATAATTTATTTTAAGTAACTAAGATAATTAAATAGGTTAGTTAGACAATTATTCTCCATAATACAATATTTTGAAACTAAACTAGTAGATTTAAAAATGCGTATATGTTTATTTATTTTATTTTTGACACTACATATATACTTATAAAAATAATCTATATTAATTAAAATCTAATTTATATAAATTCTTTCAACATTGAAATTCCTATTTTTTTCAAAAATATTATCTATATTCATATTTTCCGTTTTATCTATATATATTTAATTATGTATGTGTAAATATATATTTAATAAATTAAAAATAGAATTAATTTATAGCTTACTGTTAATTTATATATATATATACATATACATGTACATATACATATACATATACATATACATATACATATACATATACATACATACATACATACATACATACATATATATATATTACTAAAAACTGTTGTACTTCACTGCCATCTTTTCTGTATGTATATATATATTTATATATAAATTTTAAATTGAGAAAATAAAAATAAAAAACAGCAGATATACCTCACTGCCAAAACCATGGTCACGACCATCCCTCGTGAGCAGCTCGCGATCTCGACGCCATGTCGAACCACAACTAAAAACACCGCGACCCACCCCTTCGTCGACGCCGCACACTTCTTTCGCCGCCGCGGACGCGAAACCCCTAAGTCACGAGCGCCTATCGTGGCCTCACCGACACATGGAATCAACGTCTGCCTCTTTGTTCGCCTCCAACTCGCGCGCACTATCCCTAGCCTCGACACAGAATGCACGCATCTCGCCTACAAACGATCATCGCCCCCCAAATCTCATTCCCTCGTCGAAATGCCGCCCCCCTTCAGATGAGAAAACGCGCAAGTATAAACTCGCGATTTAAAGTCGAGTTCCCCTATTTTTAGGAATGATCTGATTTTGAAGAGTAAGAGAAGGGATTTTTGCGAATTAATTTGGGAACGCAATTTTGAATTCTACGGCTATCAATTTTTTCTTTTTATGTTTTGTTCCTTATCTTTAATTTGAACATGTAAAAGAAGATGTTCGTGATTTTTAAAGAGGAGAAACAACGTGTATGAGAAATAAATTGTGTGTAATCTTGGTTTAGCGTGTATGGATAAACAAAAGCACAGTGATTTGAAAAAGGACAGAATAACAGCTGATGGGAGGTATATTGACCGGTCAACAAAGTTCATTTTATATTTAAATTTAAATTTAAATCGTCTTGAATTCATAGCTTAAATTCTCAACATCCTATCGAGGCGTGCCACTAGGCGCTCATAATGTTATACCCCTATTCTGGACGCAATGGAAAAGGTTTCACCTCCTAATTCGATCGTATGGAGAAGATAGCTTTTTAGACTCAATTATTATATAGAATTTCGATATAAATCTTAGCACGTTTATATCCCATAAGATCACACAATAACTCCAACCACTACAAAATTTGAAATCCGATAAAAATACACTATTACGGATCTGATGGAACTAGTTTCGTCAAATTCCAAGACTGTGCCTCGGAAGGCTATTTTCAATTATCAATTTAAATAATATATTTTTAAAACTAAACAAAACACTTTTAAATTCAATTTTAAAAGTTCTATCATCTTCAGTATTATTAATATAAATTTTATAAGCCTTCAAATTATTTTTAACCACCTTAAAGCCCAAGATTCAATATTTTATCCAACCTCCAATTATTAAATTCAATAATTTAATTATCCAATAATAGGTTACATTTGAAATTCAATTTAAAAATTAATTTTTAAATATTTAAATCAATTTAATATTTCGATTTCAAATATCCAAAATCCTGGGTCGTTACAGTAATTTTAGTAATGTTAACTTCCAATGTAATGAATTCGGTAGAATTTTTTTAATTTGCATCATCAAATGATTACTCTACTTTAAAGAAAATATCTCTGAATAACAAGTGCATAAAAATTAATAAGATAACTTATGCATAACAGTGCATAAATGTAACATTCAAAATTCTTGTTATGCAATCAACTTCTCCATTGTATTATAGTAACCTGAAAGCATAATAACTTTGTTACAAGCTAAATCAGCACAATATAGCTTGCGCACAACTAAATTATCTAATGGAAAAACATGAACATATCGACCATCTCTCGGTATCATTTTAGTCAAGAGTCTTCTCCATCGTGCTTTATTGATGCATTAAATTGCAATGAAATTAATATAGAAATATGCAATATAACATTAATAATTGTTTAAATATGATAGATGTGAGTTCCTTTACATAATCACTTCATGTAAATGTTGAAAAATCAAAGTAAATTAGGAGCAAGTAGTATTCAAACAATTAGTCTAGATTAATCAGTTCGATTCATCACTGTATGATTATTTTCCAAAATTTCATGCCCTAACATACATATACACATACACACATCTATATATTTTATATATAATTAATTAATGTGTATCAACTTAAAGGGAAATAAAGATAAAAAGTGAACAAGCAATGTAAATTTTGATTCATTGGGCATATGTTGTCAATTGATACTGGTAATACTTAAAAACCATGGAATAAATATTTATTAAATAAACAGTATTTACCTATTTAAATTTCTTTTTTCCATCAATACAAACTAATGAATAAACATTGCACACTAATATACTATGTAAACACTATAAATTAAACCAAGATTCTATCAGCGAAAAATTAGTAAAATTTGAGTAAGCGTTTTTTATTTTGGAGAAGAAGAGAGTAAGAAAACAAGAAAAATAAGAGAATAAAGAATGGTCCTATATTCTAGAATTTTTTGATTTATATTTGTTAAATATGAGTTTCATAAGGGAAAAGTTCGACCCTTTGCATATTCAAATGTATCGATTATGCCAGGTTAGAAATTATATTTTTAAATATGCACTTATGAGGCAGACTATACCAAGCAGGATCTTATTAAGCTTTGGGTTCAAATTATATTTGGATGGAAAGTGAATAACTAAATTGGCATTTTTAGCACAAAAGCGAATCTAGAAACTAGTTCACATTTCGAACGTAAGATGGTGTTATTAGCAGTAATAAAGCCTTTAGATGATCTTTTTGGCTATTTTTCCCTTGCCTGAAATATTTGTATTCCAAGAGAAATCCTTTGGCCGTTTAACTCAAATAGGCTTCCGTCCCCAATTTCCATAAAATAGATATTCCTCAATTATCATCATCTTCTTGTCGTTTGAAACTCTGCCTTTTTTTAAATTTGTACCTAATCATATATGGCATAAAACATTGCAGGCTACAAATATGATACTTTTCTCAGTGCAGCAACACTTGTAAAGCTGTTTGAATCGACTTTGATAGTGCAATCATGGTAGACTATAGATATTAACTTTTCTGACTCTATTGTATATTAAGAAATGATTTGTCATAATAGTACGAGGGAAAATAAGTGTTTTAATGAAAGTGTAATTGATGTACCTTAAAGAAAACTTTGTTTATTCAAGTTCTAGCAGTAACACAACATAATCTAGTGCAAATTACCATTAATTGTTTAGGGACACCAAATAAAACATTAAAGGGCGCATCAATCATTAACTTAGGAAGGGGATTGTTTTAGAGATAAAAGGTAAATGTTATTTGTTCACCCCATTATAGGTTCATCCATAGACTTGGACTACTCATGTAACACTTCTAACGCATCTGATGCATCCGACACATTAGACATTATAATCGATCAACCAAACCAATTGCACCATTCAACTGAACGTTTGGAATTGGAACGTTGTGACTTTCGGATGTGTCAAGTACTAACGGTGAAAACGGTAATTTTCCAAGTTATATAACCCCCACCCCTTTCTCTTCTTCCTTCATAGCCGCAAACCGAACTTTCCAAGTCATTTTTAACATTTTCAAGCTCAAATTGAGGTAGTTTCTCTTAGAACTATGTTTATTTTATTTGTGATATATACTTTGTATGACTTCTTTTGAATTTTCTAAATTTTAGAATGTCAACTGCCTCCATTGAATATTCAGTCAGAACGGTTCTTGGTTGGAATGCTAAGAAAACTTTGATTTATCCTGCTCATCACCAGTGGATAGTCATACTAGACCAGTTAACAGATGGTAACAAGATGTTGCGAATGAATTCAATCAGCGCTTAGGCACTACTTACCCTGTCATCTATATGAAAAACAAATGATATTATATAAAATGTACTTAGTCCTCGTGGAACGAACATCTGGGTTATTTGGTTGGTAGAACAAGACTGCATTTAAGGAGATTATGAATTGTGGTTGCAACTGCTTGATGATTTTTCCACTTCAAAAAGCATGATTTCCCCAAATTAAGATAGTTGGAAAAGATGTATGATAGTGCAAAAAAGAATGACAAGTTCGTTCGCAATAATCCTCCACTACCTTCAACCACTTCAACACCCAGCTATGCTTCGACGTTCTTAGTAGGATAGCAAATGAGTCTAGTCCCACCATCGCTACTCGTCGTTGAATATCAATGCCGCTTTACTGTCTCAGGCAAGGCAAGGAAGATCCTCTACTTTGTGAGACGATGATTTGAATTTCAATGTGTTCAAAAAATATATTGAATATTAAATCTGAATTTCATCATCAAGCGATAGTTATGAGGAGGTGGAATTACAGTTTTATTAGTAGATTAATCAAAATATTATGTAACAACCCATATTTTTAGAGTGCTCCAAATATTTTGAAGTTTTGTATATTATGTAGCGATCGGACTTGTCGTTTGATCGTGCGGGCTCGAAACACGCGGAAATCAATTTATTGAATTTAATTTGAGATAGCTGATTTTAAAAGCTAACTTCTTCATACAATGGAATTAGCACTTGAAACATATTCCGTTGCGAAAACATCTATTTCGATATATTGGATGACCCACTTTCGTTTCAGAAGCGAAACTGGCTTTTCGGGTCATTATTGTCATTTTAAACTGATTCGATATGACCATCCTTCTTATCGAGCCTTGCCTATATAAATAGATTCTTTTAAACCCTAATAGCCTTTCTGTTTCTCATTACAGTATATACAACTCCATCTGTCTATTTATCCTTCTCAAATGGCAGAAACCCTAATTTATATTCCACTGCAAATCAAAATCAAATCGAAAAATTAAAACTCCTCAAACTATGTCATATTATATATATCGCTAGAAAGCTCTCGATGAGCGCAACTCAAAATCTGCTATTTGTTTTTGCAATTGGGTTTTGGTTTGTCCGGAATTGGTCAAAACATTCTCGTCCATCCGTTTGGTGGTTGATGATCGACAACAGATCGTCATTCGGGGATATTGTCGTGTGGAGATGGACGAGGGGAGTGCATCAGTATGGTTTGTCCGAAAAAATGACAATCCGATTTCCTTGAAAAATTCAACTAGGGTTACAAATATAAGGCAACGGTAGGGTAGATTTCATCTCCAATCGATGATTTGTAGGCAACCGCTAGTTATCGCGTGCCATAGGGGAGGTCGGCGCTTCATTCGGTGAAGTCTTTGGCCGTGGTGGTGTTTGTCATGGCAACGTGGTAGGGTAGCAGTGTGGTCGAGGATTGAACTAGCTAGGGTTTCGTATGTGTTCTATGCATGATGTGAACGAAGGTGATGTGGCAATGCACTTGTTTATTTTATTGATTTTTTTAATATAAATCGAATATCTTTATACAAGGTCGAATTTGCATGAGGTTTGTTCCACTGCAATCGCATCGAAATTTTAGATATTATAGAACTCGTTTGGACAATTTCTGAGACTGTTCAAATTTTGGGCTATTTTTGGATTTTAAATCGTCCCACACAACCACTAAATTATCTTATGTTATTTAAATTAAATTTATGATGTGAATAGAAATCGGTTGGTTGATATTTGATATATTGAAATTGTCATTTCAGTTAAATCTGACTTTTATTGAATTTAATTGCCATTAATTTAATATTAAATTTTAAATTGCCAGTTAATACATGTTATTGATAATCAGTCACTTGTTATTGTTAATGATTGGTTTGAATTATGATTGTAGTGGATGGTTAATTATTGATATTGGATGCCTGAATGTTATAATATAGTGTTATAACACTGCAAGTTCCCTTAGTATATTATTAGGAAAATCACTGTGGGTTGAAATGATACATGCCCAAACTATCTATATATCAGGGAAAATCATTATGGGTTGAAATAATAAACCCGAGCGATTTTATGGATTTTGAAATTTAACTTGGGATTGCGGGTTGAAATGATATATACCCGTAAATTTTTAAATTTTTACGGGTTGAAATGATATATATCCGTTCACTTGACCATAGAGCAGAAAATTATATACGGACACCGGGTTGGTTAAATTAAATGATTTTTAAATCCTTATATTTTTAGATTCAGTTAAATAATATTTTTAAATGAAGTTTTACTTATATAAACTAAACTATTTTCAATATCTAAGATTTAGATGTTAAACTGGAAATTTGTTTAAGGGAATTGTTAAAGGATTAAATAGAAATTTCAAAGCTGAATTTTGAAATATAATTGAAATTTATCGAAATTGAGTTATTGAATTGTTTGAATAGTTAAACTTTGAAATCTATGAATTTTAAGTGCTTTAAAATTGTAGTTCAAACTTGAATTTGAAATAGATTTAAATTGAATGATTTTGGAATTTTTATTGAAAGAAAAATTAGTTTGTTGGAAATTTGGATACGGCCTAGATTTGTAGAAATGAAAGAAATAGTTTAATTTGATATTAATTTCAAATTAATTATTTTATTGTAAATTATTTAAAAATATATTATTTTAAGTTCAGGTTTATTTAGATTTTAAACTATTTACTAAAATAAACCATTTCCAATAATTAAACTATTTTATATTAAACGATTAAACTGTATTAAATCTATTTTAAACTATTTTAACCTATTTTAAACTATTTAACTATTTTTATCTATATTTAAACTAATTTAATCTATTTTAAAAAATTTAAACTATTTTAAAATTTAAACTATTTAAAACTATTTTAATCTATTTTAAACCATTTAAACTATTCTAAAGTATTCTAACTATATTTAACTATTTTAAAAACTATTTAAACAATTTATGAGTATCTAAACTATTTTCTAAATTTCAAACTGTGTAAAATTGAAGTGTTTATATTTAAATCCTTGATTTAAAAGCGAATTTGGTTAAATGATGTTCTAATCTAAGTGGGAATTTGAAATGATATTTTCTAGTGAAATGACATATTTAAGTAAATATGATGATTTTGAAATGAGATTTAACCTATTTTATTGATATGATTTTGAAAGTGAATATGATTACGACAGTTCATATTTCGAAAGTGATATGGTTTAAACTGAACATGATATTTTGATATCAATATGAATGGTCTTAGAAATGTAAAAGAACCATCTGGTGTGAAATAAGTGTTTTTTGTTAAAAACCCCTGGATCGGATATTATCATACTCTCTACCAATACCAAAAACCACTTTAACAAATTTGTATGTGGTGGAGATTCCGGAATGCAGTAGGATGGTTTAGCGATCATTTTTGTATGAGGTATTTACGTAGCCCATACTCCCAAGAGTTAGCTTGATGGGGCTATAACAGGAGCCATGCAGGCCAAGTGAGGTTGCTTCTCCTATTGGGCACATTTCTTCGATACCATATTATGACTTTGTGACTGATTTGGTGGCCACCCCTCGATTTGATTATGGAAGTGTTTTCCAAGGTGGACGGTAGTAGCTGCTATCTGTTACCACCAGTCTGTATCCGCAGAACGGTAGTATCCCACCCTGGACATTGCCTCGCATGCCTTGTCATATGCCTTAACATACCTTCTATGAGTTTGGTTTGTAACATACCTATGTAGTGCCCTATGGTAGCCCTCCAGTTTATGGAGGAATTATGGTACTATATGGACTACGGGAATATATAAAAATGTGTTAAGGAGGATATAGGTAACGCCATAACGGTATTTTAATACTTTACTTTACTATAGACATTATTATAATAGCGTATTGTACTATGTATGTAGATAGTTTAACAGATCCTTAAAAGATGGAAATCTCGAACATCTCTTAAGATATTGCACTCACGTTGACACTGGATAGACGATGTCAAATATCGTAAACATCTCCGATGTCGTTGCACTCATATTTATTTACTATGGATTTAACTTACATAAGATCTTTTATTTCTGACTCGAGTGTTTTATCTTTCATTACGCTCGGGTCAGTCTGAGCTTTTTAGTGTATCGAGGACCACTTTTCTGGAGGACAAAGACGAAGATTTAGTGCTATTATTATTTATTATATTTATCCCACTGCATCATTTTGTTCCGCTGCATTTTATTTATTTCTGTTGTATGTAACTCTGATCTGCATTGTAAAAGTATAATCATATGTATTATTTATAAACAACTTCATGAACTGTTATTTGATTTTTATATTTTGTCATTTTGCTATGAGATTCTGCGTTTGTTTTTCTTTCTCTTCTTTTTTTCTTATTTACCCCACAACAAACCTCCCTTTTGAATGGTTTGAGTTTGACAAGTGTGTTTTATTGGCAATTTGGACCATCCAAAAGGAAGAGTCATTTCATTTGGTATCAGAGCCAGGTTTAGCGATAACCTTAGCTTTGTGGGGTCTGACTCATTAGAGATAGGGTAGTAATACCCAAGAACGAGTCTGTCTGAGTGAATATAATATATATGTATATATACGAGAGAGAGAGTGTACTTGTTAGTGTTATAAAATGTTTTATATTGTGCTAATTTGTTCTGTTTAGTATTTATAAATTCTGGTCGGTACATGGGATGCTATGGAATCGATTGAGATTTCTAAATACTAAATAGGGCAGACCAACACAATATTGTTTTGAAATATAGGTAAATGAAATAATTTTACCTAGTATTATATTTTTTATATAAAAGAATAAATTTTATAAATGGATATGTTGTATTTGATATGATTTTTTGATAGGAGTGAAATTTAATAGATATTGAATTGTAAAATAGTATTTACAAGTAAAGTAAATAAGAACTGAAATTTGAGGACTTAATTTTCGGGCCATGAAATTTGTTTCAAAGGATTTTGAATATAGTATTGGTATTATTTGGAAGTATTTTCAGATAGAAATATTTTCAATGCGATTTAAAAGAAATGTTTTAAAAGAAATTTTAAAGGAAATAAGATCACTACTCCCTTATGTTGCTGGAAAATAAGTTTGGTGACGAGTGCACGTATAATCGAAGTTCATTTTTGAGTTTCAAAGTAGGAAAACTGCTGTATAGTTTTACTACAAATTTGTTTTGATAACGAATCTTAAATTTTGATTTCTAATATGACTGGATGTATAAATTATAAGTGTATATATATATTATTTTAAATGATTTGAAATATAACCCAAAGTTTAATTCTTAAAACTTTATGACAATTAGTAGCTTTCAATTATTGTAATGAATGAAATATTGACTTTATTAATAACTGGAAACTACTAAAGTGAGAGAGAAATGAGAAAATAGATGCTAAGTGATTATTAATGATATATATAATAAATTAGAAATCTGTAACTTGTAAATATGAAAATTAAGAAGATGTAATTATTGAACATTTTTAACTAAAATGAATAAGGTAAACTTGAGTAACATTCTGTTGCATTCTTAAAACATATATATAACTTACCAGAAATGTTAAAAAAGTTGTAATGTTAAATAGGAAGATGTAATCGAATATTATACAAGTAAAACTTAGGGTACTTTTGGCACAGGCCCTTATTAAGTTTCAAAATTCACGAAAAGTACTTCACTAAATTTCAATGTAAATTAGGTCCCTGTTTTTTATTCACGATTATTGCAGAGCACGATGCAACTTTTCATAAAAGTTGCTGACATTTACGCAACTTTTTTGTACACTGTGAACATAGTGTATGAAAGTTGCTGAAATATCAGCACTTATTTATAAAAGTTGCTGACATTTCAGCATCATTAATGTACACCGTGAAAATAGTTTATGAAAGTTGCTAAAATATCAGCACTTATTTATAAAAGTTGCTGACATTTCAGCAATAATTTTCTTCATTTCTAGAAAACAGGGACCTGATTTACAATGAAACTTTAATAGAGAAAGTTGTTGAAATATCAGCACTTATTTATAAAAGTTGCTGACATTTCAGCAATAATTTTCTTCGTTTCCAGAAATCAGGAACCTGATTTACAATGAAACTTTGACAGGGACCCACTTTACAATATGAAAGTATGATAGGGATGCCTCCCTAATTTCCACTAAAACTTATGTAATGAAAATATTCAATGGGATTATGCCTGTAAATAAGAATTCTGATGTTATAAGAATATTATAAACTTAAGTTAATAATTTGAAGTGCTACTAATTAAATTTAATAAAAGGTGAATACTGTAAGTAAATGATTATAAACTTAAAATAATGTTTGAAGCTAGTTATAAATAAAGAAATAGTAAAAGTGAAGATTATATATGAAAGAAATAAATGTAAAAAGGAAATAAATAATAATGGTGAATTAAATTTTGCAAAGAGACTTACACAATATTTCAAGAATTGATTACGGATGATCTAAATAACTGAATGGAAATGACCTATGTTAGTTAAGAAGTGTATGAATAGATGAAACTGAAGAATAATAAATAATGTGAAAGAAGATTTATAAGAATGAACTTAAACGATAGAAATTATTGTTTGTTTTGGTTTATGGGATGGTCGAGAAAGGATACTTCTAACTATATAAAGATGTATAAATAATCTATTAAGTTTTATCTAAGACTGTTGAGTGTATGGTATAATTAGTAGTTTATTTATCATTTTATACGATTAAAAATTTATGAACCTGAACAAACCATTTATTTTGATTGCTATGTATGGATGGTTGATTACTTTTGCTGCATGTAATGATTGTATGGTTTTGTTTGCAAGTGACAATTGTATGTTGTGATGATTTGTTTTGTCATTAATTGAAACAACTTAAATATTTATCGTTTTACATAATTCTAACTCTTTGGATTATATAAATGAAATACAAGTTTATGGAAGCAATATATACTGCTTTTGGTTTCATAAATAAGCGTTGATTGCCCGACAAATAGGTACGTTCTCGGATTACGGTATTATAGCGATAATATACTGTTTTCCCCATGGTTTGGGATATTTTGTCTCGAAATATGATATATATATATATGGTAATTATTGATATTTTTATTTTCTGAACCTCTCCGTACAAAGGAGACTCCGATGAAATTTTTCGTGAAATTTTGACTTAGAAAATGTTGTGAAAGTGGAAGTATTTTCAAAACTTTTGTTGAACTTGAATATGAAAGGATTTAATTGTTTATAAATTGATATATTTTATTTAAATTATTTGATTATGTAAATTGATTATTTATAAATTGAACACTTTGAATAAAATGTATTAATTCCTTAGTTTTTTCTTTTTCATTTTCGAGGACAAAAAGTTTTGAGTGAGGGAGAGTGTAATATATTAGTTCATTCTTTTCCCTTTTCGAGGACAGAAAGTTTTAAGTGAGGGAGAGTGTAACGATCCGTGATTTTCGATAATTAAATTTATTAATTAAATATGTTTTAAATTTTAGTGTTGTGAAAAATGTAAAAATTTAAGATTTAATAATGAGGAAAATAACTAGAATGAATGTAATAATGTTAATCTAAGGTAATTGATAACTACTTTAATGTAATTTCAAGTAATTGAAATGATTGTAAAGTTATAATTAGTTATAGATTGTAAATAAGGAAATAAACCAAATGTTGTAAAAAGAAGAGAAATTATACTTAAGTAATTGAAATTTGGTAATATAGAATGGTTAATCAGTATGTGAATTGATTATCTTAGCTTGTAAGCAATAAACATAGAAATATGTTTGAATTGGTAAGTTGTAACAATGGTTTAATTACAAATTCACTATTTAATTAGTTGAAATAAATTGTAAATCAATTGAAATTAATATGATTAAATGTTGTAGTTAATGTGAATTAAGATGGTAATTGTAGAAGATTGATGTAATAAAATGTAAACAAATGTTAAGTATATCCGTGAAGTGATAGTTGATTGAATAATAAGATTGAAATCAAGATAAATGAATTTGTTAGAATTTAAATTATAATTTAATGAATTTATTTCAGTTATAATTGAGCACTCTAAATTGTGCAATGTTTAATATTGAAATGGACATGGAATTTGTTTTAAAAGATTATAAATGTCTAGGTAATAAAAAATGACAAAAATTGTTAACTTTAAATTTAAATCTAAAAGGTGATTTAATCAATTTAATAATAATTTATTTAATTAACGTGAAAATAGCCATTTTTACCATTGTCTCGGATTTCGAAGAAACCACTTTGATAACATCCATAACAGTGAATTATTGTAAGATTTCAAGTTTCACAGCGATCGGACTTGTTGTTTGATTATACAGGCTCGAAACGTGCAGAAATCAATTAATTGAAATTCAATTTGAAATCAACTGATTTTAAATGCTAAATTCTTGGTACAATGGAATTAGGACTTGAATCCTTTCCATTGGATTTAAAAATATTTAAAACATTTATTTCAATATATTGGATGTTCCACTTTCGTTTCGGAAGCGAAATGGGCTTTTCGGGTCGTTATTTTCATTCCAAACCGATTCGATATGATCATCCTTCTTATCGGGCCTTGCTTACATAAATAGATTCTTCTAAACCCTAGCAACCTTTCTATTTCTTACTACAGTGAGTACAACTACATTTGTCTATTTCTCCTTCTCAAATGGCAGAAACCCTGATTCCTATATTCGATTGCAAATCAAAATCAAATTGGAAAATTAAAATTCCTCAAACTATGTCATATTAGGGGTTTTTAGGCTTAAGGAAAAAGTTGAAAAAAAAAATAAGTCTCGGGGACAGCAAGTTTGTTTTTTAGGTTAAAGGATACTTTCTAATACAAATCACAGAATGATAGTTGTAACTATCATTTTATGTTTAAACTATAAAGTGTCATTTAAACTGAAAAGCAAACTTGTTGTCCCTGAGACTAATTTTTTTTAAACTTCTTCCATGTGCCCATTTTCCTGGTCATATTATATATCGTTGGAAGGATCTCGATGAGAAAAACCCAAATCTGCTGTTTATTTTGCAATCAGGTTTTGGTTTGTCTGAAATTGGCCAAAACATTCTCGGCCATCTGTTTTGTGGTTGATGAATGGCGGTGGATCGTCGATTCTGGGATACTGTCATGTGGAGATGGACGGGGAAAGCGCATCAGCATGGTTTGTTTGGCAAAATGATGGTCAGATTGCCTCGAAAAATTCAAATAGGGTTACAAATATAAGGCAATGGCTGGGTAGATTTCATCTCTGATTGATGATTTGTGGGCAATCATTCGCTGTCGCGTGGCCGTAGGGGAGGCCGATGCTTCGTTCGATGAAGTCTATGGTCATGGTCGCGTTTGTCATGGCGGTGCGATAGGGTAGCAGCGTGGTCGAGGGTTGAACTAGCTAGGGTTTTGCATGTGTGCTGTGCATTATGTGAATGAAGGTGATGTGGCAATGTATTTATTTATTTTATAATATAAATCGAATATCTTCTAATCCTAATAACTTTTGCATATGAGGTCAGATTTGTGCGCGGTTTGTTCTAGTACGACGTATCGAAATTTCGAACATTATGGAACTAGTTTGGACAAATTCTGAGATTGATAAAATTTTAGGCTATTTTTGGATTTTAAATCATTGGAAATTCAAAGGTGAGTGTGTTAATCCATACATAACTACTAAATTATCTTATGTTAGTTAAACTGAATTTATGATGTGATTAGAAATCGATTGGTTGAAGTTTGGTATATTGAAATTGTCATTCTAGTTAAATTTGACTTTTATTGAATTTAATCGCAATTTTAAATTTCTAGTTAATACCTGTTATCGATAGTCAGTCACTTGTTATTGTTATTGATTGGTTTGAATGACGATCGTGCTGGATGTTAATTGTTGATATTGGATGATTTAATGTTATATTATATAGTGTTATAACACTACAAGTTCCCTTTGTTTATGTTAGGAAAATCACTATGGGATGAAATGATACATACCCGAACGATCTATAGATTAGGAAAAATCATTATGGGTTGAAATGATAAACCCGAGCGAATTTATGGATTTTGAAATTTTTCTCGCAATTGCGGATTGAAATGATATATGCTCGGAAATTTTAAAATTTTTGCGGGTTGAAATGATATATATATATATATATATATATATATATATATCCATATCACTTGACTAAGGGTAGAAAATTATACACGGACAATGGTTGGTTAAATTAAATGATTTTTAAATCTTTAAATTTTTGAATTAATCTAAATGATATTTTGAAATGAAGTTTGACTTGTATAAACTGAATTATTTTCAAAATCTAAGCTTTAAATGCTAAAATGGAAATTAGTTTAAGGGAATTGTTAAAGGAATTTAAATTGAAATTTCAAAGTTGAATTTTGAAACACGATTGAAATTTATCAAAATTGAGCTATTGAAGTGTTTGAATATTTAAACTTTAAAAATTATGAATTTGAAGTGCTTTAAAATTGTAGTTTAAACATGATTTTGAAATTAAGATAAATTTAAATGATTTTGGAATTTGTATTGAAAGAAATTTTGTTTGTTGAAAATCTGGATACATTCCAAATTTGCGGAAATGGAAAAACGGTTTAATTTGATATTAATTTCAAATTAATTATTTTAATGTAATATTTAAATATATATTATTTTAAATTCAAGTTTATTTAGATTTTCAAACTATTTACTAGATAAACCACTTCCAACAATCAATCTATTTTATATTAAATTATTAAACTGCATTAAATCTATTTTAATCTTTTTTAACCCATTTTAAACTATTTAACTAATTTAATATATATTTAAACTAATTTAATCTACTTTACACTATTCAAACTATTCTAAAATTTAAATTATTTTAACTATTTAGAACTATTTTAATCTATTTTAAATTATTTTAGACCATTTAAACTATTCTAAAGTATTTAAACTATTTTTAAAACCATTTAAACAATTTATGATTACCTAAACTATTTTCTAAATTTCAGACTGTGTAAAGTTGAAGTGTTTATATTTAAATACTTGATTTAAAAGAGAATATGGTTAAATGATGTTATAACCTAAGTTGGGGTTTGAAATGATATTTTCCAGTGAAATGACATATTTGAGTAAATATGATAATTCTGAATTAAGGATTTAACCTATTTTGTTGATATGATTTCGAAAATGAATATGATTTGGAAAGCGATATTGTTTAAACTGAATACGATATTTTGATATCAATATGAAATGGTATTGGAAATGTAAAAGAACCATCCGGTATGAAATGAGCATTTGGTTGTTAAAGAGACCGCGATCGGATATTGTCATACTCTCTGTTAATATCGAAAACCACTTTAACAACCGTGTACGTGGTGGAGATTCGAAAATGAAGTAGGATGGTTTGGCGAACGATTCTGTATTAGGTATTTACGTAGCCCTTACTCCCGCAAGTCCGCTTGCTGTGGCTAAAACAGGAGCCAAGCCGGGCCAAGTAAGGTCGCTCCTCCTATCGGGCTCATTTCTTCCATACCATATTATGAAATTTTGATTGATTTGGTGGCCACCTCTCGATTTGATTATGAGAGTGTGTTCCAAGGTGGGCGGTAGTATCTTCTTTCCATTACCACTAGTCTGGATCCGCAAAAGCGAAGTATCCTGCCCCGAGAATTGCATCGTGTGCCTTGTTACATGCCTTATCGCGCCTTCTACGAGTTTGATTTATACCATACCTATGGAGTGCCCTCTGACAACCATCTAGTTTATGGAGGAATTACGGTAGTGTATAGACTACAAGAATATATAAAAATGTGTTAATGGGGATATAGGTAACGTCTTGATGATATTTTAATACTTCACTTTAGAAACTATTATAATAGCGTACTCTACTATGTATGTAGATAGTTTCACGGATCCTTAAGAGATAGAAATCCAAAACATCTCTTAAGTTATTGCACTCATGCTGGCACTGGATGGGAGATTTCAAATCCCGTAAACATCTCTAATGTCGTTACACTCATATTTATTTACTGTTGGTTTAACTTACATAAGACCTTTAGTTCTGACTCGAGTGGTTTGTCTTTTCATTACGATCGGGTCAGTCTGAGCTTTTTAGTGTATCGAAAACTGCTTTTCTGGAGGACGAAGACGAAGATTTAGTGCCATTATTATTTATTATATTTATTCCATGACATCATGTTGTTCCGCTGCATTTTTTTATTTCTGTTGTATGTAACTCTGATCAGTATTGTAAAAGTGTAATCAAATATTATTTGTAAACAGCTTCATTAACTGTTATTTCATTTTTATTTTTTTCATAATGCTGTGAGATTTTGTGTTTTTTTTTCTTTCTCTTCTTTTTTTCTTATTTACCCTATAACTATCCTCCATTTTAAATGGTTTGTGTTTGAGATATGTGTTTTGTTGGTAATTTGAGCCATCCAAAAAGGTAGGTCATTACAATATAGGACAAACTCCTTATTTTATTCTCCAAACCCTAAATGAAACCCTAGCTGGCAAATTCAAAAACAATCCATCCAAAGACCAATATTTCTCCAACCACCAGAGGCCCATTTCAGGCGAAGGTTCTGACTACAATATTGTCCCGCTTGATGAGATGACTAGCTTGGACAGTGGGATCGATGTATGGTCGACGACGGTGAAAATCTCTCTATTTGAACGTGGTCATTAAGGCTTTCGGTAAATGGATTTTTTCTCTAACGATAGGTGATGGTGGAGGCCGAGGTTGATGGCGATGGAAGCGAGGGAGGAAGATTATCCTTTTGGTGGATTGTGCTAGCACGACATCACATATGGCAGTAGTGGTGGGTGAAAACATAGAGATGTTGGGTTTTCGATGTATGCAGCCTAGCTTGTTGACGAAGATAATTAGAGTTTAACAAGGTGGATTAAGGAATTATTAATGTAATATTCAATTATATTACTTAGTTCGTAAAAATTACAAAATCAATATCTCGTCCATACAAGGTCCAAATCTAACATGGTCAGTCGTGTTGGATTCGTAATGATGTCAACTATATTTCGGAATTGGATTGGTTAAGATTGAAGCGATTTTAATTTTTGATTTAAGACAGAACTAGAACGCAGAAGCGATAACTAGAATTTTGTTGAGTTAAATTCACCTCTTCGGATAAATCATTATATTATATAACAGATGAAATACTACTATTTGTGTTTGGCTGGAATTATTGGCTGATTGGTTACGATATCTACTTTGAAAAGCAATTAGAATTTAAAATCAAAATACAGGAAATTTTGTAGAGAAATCCGAATTTCTCAAAATTATTATTATTAATTTCCATTTGAATTACTATTATATTAATTTGGTTATAATCATGTTAAATAGATTGTTAAATGCTGAAATTTAACTATGTGGCCATATTGGATATAATACCGACACTTGTGAAAAGTCAAACCTTTTTAGTTGAAAAGGATAGTATTTGTTAAATGCTATAGTAACTGTTAACCTTAATATGTTATTTTGAAAATATTGTTAAGTAATGTTTGATTTCGAAATGGTTTATGATTTGGAAAATGATTTAAAATTTTCTTGGCGTCTTTTATGATATTTTATTTGAATTGGATTTTGAACTCCGTTGTTTTACTCCATCCTTTTGTTAGTCTTTCATTATTATTTAATAATGTTTAAAGTTGCTTAACTATTGTTTAAAAATGTTTTAGAAGTTATTTATTTATATTTAATATTTTTTAATAGTTATTGATTTATATTTGATATTATGAAAGTTATTCATTTAAATAATTAATGCTGTTTGAAGAGAACTAATAATAATTATTTATTAATAATGTTGTTGAATTAATAATTATTATTGATTAAAAATGTTTTGGAAGTAAATTATTATTTATTATAATAATGTTTAAAGATTATTTATTACCGTTTTATTAATAATTTGGAAGTATTAATTATTATATTTATATTGTTTCAAAGTTATCAATTATTATATTAATTTAGTGTTTTGAAGTAAAATATTTATTTTATTAATGATGTATTTAAAGGAAAATTGATTATGTTACTAATGTTCTTGAAAAACAAATTTATTATTTATTTATAATGTTTAAAGTTAATCAATTTAGCTGATTGTTTTGTATTGATGAATAATGAATTGATTTATAAAAATAATCTCATTTAGTAAAAGAGTTTACAAATGAAAATGAGGTTTTAGATTTATAAAGGATTTTAAGAAGAATTTATAAAGGATTTTATAAAGGATTTTTATTATGGAGTTCTATAAAGGAAAAGAGTTTTATAAATTGTTTGAGGAATTTATAAAAGAATTTTATAAATTGTTTTAGAGATTTGTAAAAGATTTTTTATAAATGATTGTGGATATTTATACAAGAAGCTTTATAAATGATTTAGGGTACCATAAATAAAATTGGAGATTTATTAAGAGTTCTATGAATGGATTTTGGAATTTTAGTAAAGGAGATGTTTATAAATGTAAGAGATTTATTATAAAGGATTTATTGAAGAAATTTATAAAAGGAACTAAGATTGGATTTCCCAAATTGACCTTCTTAATTTTGATGATGTGAACTTTCGTTCAATGCTTAACACTGAAGGAATAGTGTTTGTGTTTATCCTTATCTCCATTTCTTTTTAAAAAATATCTGTTTTAGTCCTTTTGATATGATTTTGAAATAAAAAATCTTTCATAATGTTTTGTGAATATACTAATACCATTGATATAAGTATACGAATACATTTTCATATGGATATTTTTCCAAGTATTGAAAGGAGTATAAAGGATTTGTGAAAATATCTTTGTAAAAGTAATTTGATACAAGTATTTACAAAATGGTGTCAATTAATAAAGTATTAATTAAAGTGGTTAGTGGTTGCTTATGTGCTTAACCAATGTTGGTTTCCAAATAAATCCATGATTTGATAGTTGCTTTTATTTGATAGTTAATTAACCACTATCAAACTTGGCCAATTTTAAACTATCATGTTAGTTCCTGAGATGATGGTTTTGATGACAACAACCACAGGACTTGTTATGAAATATATACTAATATTCTAGTCTAGATGTATATGTATATGCAGGATGTGTGTGTGTGTGCAGGTAGGAAGAATGAAGACTGTACAGTATAAAGATTCAAGACTGAGTATAGAGATTCAAGACCGAGGAATTCAACACTGAAGACTCATGAGTATTAATAGTTCAAGATGTCAAGATTATCAAGAGTTCAAGAGTTAAAGATATCAAGATAAGTAATAGAGTCTAGATTAATGTTAAAACTTCATTGGAAAGCATTGAATAACCTAACACTCCTAACAATCCATCCAACAAAACACTTCTCAAAACCAAAAGATTATCGTGGAAAACCAATGGATTCTCAAAAGATCCGTTAGTAAAAAGTTGGACAAAATTTCCACCAAAATGAACATGTTCTTTGGGAGTGAGTCGCAAGCTTGGATTATCATCATCTTCATCGTCCTCTAACTAATAGTAGTTTCACTTCATGTCGTATTAGTTTGTATCTCTCTTTAGTTAATATTATGTATCATTTATGTAATATTAACTAAATTTATCAATGAAAATCTTTTAATTCTAATTATTAGCTCTAAAATATCTCTGGAATGCTTTTATTACATTATATAAGTTTATATATATAGATTTGTACATAATATAAAGAAACAAAGCAAATTGCCAAAACAAACAGGGGCATGTCGACATCCCCTTGCCCCCATGTCGACTAATAATGGCCAGAAAATTGTTTTTGTTTTGAAATTAAAATTGACATAACTAGCTTCTGTCTTTTCATTTCAAATGACTTTCTAACTATTTAAATACCTGTTTCTTCTAGAAAAATGCATATTTTCAATTCTCCTTATTTTTTGTTGAATTTCTTTATATTATATATAAAAAATGGCCTCTCCTATTCATAATCTAAGTGAGAATCTTGAAGAAACTCTCAAATCTTTCAAGAACATACTTACTTTTATCCTTTGCAATCAACGACCCTTAGAATTAAGCCAAATGCAGATGATAAAAGAACAAGAAAGGCACTTTGATGCCATTCGTTAGATGATCTCAACCCTCAACAAAGAAGAACTCGAAGTGAATCCAGTAGTAACTCTGAACAAAGATAATGAAGAATGGAATGCTATAAAAACATATCCTATTCTTAGTGAAGATGGATGGGTTGAAGTTCCAAGAAATGTTTTATTTAACATATGTGGTTTGATTTACTTTGATTTGGTTTGAATTGTTTGGTTTGATTTAATTTGTTTTGATTAAGTATGGTTTGGATTGATTTGAATATTGTGTGGTGTGATTTGATAAAAACATGATGTATATTATGATTCATTATATTTAAAATTTTCTTATCTCTCACATTTACCTTACTATATTTTACTCATATTATTATCTGTCTCATTTACATTCTAGTATACTATATTAGTATACTATGCTATAGTATTAGATTTAGAGGGAGTTATGAAGTTTAGGATTAGTTTTTGTTGATGATAAAGGGGGAGAATTATAAAATAGGTTATATAGGCTAAGATTAAGGGGGAGTTGTTGGAATAAGAGGGTAGTCAAAGTAGAATCAAAGTGTGTAGAAGATTTTATAAACAAAGGTTGTCATCATCAAAAAGGGGGAGATTGTTAGTTCCTGAGAAGATGGTTTTAATGACAACAACCTTAGGACTTGTTATAAAATATATATATATACACACACACACACACTAATATTCATGTCTAGATATATATGTATATGCAAGATATATATACATATATATATATATATGCAAGTACTAAGAATGAAACTGTACGGTATAAAGATTCAAGATTGAGTATAGAGATTCAAGACTGATGAATTTAAGACTGAAGAAATCAAGACTAAAGACTCATGAGTATCAAGAGTTCGAGACATCAAGATTATCAAAAGTTCAAGAGTCCAAGATATCAAGATAAGTAATAGAGTCTAGATTTATATTAAAACTTCATAATAGCATTAAAAAATTATTCGAATTTTAATTATGAAATGGAATCCACCTACTCGCTTTAATAGTGGGATGGAATCCACGACCTCTTCAGTGGGATGGAATCCATGACCTTCTCTAGTGGAATGGAATCCACAAAATTTTCAAAATGATTTATTTTTAAGATTGTTTTCAAAACTATCTTTTTAAAACTTATCTCTCTGGGTTTAAATATTATAGCCTTAACCTTTTTTTTTCAAAATCATTTATAGTTTTTAAACCTCCTGGTTTTAATGGTTTTAGCTTTAATCTCAAAATATTTATAGTAAACTTTTATTTCTTTTACATTATAGATTATATATTTTTAAGATTACTTTTTAAATCTTTTTTATAAGTTTAAACTATATTCAAAATGGTTTACAAAGATTAGAAATTGCTTTGACAAGTTTTAGAATAGAAATCATTTTTAAGCAAAATTAATTTCAAAATTCACATTGGCAGGTCGACATCCCTTATCCTCCCATGTCGACATGGTGACCGTAGAATTCAAATTTTTTCAAAAGAAGTGTCTATTCATCATAACCTTTCGAATGGACATTATTGTTGTTCTCCTATAAATACCAGTTGTTTTTAACTAATTTTAAGTTAGTTTTTCTTCATTTCTTCACCTCTTCTTCTCCATTCAAAAATTCTCTTATATTTTAACAAAACTTTGCTGAAATTCTAAGTGAATTAAACTCGATCATCTCTAGTTCGATTCTCTATCACTCTTGCTTAGAGATCTCAGGGATATTCAGAGTTATAGGATCATTTGTAATCAAAGATCGAAGTGTATCGATTCTGTCTCTATCAAATTGTAATTGGAAATAGTGTGATTATGGCCCACAAATCAATTTGGTGTGATTATAGCCCGTAAATCAATTAACCGATCTAGTGGCCTGGTTAAATAAGGAGAGTTTACCCTGGACTCGGAGACATGAGGGTGTATCTCATAGCCGTGAAATCAAGGTTGTAATATCGACATTATATTTGAAAAGAAATATACATAAGAAATTGTGTAGGACTGGATGTAGGGTAAGTCCAAAAATCAATCTAAAATTTTGACATGTTCTTTTCTTTACTGCTTTAATTTAGTATTTGCATCTGTGACTGATTCTATGATTGTTTCCATGTTTATGAATTGCGTTTGTTTGAATTTAATTTGAAAAGATTTCAAAAAGATTCATAAAATTAATTAAGCACTATTCACCTCCCTTTAGTGTTAATTATGCCTTAAAATCTATAATCCGCATTTCCAACATATCATTGTTGACACGAGGATATCAGGATAAGATATGTTATCCGAAAATCACTTCGAACTAGCATAAATGTTCGAATGGATGACATCTTGAGATGATGTTTTCAAAGATGGAATTCTTTGAAGGGCAAGGGATACTTGGTACTAATCCTGAGGTTGATTCCAAAATGGATGCGTGCCTTTAATTTTGTTCATACCTAGAATGAACTTGTATGGATGAATGCTTGCGTTGCATTTCTGCCTATAGTGTAGTGTTAACATTTCATGTAGGAATTGCATGGAGGAATAAGGTAATCGTTATCTCACGAGCCTTACTCAATACATGACTAAAGCAGGGACATACAGCAGGGCTATGTGGGCCTCTCCTATTAGGGTGTAATCATTGCCTAATCTAGAGCGATATCTATGATTTTATGTATACCTCGGGCCCGGTATGGTTGTTTGATCTCAACCAATGGGTGATCATGGTCGGCTCTATCTAGTAAGGGGTAGGGACGGTCCTGAGTAGCAGAGATGCAATGTGTTATAGCCTCCAATACATTTTATCTAGAGGTGTGCTGATTCAGTGGGTAGAGGTGGGTAAACCCTCATCCATTCATAGTTGGAATCCATTTTACAATACGAGCCTTTGGAATTGATAGTATACCTATTATGTCGGAATTTAATTAATGTAACAATTTCGGGTACGATTCAATATTTACTTTAAACCCTAGAACATTATTATGCTATCAGAAGATTTCCTATGAAATAGTTTGATTATCGTAATGCAAAAACTCATCTGCGTTTATTTGCAGAGTGGTCTTCGAGATTATGTTAAAAAAAATTATAGCACTAAAATTCATTTGAGGTGTATTTCTCACGATGGTTTACCTGACTTATCGGGGTGTTATTTTCTAACATTGCTTGGGTCAGACCATGCATATTTTCTCTGATTTTGATGTATGTTTATTACAATTTTCTTTTTTAAATATTTGTTGTATATTATATATTACTCAACATGATGTGAGATTCTGTTTTTCCATTTCTTTCTTTTTACCTAACAATCTGTCTTTTTGATACTTGGATGCTCGGCACATGAATAATGAAGATGTATTAGTGTTAACTTTTAAGGATCGAAAGGGTAGGTCATTACAGTTGCCATCAAAGCTTAAGTTGAGCGAACACGTAGGCTTTGGTAGGGTAAACCCATTATATTTATGATTAGTAATGCCTTAGAATGAGTAAATCATTAGAGATAGAGTTAGTAATACCCTAGAATGAGTAATTTATTGGAGATAGGGTCAATAACACCCTATACTGAGTTAAGTGTATTATATATATATATATGTATATATATATATATAAGCGTGTATTTGCTAGTGATTATAAAAATGTTTTACATTGTCCTGATTTATCTATTGAGTGGTATATAAATTCTGATCAAGATGTGGGATGCCACGGTATTGATAGGGGTTTCTAAACACTTGAACAAGGAAAACCTACATATAATTGTTTTGAAATTTGTAAACATAATAATTTTACCAAGATTTTATATTTCATATATAAAAGAATAATTTTAATAAAATCAATATAGTTATTTATGATGTGTTTGTTCATTTAGAAATGATAATATTCAAATATCATCATTTATTGTTTGATTAGTCATTCTCACCCAGTTAGGAGCATTGGCTATGGTTTGTTGATTTATAAGTAATTTACATTCTTAGTGCATGGGTTGGGTAGATAGTAATTTATGGAAATGTTGAAACAAACACCTTGTGAATTCCGTTTCATAATTTGACAATAAGGTGTTCGGTGATAATGTTGGGTTAACAATTAATTTTTACAAAAAAATTTATTATAATTTAAAAAAATAACAATTATGAAATGGTTTTATATAATAAAGTGAAATATATTAAGTATAATTTATAAATGTAGTTTATAAATTAAAAGGATTTAAACTAGGAATTTGAGAACTGAAACACAAATGTTTTTGAAATTTGTTTTTCAAAGCTTTGAAGGAAAATAAAAATAGTAATATTAGAAAGAATATTTGGAATGGGAGTATTTTTTGAATGATTTTAAAGAAGATAGAAAGCACTGAATTCACTTCGGTCACTGAAAAATAATTCTGATAATGACTGGAGCATTATATGTGTTCATTTTTGAGTTTCTAAGTGAGGGATTTCTACCATGGTATTTTGCTATAGGGTTTGTTGGATAAATTTTTTTTTTGAATTCCAAAAGTATGGTATGATATATGAAAAAAGATGCGTATATATTATTTATTTCAAAATAATGTTGAAATAAAATTAGGTGTTTTATGTCTGAAGTTTTCAGTCAAGTTATTATACGGGTGCATATATCCTATACATTAAGGTAGTTTGGTTTTGCATCTCATTTGATATGTTGTTTGGTAATTTTTCATTTATTGAAATGAAATAGAATTTTCGACGATTTGGATAGTCGGGACTTCCACATTTGATATAGAAACCGAAGTTAGGTGTTTTGGTGGATTTATAAGGAAATAATTTTTTGTAACTTATAAATTTAGAAAGATAGTAAATTAAAAAAAAAATTTAAAAATTTGAACATCCTGTCTAAGCAAAACCAATTTGAAATTTGAAATTGTACATACTCTTAGGACGTAGAAGAGTAATATATGAATATGAAACTAAAGTTGTGAAATATTTATACATTTAAGTATTATTTTTTGAGATAGTTTAAAAATGGATTTAGTATGGAATGGAATGTTGTTAAATTATTTTGAATGTGTTTTATAATAAAAGACAATTGGTAAGTTAAGAAACCAATGAATTAAATTTATAGGATATACGTAAATCATTTTATTTGCATAATTAATCTTGACCTAGATTCGAACACATGATTTCAAAGTGATTTACATCGGTTCGAACAATGATCTTTCACTTGATTCCTAATGGCGAACACTTGATACAGATTTTAGATATGATCCTAAAGTTCTCTATCATAGTATATGTCTATGCAAGGAGATGGCGGTTTCTAATCAAGGAACCAACTGCAATCTGCACTAGGGAATTGAGTGAGCGATGCTAGTTTGAAAGTGAAATTTATGTGTTCGAGTTACAGATCAGATTTGATATTATGCATGGATAGCATATGTACATCGTACGGATTTGATAAAAAAATTTGCTACTTATATTAGAAATATAAGTGATATGATTTGATTTGACACGTTGGTTGAGATGATTATTATTTATGGTTTGGCATTCTTGGATTCATGTTATATGATTAATGAGTTGTTATATTGTTTCATTGCCATGTTTATATAAGTAAATTTCAGGTACATTGAAGCATGCTAGCTTGTTGTTTTTGGTTTTATGAGTAGAGTTTGTTGCCCGATAAATAGGTATGTTGTAGATTTAGGGACTTGGATTTGATTGGTGATATTATACCCTTGATATAGGAGGCCAATTATGGGCTTTGTTTTCTTTGTTGGTTTGGGCCATATGTGGCAAGTTGTAGTTTTTGGGATCTAGCCACGCAAAGGAAGTGCTACCGACTTCTTTTGAAAACTTAGGCCATAACTGATAAGAAATCAGAGTAAGGATGTTTAAATATGACAGATAGTCGTAAGAATCAGTGGCAGAGATTTTTGGAACAACCCTGATTGACCTTGTAATTTTAGTGATGATATAGAAAGTTGTCACTATAGATGCAATTGTTGTTACTTACTCATTTCGAGTGTTATATCTCGATTCGGTTGGGACTTCCATGTTGTCAAACATATGCACATGTGGGTATGATAGTGTTTAGGATAGATTAGTATGGAATTTGTTGTTTTGGCATAAGTTAAAGATGATTTTTTATGTCATCAAATATGCTATAGTGTTGGGTGTGTTGCTTAGTCCTTTAGGATTTCGTGGACGAAATCTTTTTCAAGGGCGAGAGTGTAATAATCCATATTTTTAGAGTGCTCTGAATATTTAAAAACTAGGATATTTAAATATTTAATTGGTTGATTTTATAATTGAGCTGAAAATTCCAATTTTTGCTAATGTACTTTTAAGGACTTAGGATTATTTCCATTGGGTACGGATTGTTTAAGTGAGTCAGAATGAGTATAAGCATGGATATATTTTGACTGTTTGATTTGGAGAAGAAGGTCGAGTTTGGTTCGTAAAATCAAGCGACTCAAAAAATTAAATTCTTTATATGTTAGAATTAGGTTTCTAAAAAATTTCCATTGAGTTCGAAATAGGGGTATTTGGCTAGGAACGCCAGTAAGCATGCGTCAATTAGAGTTCTTAATATTATAGGGTGAATAGTGGCAGATATTTGCTTATATATAGGACCTACACCCCTCATTTTATTCCTCAAAACCTAAATGAAACCGTAGCCTCTGAATTTCGAAACCCTCCATCCAAAGACCAATATTTCTTTGGCCACTAGATGACGTTTTAGGTGAAGGTTCCAATTAGAATATTGTTCGACTTGATGAGATGAGTACGTTGATGTATATTGGATGGTAGCAACCAGAATATCTATTTGGATGCCGTCGTTATGGCTTCCGGTAAATGAGTTCATTCTCCGACGATAGCCCATGGTGGAGGTCGAGGTGGGTGGCAATGGAAGTGGGGGAGGCTGAGCTTCCTTCTGGTGGAATGCGATGGTATGACATCTCCTGTGGCGGCGATGGTGGGTGGAAACACGAAGATGTTGGGGTTTTGATATTTGTGGCCTGGGTGGTTAACGAACATAATTAGAGGTTTACAAGATGGATTAAGGAATTAATGATGTAATTAATATTTAATTATATTATTTAATTCGTAACCCTTATAAAATCAATATCTTATTTATACGTGCTCAAATCAAACGCGGTCAGTCGCGTTATATTCATAAGATGTCATCTACATCTTTGAATTGGATTGGTTAAGGTTGGAGCTATTGGAATTTTTCACTAAAATCGAATGTTGACGGAGCCAGAACGCGGAAGAGGTAACTAGAATTTTGGTGAGTTAAGCTAACTTCTTTGGATAAATCTGTATATTATATAATGGATAAAACATTTGTATTTGTGTTTGGTTGAAATTATTGGCCGCTTGTTTAAAATATCTGCTTTGAAAAGTAATTCGCATTTAAAATCAAAATACAGGAAAATTTTAGAGAAATCCATATTTTCAAAATTATGATTATTAACTTTCAGTTATATTCTTGTGGTTTTATTTTAGTTATATTCTATTAAATAGATTGTAAAATGCTGAAGTTTGACTATGTTGCCATATTGGATGTGACACTAACACTTGTGAACAGTTAAATCTTTTTAGTGAATAGGGAAGTAATAGCATTTGTTAAGTTGTATAGTAACTATTGATCTCGATATGGTATATTGGAAATACTGTTAAGTGATGTTTAATTTGGAAATGGTTTTCAATTTGGAAAATGATATATAGTTTATGTCGGGGTTTTCTATGATATTTTATTTGAAAGGGATTTTGAACTCCTCTTTTTACTCCATACTTTTGTTAATCTTTCATTCTTATTTAGTAATGTTTAAAGTTTTTTAACTATTATATAAAAATATTTTAGAAGTTGTTTATTTATATTTAACATTGTTTAAAGATTATTTATTTATATTTAATATTGTGAAAACTTATTTATTTAAATAATTTATTTTGTTTGAAGAGAATTAATAATTATAATTTGTTGATAATGTTGTAGAATTAATAATTATTATTTGTTAAAATCTTTATGGAAGTGAATTATTATATATTATAATAATGTTTAAAGATTAATTATTTTTGTTTTATTAATAATGATTGAAATTATTAATTATTATATTTATAATGTTTTGAAGTTATTAAATATTATCTCTACTACTAATAAAGAAAATTTGTTGAACTAATTTACTTGGTGTCTTTTTGAAATTCCAAAAATACCCTCGCTTTCCATTTACATGTCTATGCTCATACGATTACTACCATATGAAAGAATCTTAAATTTGTATAATTAATGGCTCAAACAAAATATCAACGTATACAATAATACAAACAGCTTGTGTGCAAAGCACGAGCCCATACTAGTATTAATAAAATGTTTTGGAGTAAAATATTTATTTTATTAATGATGTTCTGAAGGAAAATTAATTATGTTAATAGTGTTGTTGTAAAACAAATATATTATTTATTTATGATGTTCAAAGTTAGTCAATTTATCTGATTGATTTTTATTTATAAATAATGAATTGATTCATAAAAGGAATCTTATTTAATAAAAGAGTTTTCTTGAAAGTGGATTTTTGGATATTATAAACAATAAATTTTGTTAACACCTTAAAGCCACAATTAAAGAATAATTAATCCCTTTGAAACACCTTTCTAATGAATCGATAGGGACTATATGTCTTCGAAAGGTTCCTTTCGAGAATGTTAATTGTTGGCAAGAAATCTAGCCAACATTTTGAAGCAATAGTTTAAGAAAGAATCAACTCATTTGAAACTCTTTTTAAATAAGTTGAAAGGGCCATTAAATTTTTAAAGAAGGAATCCTTTTGAAGAATGGGCTCTACTACCACGGTGAAGATTTCTTCGTAAGGGGTTATATGTTTTGGAGTATCCAAATGCCTTTCGAAGGAGTCATCCCACCCTTTCGAAAGCATGGGCTCTACTGTCATGGTGATGATACCTTGAAAGAGGTTATGTTTTGGAGCATCCAAGTGCCTTTTGAAGGAGTCATTCTAGCAAATATAACTTTGATAATCATTCGGTAAGCTCTTTCGAACGAGTCGAGATGATCTTTATTCTTTCGATGGGACTTAATGTTCAACTTATATAATAAATTAGATCTAAACTTAATATGGAGTGGAATCTTATCTTAGATAAATGATTCAAATTCAATTGATATATGTCAATTTAACATTTCATATCATGAAACGTGATAATAATATGATTCGATATCAAAATATCCAAGTAAACTTCATAGCATTGCATATGTAAAATAGGGGTTAGGAAAATAAGTGAGTATCATGGGTAATTGGTCGTTAGTCCAGCTAATGGCCGAAATGTTCTTCCTCATATTCAAAATCGATGTTAGTTCCATGCATCGCTCCTTTTTATTTATCTAAATTGGATTACAAATAAGAGAATTTTCCCTAAATTGATCTAGGGTTACAAGAATTTGATTTTTCTATGAAGTAAGGAAGAAATTTCAGAATCCAAAATTCGGGTCCCAAACTTGGACCTCTAGGGTTGTATTTATAGATGCGGGTTAACCTAATTCCACATCCATCCTTTTGAAGCAGTCGAAAGGTCTTTTCTCCCATCCTTTTGCATCCATACTTTTACCTTCGCCCTTCCATTTCCATAGCTTCGAAGGTGAATGCTTGGGTTTCTTATTAAGGTTGGATTAGCTCTTTTGCCTTTATTAAAAATGCACTAACATCAGATATCGCTTCCATGTACTTTTGGAACCTTTCGATGCCTTCAAAAGGTAGGGCTCCTTTAGTAGCGAAAGGGTCAAGGTTCCTTATCGCTTTATTTGGGGATAAGCGAAAGCACCCCTAACTCCTTTCCCTCCTTTGAAGCCACACTTAGTTACTTTGGTCTGCTGTTAACCATGACGAGTGATTATTTGAGTGAGTAAGGAAGTGCTTTCGAATGGTATCGAAAGGATTAGTAGGCGACTAGTGGATCATTGCAAAGGTCACATAGCTTCAGGTGGAGTTTTCTTTATGCTTCCAGAAGGGTCCAACCGTTTCAAATGGCTTATATTTGCTTTCGGAAGGTACCTATGGGTAAAATGTTCCTTTTGGAAGATTAACAGCGGTGAAATCAATTATTTCGAAGGGTTTGGTTCTTATGAGTGAGCCTATTATTCGATACCTTCGAAAGGTGTTTTGAACTCATATAAGACTCTTTCACCTATATGGAATCAACTTCATCGAAAGGATTGACTGAGGTGGAGGGTAGCCTTGATTCCCTTTTGACTCCTTTGAATGCTCTTGTTTCACTCTATAGATGCCTCAGTTGTTGCGGCATCAACCTAACCCCTTCGAAAGCTATTTCCATGCATTCAAAACATTGCTTTTGAATCATGGCGAATCCCTTCTTTCCAATTCTTGCGAAGCTTTTTCAACACTTTCATGTGCCTTCTTTTATGCCTTTATCCTTAAGTGAATTTTATGGTTAACATTTTACCCCCGTATGAAAGAAGCTTTTGTTTTTTAGGACAAAAATATAATTACTTTCCTTTTGCTCTATTCCATCCTTAATGATCTTATTTCCCTACGATGTACAAAGTAGGTAACACTCTTTATTGTTAGTTCAATATTTATGTAAAAATATGTTCAGTGATTTGTTCATAATATAATTGAAGACAATATTAGTATTTTTAATAATAGAACTCCTGAATTCTTAAAATGGAGACTTATAGAATGTCATCTAGAGTTAACAAGTGGTAAGAAATCCATAGTTGGGAATGATCGGAGATCATAAATTCTTGCCTGGCATTAATAATAGAAGTGCCAACATCCAATTTTGGTAATGATGAAAGAAGTTCAGAAATTATACCCTTGTTATATTAATAGAAGACCAGGTATATAGTTTAGATCTTACATTGATAATTGAAGCTTAGAAACCTTCATTCGATGATAAAAATTGTCTTGTAATAAAGGTCCAGAAATCATAATCTAAAAATAAGTCATAGAAAACTAAGCACTTTCATTTGGAGATAAATAATAGAAGTTTAGAAATCCTCTTCTGAAAATAATCGATAGAAGATCAAGAATAATTGTTCAATGATACAAGTCCAGAGATCCTTTTTTGGAAATAAGTCATAGATGACTAGAAATTCTCATTTGGGAATGAATAATTTGAGCTTAGAAATTCTTATCTGGAAATGGTAGAGGATCTGAAACCCAGATTTGGGTATTAGTAAGATAAACTTGGGAATTAATAGAAGACTAGAAAACCATGATAGAGGTCTTTAATACTAGAGGTTCTTAGGCCCAAGTTCGGGCATTAATGAAGTCCTTAAATTAATGGTAAGATACCCGAAACCTAAATTCGGGTATAAGTGTAAACCAGGAATCGATAGTAAGATACTCAAAACCCAGATTCGAGTACCCAGAAATTCTTTTTTGGAAATTAGTTGAAGTCTGTAGATTCTTATTTGAGCCTTCTATTTTATATCACTTTGGGTTTTGACTCTTTCTACATGTGCCATATTTTAAGCCCTGTATGTTGTTATCATTTGGTGTGCTGCTTCTCGGGCTTGAACATCTTAGCCCTTTGTTGTCTGGTGCGCTTGGTTTGCTTATCCATAAGCAAGACCTAAAAACTTACCCAACCTTCCTCCAAGAGGTGATCTAGCCAGGCTTTATAGGCGGGACTAAAGGTTTATTCGGTGCCATGCCCTGGCCATAGCATGGCGGGACCAAGGGCTTACTCCGTCCTCCCACTAGGAAGTCCTCCAGCTGAGCCATAACATGGCGGGGCTAAAGGCATGTTTAGTGCCTTGGTTAGGCCATAGCATGGAGAAACCAAGGGCTTACTTCGTCCGCCCTCAAGGAGGCGCCTTGATCTGGCCATAGCATGGTGCAATCAAGGGCTTGTTGATGCTTTAACCTGGCCATAGCATGGCGCGGATAAAGGCTTACTCTAACCTTCCTCCAGGATGCGCTTTGACCTAACCATCTTGTGCGGACAAAGGCTTTTGACCGTTTAAGGTAGTTTCCAAATTTAAGGAGAATTTTACTCCCCACCATGTAGACATTTCTAAAGGAAGAGGTACTTTATTCGCTTATTATGAGAAATTATGGTTGGAAATGTTCCGCATTCCACGTTCTAGGAACCATATTGCCATCTAGACGACATAATTTGTAAGCTCCAATAGGAATTAGTTTGCATACGATTAAGGGACCTTCCCGATTTGGTCCTAGCTGTCCATCCGTAGGATTTCTTATGTTTTCTATCAGCGTTCCAAGTACTAATTCTCCCTCTTGAAATGATCTTATCTTTACTTTAAGTTGTAGTATTTTAAGGTTCTCCTCTAATATTCTGCAGTTCGAATAGATGCTTTATCTCTTGACTCATATATCAAATCCAACGATTCATTCTTCAGTTCTTGGTTTAGATCAAATGCATATGTGATTCTTCGATGTGAGGGCACCTTAGTTTCAACTGGCAACATTGCTTCACATCCATATGTTAAAAAGTAAGGGGTATGGCCCGTTGCAGTTCCAGTTAGTGTATGATAATCCCAGAGTACAAGTGGAAATTCTTCTACCCAATTTCATTTGACTTTATTCAATCGCTTTTTCAAGATAGTCTTAATAGTTTTATTTTATGCCTCAACGGCTCCATTAGCCTTTAGATGGGCCATGGAAGAAAAGCTTTTGATAATCCCGTTCTTTTGGAAAAATCGAGAAAACTCTGCACCTTCAAATTGGGTTCCATTGTCAGATATAATCTTATAAGAGATCCTGAATCTAGTAATCATGTTCTTAATGACGAATCTAAGCACTTTCCTAGAAGTGATTTTGGGGAGTTTCTCCACTTCTACCCATTTAGTAAAGTAATCAATGGCTACTATATCATATTTTGATCCTTCTTTAGAAATTGGCAATGGTTTAATTAAGTCGATTCTCCATACATCGAAAGGCCATGAACTAGAAATCAGGGTTAATTGGCTTGGTGGTAAACAGGGAATTTTCGAATACTTCTGGCACCTTTCACATTTCTTTACATACTCTATAGCTTGACCAACCATTTAAGGCCAATAGAAACCTTGTCTCATTATTTTCTTAGCTAGTTTTATCCCATTGAAATGGTTTACACAAAATCCTTCATGCGCTTCCACCAATAATTTCATTCCGTCCTCCAAACTAACACATCTTAAGTAAGGAAGGGCATGTCCTTTCTTACAAAGAATTCTTTATGAAAGTTAGTGCCTGTCATCTGATTTTTCCTGGCTTCCATTCTAACAAATGGTAATATCCCATTAGTAAGATATTCTACCATAGGATCCATCCAAGTGTTATCATAACAATTATTTACCTTTGGATGATTAGGCTTCTCATATAGAATCTCTTCATTAATTTCTTTTTCTTTACCCTCTTGCATCCTGGCTTGGGCTTTAGTTAAAACTAGTAATTCCTTTCCTGCTTTAGGTGTTTCTTCCTCATTGCTGAGATTCGCTTGATATCCTACTGGTAATATACGAATTTCTGGAGCTCCTCTTGAGCCAGCCAATTTTGCTTGTGAATCTGCTTGAGAGTTATCTTCCTTTAGGACTTGATGTATAGAAAAATCTTCAAATAAGGCAAGCATTTTTAACACCTTCTTAACATATTGGTCTAGTTTGGAATTTTTAGTCTGATATATCTTTTATATCCTATTTACCATTAGTTGAGAGTCATTAAAGATTTGAATCCATGGGATTTTAAGTTGTAAGACCAGAGTCAATCCCGCCACCATTGATTCATATTCAGCTATGTTATTTGTTGCGGCAAACCCTAGCTTCATTGCATAATGTAAGTGATCCCCATCAGGTGTGATTATGACGTATACTACTCCAGCTCCCTATTCATTTGATTCCCCCATCCACAAATAGTTGTCGTATGGGTTTTTGATCTTTCTCTTTCTTTGATTGTTCCTTAACGAAGCTTGTACATTCGTTGATAAAGTCTGCCAACGCCTGCCCTTTAATTGTTGTTCGTGATTGAAATTCAATGTCAAACTAACTAAGTTTGATTTCCTATTTTAATAGCCTTCCTGATGTCTTAGGTTTACTAAAAACTTGTTTGAGTGGAAAGTTGGTCAATACTTTGATGGATGCGCTTGAAAGTATGCTCTGTGTAACGACCCAACTTCCAAACTCCATGAAGTCGCATCGTTAAGAAGAAAGAAAAGGATAGAAAAAGAGAAAAGAAAGGAAAGAAAGAAATAGACAACATCAGAATCTCACAGTGTAACGAATAAATTATATTATATCACATAATACTTTACATAGTATCATATACATCAGAGTTTTACAGCCAATACAACACAAACTAGACAGTTATAAACATCTGTCTAGCAATTACAATTTCAAGAACATCAGAGAAAAGATACAACTCAAACACAGCGGAACCACTATATATATCTACACGCTGAAGCCTCCTGCTCCATTATCTCCTCCAGAACTCGTCAAAGCAATCCTGAATCACTTGACTACTCATACATAATATGAGTACCCAAGAGTTTAATAAAACAGAAAATAAACACTCGGGACAGACAGGGGTCTGGTGTGAGTAAACGGTTTAAAAGTTTCTTAACTTTTAGAAAATCCTTTGAAAACAAAAGGTATCACGTAAGACATCCCACACATAAACATGGAAAAGTTTTTACCTTACGCTAACCAAAGCATTTGATAGGAAATCCAGTGATATTATAATAGTGTCTAGGGTTTTCAAAGTAAAATACAGAAATAGCTGGAATGCTTACATCTCACATTCCAACATAGTTGGGCACAATCAAAACTGTACAGGCACTTATTGGATTATGGATTCCATCAATGGCAGGGCTACCGGGGTACCGCCCGTCACAGTACGTGGCCTAGATCACCGTACCGAGGATTACTCCCAATCCCCTGCAACACAAGGCCGGACCCATTCCTTACTGAATAGCTCCGAACAAGACAACCCCGACAGTTGGAGCTCTCAACCGTCCACACAGCCGAAATAAAAGGGACCTCTAGACAGGGGTAAATCTCACTCTCAAGTGGGGGCTACCCACGAAGCCTTGTTGCACCTCCACTGTTTTAGTGATGAGGCTTCAGGCTGCGATTACCTTTAGAGAACACATCTATCTTAGAATGCTCATCGTCCACCTGACGATGTTCTGAAAGCATTCGATCCATACAAGTTCGTTCCAGGTTCGAACGAAACCGAAGGCATTATCTCGTTACACTCATTTTGGAATCACCCTCAGAGTTAACGACGATAACCCTTACACTCTAAACCACCATCTCGAATCTATAAGCACTATTCCGTCAAACTCATTACGAAATCACCCACAGAGTTATACTGACGTATAGCCCTTACACCTCGAGTCTTCACTTTCTCCACTTGAATTAACGACCTAACGTTTAATTGGAATCGATGTGGTTTTCGGATATCCAAATATGGAAACCCGATCCCGGTCTCACCGAAACCAAACGCCATTTTAATGTTCAAGTTATACTTAAGGGTTTTAAACAATTAACTCATTTTATTTTTATCTATTTCACACAGATAGATAAACTACATTTATCATAACAGATAACCCATAACATTGTCACAACAGATAACCATCAGAACAGTCAATCATCACAACCAAAATAATCCATCATACTATAACTAAGCATCCATATCCTATAGATACTACTCATCTCATTTCTTAGATCACAATCATCCAATGGTATATCAATATCATTCATAAGCAATGATATATTATCCACCATCTATAATTAATTTAAAATGAATTAAATTAATTACTTCTATCTCTAATTAATTTAAAATAAATTAAATTAATTACTCACCTATAAATCTTGCTTATAAATCTATTGATTAATCAACCTAGTTAATTAATCATTCATTAAGTATTCAACTTGATTAAACATCTATGATTAATCACCCACTAATTACAATAAGTAATTAGTCTTAAATTAATTTTATAAAATTAATTAACCTTAATCATAAGCAATTAACATTTAATTACTTCATTTATTAATTAACTATAATTAATTACATTTGTCCTTAATTAATTACAATTAATTAATCACTTAATTAATTAATTATTACTTAATTAAACAATTCTTAATCACATCATTAATTATAATAATTAATGATCTCTAATTAATATTTAAATTAATTACATTATTTAATATTAATTACATTTAGTAATTAATCTAATCATTAATCACCTTGATTAATATTTAAATCCAGTAATTAACTATCTTTGATTACTTATTAATAAATTAATTATCCAATAATTAATTATCTTTATTAATTAATCCTTGATTAATTACAAAATTAACTATCCAAATTACTTTATTTATAAATCACCTTTCCTTAATTACATTCCAGTAATTATCAATTATCACTTCTCTAAGAAATCCTACTCCATAAATTACATCAAGTAATTATTATCATTAAATTATTAAATTATTTCTTAAATTAATTAAACTAAATTAATTAATTTAACAAAGCACATTATCAGAATTAATTACAATAAGTAATTAACCCCTTAATTACTTTTATAAAGTAATAATACTTAACAAATTACAATTGATTATCTTAAATTAATTAATCTAATTAATTAATCAAAATTAATCACATTAATTAATTATTTATTATCCTTAGATAATTAACAACATTTTTATTAATTCCTTACTTAAGAAAAATTACCTTAGATTAATTATTCATTAATCATCTCTAATTATAAATTAATTCAAGTTATTATTTAAAATCAAATAAATAAGTAAATTTTTAATTATTCCCAAAATAATTCATTTACTTATTTATAACTTAATTTTACTAAAAATAAATCAAGTCCTTTAAAATAGATAGATTATTTTAACTTTCAATTTAAATTTAAACATATCATAATTTTATTTCAATACTTAAAGGAAAGAATTCCTTTAAATTTAAACCTTTATTTGAAATCATATTCATATTTAAATTCTACTAAAAAAACATTTTTGTCCACTATTTAAAAATTTTCTAAACTGTTTTGAATTCAAACTGATTTCAAAACAAAACTGAAATCATATTTAATTTGATTTCAAAACCAAATTTAGATCTGGCTTACAATTTAAAAGTTTCATTTTAAACTTTGAATTCAAAAGTATTCCTGAATCCAGTTCAATCCTATACCAAAATTTGAATCTTGTTTTAACATTGAATTCCCTTTAAAAATTTAAAAAGAAACAAAACTGTTTTAAAATAAAAACCTGGATCAAAAAAACTGAAACTATATTGACATTGTTTCCAGATTTGAATTTAAATCTTACTTAAATTTAAATTCATCCTTTTAGACTTTATAATTCATAAACTCACTTGAATTTAAATCAAACTATACTTTAATTTAAATCATAGTTTTTAAAAGAATTGAGTTTTCCCAGATTAAAAAAAACAGCCACACTCAGGTTCACAACCTGCACAACTAAACCCGAGACTACCCTCAAATTACTTCGGGTAAATTCCACCTTCACTTCGAGTCACAACTAAACTGCACGGAAGCATCTTCGAGTCACTCCAACCCTGCATACCAGAGTTCACCAGAGACCACCAAACACTGTGTAACTGCGTCCACTGCTCCGGCGACTTCCAGCATCCTTCACCAACCCCTCCAATACACCATCCACCCCTCTACTTGTTAACAATCATCAACAAACTCTCTGTTGCTTGAAAACAGATTCAAGCAAAAATATCCACCTGAAGAGCTTCACCACCACATACCCAAAACCTGTCAATCATCACAACACCCTACTCCGGCCATTTCATGACCTCCAACTCCAGCCAATGCTCCACCAAAACCCCCTCTACCAAACCCCAAAATATGGCAACACTCAGATCACCACAGAGTTCAGGCAGAACAAAACCTCTTCTACACTAAAACTAGGAATTCTAACCTGAGAAAAATGCCCCACTGTCATCACCTTCAATCTCTGACCATCTTCCCTTTATTTCCCCCATTCCCTTCAGTCAACATTCAATCTCCAGATGGAATTCCAGATCCAAAAAAAAAATTACTAAATGTTTTGATATTCCCAAATTTCCATAATACTGCACAGTCTAAATTACTGACTCCTCAGTTGTTTTAAAAAAACTGATGCTTGTTTAATAATCGTGGTTTTTAAACATGCATTAAAGTTTTAAAACTTATTTGAATAATTTAAAGATGTTTGCTAATTTTTACTTTGGAAACCAATGTCTGCTGTGACTGTTTTCCAGAAGTAACAGGGTTCTTTTTTTTTTTTCTAAACTAAAATTTTTCAAACCTAAACTATACTGAACAAACACACTATGTTTACACAATATTCTCTAACTATGATTCAATCATATAGAAGTGGATTTGTATTTTAATCCAAGTAATACAGAAACATGTCTGTAGAAATTCACATCCCACTTCTCTGCATACTCAAGCATAATCACACACAACAGTCAAGCATAATACAACAGTCAACAATTATATTCAAACTCATGCACATATATAATTTTAAACAACCCATAAATTTGGGATTACTTACTAAAGAGAAAAGAACAGAGCAGATTTTAATTGCCACTGTTTTAAATTTTCTTATTCTAATGGCATTTTGAATTAAACTTTAAAGTTCTGCAATCTAGTTAGCTTGGTTTTAAAAGAAGAAACTGTTTTTAAACTTAGATTTACTCACCTTAAATTGAAAACCAAAAAACAATCCATCTGCAATCCATTTTCCTACAGCCTGAATTTTCATTTCATTGAATCTGAGCTTGCATGCTAATTAGAGTTTATTTTAGCTTGATGTTTGCAGTCCTTGAAATTGCAATTGATGTTGATTTGGTCTGCATGCTTTCCCAGATTCTTTGCTGAGTTGATTTATTACAGGTTGAAGAACTTTTGTTTGTTTGCAGGTTCAAACCAATTTGCAATTGTATTCTCTTTTGAAGGTTTAAAACTTTGATTGCAGATTGATTTGGTTTGTAGATTCAAACAGCATTTGTAAATGGGGTTTTTAGATTTTAAACATGCATTGAGTTCTGCAGAATCTTGATTGAATTTGGGGTTGTGGATTTTAGAGTGAAAATAGGTTTTCAGTTTTCTTTAAATTTGAATTTTAATTCATAATAGGAGATAAAATGTCTGAAACAAAAGATTTGTTTTAAGTTTTATCTAAAATAATAAATTCAAATATTGATTTAGAAATGCCACTTGTTGTTTAGATATGAAAATTAATTACAAGTGTCTAGTTTAAAAACATGAATGTTAACACATGTAAGATTTTAATAAAATGATAAATGTCTTTGTTTACTAATGTTTTAATTTTAGATAAAACCATTCTAATTTAAATTTAAGATGTTTTGTATGTTTATTTACATTTAATCTTTAAATGATTACAAATGAATTATCTTTACATATTTAAATGTTTGCTTGAATATTTTTAAAAATTATTTAAAACCATTTTTCACAAGAGAGATTTTTTAAAAAGAAAAGAAAAATGTTGAATTCATTTTATTCCAAAGATTTCAAATTAAAATATTATACTTTAATATGAATAAACTAAATTTATTTCAAAACAAATTTAAAGATAAAACAAAATAAACTTTATTATAAAATAATTTTTTTAACTATTATATATTTATAACAAAGTATTTACTATAATTTCTTTTTGAAAATACAAGATAGATTTATAAATTGACTAATGAAAAGTTTCAATACTAATTTCAATTTAAATTAATCAATTCATAAATTATACACATATATATATTATAAATTTGAAATTATCCTTTATTAAATTTAAAATTAAAAATCAAAACTCCTATTTACAATGTATACACATATATACATTATAAATAAAATATTTTTAAATCGGCTTAGAAAGGAAATTTTATCATTTAAACATTTTTAACATTTTAAAACAATAAGATTCTCAAATTCAACTATTATGATAAATTTTCAAAAGAATATCATTTATCCAAACTAAATAATTATAAATTTTCAAAAGAAATTTATGTTTAAATTAGATTATTAAATTAATATTTCACATTTTAAAATAATTATAAATGAAATTATTAAATAAATATTGCCCAAATTTCCGGAACATCACATTCCTCCCCCCTTAAAAGAATTTCGTCCCCGAAATTTAAAAGCAAAGGTAATTTAATAATCTCATTAAAGATTTTATTTAAAGCACAAGCATATATCAAACATATGCTAACAATCAAAACAACCAATTCAACCAATCAAACAAATCTAATTATCCAGACAAATTCTGGATAAAATTCTATCGAGTTTCCCCAAGTATATATATATACCGGGATACTCGCTCTAGAGAATCCAAACAATCAATACTAAGAAGCTCCAAAACTCCTATACAACTATATCTATAACACTAGACAAGATATCAGACTACAAACGAGTTTGACTCAACAACCAAAACTCTAGAACTGCTGGTTCCACAACCAGAGATAAATCATACACGTATTCCCTCAGAGATACGTGAAACTTATCGAATCCCAGTTATCCAGAATGGCAATCCAATCATGTAGATCAATTACTAGACCCTTGAGAGAAAACAGAAAGATCCAATTTCTTATCCACAAATCATTCCTGTCGATCCTGGGCTGCCTTCAACTTCTAGATCAATCCAATCCATCACACAAACTCTACTTCAGATATCAGAAGACTTCAGACAAACTACACTTATTCGGAAAACAGAACAGATGCACAAGACGTCCAAGTCTCCAGATTGAAGTGAATTTCCTGTAGAAATCCTCTGATCCAAAACAAACACAAATTCCCAATGAATCGGGTGTTGCTTCTATTCTGGAATAGCTTCCACCATGCTTCCACTGCGCAACTCTGATTTGAGAATGCTGTTGATGAACATAGGTATAAACTTGATCAACTTATCTCGAAAACATTGTTCATCAAATTCCATAAAATCTCCAAAAACCAAGTCGAAACAGAACTCAATCTCCTGATGCGGATGCAAAACTTAACTCCTTCGAAGACATCCAGAAAATATCAAACAACTTTGATACTCAAACATCTTCTAGAGATGCTTCAATCCAAACAAAGGTTACTCAGAAAACTTCCGGATCATCGCAAGTCACTTTTGCGATTTTATTCAGTACAGATTCCAAGAAATCGCTTTGTCTTCAATAATCAGAACAACCAAAGCCCTCAAAAGAAGAAACTAGTGGTCCACCTCTTAACCACTAACATCACTCCCAGCTGAGCTTCCCGAAGAAATGGACAAGCTTCACCATATGCCCGGTCTACTGACAAAATAATCACAGAGACTTCAGAACCATCGAAGAAACATGCCACTCACTGTTGCTACTGCTGCCAAAACTTCCTTACCCAAAAGCTCATCGAACCTCAAAACCACACCGGCCACTTCCACAATAGAGCCTTCCATATAGACAGATAACCCTCAGGAAACTCGCTCCCAAACCCAGCTCAAAACACTCTGCCAAACTGAGTCTCAAACTCAAATACAGACAGAACTCCTTTCTAAGGTTGCCAAAATTCCATTGCAGGCTTCAGTACTCCAAACCGATCCAGACTCAAGAAAATCCATTCACACGGGTGAAATCAAGCTTAAAATCCAAAGATATACTCCGAATCTTGAAAAGATTCTCCTTCAGAGATCAGAAAAATCCTTCACACCAAACTGCCAAACTACTCAAGATGCCCAATACTGCCCTAGCAGATCACCTCCAAGCTCAAACACTCGGAACTCCAACCATTGGTAGTTGTGTTACACACACCACTACCCTATCTACCTTTATTACTTATATTGGGAAAACCTGAACAGGTAACCCAACAGATAGGTAGAATTAAATACATTTATATTTAAAATTACAAGTACGCTCTCTCAAGGAAGACACCACTACAGAGCCTAGGTATTCACACAACCTAATGCTCTGATACCACGTTGTAACGACCCAACTTCCAAACTCCATGAAGTCGCATCGTTAAGAAGAAAGAAAAGGATAGAAAAAGATAAAAGAAAGGAAAGAAAGAAACAGACAACATCAGAATCTCACAGCGGAACGAATAAATTATATTATATCACATAATACTTTACATAGTATCATATACATCAGAGTTTTACAGCCAATACAACACAAACTAGACAGTTATAAACATCTGTCTAGCAATTACAATTTCAAGAACATCAGAGAAAAAATACAACTCAAACACAGCGGAACCACTATATATATCTACACGCTGAAGCCTCCTGCTCCATTATCTACTCCAGAACTCGTCAAAACAATCCTGAATCACTTGACTACTCATACATAATATGAGTACCCAAGAGTTTAATAAAACAGAAAATAAACACTCATGTCAGACAGAGGTCTGGTGTGAGTAAACGGTTTAAAAGTTGCTTAACTTTTAGAAAATCCTTTGAAAACAAAAGGTATCACGTAAGACTTCCCACACATAAACATGGAAAAGTTTTTACCTTACGCTAACCAAAGCATTTGATAAGAAATCCAGTGATATTATAATAGTGTCTAGGGTTTTCAAAGTAAAATACAGAAATAGCTGGAATGCTTACATCTCACGTTCCAACATAGTTGGGCACAATCAAAACCGTACAGGCACTTATTGGATTATGGATTCCATCAATGGCAGGGCTACCGGGGTACCGCCCGTCACAGTACGTGGCCTAGATCACCGTACCGAGGATTATTCCCAATCCCCTACAACACAAGGCCGGACCCATTCCTTACTGAATAGTTCCGAACAAGACAACCCCGACAGTTGGAGCTCTCAACCGTCCACACAGCCGAAATAAAAGGGACCTCTAGACAGGGGTAAATCTCACTCTCAAGTGGGGGCTAACCACGAAGCCTTGCTGCACCTCCCATGTTTTAGCCATTCCCGGTTGATGAGGCTTTAGGCTGCGATTACCTTTAGAGAACACATCTATCTTAGAATGCTCATCGTCCACCTTACGATGTTCTAAAAGCATTCAATCCATACAAGTTCGTTCCGGGTTCGAACGAAACCGAAGGCATTATCTCGTTACACTCATTTTGGAATCACCCTCAGAGTTAACGACGATAACCCTTGCACTCTAAACCACCATCTCGAATCTATAAGTACTATTCCGTCAAACTCATTACGGAATCACCCACAGAGTTATACTGACGTATAGCCCTTACACCTCGAGTCTTCACTTGCTCCACTTGGATTAACGACCTAACGCTTAATTGGAATCGATGTGGTTTTCGGATATCCAAATATGGAAACCCGATCCCGGTCTCACCGAAACGAAACGCCATTTTAATGTTTAAGTTATACTTAAGGGTTTTAAACAATTAACTCATTTTATTTTTATCTATTTCACACAGATAGATAAACTACATTTATCATAACAGATAACCCATAACATTATCACAACAGATAACCATCAGAACAGTCAATCATCACAACCAAAATAATCCATCATACTATAACTAAGCATCCATATCCTATAGATACTACTCATATCATTTCTGAGATCACAATCATCCAATGGTATATCAATATCATTCATAAGCAATGATATATTATCCACCATCTATAATTAACTTAAAATGAATTAAATTAATTACTTCTATCTCTAATTAATTTAAAATAAATTAAATTAATTACTCACCTATAAATCTTGCTTATAAATCTATTGATTAATCAACCTAGTTAATTAATCATTCATTAAGTATTCAACTTGATTAAACATCTATGATTAATCACCCACTAATTGCAATAAGTAATTAGTCTTAAATTAATTTTATAAAATTAATTAACCTTAATCATAAGCAATTAACATTTAATTACTTCATTTATTAATTAACTATAATTAATTACATTTGTCCTTAATTAATTACAATTAATTAATCACTTAATTAATTAATTATTACTTAATTAAACAATTCTTAATCACATCATTAATTACAATAATTAATGATCTCTAATTAATATTTAAATTAATTACATTATTTAATATTAATTACATTTAGCAATTAATCTAATCATTAATCACCTTGATTAATATTTAAATCCAGTAATTAACTATCCTTAATTACTTATTAATAAATTAATTATCCAATAATTAATTATCTTTATTAATCAATCCTTGATTAATTACAAAAGTAATTATCCATATTACTTTATTAATAAATCACCTTTCCTTAGTTACATTCCAGTAATTATCAATTATCACTTCTCTAAGAAATCCTACTCCATAAATTACATCAAGTAATTATTATCATTAAATTATTTCTTAAATTAACTAAACTAAATTAATTAATTTAACAAAGCACATTATCAGAATTAATTACAATAAGTAATTAACCCCTTAATTAATTTTATAAAGTAATAATACTTAACAAATTACAATTGATTATCTTAAATTAATTAATCTAATTAATTAATCAAAATTAATCACATTAATTAATTATTAATTATCCTTAGATAATTAACAACATTTTTATTAATTCCTTACTTAAGAAAAATTACCTTAGATTAATTATTCATCAATCATCTCTAATTATAAATTTATTCAAGTTATTATTTAAAATCAAATAAATAAGTAAATTTTTAATTATTCCCAAAATAATTCATTTACTTATTTATAACTTAATTTTACTAAAAATAAATCAAGTCTTTTAAAATAGATAGATTATTTAACTTTCAATTTAAAGTTAAACATATCATAATTTTATTTCAATACTTAAAGGAAAGAATTCCTTTAAATTTAAACCTTTATTTGAAATCATATTCATATTTAAATTCTACTAAAAAAACATTTCTGTCCACTATTTAAAAAATTTCTAAACTGTTTTGAATTCAAACTGATTTAAAAAAAAAGCTGAAATCATATCTAATTTGATTTCAAAACCAAATTTAGATCTGGCTTACAATTTAAAAGTTTCATTTTAAACTTTGAATTCAAAAGTATTCCTGAATCCAGTTCAATCCTATACCAAAATTTGAATCTTGTTTTAACATTGAATTCCCTTTAAAAATTTAAAAAGAAACAAAACTGTTTTAAAATAAAAACCTGGATTCAAAAAAACTGAAAGTATATTTACATTGTTTCCAGATTTGAATTTAAATCTTACTTAAATTTAAATTCATCATTTTAGACTTTAGAATTCATAAACTCACTTGAATTTGAATCAAACTATACTTTAATTTAAATCATAGTTTTTAAAAAGTTTGAGTTTTCCCAGATTAAAAAAAAACAGCCACACTCAGGTTCACAACCTGCACAACTAAACCCGAGACCACCCTCAAATTACTTCGGGTAAATTCCACCTTCACTTCGAGTCACAACTAAACTGCACGGGAGCATCTTCGAGTCACTCCAAGCCTGCACACCAGAGTTCACCAGAGACCACCAAACACTGTGTAACTGCGACCACTGCTCCGGCGACTTCCAGCATCCTTCACCAACCCCTCCAATACACCATCCACCCCTCTACTTGTTAACAATCATCAACAAACTCTCTGTTGCTTGAAAACAGATTCAAGCAAAAATATCCACCTGAAGAGCTTCACCACCACATACCCAAAACCTGTCAATCATCAAAACACCCTGCTCCGGCCATTTCATGACCTCCAACTCCAGCCAATGCTCCACTAAAACCCCCTCTGCCAAACCCCAAAATATGGCAACACTCAGATCGCCACGGAGTTGAGGCAGAACAAAATCTCTTCTACACTAAAACTAGGAATTCTAACCTGAGAAAAATGCCCCACTGTCATCACCTTCAATCTCTGACCATCTTCCCTTTATTTCCCCCATTCCCTTCAGTCAACATTCAATCTCCAGAAGGAATTCCAAATCCCAAAAAAAAAATACTAAATGTTTTGATATTCCCAAATTTCCATAATACTGCAGTCTAAATTACTGACTCCTCAGTTGTTTTAAAAAAACTGATGCTTGTTTAATAATCATGGTTTTTAAACATGCGTTAAAGTTTTAAAACTTATTTGAATAATTTAAAGATGTTTGCTAATTTTTACTTTGGAAAGCAATGTCTACTGTGACTGTTTTCCAGAAGTAACAGGGTTCTTTTTTTTTCTAAACTAAAATTTTTCAAACCTAAACTATACTGAACAAACACACTATGTTTACACAATATTCTCTAACTATGATTCAATCATATAGAAGTGGATTTGTATTTTAATCCAAGTAATACAGAAACATGTCTGTAGAAATTCACATCCCACTTCTCTGCATACTCAAGCATAATCACACACAACAGTCAAGCATAATACAACAGTCAACAATTATATTCAAACTCATGCACATATATAATTTTAAACAACCCATAAATTTGGGATTACTTACTAAAGAGAAAAGAACAGAGCAGATTTTAATTGCCACTGTTTTAAATTTTCTTATTCTAATGGCATTTTGAATTAAACTTTAAAATTCTGCAATCTAGTTAGCTTGGTTTTAAAAGAAGAAACTGTTTTTAAACTTAGATTTACTCACCTTAAATTGAAAACTAGAAAACATTCCATCTGCAATCCATTTTCCTGCAGCCTGAATTTTCATTTCATTGAATCTGAGCTTGCATGCTAATTAGAGTTTATTTTAGCTTGATGTTTGCAGGCCTTGAAACTGCATTTGATGTTGATTTGGTCTGCATGCTTTCCCAGATTCTTTGCTGAGTTGATTTATTACAGGTTGAAGAACTTTTGTTTGTTTGCAGGTTCAAACCAATTTGCAATTGTATTCTCTTTTGCAGGTTTAAAACTTTGAATGCAGATTGATTTGGTTTGTAGATTCAAACAGCATTTGTAAATGGGGTTTTCAGATTTTAAACATGCATTGAGTTTTGCAGAATCTTGATTGAATTTGGGGTTGTGGATTTTAGAGTGAAAATGGGTTTTCAGTTTTCTTTAAATCTGAATTTTGATTCATAATAGGAGATAAAATGTTTGAAACAAAAGATTTGTTTTAAGTATTATCTAAAATAATAAATTCAAATATTTATTTAGAAATGCCACTTGTTGTTTAGATATCAAAATTAATTACAAGTGTCTAGTTTAAAAACATGAATGTTAACACATGTAAGATTTTAATAAAAAGATAAATGTCTTTGCTTACTAATGTTTTAATTTGAGATAAAACCATTCTAATTTAAATTTAAGATGTTTTATATGTTTATTTACATTTAATCTTTAAATGATTACAAATGAATTATCTTTACATATTTAAATGTTTGCTTGAATATTTTTAAAAATTATTTAAAACCATTTTTCACAAGAGAGATTTTTTAAAAAGAAAAGAAAAATGTTGAATTCATTTTATTCCAAAGATTTCAAATTAAAATATTATACTTTAATATAAATAAACTAAATTTATTTCAAAACAAATTTAAAGATAAAACAAAATAAACTTTATTATAAAATAATTTTTTTAACTATTATATATTTATAACAAAGTATTTACTATAATTTCTTTTTGAAAATACAAGATAGATTTATAAATTGACTTATGAAAAGTTTCAATACTAATTTCAATTTAATTTAATCAATTCATAAATTATACACATATATATATTATAAATTTGAAATTATCCTTTATCAAATTTAAAATTAAAAATCAAAACTCCTATTTACAATGTATACACATATATACATTATAAATAAAATATTTTTAAATCAGCTTAGAAAGGAAATTTTATCATTTAAACATTTTTAACATTTTAAAACAATAAGATTCTCAAATTCAATTATTATGATAAATTTTCAAAAGAATATCATTTATCCAAACTAAATAATTATAAATTTTCAAAAGAAATTTATGTTTAAATTAGATTATTAAATTAATATTTCACATTTTAAAATAATTATAAATGAAATTATTAAATAAATATTGCCCAAATTTCCGGGACATCACATTCCTCCCCCCTCAAAAGAATTTCGTCCTCGAAATTTAAAAGCAAAGGTAATTTAATAATCTCATTAAAGATTTTATATAAAGCACAAGCATATATCAAACATATGCTAATAATCAAAACAACCAATTCAACCAATCAAACAAATCTAATTATCCAGACAAATTCTGGATAAAATTCTATCGAGTTTCCCCAAGTATATATATATATACCGGGATACTCGCTCTAGAGAATCCAAACAATCAATACTAAGAAGCTCCAAAACTCCTATGCAAATATATCTATAACACTGGACAAGATATCAGACTAGAAACGAGTCTGACTCAACAACCAAAACTCTAAAACTGCTGGTTCCACAACCAGAGATAAATCATACACGTATTCCCTAAGAGATACGTGAAACTTATCGAATCCCAGTTATCCAGACTGGCTTTCCAATCCTGTAGATCAATTACTAGACCCTTGAGAGAAAACAGAAAGATACAATCTCTTATCCACAAATCATTCCTGTCGATCCTGGGCTGCCTTCAACTTCTAGATCAATCCAATCCATCACACAAACTCTACTACAGATATCAGAAGACTTCAGACAAACTACACTTATTCAGAAAACAGAACAGATGCACAAGACATCCAAGTCTCCAGATTAAAGTGAATATCCTGTAGAAATCCTCTGATCCAAAACAAACACAAATTCCCAATGAATGGGGTATTGCTTCTATTCTGGAATAGCTTCCACCATGCTTCCACTGCGCAACTCTGATTTGAGAATGCTGTTGATGAACACAGGTATAAACTTGATCAACTTATCTCGAAAACATTGTTCATCAAGTTCCATAAAATCTCCAAAAACCAAGTCGAAACAAAACTCAATCTCCTGATGCGGATGCAAAACTTAACTCCTTCGAAGACATCCAGAAAATATCAAACCACTTTGATACTCAAACATCTTCTAGAGATGCTTCAATCCAAACAAAGGTTACTCAGAAAACTTCCGGATCATCGCAAGTCACTTTTGCGATTTTATTCAGTACAGATTCCAAGAAATCGCTCTCTCTTCAATAATCAGAACAGCCAAAGCCCTCAAAAGAAGAAACTAGTGGTACACCTCTTAACCACTAACATCACTCCCAGCTGAGCTTCCAGAAGAAATGGACAAGCTTCACCATATGCCCGGTCTACTGACAAAAGAATCACAGAGACTTCAGAACCATCGAAGAAACATGCCACTCACTGTTGCTACTGCTGCCAAAACTTCCTTACCCAAAAGCTCATCGAACCTCAAAACCACACCGGCCACTTCCACAATAGAGCCTTCCATATAGACAGATAACCCTCAGGAAACTCGCTCCCAAACCCAGCTCAAAACACTCTGCCAAACTGAGTCTCAAACTCAAATACAGACAGAACTCCTTTCTAAGGTTGCCAAAATTCCATTGCAGGCTTCAGTACTCCAAACTGATCCAGACTCAAGAAAATCCATTCACACGAGTGAAATCAAGCTTAAAATCCAAAGATAAACTCCGAATCTTGAAAAGATTCTCCTTCAGAGATCAGAAAAATCCTTCACACCAAACTGCCAAACTACTCAAGATGCCCAATACTGCCCTAGCAGAACACCTCCAAGCTCAAACACTCGGAACTCCATCCATTGGTAGTTGTGTTACACACACCACTACCCTATCTACCTTTATTACTTATATTGGGAAAACCTGAACAGGTAACCCAACAGATAGGTAGAATTAAATATATTTATATTTAAAATTACAAGTACGCTCTCTCAAGGAAGACACCACTACAGAGCCTAGGTATTCACACAACCTAATGCTCTGATACCACGTTGTAACGACCCAACTTCCAAACTCCATGAAGTCGCATCGTTAAGAAGAAAGAAAAGGATAGAAAAAGAGAAAAGAAAGGAAAGAAAGAAACAGACAACATCAGAATCTCACAGCGGAACGAATAAATTATATTATATCACATAATACTTTACATAGTATCATATACATCAGAGTTTTACAGCCAATACAACACAAACTAGACAGTTATAAACATCTGTCTAGCAATTACAATTTCAAGAACATCAGAGAAAAAATACAACTCAAACACAGTGGAACCACTATATATATCTACACGCTGAAGCCTCCTGCTCCATTATCTCCTCCAAAACTCGTCAAAGCAATCCTGAATCACTTGACTACTCATACATAATATGAGTACCCAAGAGTTTAATAAAACAGAAAATAAACACTCGGGTCAGACAGGGGTCTGGTGTGAGTAAACGGTTTAAAAGTTGCTTAACTTTTAGAAAATCCTTTGAAAACAAAAGGTATCACGTAAGACTTCCCACACATAAACATTGAAAAGTTTTTACCTTACGCTAACCAAAGCATTTGATAAGAAATCCAGTGATATTATAATAGTGTCTAGGGTTTTCTAAGTAAAATACAGAAATAGCTGGAATGCTTACATCTCACGTTCCAACATAGTTGGGCACAACCAAAACCGTACAGTCACTTATTAGATTATGGATTCCATCAATGGCAGGGCTACCGGGGTACCGCCCGTCACAGTACATGGCCTAGATCATCGTACCGAGGATTACTCCCAATCCGCTGCAACACAAGGCCGGACCCACTCCTTACTGAATAGTTTCGAACAAGACAACCCCGATAGTGGGAGCTCTCAACCGTCCACACAGCCGAAATAAAAGGGACCTCTAGACAGGGGTAAATCTCACTCTCAAGTGGGGGCTACCCACGAAGCCTTGCTGCACCTCCCCTGTTTTAGCCATTCCCGGTTGATGAGGCTTGAGGCTGCGATTACCTTTAGAGAACACATCTATCTTAGAATGCTCATCGTCCACCTGACGATGTTCTGAAAGCATTCAATCCATACAAGTTCGTTCCGGGTTCGAACGAAACCGAAGGCATTATCTCGTTACACTCATTTTGGAATCACCCTCAGAGTTAACGACGATAACCTTTGCACTCTAAACCACCTTCTCGAATCTATAAGTACTATTCCGTCAAACTCATTACGGAATCACCCATAGAGTTATACTGACGTATAGCCCTTACACCTCGAGTCTTCACTTGCTTCACTTGGATTAACGACCTAACGTTTAATTGGAATTGATGTGGTTTTCGGAAATCCAAATATGGAAACCCGATCCCGGTCTCACCGAAACCAAACGCCATTTTAATGTTCAAGTTATACTTAAGGGTTTTAAACAATTAACTCATTTTATTTTTGTCTATTTCAGACAGATAGATAAACTACATTTATCATAACAGATAACTCATAACATTATCACAACAGATAACCATCAGAACAGTCAATCATCACAACCAAAATAATCCATCATACTATAACTAAGCATCCATATCCTATAGATACTACTCATCTCATTTCTGAGATCACAATCATCCAATGGTATATCAATATCATTCATAAACAATGATATATTGTCCACCATCTATAATTAATTTGAAATGAATTAAATTAATTACTTCTATCTCTAATTAATTTAAAATAAATTAAATTAATTACTCACCTATAAATCTTGCTTATAAATCTATTGATTAATCAACCTAGTTAATTAATCATTCATTAAGTATTCAACTTGATTAAACATCTATGATTAATCACCCACTAATTCCAATAAGTAATTAGTCTTAAATTAATTTTATAAAATTAATTAACCTTAATCATAAGCAATTAACATTTAATTACTTCATTTATTAATTAACTATAATTAATTACATTTGTCCTTAATTAATTACAATTAATTAATCACTTAGTTAATTAATTATTACTTAATTAAACAATTCTTAATCACATCATTAATTATAATAATTAATGATCTCTAATTAATATTTAAATTAATTACATTATTTAATATTAATTACATTTAGCAATTAATCTAATCATTAATCACCTTGATTAATATTTAAATCCAGTAATTAACTATCCTTAATTACTTATTAATAAATTAATTATCCAATAATTAATTATCTTTATTAATCAATCCTTGATTAATTACAAAAGTAATTATCCATATTACTTTATTAATAAATCACCTTTCCTTAATTACATTCCAGTAATTATCAATTATCACTTCTCTAAGAAATCCTACTCCATAAATTACATCAAGTAATTATTATCATTAAATTATTTCTTAAATTAACTAAACTAAATTAATTAATTTAACAAAGCACATTATCAGAATTAATTACAATAAGTAATTAACCCCTTAATTACTTTTATAAAGTAATAATACTTAACAAATTACAATTGATTATCTTAAATTAATTAATCTAATTAATTAATCAAAATTAATCACATTAATTAATTATTAATTATCCTTAGATAATTAACAACATTTTTATTAATTCCTTACTTAAGAAAAATTACCTTAGATTAATTATTCATTAATCATCTCTAATTATAAATTAATTCAAGTTATTATTTAAAATCAAATAAATAAGTAAAATTTTAATTATTCCCAAAATAATTCATTTACTTATTTATAACTTAATTTTACTAAAAATAAATTTAGTCTTTTAAAATAGATAGATTATTTTAACTTTCAATTTAAAGTTAAACATATCATAATTTTATTTCAATACTTAAAGGAAAGAATTCCTTTAAATTTAAACCTTTATTTAAAATCATATTCATATTTAAATTCTACTAAAAAAACATTTCTGTCCACTATCTAAAAATTTTCTAAACTGTTTTGAATTCAAACTAATTTCAAAACAAAACTGAAATCATATTTAATTTGATTTCAAAACCAAATTTAGATCTGGCTTACAATTTAAAAGTTTCATTTTAAACTTTGAATTCAAAAGTATTCTTGAATCCAGTTCAATCCTATACCAAAATTTGAATCTTGTTTTAACATTGAATTCCCTTTAAAAATTTAAAAAGAAACAAAACTGTTTTAAAATAAAAACCTGGATTCAAAAAAATTGAAACTATATTTACATTGTTTCCAGATTTGAATTTAAATCTTACTTAAATTTAAATTCATCATTTTAGACTTTAGAATTCATAAACTCACTTGAATTTGAATCAAACTATACTTTAATTTAAATCATAGTTTTTAAAAGATTTGAGTTTTCCCAGATTAGAAAAAAACAGCCACACTCAGGTTCACAACCTGCACAACTAAACCCGAGACTACCCTCAAATTACTTCGGGTAAATTCCACCTTCACTTCGAGTCACAACTGAACTGCACGGGAGCATCTTCGAGTCACTCCAACCCTGCACACCAGAGTTCACTAGAGACCACCAAACACTGTGTAACTGCGACCACTGCTCCGGCGACTTCCAGCATCCTTCACCAACCCCTCCAATACACCATCCACCCCTCTACTTGTTAACAATCATCAACAAACTCTCTGTTGCTTGAAAACAGATTCAAGCAAAAATATCCACCTGAAGAGCTTCGCCACCACATACCCAAAACCTGCCAATCATCACAACACCCTGCTCCGGCCATTTCATGAACTCCAACTCCAGCCAATGCTCCACCAAAACCCCCTCTGCCAAACCCCAAAATATGGCAACACTCAGATCACCACAGAGTTCAGGCAGAACGAAACCTCTTCTACACTAAAACTAGGAATTCTAACCTGAGAAAATTCCCCACTGTCATCAACTTCAATCTCTGACCATCTTCCCTTTATTTCCCCCATTCCCTTCAGTCAACATTCAATCTCCAGAAGGAATTCCAGATCCAAAAAAAAAATTACTAAATGTTTTGATATTCCCAAATTTCCACAATACTGCACAGTCTAAATTACTGACTCCTCAGTTGTTTTAAAAAAACTGATGCTTGTTTAATAATTTTTTTTTTTCTAAACTAAAATTTTTCAAACCTAAACTATACTGAACAAACACACTATGTTTACATAATATTCTCTAACTATGATTCAATCATATAGAAGTGGATTTGTATTTTAATCCAAGTAATACAGAAATATGTCTGTAGAAATTCACATCCCACTTCTCTGCATACTCAAGCATAATCACACACAACAGTCAAGCATAACACAACAGTCAACAATTATATTCAAACTCATGCACATATATAATTTTAAACAACCCATAAATTTGGGATTACTTACTAAAGAGAAAAGAACAGAGCAGATTCTAATTGCCACTGTTTTAAATTTTCTTATTCTAATGGCATTTTGAATTAAACTTTAAAGTTCTGCAATCTAGTTAGCTTGGTTTTAAAAGAAGAAACTGTTTTTAAACTTAGATTTACTCACCTTAAATTGAAAACCAGAAAACATTCCATCTGCAATCCATTTTCCTGCAGCCTGAATTTTCATTTCATTGAATCTGAGCTTGCATGCTAATTAGAGTTTATTTTAGCTTGATGTTTGCAGGCCTTGAAACTGCATTTGATGTTGATTTGGTCTGCATGCTTTCCCAGATTCTTTGCTGAGTTGATTTATTACAGGTTGAAGAACTTTTGTTTGTTTGCAGGTTCAAACCAATTTGCAATTGTATTCTCTTTTGCAGGTTTAAAACTTTGATTGCAGATTGATTTGGTTTGCAGATTCAAACAGCATTTGTAAATGGGGTTTTCAGATTTTAAACATGCATTGAGTTTTGCAGAATCTTGATTGAATTTGGGGTTGTGGATTTTAGAGTGAAAATGGGTTTTCAGTTTTCTTTAAATCTGAATTTTGATTCATAATAGGAGATAAAATGTTTGAAACAAAAGATTTGTTTTAAGTTTTATCTAAAATAATAAATTCAAATATTGATTTAGAAATGCCACTTGTTGTTTGGATATGAAAATTAATTACAAGTGTCTAGTTAAAAACATGAATGTTAACACATGTAAGATTTTAATAAAAAGATAAATATCTTTGTTTACTAATGTTTTAATTTGAGATGAAACCTTTCTAATTTAAATTTAAGATGTTTTATATGTTTATTTACATTTAATCTTTAAATGGTTACAAATGAATTATCTTTACATATTTAAATGTTTGCTTGAATATTTTAAAAAATTATTTAAAACCATTTTTCACAAGAGAGATTTTTTAAAAAGAAAAGAAAAATGTTGAATTCATTTTATTCCAAAGATTTCAAATTAAAATATTATACTTTAATATAAATAAACTAAATTTATTTCAAAACAAATTTAAAGATAAAACAAAATAAACTTTATTATAAAATAAATTTTTTAACTATTATATATTTATAACAAAGTATTTACTATAATTTCTTTTTGAAAATACAAGATAGATTTATAAATTGACTTATGAAAAATTTCAATACTAATTTCAATTTAATTTAATCAATTCATAAATTATACACATATATATATTATAAATTTGAAATTATCCTTTATTAAATTTAAAATTTAAAATCAAAACTCCTATTTACAATGTATACACATATATACATTATAAATAAAATATTTTTAAATCAGCTTAGAAAGGAAATTTTATCATTTAAACATTTTTAACATTTTAAAACAATAAGATTCTCAAATTCAATTATTATGATAAATTTTCAAAAGAATATCATTTATCCAAACTAAATAATTATAAATTTTCAAAAGAAATTTATGTTTAAATTAGATTATTAAATTAATATTTCACATTTTAAAATAATTATAAATGAAATTATTAAATAAATATTGCCCAAATTTCCGGGACATCACACTATGAGCTTCTATGCTGTTAATATCAAATAATAAGCTAACTTTTCTAATACTGGATACCAGACCTCGGCATCCTTCAATTATCTTCTCATAGTATGAATAGGAAGTTGTGTTTCATTTACCTATCTTATCAGCACTGAACTAACTGCGTAATCTGAAACCGCCATATACAACTATAGCCTTTCTCCATCCACAGGGCTGGATAATATATAAGGACTTTCTAAATGATTTTTTAATTCTTGAAAAGCTTTCTTACAATCTCCTCCGCATTCAAAATCCTTTCTTTTCTTAAGAACATTGAAGAAAGGGATGAATTTATTAGTTTCCTCGGAGATGAATTTGCTTAGGGCTGCAATTCTACCATTCAAGCTCATCACATCTTTGTTGGTTTTGGGCTCTGTCATGTCCTTGATAGCCTGAATCTAATCAGGACAGGCTTTTAGTCCTTGTGTGCTAACGATGTAACCTAAGAATTTTCCGGAATGAACTCCAAAAGAACATTTATGTGGATTCAATCTCATTTGATACTCTTGCACTACTTCAAACATTTCCTCAAGATCCTTAAGATAATCCTCAGCTTCATAGGACTCTACTAGCATGTCATCTACATAAATATCCGTGTTTCATCCAATTTATTCCTTGAACATTCTGTTGACCAATCTCTGATAAGTTGCTCCCGCATTCTTTAGCCCAAAAGGAATTACTTTATAACAGAAAATTCCGCAATTGGTAATGAAGCTTGTATGTTCTTCGTCTAGTTCCAACATAGGTATTTGGTTATATTCTGAATAAGAACCCAAGAGGGATAATAGCTTATGAGCACTAGTTGCATCAACTAACCAATCTATTCTAGGCAACGGATAATAGTCTTTTGGAGCAAGCTTTGTTTAGATCCATATAATAGACATATGTTCTCCATTTGCCATTTTCCTTTTTCACTAACACTGGATTTGCTAACCATTTCGGATAAAAAATTCTCAAATGAATCCATTCTCAATCAGCCTTTTAACATCCTCTTTTAGAGCATCGGATCAAACCTTATCAAATTGCCTCTTCTTTTGTCGAACGGGGGTCACATTTGGATTAACATTTAATGCATGGCACATGATTGGCGGGTCAATTCCGATCATATCCAAATAAGTCCATGCAAATACATATTTATTGGCCTTGAGGAATTGAATTAAATCTATTTTCAAGTTTTCCTTTAATTCCTTTCCCAATTTAACGATCTTGGTCAAATCAGTTGGATTTACACATATCTCCTCGAGGTCCTGTGGTGGTCTTATCCTCTCCGTTTCTCCTCGACAATCCAACTCTGTAATGATCCTGCTTTCCTCATTTAAGTTGGCACTATCCCTCGTCCTTTTGCTCCAGATGAGATGTACCTTCCAAAAAAATGTTTATTTATTTCATTAAATTTCATTTTTACTTCAAATGTTGGACATAAAAATCCATTATATAAAGGCTGAAAATAGTAGAGGAATCATAATAAGAAGAGTACTCTCTTTTATATCGATCAAGAGTAGCAAAATAAATTTTATAGGAGATAAATTGTTCTCCTCGAATGGTACCTCAACCTCTTTTGGTTAAGAATTTCAGCATCAGATACTTTGGAGAGACAAATGCATCCACCTCATTTAACGCGGGGCAGCTAAAGAATGCATTATAGTACGATGGCTGATCGATGATCACAAAAAGAGTTTCAAAAATTATGGAGCATGGAGGTACTCCCATTCGCACTAGTAGTTTTACTTGCCCCACCAAATTTGATCCTTCATTATTGAACCCAAAAACAGGTTGAAGACCGGGTTGTAGCTTATCTTCAAGAATGCCCATTTGATCAAAGTCATGCTTGAAGATGACATTGACCAATCTTCCAGTGTCAACCAGAATCTTGGACACTATAGAGAGCCCGATTTGAGCCGTGATCATAAGAGGGACATTGTAGGGGTGATGGATTCCATTTTGAGTTCTTGAGGGGTAATGAAAAGATTTATCTTCATATCCAGCCATGGATTTTTAAGAGGGGGTTCCTTTCGAATAAAAAATACTCCTTTTGCTTCCTTGATTTATTTGTTTCTAGCTCCATACTAGTTCCTACTGACTATGGTCCTTCATGAATCACATCAATGCTATTTAAGGATGGACTCGGATTTAATGGATCTTCGTCTTTTAAGTTATTCATAGCAGTATTAGGAAATTTTCGCGGTCTATCACTGGGACATGGTGCTTTATATTGGTCCTGGATGAATTCTTTCATGTGCCTTTCACAAATTAACTTTTGAATGCTTCCAGCCAGCACTCAACATTCATTAGTTTTATGGCCATTTTCTTTATGGTAAGCATAATAATCATCCCTTCCTTTGCTCGGGGTAATTTCTATCCTTAAATGAAGTTGGGAAGTTAACTTTCTCTTTTGTTGTAGCATAGATATAAGACAACGACATGTTCAAAGCGATTGAATTAGTATTGAAATCCTCCTACTTCGGCCTTTTATGTCCATAGTAAAAGCCAAATCTCCCACTCTCCTTCTTGGAATTAGCTTTCTTTTTGGCAAAGTAAAAATCAACCATTCGAATGAATTTATCAGCTTAGAAGTGGAAGTCCTGTAAATCTTTACATCCGTGAACAAAGTGCTCTTTCCAAAATGGTGTATTTTCTATCAGTCCTGAATGCATTGCAATCAGCTTATCCCTATCATTCATATCCTTAGCTTTCGGTGCCTTTGTATTGAACCTTCTTAGGTAGTCACCCAGTGATTCCCCTGCCTTTGTTTGATGTTTGCTAGAATAGTATAATCAACTTTAGGTTCTTTGCATATGCAGAATTGAGTGGAGAATTCATAGGAAAATTGTTTCCACGAGTAAATGGTCCTTTCTCGATATTAACGGTACCATTTTACGGCAGCTCCTTGAAGGGTTATTGGGAATAGCCTACACCACTGCTCCAAAGGCATCATATAGATCCATTTGGCCATCAAAAGCCATCAAGTGATCGTCGGGATCGGTAAGGCCGTGGTATTTCATGTTTGGGATTTTGACATGTGATGGAATGACTACTGACATGATTTCATCCATGAACGGAGCTACTCATTTAATTGTTATTTACTTGCTCATCCAGAGTTCCTTTTGTTTTTGCATTTAGTGTATATTTGATAGTCTTCTCTACCACATCTTTCGAATATGCTTCAGTGTAATGATAGCTTTTTCGGATTTCGGTTGTATTCCTTTGAAGTCGAGCTTCCAGATTGTTTAAGAGATTTATCCTATATTATTCCTTGATGATCGACTTTAATGGCATGACATTCATTTTTCTTTGACGATGTTAGATCTACCTTGCTCTTGCCTTCGTAGGTATAAACTTTCAAGTTTCTTCTTAGGGAGACCACCTCATCTTCAGTTGCTAGCTTTATAGTTTTGGAAGATTTTTGAGATATAACCGCTTTTAGGAGCTCTTGCATTTCCATTAATTATTGCTCCAGATGCCTTATCATGAATGCATTATCATCTAGTTGTGCTAGGGTTGATGGTAGTCCTTGTACAACTCCCTCCAAATTGACAATTGGAGTGATATTTTCCTCTGAATTTGTTGTACGTACTACTTCATTGTCCATTCAACTAAGCCTTTTTGATTTCGTTTCCCTATAACAAGTCAAACGTTCTATAATTAATCTATAAGTAAACAATAAGGGTGGAGATTCATGCCCTCATTCTAGCGCCAAAAATGTTAATGAGAAATTTTGTTCACACCCCAAAGCCAGATTTAAAGAATTATCAGTCCCTTCAAAACCCCTTTCGAATGAATCGATAGGGACTACATGTCTTCGAAAGGTGCCCTTTCAAGAATATTAATTGTTTACAAGAAATCTGGCCAACATTTCAGAGCAACAGTTTAAGATTGAATCAACTCATTCGAAACCCTTTTTAAATAAGTCGAAAGGGTCATTAAACTTTTAAAGAAGGGACCCTTTTGAAATCATGTGCTCTACTGTCATGGTGAAGATTCATCCAAAAGGGGTTATATGTTTAGGAGTACCCAAGTGCCTTACGAAGGAGTCATCCCAACAGATATAATTTTGATAATCATAAAGTAAGCTACTTCGAAACCCCATTCGACCGAGTCAAGTGGATCTTTAATCTTTCGATGGGACTTAATATTCAACTTATATAACAAATATGATCTAAATTTAATATGCAGTGGAATCTTATCTTAGATAAATGATTCAAATTCAATTGATATGCCAATATTGATTTATCATCATCACGTCAGTTTAATATTTCATATCATGAAACTTGATAATAATATAAATCGAAATCAATATATCCAAGTGGACTCCATAGCTTTGCATAAGCCAAATAAGGGTTAGGAAAATAAGTGAGCATCACGTATAGTTGGTCATTAGTCGAGCTAATGGCCGAAATTATCTTCCTCACATTCAAAATCGATATTAGATATATGCATCTACTCCTTTTTATTTATCTAAATTGGATTACAAGTAAAAGAATTTTACCCAAATTGATCTATGGTCACAAGAATTTGATTTTACTATGACGTAAGAAAGAAATTTCAGAATCCAAAATTCGGGTCCCAAACTAGGACCCCTAGGGTCATATTTATATACGCAGGTTGACCCCCTTCAGCATCCATCCTTTCAAAGCAGTCGAAAAGTCTTTTCTCCCATCCTTTCACGTCTATCCTTTCGCCTTCGCCCTTCCACTTCTGCAGCTTCAAAGGTAAATGTTTGGATTTCTTATTATGCTTGGAATAGCCCTTTTGCCTTCAATGCATTAACAATATATATTGCTTTCATGTACTTTTGTAACCTTTCAACGCCTTCAATAGGTAGGCCTCTTTTAGTAGCAAAATGGACAAGGTTCCTTTTGCTTTATTCGATGAAAGTTTGGAAGCACCCCAACTCCTTCTTCTCCTTCGAAACTTCCCTTAGTCACTTTTGTCTGCTGTGTTAACCATGAAGAGTGATTATTTGAGTGAGTGAGGAAGTGATTTCCAATTGTTTTGAAAGGATTAGTAGGTGACTAGTGAATCATTTACCTGGCTTCATGTAGAGTTTTCTTTATGCTTGCAGAAGGGTCCAATCGTTTTGAAAGGCTTATTGTTTCTTTCGAAAGGTACCTGTTGGTAAAATGTTTCTTTGTGGAAGATTAACAGCGGTGAAACCAATTATTTCGAAGGGTTTAAGTCTTATGTGCGAGCCTATTAGTCGATACCTTCGAAAGGTTTTTCGAACACATATAAGACTCTTTCATGCATGCAGAATCAACTGCGTTCAAAGGATTGACTGAGGTGAAGGGTAGCCTTGATTCCCTTTCGACTCCTTCGAAAGCTCTTGTTTCAATTTGTAGATGTATCAGGTATTTACGGCACCAACCTAACCCTTTGAAAATTACTTCCAAGCCTTTGAAACATTGCTTTTGAATTGAAGTGAATCCCTTCTTTCTAATTCTTGCGAAGCTTTTCCACTCTTTTATGGGCCTTCTTCTATGCCTTTGTCCTTAAGTGAATTTTATGGTTAACAGATATAATAAGGATTTTAAAATGGCTTTATATAGGATTTTTCTAATGGAGTTCTATAAAGGAAAAGAGTTTAATAAATTGTTTTAAAGACTTATAAAAGAGTCCTATAATTTGTTTTGGATATTGATAAAAGGGTTTTATAAATGATTTTGGATATTTGATAAAAGAGTTTTATAATAAACGTGGAGATTTATTAAGAGTTTATAAATGGAATTTGGAATTTTAGTAAAGGAGATATTCATCAATGTAAGAGATTTATTAAAAAGGTTTATTGAAAAAAAATTATAAAAGGAATTAAGATTGGGTTTCCTCAAATTGACCTTCTTAATTTTGGTGGTGTGGAATTTCATTCCATGCTTAACATCAAAGAAATAATGTTTAGGTTTCTCCTTATCTCCATTTCTTTTTAAATAATATTTATTCTAATCCTTTTGATATGATTTTGAAATAAGAAATCTTCCATTATGTTTTATAAATATACTTATACCGTTGAGACACATATGAATACATTTTCTAAGTAGTAAAAATGTAGAGTTTTGTGAATACACTTGTACCATTGAGATAAGTATATGATACATTTTCTAAGTAGTGAAAGTTTAATGTTTTTGTGAATATAAATATTCCGTTAAGATAAGTGCATGGATATTTTTCCAAGTATTGAAAGGAGTATAAAAGGTTTGTGAACATATCTTTGTAAAAGTAATTTGATGCAAGTGTTTACAAAGTGATTTTAATTGAAAGGATTAATTAAAGAGATAAGTATATGGAATTTAATACCTGATTTGATTGTTGTTTTTATTTGATACTTAAATAAAACTTGGCTAGTTTTAAACTATCATTGTCTATTCGGGGAGATTGGGATTAAATATGTTATCCGAAAACCACTTAGAACAGGCATAAGCATTCGAACGGATGACATCTTGAAGATGATGTTTACAAAGGTGGAATTCTTTAAAGTGCAAGGGCTACTTGATACTAATTCTAAGGGTGATTCCAATTTGGATGTAGTAGAAATAGTGTCTTCGGTTTTGTTTAGACAGAGAATGAGCTTGTATGGATGAATGTTGGCTTTGCATTTCCGCTTGGAGAGCAGCGTTAGCATTCCAAGTGGGAATTTCTAGGTGAAATAAGGTAATCATTACCTCACAAGCCTCATACTTCGTGAATGACTAAAGCAGGGACATGCGGTAGGGCTATGTGGGTCCCTCCAATTAGGGTATGATCATCGCCTAATTTGGAGCGATATCTATGATTTTATGTATGATTTGGGCTCGATATGGTTGTTTGATTGCAACTAAATGGTGCCCATATTCGATAGTATCCAGTAAGGGGTATGGCTGGTCCTGAGTAGCAGCAGTGCAATGTGTTGTAACCACTAGTATATTTTGTCTAGAGGTGTACTGATTTGGTGGCTAGACTCTTATCCTTTCATAGTTGAAATCCATTTTCCAATACGAGCCTTTAGACTTAATTATATAACTATTATGCTGGAATTTAACTAATGTAGCTATTTCAACTATGATTCAATACTTATTTTAAATCCTAAATATTATTATTATATCAGAAAATTTCCTATAAAACGGTTTGCTTATATAAGGTAAAAACTCGTCTGTGTTTATATGCGGTGTGGTCTTACGATATAACTTTATTTTGAAAAGTTTTTATAACATTAAAATTCATACGATGTGTGTTTCACACGTTGATTTACTAGATTGATTGGGGTGTTATTTTCTAATAATGCTCAGGCCTATTAAATATAGAAGGTTTCGACTCATTAGTTACAGAAGGTTTCAAAAGGGTCGAAAGGGCATCATGGTTTTGAAAGCATGTTGAAAAAAAAAATCACTCAACATAGATGGTCTCGACCGGTTGAATTGTTTTGCTTTCGAGAAGGTTGGCTACATGTTACTTCACTATATAGTTTTAAGACAAGGTCAATCAAATTAGCTCCACAACCCGTTTCGACCCCATTGAAGAGGTTAAGAAAGAAAAATGAAAGTTGCCACCTAAAATCCTTTCAAAGGGGTATAAAAGTAAATTTGTGGTGCCAATTTTTAATCCGTACAATTCTAAAGCTTTTGGTAAAGAAAATAGGGAACTCTTTCTTCCCCAAACCTGATTTCAAATCTAGGGATTCAAAAAATCAAAAACGAATGAATCAAACCCATTAAGAAAACGGATTAAAGCATGAATTAACCTTTTGAATTTCGAAGTTAATAAAACGAAAATCAACAAGAAGTAAATTTGATCGATTGATGAAAGTCGAACCATGAAATTGCCTGAAGTGGTTTAACAGTTTAAAACTTAAGCAATTTCCAGAAATTTGAAGCAAAATTCAAAATCTCGATTATACAATAAAAAGAAAAAGAGATTAGAAGAACAGAAATGATTTTAACTTACGATTGAATCTGATTTCTTCTTTTATTAAATAAAAGATAATTTGGAAATTTTTGGAATTCCTTTACTTTTTCTTAAGGTTGATTTAATTACAGATGAGTGAAGAGGAAGAAGAGAACGTATTTTACAAGAAAAGTCAGAGAAGGCCGCAGGCCATTAGATCAGATTTAAATAAACGATCCAAATTTACGTGGGAATGCCAAAAGACAAGAAGTTTCTATGTTTCGACACAGCCGACTTGGAAAGTCAAGTGCATCCCTTCGCAAGGGGGAGGGGCAAATATTACTACCTAAAATTCCTATTGACTTAGTCGAAACCAATTTGAGCAGAAGGCAAAGAAGAATAAGAAGAAAATGTTCCAGCTAGACCTTTCGAAGGAGTCGAAGGGATGCTACAGCCAAAGTCCAAAAGCTTCAAAGCCTTTCAAAGGGGTCAAAAGGATGTTACAATCAAGGTCTAGAAGATTCTTTTCCTTTCGAAAGGTTCGAAGGAGTCGAAAGCATCCTTCCACCTTCAGTGACCCCCTTTCAAAGCAGAAGATTCCACATGATTGAAGACCTTTCCAATGAATTGAAGCAACATCTTTCGGAGGCAATGAAGGACAGCTTTTCGTGCATGTGCCAAACCTTTCGAAACCAAAAATTTCGCCTTCACTCAAGCCACTTGAAAGCATGTATTGGCGAAAGCTAAACCAAGCCTTTCGAACCGGTCGAAGCCATTGTAATCCAGGGAGGTACCGCATTAAGTCACAGACAAGAGTTTATAAGTTACCAACAACATCGACATCATCAACATCCCAACATCCTCGAGACCGCTGAATAAAGCCTATTGACAGAGTCGAAAGCTCCTACAAAGCAACATAGAGAGGAAAGGCACAATGGTCCCTTTCGAAAAAGGTGGAAGCATTCTAAAGACAATACAGCTACCACCTTTCGACCAGGTCAAAGGCATTGAAGTCGAAAGGTACTGACCCGCATCTATAAATAAGACCCAAGGGGTCTAGTTTTGGGATCTAAACTCAGTCATTCCAAGCTTGTATTCTGTTACTTCTAAAAGCCATAAAACCCTAATTTGTAAATCAAATTGGAGATTTTGATTAATAAAGTCTTCTTTGGGTTGAGAAAGGTAAGTCCATGGTTTTCTAGTTACTTAATTGTTTCTCAAGCTTTTATCTGGTCTAACCTTATGTTACATGTATCAATTGTATCGAAGGATCTCTTCCAACGAGGTCGAAATCCATATATTTTGAAGTAATTTGATTTGTTGGTTCCAGATCACTTTTCCCAAGTCTTTTACCTTCGACCAAGTCGAAGACCCCATACCAACTTACTTTGGCCTTTGATTCCCAATCCAAGCCAAGGCAATTAAGGATACTGCTTTCGATAGGGTCGAAACCTAAACCCAATCCACTTAAAACTTAAAAACCCAAACCTAACATGAGGTACCTAAGGATTTGGTTTTCAATAAGGTTGAAACCTCAATCTTAGATTCTAGAATAAAGCATTAACCACTCAACAACTTAAGCGTTCGATTGGGTCAGAACCTACTAAGATAAGTCTTACCCAAAGGTTTCTAAAGTGATCCAATTGAGTCTTACGACTGCTTCGAAAGAAAGGCTTTTAAAGGGACATCCAAGTCATCTCAGTAAGGTCAAAAGGATGTAAAGTAAAAAATTAGCCGTTTCGACTAGATCGAAAGGTCGATCTGAACAATTCTTCATTATAACAACCAGTTCGAAAGGAGAACATAGTGAATATACACATTTTATTCACCTCAACTCATCTAAAGGATACCCAAAGGGATTGGCCTTGTTCTTTATCTCTACTTTTGGGGTATTGACAAGATTTCTTGTTAACACACAGCTAAATTATCTAATGGAAAAACATGAACATGTTAATCATCTTTTAAAAGGTGACATTTGACATCATCTAAGTCAAAAATCTTCTCCAACAACTCTTATTGATGCATTAAACTGCAATGAAATTAATATAGAAATATGCAAGATAACATTAATAATTGTTTGAATATGATAGATGTGAGTTCCCACTTCCTATACATAATCACATCATGTAAATTTTGAAGAATTGAAGTGAATTAGGTATAGCAATATATATATCTATGTATATATGTATATATGTATGTCTATATGTATGTGTGTGTGTCTGTGTCTGTATGTATGTATGTGTATGTGCGTGTATGTGTGTATATATATGCATGTATGTATGTATCTATAATTAATTTATTTTGACTTAAAAGGAAATAAAGATTAAAAAAAGTGAACAAGCAATATAAATTTTTGATTTATTGGGCATATGTTGTTAATCGATACCGACAGTATTTAAAATCAACGAAATAAATAATTATTGAATAAACAATATCTAATTATTTAAATTTATTTTATTCCATCAATACAAACTAATGAATAAACACTACAAAACTAATATATTAATTATACACTCCAAATTAAATAAAGATCTACTGGTGAAAAATTTATAAAATTTGAGTAAGCCTTTTTTTGTTTTGGAGAAGAAAAGAGTAAGAAAATAAGAACAATAAGAATGAGGAATGGTCCCATATTCTAGAATTTTTAGATTTATATTTATTAAAGATAAGTTTCACAAGGAAAAAGTTAGACCCTTTGCGTATTCAAATGTGTCGATCGTACCAAGTTAGAAATTATATTTTTAAACATGCACTTATGAGGTCGGCCGTATCAAACTGGATTACACTAAGGTTTGGATCCAAATTATATTTGGATAGAAAGTGAACAATTAAATCAGCATTTTTGGCTCGAAAGCAAATCTAGAAACTTGTTCAATTTTTAAATGTGAAATGGTGTTATTGGTAGTAATAAAGCCTTTATAAAGATCTTTCTAGCCATTTTTGCCTTGCCATAAATATTTTTCCTCCAAGTGACATCCATTGGTTGTTTAAGTCACATAGTCTTCTGATCCCCCATTTTTAGAGAAAATAGAAATTTCACAAATATCTTCATCTTCTTGCCTTTTAAAACTCTACTGTTTTTTATTCTTACAGAATCATATATGGTTTGAAACATTGCAAGCTATAAACATGATACTTTTATCGCTGCAGCAACTCTCGTAAAGCAGTTTGAATCAACTTCGGTAGTGCAACCAAGATAGATTATATATATTAACTTTTCATACTCTATTGTATATTGAAATATGACTTTTCACAACAATACAAGGGAAATATATTTTTAATTAAAAGTGTAACTGATGTACCATAGAGAAAACTTTATTCATTCAACTTCTAAAAATACCACAACATAATCTAGTACAAATTATCATTAATAGTTTAGAGACGCCAAATAAAACAATAAGGGGCACATAAAACTACTTTAATCAAGATTTTGGAAGGGGGTTGTATTGGACACATAATGTAAATGTTATTTGTTCACCCATTATGGGTCCATCCATAGAATTGGACTGCTCAAGTAACACTTTTGACAAGTCCAACACGTTAGAAATTGAAATTGGTCAACTAAACTGATTGCACCATTTAGCTGGTGCGTTTGAATTGGACAATTGTGACTTTCAGATGTGTCATGTACCAATGGTGCAAACGGTAAGTTTCCAAGTTGTATAAACCCCACCCCATTCTCTTCTTCTTTCATTGTCACAAACCAAACTTTCCAAGCCATTTTTAACATTTTAATGCTTAAATTGAGGTGGTTTCTCTTAGAACTATGTTTATTTCAAATTTTCATATGATTTATACTTTTTATGATTTGGTTTGAATTTTTCTGAATTTTAGAATGTCAACTGCCTCTATTGAATATTCGATAAAACTATCATTGATTAGAATGCAAAGCGAACTTTGATTTAATCTGCTCATCACTAATGAATACCCATGTTAGACTAGTTGACAGATGGTATAAGATGTCACAAATGAATTCAATCAGTGCTTAGGTGCTATCTACACTGTCATCTATATGAAAAACACAAATGATATATAAAACATACTTGGTCCTCATGGAATGATCGACTACAACATCGGGGTTGTTTGGTTGGTAGAAGAAGATTACGTTTAAGGAGATCATGAATGATGGCAAACAACCACTTCATGATTTCACCGCTTCAAAAATCATGCTTTCTCCAAATTCAGATAGTCGGACAAAATGTATGATAGTGCAAGAAAGAATGACAAGTGGGTTTACAATATTCCTCCACCACCTTCAGCCAATTTCGATACCCAGCTAGGCTCTGATGTTCTTAGTAGGATAGCATTTGAGTTGTTTTCTTATCCCGCCATTGCTACTTCTTATCAAACATCGATGCCGCTTCATTGTCTTAGGCAAGGCAAAGAAAGTAAGGCCCTCTACTCTGAGAGACGACGATTTGAATTTCGATGTGTTAAAAAATACTATTGAATATTATATCAAAATTTCGCATCACTCAACAGCTGTGAGGAGGGGAATGTTATCCCGTCTATTGGCAAGGCCGTGACACCAAGGGCTAGACTGGAAACCAAGGACAATCGGTCTCGAAGATCGATTATACACAGGTCTACTATGGATGCTGGTAAATTTGGTTTGAGTCTGGTTCGAGCTACAATTGATATGATACGACAAGCAAAGCTACGAAAGCTGACAAATTTCATGTCGATTGGAGTTCGTATGCTCAAGATATGGATCGATTAATATCAAGAAAGTCAACCCCATTCGTATTTATACGATTTTGTATCCATCCCTTGAGGAAGCTTCAGCTCGTATCCATCGCCCTCCATTCTCCTGCATATCCATCAAATCCCTTCATATCCATCAGTATCCAGCATCGATCAAACTTCATCTATTTAGCCATTACATTGTTCGCACCGATCATCACTTCTAGACATTTCGTATTGACCGACCAATGATCGATACCAAACTTGCTATCCAAAGATCGATATGAAGAGTATGAGCAAAGATCGATACGAAGAGCATAAGTGCGTGTCTATACGAACTGGAATGAGGATCATCGATATGAAGCGGCTTCAAGCATCGATGCAACGAAGACATGATCAAGTCGTGTGGCATAAAAAGTGGATCTCTCCTGGACTATCGCTCCACATCACTTGATCGATACGCACAAGCATCGATACGAAGTGATCTATTCGAACAAGGATCAATACGAAAACGGAAGCCAACTGTAAATACAATCTTGGATCGATCATAACTCAAAATCTACAAGTCCAAATGCCACCAAATTTTCATAGGAGCTTTATTACCATCTCAAGAATGTCTCTGATCGATCTCAGCCCAAAAGAAGCAAATCTTGATCGATACGAAATGTACATGGATCGATCAGGAATCAATCCCAAATGACCTCAGATCGATCTAGTGGGCCTACCCATGTGTAAGAAGGGGTATTCCAATATCTAAGCTAGATGTTTTCAGACTACACTATAAATAGCACCCCAATGCCAATAGAAAAGGGACTTTTTTGATTCTGCTACGCCGATACTCTACCGGAAACCCATTGTAACTCGAGTGCTTGAGTATACTCTATTGTAATCAGTTAGTAGACATCAATAAAACATCAAACTTTCCAAAGTGGACGTAGGCTATAACGTCGAACCACTATAAATTCCTATGTTCTTTCATTTTTGTTGTCTGTTTTGGCGTGTTTTTTAGATTAGCCTCTTTTTACACTTATATTCTTTATTCTAATCTCTTCAAATACGTCTGCAGAGTGTTGTGTCTAATTTTAGTGCAAACATTTTGGTGCTTTCACTGAGAAAAATCAGGTTTTCTTCTGCTCACTGGATCTACGGTCATTGTTGGATTGTTGAAATCTAAGGAGGAGATCCATATCTTTCATCCAGTAGTTCGTTCCATCCTTTCAAATTGCACCAGATTTGGAAAAGAGCTACATTAGCCATGGTTAACACAAGGATTGCTTCAACTGCTGCTAATCCAGAAGGACGAGATAGGAAGAACCCCACACAGCTGCCTGCTGTAGGTCAGACTTCTACCGAACCTTCAGATCCACAAGGCCCTATCACCAGGGAAGAGTTCCAGACGCTCATGCAAGAGCTTACTCAAAGTTGTCAGGCGCTTACGCAACAGATCTATGCCAACACGGAGCTTGCAAATCAATTGAACGAGGAATGCCAAAGAAGATCTAGGAAGAATCACATTTCACATTCCTCTACCAAAATCTCAGCTGCATTTGACTTCAATCGCAGATTCACTCGTCGTCGATTGGATGGTAATTACACAGAAGCCTACGAACATCAACACACTTTGAATCTCGCAAGATGGGATTGGCCCTTCTTCAGGTCAGCAAGCTGGACCTTCCTCCTGAAGAGGTGCGTTTCCCTACCACACCGTTCATTAACACGTAGCTGCTCCCGTGGAAAATATGGAAGCTCGACTTCAGAATCAACCAGATCTAGTATTTTATCAACACAATCATGCTCCTGAACCTTATGTTCCAGAAGTTCTGGAGCCAAGGAGGCGAGGCACGAACCGTCTTTGCAACATGGAACCCGACCATGCTTTTGCTCCAAACATCCAAATGCCGGACATTCCAACCATGATCCATCAAATGATTAGCGAGAGTCAAGGCCTCACCAATGACGACTAGCGAATCTACCGAAGTCACACTTCATTCGCTAACGACGTCCTCTATGCTAAACCGCTTCGCCAATTTAGGATGCCAACTTTGACCATTTATGGAGGAAGTTCAGACCCTAACAACACATCCTAAAGTATGAGTGGCTTATGAATGCCGCTCGATTTGACGACGCAGTCAAGTGTAGTAGCTTTCCCATTTCTCTAGGAGGTATCGCAACCATGTGGTTTACTCATCTACCTCCTCGATCCATCTCATGCTTTGATCAGTTGGCTACGAAATTTTTCGAGCAATTGCGTATGCATGTTAAAGGGCCAAAGGATGTCAACACCTTGTCTACCGTTACCCAAGCTCCGAGGGAGACACTCGGACGTTGACTAATGGATCGACCCTGACTCTAAATTTTGAAATTGGTTGGATGGAAAACCCTCGCTTCGTTGGATCGCTTCTATGCTAAGGAGGTCCAGTTTTTGAGGAGAGAAGACGCTTGACGATCTAGGAAGCAGGATGATGCAGGCTTATTTTTGAAGGCATTCAGAGTAATGTTGCTATGAAACAGACCAGTGAGAGTTTTGGTAAAGTGCGGTTTAATATATAGAACAAACAGGGTCAACAAAAAGGTAATGGTAGTCAAGGAAAGATGCAAGACTCGAACCACGGACCTAGAACCAGATGCCCGATGTATGACCAATATACCCTTATGAATACATCCCTGGAGAATGTTTATTTGCAGACCTGTAATACTAGACAATATAAGAAACCAACTCCGAAACAAAAATCTGAGAAGCAAATCCAAACCGGAAATTTCTGTAGATTCTACGACAGTTACGGCCAAAACACTAATGAGTGCCGTCAGTTGCATGATATTATCGAGAAGTTGATCAGACAGAAAACTGAAACAGTTTTTTCAGGCTCCGTAGAATGAAGGTGCGGGCCCATCTAACCCGAATCAGGGACAAGGCCAAGCTAGGCCCAAGGAACCCGCATGTACTAACGGGAGGTTGGTTATTAACACAGCTAGTGGTGGTCCTCATCTAGCTGATCGGAGCTGGAGGGAAATGGAGTCATATGCCGGCTCAATTAGGCATGTGGACTTCAAGTGTTGGTGTAATCTTAATGACGGGTCCCCTACCAAACAACAAAAGACGATGACAGATGACATCGTTCTCAGGATTCGCGATGCTGACAAAGTCGAGGCCTCCACCATAGATCCATTGGTAAAATCAGCCAAGATAGGTCCTACTTGGATGAGAGGTTCCTAGTCGACAGTGGAAGCTCTGTCAATATTCTTTTTAAACGTGCCTACAATCAAATGAGAATGGAGGTGTAAGATCAAAAACCGTGTGAGACACACATCCACGGTATTAATGGAAGTGCGACCATACCGGCCGACATGATTTAATTACCCATGGAATTGGGTATCGGGGATCGTCGGAGAGTCCGGATGCCGCAGTTTATTGTTTTAGACATTAATTCCCCCTACAATACTTTTTTGGACCGATCGGCCCTTGCTGAATTCAGGGCAACTATTACCCCATGGTGTTTGACTCTAAAGTTCCCCACTGACAATGGGTCAGAGTGGTTCAAGGTGATCAGGCGGCTGGACGTGCCTGTTATGTTACTAAGTTGTGGGATGCATAGCGTAAGGAGAAAGGAAAGGGCATAGAGGAATCTCTCTATGTTCGTTTTTCAAAGAATTGACAACTAACGCCTGGGCCTAGGCCCAGGTGCCGCAACCAGTTCCTTAAGGACCTCAATCCCAGAACCTTCGAAGTTGGCGATCTCATACTTATGAGAATTTATCCGGTCCCTTCACACGTGAAACCGTCATAGGGCGGACCATATGTTATTGAGCGGAGACTTGGAGATGGCACCTTCAAGCTATCAACTGTTGGTGGCCTCACTATACATAGAGCATGGAACAGAGAGAGTGTTCATCGCTATTTCATATAACAGGCTTTGCTTCATTTAGTCTGCATTTTCCTTTGAAATTTGTTTATGCATTTCGAAATCTGAACTTGTCATGAGGCAACTAACTTTGCCACACTTTCTTATTTCAACTATAAAATGCAAACTAGTCAAACCAGAGTGGCGATTCTTGAAATGCATCATGCGATCATCCCGATGCATGGAGCTAAGTTCCATCTCCCGGTGGGACTCATTCAAATAGGGAGTGATCATGATCCGACCGATCACTCATTAATCGAAACCCAACCTCAGGGACCGACACACTTAAATAAAAAAGGATTGAAACACGACAATCCTCTAACAAATTCTAGTTCCCAGAGTGTAAGCTGGAGTGCAAATTCCAAATCCAAGCTCGAGGAGGATGGACACGTTCGTCTACGACTTCGCTTGTCAAATCAAGGTGGATGTGATCTGACCGTCCACAACCTTGATCAACTCTCTATTCCTAGAGTGCGAACGAGATCCGAATTCCAAAACAGATGTGGCTGACCATCTGTCGGCCAATTATAGATTTCCAGAGTGCGAGGAGTATAACCACAATTGGATGTGACTGACCACCCACCGACTCACTCTAGACCTGAGAGCGTGGACTTGAGTATGAACACTAAATGGGTGTGATTGACCACCCATCAACCAACTCCAGATTCCCGCAGTGCGAACTAGAGTATATACATTAACTAACTCCGATCCCAGGAGCGCGGATCAGAGTATAAACATTAAACGGACGTCACTGACCGCCCGTAAAACTACTTAAGTCCCGGAGCGCATACCTTATTCTAAACACTAAATGGGTGTAACTAACCACCCAATAACAACCTCTAGATTCCCGAAGCATGAAATGGAGTATAAAACATTAAACGGGTGTGAACAACTGCCCATAAACAACTCTTATCCAGGGAGCGTGAATATGACTCCAAGTACTAAACGGGTGTGACCGACCACCCGTGAATTATCCTATGTCCCCGGAGCGTGGACATGGTTCTAAATGACGAGCAGGCGTAACCGACCGCCAGCACTCAAACTTAATCCCCAAAGTGCGAATGCAAGTACATAACGATGAACGAGTGTGATCGACCATTCAAATTCATCTCACTTTAACTTCATTCCGACTAATTTAAATAGAGGTCTACAAAGGAGAAAAGTGTCTACCGACCGACTACTTCAATTTTCCATGAGACTGGGGAAATAAATCATGTACCAGCCACTTACCGAGACAACGTAGCATCAAAATTCGACTCGACATTTGGTTATGACCTAAAGCCATGACTTCAGGACTTAACGATCGAACTCAAGTTCGACTCAAAAACTAAAAGTCTCACGAGTACATTGAATGGAAATACGAGTGCATAAATGCTTAAGTGAATAGATACAGAGTTATGCTGAAAAACAAAATGGAATCTCATTTCAACTATTCTTCAAAAGAAAACAATAAGTATAAAGATTATTTCATGAATTCCTATAGGTTATGCCGAACCCGCATCTATACACGGCCTATGAAAAGCAAAACGAAATTCCTACCTATCTGCCAAAAAAAATTCATGTCTACTCCTTCAACTTCTTTTTCTCCTTTGGTCTTGATCCACTAGAGCTACCCTCGGCTGTCTTTTTAAGCCTTGCCTCCTCGGCCTCCTTTTACTGGTTGGTCTTCGGCTGGGGAAATTATAGTAGTCCCTTTCTCCGAACTCACGAGGATCGTAATGCTCTCGGTATGCGGAGCTGGAGGAACGACGACACTTTCAATGTTGGAAGATAGAGGAAGCATGTGGGTATCAACGATTATGCCACCTGGAGAAATGATAAGCATATGAACCGGTCTAGGGCTGGCTATGCCATCTCCCAGGCTGCTAGCCTACTTCACTCTCTCCATTTCGGCATTAATTTCCACCATTATCTCCTCCTCTCAAACTGCTTGAGCATCCACTGGAATGCTACATTCAGGACCAATGAGCCAGTTGTAAACTCATTTTCACCTATGTTGAATGACAGGTCAATGATTGGGTCGCTTTGGTGGCCGAAGAGTTCTTCCATCATTTGCTGGTCAAGAACGAAGCTACTTTCGTGCGCCTCCATGGTTGATGTGGCAACCATTGTGGTCATTGCCTCCATCTTAAGAGCCTCCTGCTCATGATGCATTTCTTGGGTTGCAGGAGGATCAGCTGGTGCAGAACCTATGACTGAATAAAGACACGAAAAGGTGTTAGAGATAAATTTCATCAATGCTCCAGCCTATGGATGAATTTAAGAAATGCACGGAGTACCTTCCTCAGAGTGGCTCACATGCTGAGCCGGCGCTCCTTCAGAAACATGTTCATGGACTGAGGAAATGTGCGGCCTATTTGGGTCATTCACTGGAATAGCTGGAAGGTTAATTATAGAAGTAGTCTCGAGTTGGAGTCTTGAAGTGAAGTCAGGTCGTCTGGGATTGGGACATCCGCCAATCCTTCCAACGAGCTCTCCATTTGCAGAGGAGGAATCTCCCGACTAGTAGTAGACAAAGATATCATAACAGTTTTGCGCCTTATAGATTTGCGGGCAATAGTCTTGCCTTTTCTTTTTCCCGATACTTGAGGGTCCAGTGAAGGCACGTCCACAGGATCGTCTCTAGGTGGTGAGATCTCGTCATCACCTTGTTCGGTTATTACAATTCTAGGGGCTCTCCTTATTTTTTGCCTCGTTGGAGCCGTCCTAAGAACTCCCATTAATCCTATGCTCTGATCCCAATCAATCAGCACCACGGCAATTAGATTTTCATTGATAAGGACCTTATCGATCTCTATATACTCGAATGGTTCCTCTTGAAGAATCCTTACTATTTCTTTAAACAAGGCTTCTTCTGGCCGCGGAATCGAGGCTGTAAAAGGAATAAAGTGTTATACTTAGCGCAGTTTAATATAACCCAAAAAGGGTGAAGCACTTACGTCTGACTAACCACCTTCTGGCAAATCCGACGGGCACCGAACAAAGAACCATTCGGTTTTAAAGTAATTCAACTTGCTCCAATCCCCAACCACTACTTGGCAATTTCTAACCGCTTCTAGAAAAGTGAAAGAAGGGTTGTCCCACGACCTTTTATGTTGAATAGATATCTGATCTCTTTAATAATCGAAAGTCGGAAGAGGTGTTCCATGAAGATAGCAAATATGCTATTGAGCAAAGCATACCCATCCGGATACAACTGGGACGGAGCAATCCAAAAGCAACACTTCTTGAATAAATTGACTGAAAGGAGGAAGTGTTCCAGCTACACAAATGAACCTATTGCAAGCCTTATACCCTTCTAGAGGATTGTGGGCACTATCTTCCGTGCCCAGTACCAAGACGTCTTCCATAAACAACCTGTGCCTTAGGATAATCCTGTTTAACACGTCTTCAGATATTTTAGAATGGATAGAATCATGTGGATTCATGATATAAAATACCCCTCGTAGCTCGTCTAGAGGAAGGCTAATTCCTTCAGCTACAATAGCCAGCATTTCAATTACGGAAAGAGGCAGACTCTGAACATCCTACGATTGAGAACTTCTGGGTTCCAAAGCTATTGAACTAAACAAAAATTATCATTAGATGGCAATAAACCTGTGTTCCCCCGTGATTGTGAAGTGAGTGATCGTATTGTGTAGTGCAATGCTGCATAATACTTTAAATTTCTTCAAGTTCGAAAGATTAACGAGAAGACTTCGAGATTCAACCAGAATGACCGTCATCGCTGACCGTCACAACCGTGCCAACCCGACTTCAGAGAACGATCCAGTTAGAGTTTGTGAAATTTGTCAAGTTATAGTTCCATCAACGAGCTTCAAAGGGTAGTTAGATATGCAGTCAAATGGTTAAGTCCAATTATGCAAGGCTGAAACTCGTCGGAGTCAAATGTCCGATTATGCAAGATTTTATATCCATCAAAGTTTGAACTTGGATCAATCACCAGAAGTGCAATTTGTATCAATCAAGGAAAACAGCATCTCGTATCGATTGCCAAAAGGTCAATTTGTGTCGACCCGGAGCCCTCCACTTCGTATCAATCAAAAACAGCATCTTCGCATCGATCTCCAGATCCAAGCCTTCGTATCGATCACTTCGGATAGATACAAACTACCATTATATGTCGATATGAAGCTACTTACTTCATCAAAAAGAAGTTCCATTATGCCCGGATCAATACGAACTCCTTCTCTATTCACAATCGATATGAGTACATCCTTCATTCCATCATCCTTTCTTCTTCTCCAAACAGCTTGAACGCCGTTTCCTCTCACATCAACCGTGCTCCGGCCAACTCCGGCAACAACACCACCGGAATCGGCCATGAATCTGGATGAATTGGCTTTAAACTTGAGTCTCAACGTTCTGAAATGGATTATGTCAACTAATTACCTAATTTAATAGTTGGTTCGAGAGACTAAAAGGTTTGAATGGTTTGAAGGCAATGGCAATTTCTTCTTTCAAAGCTAATTATCGATATGAAGGTAGTGTGTAGGAATGAAGGAAAGTAAAAATTTGGCTTGGTCCAAAATGAATTTATATGAATGCGAAACCAAGGGTAAAAAATGATTCTTCTCCCAGTAGCATTAACTAGTAGAAACGGTCTCACAAGTTCATTGCAAAGAGCCTTCTTCGTATCCATCCACCTAAATCGGTCAGGGGTGCAGTTGTTCATATCTATCAAATATCAGTCTCATATGTCATCAACAAACGCCACTACTAAGTCATGCTTAGATCATTCATTTTCCATTGATATGAAAAGTCAATTTTCGTATCCATCCGTTCAAAGGCTACAAGAGTTCGTATTCATCGATACGAAGCTTTTCAAAGAACCAACTGATTCGCGTGGATAGCCATCGATATGAAGGATGTTCTCCAACTTCTCAACTCGATCCAGGAGAGGATTGGTATGAAGAAAGGACTCAAAACAACCATCAAACGTTGTTAGACTTGAATTTCACATCGTTCCAAAGAGGTCGACATGAAGCTCGATCCCAAAAAAACTTGACAACGACAATTAAAGGTGCAAATGTGAACATGAGTCAGGTTAACATACGTGCATGAATGATGGACTAACATTCAACTTTCAAAATTGACAAGGATTGAATGCTCACCTACTGGCGACCAAAGATAGTAAGCAACGAATCGTTAGCACTCGCACTCGGCTACAACAAGACATTGCATAATCATTGGCCGTCAATGGTTCAACATTTATATAATTGGAAATCAATCAATGGTTACATCTCTTGAAGAAAAGGCAATGACTATTCAACAAATCAGATAGAGCTTTTTTGGAATAAAGAATATAGCTTTTCAAAGCATGTCATGTTCACACAAGACGTACTTTAGGGGGCAAATGTTATCCTGCATTTTTGCAAGGGCGTGACACCAAGGGCTAAACTGGAAACCAAGGACAATCCGTCCCAATGATCGGCTATACACAGGTCTACTATGTATATTGATAAATTTGATATGAGTCTGGATCAAGCTATAATTGATATGATACGACAGACAAAGCCACGAAAGCCAACGTTTCAAATTTTAAGTCGATTGGAGTTCGTATGCTCAAGATATGGATCGATCCAAATCAAGAAAATCAATCTCATTCGTATCCATATGATTTTGTATCCATCCCTCGAGGAAGCTTCAGTTCGTATCCATCGCCCTCCATTCTCCTTTGTATCCATCAATTCCCTTCGTATCCATCAGTCGCCAGCATCAACCAGACTTCATCTATTTAGCATTAACGTTGTTCGTACTGATCATTGATGTGCACGTAAATGTGCATATTTTTACCACCGTATTTAATCTATTTAAATTAAATAAATGATCGTATTGGGTGTTTTAACATGTTTAAACCAAAATTCAAATTATTTGAAATCGCCACATATTCATCATCATGCAAGGGCAAAATGATCATTTTTGTGCATATATTTATTTGAGAAAATTTAATTGGAAATTTCTATATTATTTTGTAAGAATTTGACTTCATATACAAGTGGTTTCATGAAAATACATGCATATACAAGAGTGAATGCAAAGGAATGAAGAAGGAAATAATTCATTTCATGGATCATGTAGGACCCCGCCTACCCACCTATCTTAGTGTATAAATTAGAGGCTAATGCATATGCTAATAGAGTTTAAAGCTTCATGTACACTTAAACGATGATTATTTGATGCTAATGATTACTTGACCTTCACACTTCCTAAGAGGGTATTTTGGGCACTCCCAAAAAAAATGGATTAGAGTTTCATACATGTATAAATACCCCTTATGTTTCATGTAAACTCTCTCTTATTTAGTCTCTTCTTTAGGCTCTCTTATCTTAATTCAGATCAAAAATAAAATGAGAGCTCTCTTTCTTTTCATGCCTATTTAGCCATTTCTTTTATGTAATTTTTTCTATGCAATTTTAATTCAAGTCTTTTCTTGTTTATTTACTTATATGCAAGTAGTATAGATCTTCTTTTATTTTATGCAAATAGAATAACTCTTCCTTTACTTTGCTTTCATCTTTTTTTTTTGGTATTTCATGTTTCATGCTACTTGTGTTGATATGATAACACAAATGAAAGGCTAATCCCTTCAATTTTGGGGTAATGAAGCTCGTTAATTATGTAGTTTCAACATAACTTGTTAATTTTGATCTCTTTTGTGCTTAAATGCATGTTGATGTAATTTATTGTTTCATATTGAATTTGATAATCTATGTTGTTCATAATAAATATGCCATGCTTAAACAATCACAAACAATAATTACTTCTTCATCTACATATGATGATAGTAATGAAGTGAATGTTGAAATCAAAATTTGACGGTCTATATTTTTGATTAATAGTTAATAGGTCATACTTAAAATAGATTTCATTTGCAACTTGTTGTCATTTTTCACGAGACTTGAACAGTAGTTTAAATGGTGTGTTATAGTTTGATGGCTTATGTTGAACTAATTAATAATACAAATAGGCCATACTTATGGTAATCACATCAATTAAACTTACTAATGACCAAAAAAGAGAGATCATAATTTCATGTTTTGTTGAATTATGTGATCTAGAGAATAGATTTATCTCTAGATTGTCTTTCTACTCTCATATTTTTATCACTTTTTTTTGTCATTTTTCTGCATTTTTAGCTTAACAATCTCTCGACTTTGGTTAATTTGGTTAAATAGAGATTTAAAATAAACAATTCCCTATGGATCGACCCGTAATCGCCACGTACTAACAATTGTACGTCATGCGCTTACGGTTAATTTTATTATAAATTCGTCCGGCTATAGTCTAACTCGATAGACATTTAGCAGTCCGAACAAGTTTTTAGCGCGGTTGCTGAGGAATAGTTTTGATTTTAATTATCTTTTGTTCGAATTATTTTTCTTTGATTTTATTTGTGTGTTTGTTTGTGTGTCTTGCATAAAAAAAAAAAAATTGTGTGTATGTTTGTTGTTTTATTTTTGTTTTCAATTTGTTGTGTTCATGTTCTATTTTTCCATTCGCATTGCATTTTCTACTAAAAAGAAAAAAATAGCATCCACAATTTCATTCCAAAAATAAATTTTCTTTTGCTCATTTACAATTTTTTTTTTAATGTACAACCAACTTTCTTTTCTACTTTGTTAAAACTTTCTTCCCTCTACATTTCTCCCTCTCTGTCACAAAACTGCAGTTTCAAGGCTTTCAACCATCTTCTCCTTTCTGCCTCTACAAATTTCGTGTTCATAACTGCACTTCATTCTACATCACCAAACATTGCTTCCCACCACAACAGGCAGTCGACAGCAAACCATCATCCTATTCTCCTGCTTCATCTCATACAAACTTCTACTTGCTGCAGTTTTCATATCAGTGCCTACCACTGCAAACTTCTCTTTACTTCTGCAAATCACATACATGGTCCACCTCTGCCATACACAACAACATACCCTGCCTGCTCCAGTAACCCACCCTCTACTGCTTCAAACTAGCATTGTGCATATCCCACTGCCTTCGAAATTTCCCACATTAGCAGACAATCACCCAACTTTCTGGCCACAACAAACACAGTCAACAGCATCACAAACCCATAACTAGTCCTAACATTATCTTAGATCTCCACAAACTCCTTTCCATTACCCTGCAACAAGCCATTCATACAACTTCGTTGCCAAGCACAAACTCCAATAGCACACAACTGAACTTCTCTTCTACTCTCTACTACTATTTCTCAAAATCACTATACTACTTAACCTCCACCACCGTATACCGTCGTTTCTGACTGAATCACTTCTTCCAATTCCTTCATCATATCATACAATCTCCACTTAACCACATTACTTCTACCAAAACATACTGCACTTACATACTTGCAACCACCTAGCAATTCTGTCACACAACAGACTACACTTCATTCAGCTATGCACATACTACCTGAAACACTTCATCACAGTCAACAACTACACCAGTTCTCATCAGTGTCACATAACCCCCCTGCCCTATCAACATCCCACTTTATCACTGCAACTTATCCATCATTGCTTATAAACCAACGGCTGAACCATTTCCAGTCACACTTCACTGCACATAAATACTCATTGCCTATCAACATACATTCATTTGCCAAACCACCAAACATTTTATTTGCCAAATAAAACTATCAACACACACTTCATCTCCAATCTCAAATCAACAACCAACCAAATACATATCATCTACAGCCATCCCTCTGCCCCTCTGCCATCAATATACCAAAAAAAAAAAAAAAAAACAATCTTACATCCTCACCACTACCCTCCCCAACATAGTGCTGCCACTATCATAAATACCCCAACACTAACATCCCACGACCAGTGGCCACTTTCTTTGAACCACCACCAGCAACTCAACTTCCATCTACTTGGACCACTACACTTCAACCATATCATCAACTCCTAACGAACCAATATCAGTCCACTGTCTTCCCTAATAACAGCCGCCACCGCCCAAGAAGCAACCTCAATCGCCGTTATCATCACAACTGCAGCCTCCACGATCCTCCCCAGACCTATCCTCCAATCGTTTTATTCGCCATCCTCCTTCAAAAAATTAGAACTTTACCCAAGTAAGCCGCTACCTGATACGATCCTCCAGCAAGCCGCGAACGAGCCCATCTCCTCAGCACCGCGACCAACCCCCATCGCCTTCACCCATAATCACCACAACGAACTCCATCGCCACTTTGCCAATTCGACCACAACTTTGATCGCGACTTCATCGAATCCCCCAACACATTAACTCGAATCCACCGCCTTAAGTAAATCGCAATCAATATTCGATTCTAATATTTTAATTTGCGATTATCAATTTACTTTTCGAGTTTGGGATTTTAAAGAGTTAGGGATTTTGCAAAGTTCCGATATTTCGTTTCGTGCATGCTTTGTATTGTTTAGAAAGTAAAAAAATAAAAGAAATTTTGCCACAGCACAGTTTCTTTTGGTTTGGGCTGGGTATAATTTGTGGGTTGCGTGTTTAAATTTTTTTTTCTAAGTTGTGTTAAGCTCTTCTCTTAATTTTTTTTAGTTTGAATTTTTTTTTAAAATTTCTATTAAATTTTTTTCAATTTGTTTGTTTTCGTTTGTTTTGTTTGCAATTGTTTGTTCTTGTTTTAAGTTACATCCTTACATATTAAAAAATATATTGTATATATCTTGTTCAAATTTGCAGATTTCAAAAGGACTCGCTACTAGAAATTGTGCTGCTTTGCTTGCTTATAAAAAACCACTAAAAAAATAAATTGCTAATAATTTTGCACGCTTTGGTATCGTGCTTTCATCTCCAGTTTTATTTGAAATTGCTTGTTGGTTGTTTGCATTTGCATTTATAAAAAAAATTCAAAATTCAAAAACCAAAATGAATATCATTGTAGTTTTATTGTTAATTCACGTTTAATTTCAGCTTTGCATTTCATTCTAGAATTCTGATTAAACGGTTAGACATCGATAATCTTAATTGTATATTGACAAGCTTGTCTTCTTTAAACAGTTTATCTTCTTGGTGTCTAGGCTACGGAAGAGCAATAATCAGTTATAAATATTACGATGATTCATAAAAATTATACTGATTGTTTCTCTAAAGATACTTAATCTTCAGCTGCATTGTTACGGTGATTCGTGGTGCACCGATAAATCCCGCCCGTTACCTGGCCAAAAACTATCTTGTTGATTTAAGACAAAGCGTGACTGTACAATTCTGTGTTAGGTTAGAACATTTGTAATTAAACCATTTTTTTCATTTAGTTGCATTATTTCATGCATATTTTAAAAAAAATCTCAAAATCCAAAAATATATTCTTAACTTAGTTTTAAAATCCTTTGAATTTTTTTTCAAACAAATCAAAAATCTAAAAAAAAATATAAAACCATTTCAAAAACAAAAAAAAAATTGATAAAACCAAAATAAAAAATATCAATTTTCCATTTTGAAAAATAAATTCTATTTGTAAATATTTTTCCTTTATAAAAAAAACCCCAAAAAAATTTCTTGGAAATCTCTGAGTTTCCTTTTCCCTACTCACTTAAATTTAACAATAGTTGTGAAAATCAATATAATCCATATGATTTCACTCCAAATTCGTATGGATATTTTAACGAAAACCATTGTATAAATAATTCGAATTTTGAACAACAGAATTTTCAAAACAATGACCAACCTTCGACTTTCGAAAATAGCATTGAAATGATTTCATCTTTACTCGAACTCTCTACATAACAAAATCAAGAGATAAATGATTTATGTAATTCATAGTTGTGTGATAACTCAATTCAAGGATTTCAAAACAATCAAAATTTGAATTCACTTCAAATTCAAATGATTTCGAGTATAACCCATGACAATTCAATTTCGAATTCGAAAACGAATTTCAAAATCAAAGTGGAAATGTAAATCACTTTTCAAATAATTTTGGCAACGGAAATATTCTCGACTACGATTCGGGTGAAAAAAATTCTTCTGAACACGTCCAAATAGAAAATTCTCAAGTTAATAAGTATAAATTGGGTTTTGTTGAGTAAATGGATGAGATTTACAATGATCACATGGATTTGTTGTTTGAAACATATATGAAACAACGTGAAAAATAAAACCAAATCCCAACGTGTGACGAGTCAAACGATAATCCATCTTTTACCAAAATCAACGATTTTCAAATAATAACTTTTGAAACTGAAATGACGATCTTAATGAAGTTGTTGGAAAATTGGTAATCGAATTAGATTTCAATTATTTTAAGGACGAAAAACTCGATTTAAATTTCGATCTTCCTTTTTAAGATTTCAAAATTTTGAATACAATAACTTTGGACTTTGAAAATGATATAAGCAACGAAGTTGTTAATAACCCAACAAAGGAAGATGAATTTAACGAATATGATTTCTTTGGACTTTTTGAAAACGAGTTGTCAGATTCTGAAGAGGAAAATTTAAATCACCATCTTGATTTTAAAATCAATAGTTTTGAAGAATTCGCCAATGATGAGCTTGAATTTCAATTTGGTGAAAATAAACTTGAATTTCAATCAATTGTTCTATCAACCCCGAAAATCATCGAAAACAAAAAAACTCGAACGATTTTTAATAAAATGACGTTTGTTTTTCGAAATAAACTTTCAACTCCGAAATCTTTTACGGTTTAGTTTTCCAAGCTTAAACTGAGCCTTGCATACCTAACGAGACAAATGGATCGATATTTGGAAGACCGTTTCATTTACATTTTGACGATATACTTTCTAATCTTGTGTAAATACCATTCATTTTCACATAAATATAGGACATCCTTTTATTTTCTTCTTCTACGTTGGTTGATTGCAGGGACACGGTCAAAATCAAGTGTGAGGGCAGTCTCTTCTTCTTTTTAATTTTTCGTGGTAATTTTTAATTTTTCATGGCTTTCTACATTTTCTTTTCAAAAATTAGAAAAAAACAAAAAAAATCTCAAAAAATTGTTTTTTAAGCATTTTCGATTTATTTTTAAAGAAACATTATAGGATAAATATATGGTTTTGGTTTATTAAATTGAAATTTTTGAAAATTTATTTGTCTCAACAATAATAAAAATAAAGTGTGAATACAAATAATGATGATTTAAGTAGTACATAGGTAGGTTTATGATGATAATTATGAAGTATATTCTAATTGAAAAATTTTATTTAAAAAAGTGGTGAATTTAAAGTAAAGGATATAACATTTTTTTGTCTTCTAAGTTAAATGGTGCTAAGATGATTTTGCAAAACTCTCTTTAAAAAAAACCAAAAATATATCTGTATATGTGTATATAATTTTTATTAACACCTAAAGTCGTGTGTTCACACTCGTATGTTCACTCGCCATACTCTGTACCTTCTCACGTAAACCCGAAAGGCAGTGCACGGTTGGTATATCTGGCCTCATTTTATCTGACTTAGGTGTGTGTATATAAAAAATTCTTTTATTAATAATGCCTACAGTCGATAATTGTTCACATTTGTGTGTTCACTCGCCACGCTCTATATTCCCCTCACATAGTTCGAAGAACACACGACACGCTCTTTATTCTCCTCACATAAGTTCGAAATGCAGTGCACGAGCAATATATCTTGTCTCAGTTTATTTGAGTTAGGCATATGTAAATATTGTAAATACCAATAAAATTTAAATAAATATAGAGAGAGCAAGCAAATGAAATCCAAGTACTATTTCAACTTGTTTGATTTGACTTGTTGTTGAAAAAATGAAAATGCCAATTTGATAAACTTTGATAATCAACAAAAGATCCATTTCATAGTTACACTGTATTATCGACCGAAAAAACAAGTTAAACTATCGTTTATTTGTTATGATAACTTGATTTAGTGGAAATTTTGACAAGTAAAAGATCTTAAATTTCTCGATAATAACTAAAATCTATATTTAACTTATTCGTGTCAATTTGAAAGGAAGTCCTTCATTTGTAAATATTTTTGAAAACTTGCATTCACATATTTGTAAATAAATTTTGCATTTTGTAAATATTTTTTTCATATCGCAATTGGATTTTATGGGTAGTATCCGCTGAACACCCTCACAAGACAACATTCGTCTTATTAGAGAAACCCATAGATTTAACGGCTTGTTCCATACGCTCAACGCAATCGTGATCCCTATGAAAACAGATTTATTTTAGTTTTTCTTTATTCGAGAATGAATAAAAAGATAAGTGTGGGGGTATTTGATATGCACGTAAATGTGCATATTTTTACCACCATATTTAACCTATTTAAATTAAATAAATGATCCTATTGGGTGATTTAAAATGTTTAAACCAAAATTCAAATTATTTGAAATGTCACATATTCATCTTCATCCAAGGGCAAAATGGTCATTTTTGTGCACATATTAATTTGAGAAAATTTTATTGGAAATTTCTATATTTTTTTGTAGGAATTTGGCTTCATATACAAGTGATTTCATGAAGATATATGCATGCATAAGAGTGAATACAAAGGAGTGGAGATGGAAATAATTCATTTCATGGATCATGGAGGACCCCACCTATCCACCTATCTTAATGTACAAATTAGAGGCTAATGCACATGATAATAGAGGTTAAAGTTTCATACACATTTAAATGATGATTATTTGATGTCAATGATTACTTGGCCTCTATACTTCCTAAGAGGGTATTTTGGGCATTCCCCAAAAAAGTGGATTAGGGTTTCATACATGTATAAATACCCCTTATGCTTCATGTAAACTCTCTCTTCTTTAGCCTCTTCTTTTGGCTTTCTTCTCTTAGTTCAGATCAAAAATAAAATGACAGCTCTATTTCTTTTCATGGCTACTTATCCATTTCTTTTATGTAATTTTTTCTATGGAATTTTAATTCAAGTCTTTTCTTGTTTATTTACTTTTATGCAAATAGTGTAGATCTTCTTTTATTTTATGCAAGCGGAATAGCTCTTCCTTTACTTTGCTTTCATATTATTCTTTTTTGTGTTTTATGTTGCATGCTACATGTGTTGATATAATAACACAAATGAGAGGCTAATTCTTTCAATTTAGGGGTAATGAAGCTCTCTAATTATGTAGATTCGATGTAACTTGTTAATTTTGATCTCTTTTGTGCTTAAATGAATGTTGATGTGATTTATTGTATCATGTTGAATCTGATAGTCTATGTTGTTCGTAACGTATATGTTATGCTTAAACAATCACAAATACCTCTTCATCTACATACGATGATGGTAAGTAATAAAGTGAATGTTGAATTCAAAATTTGATAGTCTATATTTCTAATTAATAGTTAATAGGCCATACTTAAAATAGATTTCATTTTCAACTTGTTGTCATTTTTTATGTGACTTGAATAGTAGTTTAAGTGGTATGTTATACTTTGATGACTTATGTTGAGACATGAAAAGTGGATCTCTCCTGGACTATCGCTCTATGTCACTTGATCGATACGCACAAGCATCGATATGAAGTGATCGATTCGAACATGGATCAATGCGAACTCGACAGCCAAGTGAAAATAAAAACTTGGATCGATCAAAACTCAAAATGTACAAGTCCAAATGCCACCAAATTTTCATAGGAGCTTGCTTACCATCTCAAGAATGTCACTAATCAATCTCAACGCAAAATAAGCAAATCTAGATTGATACAAAATGTACATGGATCGATCAGGGATCGATCTCAAATGACCTCGGATCGATCTGGTGGGCCCACAACGTGTGAGAAGGGGTATTCCGAGATCTAAGCCAGATATTTTCAGACTACACCTATAAATAGCACTCCAATGCCAACAGAAAAGGGACTTTTTGTTTTTTCTATGCCAATATTCTGCCGAGAACCCACTGTAACTCAAATGATTGAGTATTCTCTGTTGTAATCAGTTAGTAGACATCAATGAAATAGCAAACTTTCCAAAGTGGACGTAGGCTATAACGCCGAACCACTATAAATTCCTATGTTCTTGCATTTTTGTTTGTCTATTTTGCGTGTTTGTTAGATTAGCCTCTTTTTACATTTATATTCTTCATTCTAATCTCTTCAAATACGTTTGAAAAGTGTTGTGTCGAATTTTGGTACAAATAGGGGAGCTTGCAGTTTTAATAGTGGTTGAACCAAAATATTATCATTTGTTTTCTATGTTGTTAAACAAAGACAACGAACTTACAAGAATTTTGAATTATTTTGTATATCAATTCAGATTGAAATAGATGTGATATACCGTCATTTTCAAATGCATCTTTTTTTAATGAAATGTATCACTGTTTTTCTTTGCAGTATAATTTTTTTGTCTTTTATACATAGTTTATAATTTAGTTTTAATTACTAAAATTTACTCAAATATAATTAAAATAAATAAAAATACAATATATACAAACAATCATTCCTTCTTCACTATGTCTTTTGCATCACAAAAAACGCTCTTTCACTGGACTTTCCTCATTTATGCCACGTTGGAAATATCATTTCGGATGCCTTGTTTGTTTAACAAGAATGAACCTAATATAGCCTGTTAGATTTTATGTATTTTTATGGGAAATGTTGATAAATGAGCCATACCCAGTACGTTACAAAAAGAATAGTATCGGGTATACTTATTCAGTAAAACCCATAGCCAAATCACATAAACACAAACCCTAATTAGGATAGGGAAAAACATCGCCTCCACTTTATAATGAAGAAAAAGAACAAAAATGGAGGAATGCCATCAGAGAACACATCTAAAATCACAATATAACCTCGCTTAAGCCTAGATTAAAGGCCTAAGGAGGCTTCCAATTCTTCATAGCTAATCTTTGCATCTCACGAAGCTCTGATATGGAACAAAAATCATTCACATGAGTGGTTTTTGCTTCGGCTTCAATATGCAAGGTCAATCCATTCCTAGGAGCTTTATCAAGCCTTAGATCTGGAAGTTGATCGACACAATTAGATGGCTTATGAATGGCTCCAGTGTCTTTGGCAGAGCGGGCTTTAAACATGCTACTTTTATGATCGAAAAGGCTGACTCTCAAGTTCAGTCATTATGCTGCTTTCTCCTCTCTCCTAGTTACATAAGTGAAAGACTTGATTGTTGATTTTACTCCTATAATGATTGAATCCTAATCTTTGATCTTTAATAGCCCATTGGAGCTTTATTTCATGCTCTTGAAGGCTGCTAAGTGCGTTGTAGCCTCCAGACTTAGCAGGTAAAAGTACAAATTGATTAAAATTCGAAATGTTGAAATTAATATAATTTTTATTAGTGAGTGACATGGTAATTCCCTTGCGGTTAACATTCGCAATGCTATTGTTCTAGAGGCATCCTTTTGGATAATTACATATATCATCTATGTTGATCTCTTCAGATAAGTATCTTTTATTGAGAACATTGATATCTCTTGAATCAAGAGCTCTGAATTCGTTGTTGATAACTCTGGGTTGTGAATTGCCAGATTGCTCAAGCTCACAATTGAAAAAACAGTCCCCTCTGTTCAAGTCAGGCAAATAAATCTTGTTATTAGGGTTATTATTATTATTGTAATTATTATTACTAAAACTATGTAATTGCTTTCTTCCCTTACAGGGAAATTCTTTGATTTGGACAGAGGAGTGGCTACCATCAGCTTTGACTTAAAAGAAATTTTTTCCTTGATGTCCTGCTGAAGCTTCAAACTTACCGTGGTTGTTTGATTGAAGGGAGTTCTCGTAAGAGAATTTATCCTTTTGTAAGTATTCTTCAACCCTTTTTTCATAATTATTTGAATCACTTAACATATGGCCTTGCATGCTTGGATAGCGAATGTTTTTAGACTTTTGTAGAATGATGTTGGATTCTATATCTATTGCTTTCCAAAGACGAATACTGTCTGTTTCTTTGTTTTGGTGAAGCCTATTGTTTCATTCTTTCCATATAGAGAACAACATATACTTCATAAAAATCCTTTTTCTTTCGTTTGAAAGTTGTTTGAATTTTCTTAATACCGTGTCTTATATTCTAGGGAGCTAATTTCTGATTGAGCTTTAATTTATTTTTGGCAATAAACCAAATGTGTCTAGAATAAGAACAGTCAAAGAAAAGATGCATAATACTTTCAATTTCTTTCCGACACAGGAGACATTTTGTGTTTAGATGTTTTTATCCCATTTAGCACATCCATCTCTTGTTGGCAGTCTATTCAAAATAGCAAAGTAGTGCAATGAGCTATTCTATGACAGTTTGCATTGTTCAAAATTGTTTTGAAAAAATGCACCTCCATTTCTATTACTTTGATGTAGTCCTATGTGTTTTTAAAAAAGAATTTACCTTTACTAGATAATTTCCAAACCCATATGTCTTCTTCAAGGCTTGTGTCTATTTCTATTTTGCTAATTGAAGAGTTGAAAACAGAAGCATCTAGTTGTAACTGTGTTTTCCAGAGAGAGTTTTGAATAATACTCTCCACTTTTGTGTTAGCTTCTCCAAATTGATAAAGGTTGTTCCAGCCATGTAGATTTATTAAAGATTTTCCATTAATCCGTGGATCAAACTAAAGACTTGTTTGCTTGCCATCTTTGAATTTTCTTTCTATCAAACTTGTACTAGTTTCACTGCAATTTAATATTATTTTCCAAGTATGTGAATGGTATTTTTCCATTGGTATAGACCAAAAGTACCTATTTTTGACATATTTGGCTTTCATCCATTTTGCCTAAAGAGAATTTCCTTCTAAGAATTTCCAGAATAGTTTGTAATTACATGCCTCATTTCAGTCTTTGAAATTTCTAATGCCTAAGCCTCCAGTCCTTTTTGTTTTAGTGATAATTTTCCATGAAACCTTATAATGCTTTCCACTTCATATAAAATTGGCACATAACTTTTCTATTGCATTGATTGGAATATTGTGAGATTACATCTAATATGCATCCAATACATGACTATAGCTGTGATGACAATGTGGATGAGTTCAACTCTTCCTGCTATTAATAGAAGCTTACTAGACCAACTGTTTAATTTGTTTTGAATTATTTCATGAAGCTTGGCACCATCTTTATCCTTGATTTGATTGCAAGTAAGGGGAAGCCCTAGTATTTAATTGGTAGTTCCCCTTACTAAAATTTAAGTATACTACGAATTTCCTGAGTATTGTTGCATGACTTACTAAAATAAATCCTGCTCTTACTGTCATTAATTTGAAGTCTTCCAAATTCTATGAGATTAGAAAATATCTTCTTTAAAATTACTGAATTATGTACATCTTCTTTTAGGAAAATTAATAAGTTATCTGCATAAAAAAGATGAGTAATACTAGGGGTAACTGAATTAATTGGTTTTAGATTTTTAACTAGTTGATCCTTATACATTTGTAATGTAAGATATTCCATAGCTATAGTGAATTAGTAAGGAGATAAAGGGTCTTCTTGCCTAATTTCCCTATTGCTTTTAATAAACCGACAAGGGGAACCATTTATAAGAATAGAATATGATACATTACAAATGCATTCGTTTACTAGGTTGCAAAATTATTCATCGAAACCTAGTTGACCCATCATATAAATGATGAATTTCTATTGATTTTATCAAATGCCTTATGTAAGTAAATTTTAATATATATTCTTTTGTGCCATGTTTGATTGAAATTTGTAATGACCCACTATTTTGGACCATTCAAATCGACAATAAAATCACACATGTCGGACTTGAATAATTCAAAACAAGAGATTGCAATATAATTTAGAGCAAATAAAACCAATCACAAACATAGATAAATTAGAATAACTCGTAGCGGAAATAAAATAATCATAGTAGTTCATGAAGCTACTACAACATAGAGTCACAAAACAAGTACAAAATACAGAGTCTGAAAGGTAAATACAACAGAAATCCCAATATATAAATGTCTACTAATACATAAGCTGAATAGAAAATACTGAATGGAAATACACAACAACTAGATAGATAGATAGATAGATAGATAGATAAGCTCCAGCAAATCCTTTAGCTCCAGAAGGTGAAATCCAAAGCTGATACTCAGGCTGACCTAAGCGTAAAGCAAAACACAAACACTCGAGTCAGGACATACATACTTATACAATGTAAACCAACTCAAGTGAACTGTAATAAAAATGCACAAGTAACTTAAAGGATGTTTGGGACCATCCATCCTTTAAAGATCCATTAAACTATTTACTGTTTTGTAATATACGCTATTATAATAATGTCTACAAGTAAAGTATAATTAAAAATAGCATTAAGGCGTTACCTATATCCCCCTTAACACATTTTATATATCCCATAGGCTATACAGTACCGTAATCTCCCCCGTAATGGGCCTCATCAGAGGGCACTCCATAGGTATGGTACAAAACAAAATCGTATAAGGCACGTTAGGGTAGGTGTCACGGCACAACGAGGCAATGCTAAGGTGGATATACCAATTGCACTTTCGAACCGGTGGTAACACATAGCAGCTACTACCGCCCACCTCGAGCCGCACTCCCAAAATCTAAAGGTGTGCACCAATCAATCACAAAGTAATAGAATAGCATAAGAAGAAGTGTGTCCGATAAGAGGAGCGGCCTCATTATCCTGTCAATTGCTCCTGTTTTAGCCACCTTATGCCAACTCACTGGAGTCGGGTTCACGTACATACCTCAATAGAACATCGCCACCATCCTACATCATTCTGCAATCTCCACCGTGTACACGGTTGTCAAAGTGTTTTCTGGGTTGGCAGAGAGTATGAAAACTTCCGATCCCGGTCTCTTTAATAACCAAATGTTATATAATCCGTGGTTATAAATTTTAAAATGGTTCATATTTCAAAACAAAACATGTTCATTTAAACCATTTAAATTCAATGTCGATATCTTTCAAAAATATAATGTTCATTTCCAAAGTTGTAGCATTTCTAAGTTCATTCAATTACAACAATTTTAAAAAACACATTATCTCATAGCATTCATAGCATTTGGAAAATGTGATAATACATAGAAATATTGTCTTTCTGAAATAGCAGCACTCAGGAAACATTACCGTAAATATACTAGTATTTCACAAATATTGTCTTTTAAGAAACAGTGGCACTTAGAAAACGTTACTATAAATATACTAGTATTTCAGAAATATTATCTTTTTAGAAACAGGGGCACTTAGAAAATGTTACTGTAAATATACTAGTATTTCAAAAACATTGCCTTCTCAGAAACAACAGCACTTAGAAAACGTTACTGTAAATATACTAGTATTTCAAAAACAGTACATTTTCAAAAATGGTAGCACTTATAAAATGCTACCTTAAAACCACAGCATTTTGGAAATGCTGCCAATATAAATCTAAGATATATTATAACATTTCAGAACCATTATAATTTCAGTTTTCACCATTTTTAACTTATAAAACATATCTCACGTTTCAAAAATATTTATTTGGATATCATTTAACTTGTGATTAAATAAAATAAAGTTTTATAAATAAAATATCCAAATTAAATTATAACTCATTTACTAAGTCAAAAGTACATTAATTTACTTAATTTTTTATCTTAACAAATAACTTGATACTTTATTTTAAAATTACCCATTTCATAAATAAAATATTCTTATTAGTAGGTTAAGCTTATTTTCCATTTGAAACCTAAATTTTCAATTTTCAAGTTAAGTCATATTTTAAGTTACATTTTAAACCATTTATTTACTTATACATTTTTAACTTCTAGAAAATCACTATGACATTTATTTAAATCATTTCAATCCAATTTAAGTTAAAATTTCATAATTTAAATTTAAAAAATACTTAATAATTTTCAAAAAATATTTAAATTAACCACTGGTCCGTATAATATTTTCTAACCTAGGTCAAGTGATACGGATATATATCATTTCAATCCGTAATTTAAAATAAAAATCCGGGTTCTATCATTTCAAACTCGCAATCCCAAGTCAAACAAAATAAAATAAAAATCGCTTGAGCATTCATTTTAGCTCATAACCATTTTTTCCTATTCTAATGTCCGTTCGGGTATGTATCATTTCAACCCATAGTGATTCTATACTAACTGGGAACTTGCAGTGTGAGAGCAAAAAATAAATAAACAGTATAATATGACATATCATATCAGGTGATGTAACAAATATATATCAGGTTATAACATTATGAAATATCATATCACAAGCATATATAAATTACTATCATATCATCAACTACAATTCACATTCCATTGTTTCATAATTATATAAGTACGAATGTCGAGAGTGATAGACTCACCTTTTAAAGTTGGAGACCATAATTCAGGACACACGAACAAACTTCGAAAAGCATGACAAAGCACGACTTAGATTCGAGTGGATGGAGAACCAAGATTCAAATCTTGTGAACAAACAAATAAAAAAACATAAAAATATAATTCAATATAAGATAATAAACCAAAGCAATGAAAAATTATGAATCAAAATGGAACACATATTGGACTAACCAATACAAGTGGCTCGGCCACTTAGCAATTTGGCTAGATCAACATCACATGGCTCAGCCATGACTAGATCTGAAGCACATGTGCTCGGCCAATGCAAGTAAGAGGCACGGCTAGGCTTAGAATAGGAAGCGATGGCATAGCAAAAGTCATGAGAAGGCAAAAGGTCAAGTGTCAAGAGAGTATGGGTTCGGCCCTAAGCTGCTACGGCTCGGCCATGGTTTGGAAAAGCTTGGATCAGGTCTGGTCACATCAAGAGGGTACGGCCTGGAGGTAGAATGGGCATATCAAGGCAAAGGAAGTGGTGCTTGTGGTGACGACCAAGGCTAGCAATTAGGAAAGTGGTGATGTATAGGCTCGGCTAGGGTTTGTGATCATGTTTTGTGAAGGGTTTGGATCTATGTGGTCACGGCATGGCATGGGGATGGTGATGAGGTGGTGGAGGCCGGTCAGGTGGTGGTGGTGCGGAGGAGATGGTCGGCAATAGGAGGTGGTGGCCGAGCATGCTTGCAAATAGAAGAGAAAGAAACAAGAAAAAGAAAGAGGGAAAAGGAGAAAATGAACTTACTATAAAAAAATTGTTCAAGAGATGGAAATGAGAAAGAGATATGAGAAGAGAATGCTTTGTACATAAATTAAGGAGGTGGGGAGTTTTGTGTATGGCTAAGAATAGAAAAGGAACGGCTATGGTATTAGAAAATACATTACTTCATTTCCAAGAAAAGAAACTTAAGTCTTTTAGAATTTCCAAGCCCAAAATCAAATAAAAATCAAATAAAATAAAATAGAAAATAAATTGTAAAATAGAAATGAAGTAGAAAATAAAGAATAGAAAATTAAACAGAAAAATGCTGAAAATAATCGCGTGTAAAATGCTAAACTTATCAAATTTTAAAAGTATAAAACAGAATTTGAAGAAACGTAAAGCAGATCTAATGTCAGAATCAAATTCCACTTCAAAGAAAAAGATTAGAAAATTTATAATTCAAATTTAAAATTTTCAACTGAAAGTCAAAGTTTGACCATAGTTGACCAAAATATAAAATTTTCAGAAGATCTTTATTTTATTCTAATTGAAAAAAAATTATAAACAAAATCCAAAATTATATTGAAAATTCCAAAATTTCAATTTTAAATGATTTAAAAATCAAAGTTTTCACATAAATTGAACTAAAAATATTTATTAAAATTATGGGTTGTTACACTCTCTCCCACTCAAAACTTTTCGTCCTTGAAACGAAAGCAAGGAAAGATAAGATAGGAAAGCAAATAGTATCTGAAACAATCAATTCCGGATTCGAAGCACGCATGCTCTCCTCCGTCTCCCAGGTACAATCTCGATCATCCGTACTCCACTGCACTTTGACCAGGTTGACAGACTTCCTTCTTAGGTGCTTCGTACCTCTATCGACATTACGAAGTGGCTTCCTCTCGACAGTAAGATTAGGCTCAATATCCAAACTCTCGAGAGGAGAAGGCTGGACAATCAAAGATGGATCATGCAAATATCGACTAAGATGCGAAAAATGAAATACATTATGCACTCCAAAAAACTTCCCAGGCAAATCCAGACGATAAGCTAAAGAACCAATCCTCTCTGAGATACGGAAGGAACCAACAAACCTAGGATTAAGCTTCCCTCTCCGACCAAACCGAATCACATTACGTAAGGGAGAGACCTTAAGGAAAACAATATCACCAACAGAAAACTCCAAACTCCTCCTAGCCGATCAGCATACTTCTTCTGCCTATCCCGAGCACTCCTCATCTTCCTCTTAATCTCCTCAACTTTCCCAAAAGCCCCCAGGATCATATCAGGATCAAGAACCAAACGATTACCTGATTCAATCCAGCAAGATGGAGATCTGCAAGGTCTTTCGTAAAGAGCACCAAACAGAGACATTTCAATACTAGCCTGAATTCAAAGATGAAATAAGATAGATAAAAGATCAAGATAACATGAAAATAGAAGACTAAAAAAAATATACCTGGTAACTGTTGTTATAGGTGAATTCAACAAGATGGAGATGATCTTCCCAAGATCCTCCATACTCAAGAACACAAGCACCAATAGAAAACTCCAAACTCCTCCTACGCCGATCAGTATACTTCTTCTGCCTATCCTGAGCACTCCTCGTCTCCCTCTTAATCTCCTCAACTTTCTCAAAAACCCCCAGGATCATATCAGGATCAAGAACCAAACGATTACCTAATTCAATCCAGCAAGATGGAGATCTGCAAGGTCTTCCGTAAAGAGTAGCAAACAGAAACATTTCAATACTAGCCTGAATTCGAAGACGAAATGAGAAAGATGAAAGATCAAGATAAGATCAAAATAGAAAACTAAAAAAATATACCTGATAACTGTTGTTATAGGTGAATTCAACAAGATGGAGATGATCTTCCAAAGATCCTCCATAATTAAGAACACAAGCACGAAGAAGATCCTTGAGAATCTGATTCACTCTTTCCGTTTGACCGTCGGTCTGCGGGTGGTAAGTAGTAATCAGATTCAGATGAGTACCCAAAGATTCATGAAAAGCTTTCCAAAACTGACTGGTAAAGATAGGATCCCATTCACAAACAATACTGATAAGAACACCATGGAGACAACAATCTCCCTCATATAGATCTCAGCCAAACTAGAAGCAGAACGAATAGAATGGGTAGACTTGACCGGAATGAAATGAGCTGATTTGGTCGATCTATCCACAATAACCCAAATACTCTCATTATCCCTCTTAATCCTCGGTAATCCATCAATAAAATCCATGAAAACCTGTTCCCATTTCCAATTGGGAACCTCAAGGGGCTGCAATAAACCGGGGAACTTCTGATGATCTACCTTGACTTGCTGACAAGTCGTACACCTACTGACAAAGATAGAGATATCTTGCCTTATATCTCTGTACCAATAAAGCTTCTTTAGGTGCAAATCTTGCCTTGACTTGCTGAGAATTTCTGTGGTTATAGTTCATCCCCTTTAGGTGCAAATCTTGCTTGTGCATATCTAGTTTGCTATGAATCTGATTTTGAGAATTTATGAGAATTACGACGATTTTTCACCAATTTGAAACCATCATTTTCCTGATCTAGAGGTTTATCTTTGAAATTTTAGAAGGAGAGAGGACGAGGAGAAGTCGGTGAATTGAGAAGGGAGGAAGAAGAATCCCTAGAAATCTGATCAGGTTTTTTACAGAATATTGGATTATTTTAGATGTTCATGGCAGCCATGGCTGCATGAGAGAGCTGCTGCTAGATTTTATGTAGCTAAACAGATAGAGAGCTGAATCATGATTTCAGTACAACTTAGTGTTGTGAATCAAAACATGATAAATCTAAAGTGTGTTCAACATGATTTTACGGTTTCACTCCAACCATTTCAATTATACAATGCCAGAAAAAGGACAAACATGGCTAAAGTTGACCCAATATTAAATTACTTTCACACACTATCTATGCAATTTTGAATCACAATTAATCGTCCACATGTTATGTTATTTCTTCTTTGTTACTAACAGAAAATTTACTCTTATAAACTTAGTATACGTACCTTGTCCTTGTGCAACAATCATTAAGGAGGACTTTCTGACAATTAATTCTTAAGAATGAGTGTAACGGCACGCGCTTCTCACGTGAATTGTTGTTCTAGAAATATTATGTATTTTACATATGCAAGGAGAAATTTAATACTTCATGCGATTAAATGATACAAAATTGCAAATAAAACGCTATGTGTACTTCTCTAGCAAATTAGAAGCTTTGACAATTATTACAAATCAAATTTGTAATGACCCAGGATTTTTATTAATTAAAATTTAAATATTTAATTAATTTTAAATATTAATAAGTGGAATTTATAAGTCGAATAATTTATTTTTCGAATATTAGATTTAATTTGACAATTAAACCGATAATTTAATAGTTGAAATTACAGAAATAATTGAAAATAGGGTTGAAAATGATTAAAATTGATTTGTAAAATTTTATTTTATCATGTTGAAGTTAAAATGATATTTTAGAACTTTTAAAATCAAATTAAAAGTTAATTTGTGAAAATTGAACATTTTAATATTTAATCGACTAGTGAAATTAGCCAATTTTCGAACAGTCTCAGAATTGGACAAAACTAGTTCCATTGGATCCGTAATAGTTTTTTATTATCAGATTTCAATTTTCGTAGCAATCGGAGTTTTCGTTTGATCGTGGCAGCTCGAAACGCATCGAATTTGTTTTTAATATTAATTGGGCGAGTTAAAATAGCCATTTTTCAAAAAGTCTCGGATTTCGACGAAACCAGTTTCATCGGATCCGTAATGTGATATTATTGTATGGTTTCAAATCTCGTGTCAATCGGATGTAACGTTTATCCGGTGCAAGCTAAAACGCCTAGAAAATCGTTTAATCGGTTTAATTTTAAATTGAACGTTTATTGCCATAACTTGCACAGATGACCGAATTAGCTCCCGAAACCTGTTCCATTGTGTCCGGAACGCGGGATAAACACTAAAAACGCTGGTCACCGCTCGTAAACCGGAGTTTGGAAAACCCGGATGAATAGTGTTCAAATTTTTTTTCTCCTATAAATAGACCTTAAATTCACAAAAATAAAAAAATATAAAACTAGGGTTTCAGGAGCCGCCGCTTATATGGTTTCAATGGCCAAAATTTTTTGAATCTTCCTTCATTAATCTCTCTCAATTCGTATGCTTTCGTGGGAAACTTTCAACACGAGTTTTGTAGAGCGCATCAAGATCTTCAAATCCATACGGCTGAGATGGGTTATCATCATCGTTTGGTGGCAAGAGATGGCCGCGTATGTGTGATGTTCATTCACGTTTTTCAAGAGGGTGAGGGTGCCGAGCTTCAAGTGGTTGCGGCCAAGGGTGGAGCTCGCGATGGTCAACGAGATGATGGGCTCTGATCAGTGTCGAAGCGTTCGTGGTGGTCGCATGATGTAGGGTTTCGTGGCGGCGTGTTGGGTTGTGCTCGCGTTTACTGATTTGGAGAAGATGATATCTCGCGGCCACAATTTGCAGAAACAAACGAACACTCCAGATTCGCCTAGGTTATAATATAATAATAAAAAGAAAATGTGAATTTTTTTTATATAAATTTGTATAACTTTGTAATGCTATATCTCGGTCATACGAGGTCGAAATTCGACGAAACAAGAAGCGTTGGAATCGTGTGGTCGAGCACTACGCAATGCAATTGGTTTGGAAGCGATTGGAGTCAGCGAAAATTTTGGGTAAAATTAAACGTCCGTTTAATTTTATTCGAAATAAATCGCTAAAACGAAATTGAAATCAAGGTGAGAACTTCTCACTCAATCGAACAGTTTCGATGTTTATTTTAAATAGTTAGATTTAAAATTCTTGAATGTATGTTTGAATGATGATTGTTATCTATTGATTGTTAAAATAGACATTATGCGCCGTTAGTAAGCGCATGTTATTTATTAAAAACATATACTGCGAATATTTCATAAACAGTGAAATTGGTATTATATATAATAGCAATATATATATTGGCATATGTATATATTGCAGTTGTTGATTTCCCGCATTGTATAGCAGATGAGACCCTATTGCGCCGTCTATTAAGCGGATAATATTATAAATCCCATATACCGCGATAATTCCGTACTGGAGCGGAATTGGTATTGTGCTAATGTTTGTGGATGCAGGGAAACAGGTTGGAGGGTTCCAACTGGATTCCTCAACTGTATTGATTTATTTACAAATATTTTGATATTTGTTGATTATCATATTGATATATGATATTTGGATGTCCTGATTGACTATTTGGTGCTGTTGCATCATCGGATCCATTTTTAAAGTTTAAAAATAACGTTTTGATTTTTAAAAGGATTTTTAAAGTGATTTTTCAAAGTATATGTTTTTATTAAATTTTGAATTGATTCATTTTAAATAATTAAAACGTTATAAATTTTTATGTTATAAAAAATTTAGATTTTTGAGAAATATAACCAAATTGAGATTTTCGAAATAAATAGTGATTAATTTATAAATTGGTTTAAATTGGAATTTTGAATCATTGTAAAAGATTTTTAAATTTATTTTTATAAGTTAAAAATATTGGAATTATAAAACGAAGTTTTTTATAAGTGTTAAAAATGAAGTATAATGGATTCATAAGTGAATGAGAATTTATAGATTATAAATTGTGAAGTTATAAAATGAATAGGTTTTGTGAAATAGAAGATTTATAAGTAATTATCTTATAAATCGGATTTTGGTATTTAAACGAGATATAAATGGAATTTGTTAATAATGAGATTTATAAATCGAAGCTTATAAATAGAAATGGAATTTATAAACATTGTTTATAAATTCGAAATCAATTTAATTTGACAAATTGAATAGTGAAGTTTATTAAAAGAAATATATTCACGATCTTGGACAGTGAATACATTATTGAATAAAATGGTCATGTTTGGCAAAAGAAATATTATAGAACGAAGTTAATTATTTTAAAGATGTTTTAAAATGTTTATGAACCGAAACCATAGATTTCAACATTTATTGTTGAAATAGACGTTTTCGAGAAAGAAGGAAATGGTGGACTATAACATTGTTGTTATAGTAAATGATTTCCGAAAGGAAATGTTTTATATAGTATTAGGATTTATATATCTATTTAAACTTTGAATCCATATACTAGTGATTTTGGGTTGTCGTAACGATGTTTTGCGCAACATTCGTTTTGGCCCAAATAAATATATTTAAACGAATGATTTCCTTAAAGAATGAAATATATACTTAATTTCGATTTAAGTATATTGAATATTTTCCAAGTGTTGAAAATAAATAGATTTGTGATGTACTTATTATTAAATATGTATGGAAATATTTTTCCAATGTGAAATGAACGTTTTAGAATTTATCCTTGTAAGATAAATTGAAAGTGAATATTGAAAATCGATTGAAAATCGTACATCATAGATATTTTGGGATTATAAATTCACTATGGAATTTATAAATGAATAGGGAAATTTGTTTAAAAATAAACGTTGATTTATTTTTGAACTAGGGGAATAAATTTACGAATTTGGAACGTAAATATAAAGTAAATCGTTAAGGATTTATTTAATTGGTTTAAATGAACCATGTTGAAATGAAAGAAATTCCGCGTAAGGAAAATGATTGAAATTTGTTTTCAAAAGTGATAAAGGTGAAAAGTGATTTTAAAATTTGTTTTCAAATGGTTGAAGTGTGGAAAATATATATCTAGTAAAGATATTTTGGAAAGTAAATAATTTGGGAAATTATTTGGATTTGGTGATGTTGAACACGCCTATTGATAGTTAAATATCCGACTATCAATATTTACCTTTAAATAGGTATTTGTTGAGATTTGTTTGAATTTGAATGCCACACTTATTTTGAATAAGCGCTCACCATTCGGGTTATCCGGGAAAGGACTTTGGGGTCGTATAACCCATTCCGAATATGTGATACGTCGTTATGGATTGCATTTGATGACCGGTGTTGAAGACCGGATATTTGTGAAAACGGAAGGATTACCGTCGAGTTACTCTACATCGGCTGATCTCCGATATAGAGGTTTTATCACCCTTAGTGACGGGAAATCCGGTCGTGATTAGTGAATATCCGGATTGCAAGGACTTCTTTGGAAGTGCCTTCGGTTCTGTTCGATCCCGGAACAGACTTGTATGGATTGTATGTCTGACATTACAAATTGAGATATAAAGCTGATTTCTTACAAATATATTTCTGTTGGTGGCGGAGAATTTATTCTCTTAGCTTAACACCCATCTCTGAGACGTACGAGCTCAGAGGTTATATAGTTGAAGGTTATTAGTGATATACTCCCAATTTGGTAGTGTGGCATGCTGAGTGTTGCTGTGAAATGATCATTGTTTGATCATTCGTGATAGGATCATTTATTTGATCATTTACCTTGGTGATCATTTCTATGATCATTTGTTGACCTAAAGCACGGCTTTTGTATAAAGTGTGGCTTTGTGGACGAGACTTCGTCGGACCTCACACCCCGGAAATGGTCAAAACACGAAGGATGTGGCAAGGTTACTAGGGGGTAGCGCCCCTTTAGTTTATGTCATTCCTTCTGGATAGAGGTGGTATCATGGTATGGAGCCCAGATATTTAACCTATGTTGTTGCTGCATATTTTGTGGTTGTTGGAAATCGAGGATCCTTGGATAGATCGGTTACGATCGGGGGATGACATATTCGTGTCAGTAGTTACCCAGTTAGGGGTAACCCGGCCATGTGTTGGCAGAGATCCGGTTTAGTTCTCGGGACGTCATTCCAGAGGCGTTTCCATGTGGCAAAGGGAAGTTCCTTGGCCTGACCATTTGTTGGAAATCCAAAGAAACAATACCAGACTTGTACGGTTTTAGTTGTAGAACCTGCCATGGAATGTGGCGGTAACCTGCTATTGTACATGGTAGCTATAGTAGGCATACGATAATGGTCGTATGTTGGCTAAGATTTATATCTTTACTTTCGAAATAATTTTCTACACTATGCACTATTAATAATATCAAATGTTTCTTTTTAATGCGTATCAAGCATCTTTGACTATCATTAGGAGAAATCTCCTCCGATTCTGCGTTTGCATTGTGTGTGTGTGCGGGAGGCCTTATGGTAGTCTCATTTTTAAAAGCATTGCGAATTGACTTAAAAAAATATTCCTCTATTTTGTTTTAAAGATAAACTGTTTTAGTTCTCACACCAGTCACATGACTGACTCGGAGTTTATTGTTTTCCTTAATAAACTCTGGGTGCCCACCAATTTCCACACGGGCAGTCTAGATTTAGGTTATCAGGATATTCAGGAGTTGCTGGAGGCAAGCTGGATGACATGGCGTATTACTTGTATATAGTATTTCTTTTCCGCTGTTTGTTGTTGTTTGTTGTTGTACACTCTGATGTAATAAAATGAAATGTAATGTAATGTAATAACTGATATAGTTCTTTGTTTAAAGATTATTCATTTATCTATTATATGTTGTTCCGCTGCGAATTGTGAGATTCTGACGTTGTTCTATTATTTCTTCTGTTCTGTTCTATCTTTTCCTATCTTATTCTACTTTTTTTCTTTTTCTAAAACCCTAACGGTACGGTTTTTCGGCTTTCGATTTCTCGGCAATTGATACAGTGGACGTATTGATGTCGGTTTTCGTCAACGAAAAATCTCGATCGTTACATTCGGTATCAGAGCATATGGTTAAGCGACAACCATGGCTCTGTTGGGTATTACTCATTAGAGATAGAGTCAGTAGTACTGTAGAATGAGTTGAGTGTAATAATAGCTATGAGAGCGTATTTGTTAGTGAATATAAAATTGTTTTATATTGTGATGATTGGTTTATTGAGTGGCATATGAACTTTCGTCAGCACGGTCTGTACAACTATGCCGAAGGGGTTTATAAACACTTGAATAGAACAATTCAACACAGTATTGTTTTAAATTGGGTAAATGAAATAATTTTACCTTGATTATATTTTATATATAAAGGAATAATTTTTCAGAATTATTAAAGTGTATATGAATTGATTGTTTGGTTGTTGAATAAAAACAACAATTTTTAAAAGAATAATTGTATAAGCAAATGAATTATAAGTATGGAACTATAATTAATGTGATTTACGATTGTGAAATAATCTTATATATAAGAAGTGAAATTATATAAGTAAAAGACTTATAAATGTGATTTATAATCTGAAAACAAAATTCCAGAGAAGTGTTTTGAAAGGATTTGATAATTTGGAAAATTGTTTTGGAGAAATTAAAGCTCTAAACTCTTTTCGGTCGCTGGAAAATAATCCTGATGATGATGGCCACATCATTAGAATTCATTTTCGGGTTTCCAAAAGAGAAATTGCTGCCAAATTGTTTTAAATATAAGTTGTTTGGAAAATTTTGAGTTTGGGTTTTGAAATTCAAAAGATAATTGAATTGATTTCAAAAATGGTTTTGAAAGATTGAAGGGACTCTGGAATCCTATTTAAATATTATGGAAATGATAAATGAGTTGATAACTTATACAATTTGAATTTTGATAGAATAAATTTAACTTAAAGGATGAAGTTAAATTAAAGGAAGTATAAGTAAATCAATAAAATCCAAGTGGTAATTGTTGAATATAAGTTGTATAACTTATAAGATGATGAATATAAGTGAAATAAGTTTTGAACTTATGATAGGAGTTAATAAATTTAGCTCTGGTAAAAAGTTAAATAGGATTGGAATTTGAATTGGATTTATAAGTGAAAACTTAAGTTAAATTAAACAAAAGGTGTTTGGAATGAAATATAACTTAAGTGAAGTTGAATGAAGTTAATTTTGGTATCGAAGTAAATTAATAAGTGAATTAATGAAGTGAAGTCATTAAGAATTTGAACTTGAGTTATATAAATGAAATTCAACTTTATATTGTTAAAGGAATTAACAATTGAATTGAGCTAATGGATTAAATATTAATCAATTAAATGTAAATAATTGATATGAAATAATGAATATATAAGTGTTAATTCATTAAAAGCTAGTTGAATAAATTGAATGGAAGTCAATTTAATATGATCCAATTGGGATTAAAAGTGTTGAACCAAATCGAATGTAAATTCAATAATTTGGTTATGTTGAATAAACATTGGTTGTTATTTGATTGTTGATTGATTGTATATAAATTCATTAAGTGTTAGTGAAAGTGAATTAGCGAAATTGGAAGCTATGTAATTAAATTCAAATGGATAATATGTAAATTTGAATAGAATTGAATTTGATTTGGAAGTGAATCAATGTGAATAAATTAGTGAATGTATACTAATTGAAAAATGAACAAACGAATGTTAGTTAAATCCAATGTTAATGAATCAAATGTGATTTAAATTGAAAACCAATTCATTGAATATTAATGATAATATGAATGAATATTGATTTGGTTATGGATGATAGTTGGTTGATGTTTGCATTTGTTGTTTTGTTACATTTGCTATGTTGGCATATATAGTTATTATGTTGCTATATGTTGTATATTGATATTATTTTCATATATGCATGATTCTCATGTTGTTTGTTGAGTATTTAGTAGGTGCGGATTATGCTTGCTTCGCTTTTGGAGCTCGTTTTCGTGCTATATTAACCGTATATGCTCGCTAATAATATAATAAGGTACATATCTCGGATTACATACCGTACTTTTACACTTTTTTCCCTACGGGATGCCTCATCACTTGATGAGATGTATATTTGTGATATATATATATATATACTGTCATTTTTTTTCGGATCGAGCCGCGCAAAGGAGACTATGGCGAATTTTTCCGGAAATTTAAGGCGTTAGAAAAATTTGGGAAAAATTGGAAAATTTTGTGAAAACTATAACTTTGATTTGGAGTTGAAAGTTAAACAATAGTAGTTGTTTTTGAAAAGATAACTAAGTATGATTTGAAAACTTAGTAAGTTATTGTAAGAAGTTTAATTATGGATTTTGGAAAGTTAATGAATTCTGTAACTTTTTCTTACTCGTTAATTTCGAGGACGAAATTCTTTTAAGGGGGAAGTATGTAACGACCCAGGATTTTTATTAATTAAAATTTGAATATTTAATTAATTTTAAATATAAATAAGTGGAATTTATAAGTCGAATAATTTATTTTTCGAATATTAGATTTAATTTGACAATTAAACCGATAATTTAATAGTTGAAATTACAGAAATAATTGAAAATAGGGTTAAAATGATTAAAATTGATTTGTAAAATTTTATTTTATCATGTTGAAGTTAAAATGATATTTAGAACTTTTAAAATCAAATTAAAAGTTAATTTGTGAAAATTGAATATTTTAATATTTAATCGACCAGTGAAATTAGCCAATTTTCGAACAGTTTCAGAATTGGACGAAACTAGTTCTATTGGATCCGTAATAGTTTGTTATTATTGGATTTTAATTTTCGTAGCAATTGGAGTTTTCGTTTGATCGTGGCAGCTCGAAACGCATCAAATTTGTTTTTAATATTAATTGGGCGAGTTAAAATAGCCATTTTTCAAAAAGTCTCGGATTTCGACGAAACTAGTTTCATCGGATCCGTAATGTGATATTATTATATGGTTTCAAATTTCGTGTCAATCGGATTTACCGTTTGTCCGATGCAAGCTAAAACGCCTAGAAAATCGTTTAATCGGTTTAATTTTAAATCGAACGTTTATTGCTATAACTTGCACAGATGACCGAATTAGCTCCCGAAACCTGTTCCATTGTGTCCGTAACGCGGGATAAACCCTAGAAACGCTGGTCACCGTGCGTAAATCGGAGTTTGGAAAACCCGGATGAATAGCGTTCAAAATTTTTTTTTCCTATAAATAGACCTTAAATTCACAAAAATAAAAAAAATATATAAAACTAGGGTTTCAGTAGCCGCCGCTTATATGGTTTCAATGGCCAAAATTTTTCGAATCTTCCTTCATTAATCTCTCTCAATTCGTACGCTTTCGTGGGAAACTTTCAACACGGGTTTTGTAGAGCGTATCAAGATCTTCAAATCCATATGGCTGAGATGGGTTATCATCATCGTTTGGTGGCAAGAGATGGCCGCGTATGTGTGATGTTCATTCACGTTTTTCAAGAGGGTGAGGGTGCCGAGCTTCAAGTGGTTGCGGCCAAGGGTGGAGCTCGTGATGGTCAACGAGATGATGGGCTCTGATCAGTGTCGAAGCGTTCGTGGTGGTCGCATGATGTAGGGTTTCGTGGCGGCGTGTTGGGTTGTGCTCGCGTTTACTGATTTGGAGAAGATGATATCTCGCGGCCACGATTTGCAGAAACAAACGAACGCTCTAGATTAGCCTAGGTTATAAAATAATAAAAAGAAAATGTGAATTTTTTTTATATAAATTCGTATAACTTTGTAATGCTATATCTCGGTCATACGACGTCGAAATTTGATGAAACAGGAAGCGTTGGAATCGTGTGGTCGAGCACTACGCAATGCAATTGGTTTGGAAGCAATTGGAGTCAGCGAAAATTTTGGGTAAAATTAAACGTCCATTCGAAATAAATCGCTAAAACGAAATTGAAATCAAGGTGAGAACTTCTCACTCAATCGAACAGTTTCGATGTTTATTTTAAATAGTTAGATTTAAAATTCTTGAATGTATGTTTGAATGATGATTGTTATCTATTGATTGTTAAAATAGACATTATGCGCCGTTACTAAGCGGATGTTATTTATTAAAACATATACCGCGAATATTTCATAAACAGTGAAATTGGTATTATATATAATAGCAATATATATATATATTGGCATATGTATATATTGCAGTTGTTGATTTCCCGCATTGTATAGCGGATGAGACCCTATTGCGCCGTCTATTAAGCGGATAATATTATAAATCCCATATACCGCGATAATTTCGTACTGGAGCGGAATTGGTATTGTGCTAATGTTTGTGGATGCAGGAAAACAGGTTGGAGGGATCCAACTGGATTCCTCAACTGTATTGATTTATTTACAGATATTTTGATATTTGTTGATTATCATATCGATATATGATATTTGGATGTCGTGATTGACTATTTGGTGCTGTTGCATCATCGGATCCATTTTTAAAGTTTAAAAATAACGTTTTGATTTTTAAAAGGATTTTTAAAGTGATTTTTCAAAGTATATGTTTTTATTAAATTTTGAATTGATTCATTTTAAATAATTAAAACGTTATAAATTTTTATGTTATAAAAAATTTAGATTTTTGAGAAATATAACCAAATTGAGATTTTCGAAATAAATAGTGATTAATTTATAAATTGGTTTAAATTGGAATTTTGAATCATTATAAAAGATTTTTAAATTCATTTTTATAAGTTAAAAATATTGGAACTATAAAACGAAGTTTTCTATAAGTGTTAAAAATGAAGTATAATGGATTCATAAGTGAATGAGAATTTATAGATTTATAAATTGTGAAGTTATAAAATGAATAGGTTTTGTGAAATAGAAGATTTATAAGTAATTATCTTATAAATCGGATTTTGGTATTCAAACGAGATATAAATGGAATTTGTTAATAATGATATTTAAACATCTAAGCTTATAAATAGAAATGGAATTTATAAACATTGTTTATAAATTCGAAATCAATTTAATTTGACAAATTGAATAGTGAAGTTTATTAAAGGAAATATATTCACGATCTTGGACAGTGAATACATTATTGAATAAAATGGTCATGTTTGGCAAAAGAAATATTATAGAATGAAGTTAATTATTTTAAAGATGTTTTAAAATGTATTATGAATCGAAACCATAGATTTCAACATTTATTGTTGAAATAGACGTTTTCGAGAAAGAAGGAAATGGTGGACTATAACATTGTTGTTATAGTAAATGATTTCCGAAAGGAAATGTTTTATATAGTATTAGGATTTATATATCTATTTAAACTTTGAATCCCTATACTAGTGATTTTGGGTTGTCGTAACGATATTTTGCGCAACATTCGTTTTGGCCCAAATAAATATGTTTAAACGAATGATTTCCTTAAAGAATGAAATATATACTTAATTTCGATTTAAGTATATTGAATATTTTTCAAGTATTGAAAATAAATAGATTTGTGATGAACTTATTATTAAATAAGTATGGAAATATTTTTCCAATGTGAAATGAACGTTTTAGAATTTATCCTTGTAAGATAAATTGAAAGTGAATATTGAAAATCGATTGAAAATCGTACATCATAGATATTTTGGGATTATAAATTCACTATGGAATTTATAAATGAAAAGGGAAATTTGTTTAAAAATAAACGTTGATTTATTTTTGAACTAGGGGAATAAATTTACGAATTTGGAACGTAAATATAAAGTAAATCGTTAAGGATTTATTTAATTGGTTTAAATGAACCATGTTGAAATGAAAGAAATTCCGCGTAAGGAAAATGATTGAAATTTGTTTTCAAAAGTGATAAAGGTGAAAAGTGATTTGAAAATTTGTTTTCAAATGGTTGAAGTGTGGAAAATATATATCTAGTAAAGATATTTTGGAAAGTAAATAATTTGGGAAATTATTTGGATTTGGTGATGTTGAACACGCCTATTGATAGTTAAATATCCGACTATCAATATTTACCTTTAAATAGGTATTTGTTGAGATTTGTTTGAATTTAAATGCCACACTTATTTTGAATAAGTGCTCACTATTCGGGTTATCCGGGAAAGGACTTTGGGGTCGTATAACCCATTCTGAATATGTGATACGTCGTTATGGATTGCATTTGATGACCGGTGTTGAAGACCGGATATTTGTGAAAACGGAAGGATTACCGTCGAGTTACTCTACATCGGCTGATCTCCGATATAGAGGTTTTATCACCCTTAGTGACGGGAAGTCCGGTCGTGATTAGTGAATATCCGGATTGCAAGGACTTCTTTGGAAGTGCCTTCGGTTCTGTTCGATCCCGGAACAGACTTGTATGGATTGTATGTATGACATTACAAATTGAGATATAAAGCTGATTTCTTACAAATATATTTCTGTTGGTGGCGGAGAATTTATTCTCTTAGCTTAACACCCTTCTCTGAGACGTACGAGCTCAGAGGTTATATAGTTGAAGGTTATTAGTGATATACTCCCAATTTGGTAGTGTGGCATGCTGAGTGTTGCTGTGAAATGATCATTGTTTGATCATTTGTGATAGGATCATTTATTTGATCATTTATCTTGGTGATCATTTCTATGATCATTTGTTGACCTAAAGCACGGCTTTTGTATAAAGTGTGGCTTTGTGGACGAGACTTCGTCGGGCCTCACACCCCGGAAATGGTCAAAACAGGAAGGATGCGGCAAGGTTATTAGGGGGTAGCGCCCCTTTAGTGCATGTCATTCCTTCTGGATAGAGGTGGTATCATGGTATGGAGCCCAAATATTTAACCTATGTTGTTGCTGCATATTTTGTGGTTGTTGGAAATCGAGGATCTTCGGATAGATCGGTTACGATCGGGGGATGACATATTCGTGTCAGTAGTTACCCAGTTAGGGGTAACCCGACCTTGTGCTGGCAGAGATCCGGTTTGGTTCTCGGGACGTCATTCCAGAGGCGTTTCCATGTGGCAATGGGAAGTTCCTTGGCATGACCATTTGTTGGAAATCCAAAGAAACAATACGAGACTTGTACGGTTTTAGTTGTAGAACCTGCCATGGAATGTGACGGTTACGTGCTATTGAACATGGTAGCTATAGTAGGCATACGATAATGGTCGTATGTTGGCTAAGATTTATATCTTTACTTTCGAAATAATTTTCTGCACTATGCACTAGTAATAATATCAAATGTTTCTTTTTAATGCGTATCAAGCATCTTTGACTATCATAAGGAGAAATCTCCTCTGATTCTGCGTTTGCATTGTGTGTGTGTGCGGGAGGCCTTATGGTAGTCTCATTTTTAAAAGCATTGCGAATTGACTTAAAAATATATTCCTCTATTTTGTTTTAAAGATAAACTGTTTTAGTTCTCACACCAGTCACATGACTGACTCGGAGTTTATTGTTTTCCTTCCTAAACTCTGGGTGCCCACCAATTACCACACGGGCAGTCAAGAGTTAAGGTTTATCAGGATATTCAGGAGTTGCTGGAGGCAAGCTGGATGGCATGGCGTATTACTTGTATATAGTATTTCTTTTCCGCTGTTTGTTGTTGTTTGTTGTTGTACACTCTGATGTAATGAAATGAAATGTAATGTAATAACTGATATAGTTCTTTGTTTAAAGATTATTCATTTATCTATTATATGTTGTTCCGCTGCGAATTGTGAGATTCTGATGTTGTTCTATTATTTCTTCTGTTCTGTTCTATCTTTTTCTATCTTTTTCTACTTTTTTTCTTTTTTCTAAAACCCCAACGGTACGGTTTTTCGGCTTTCGATTTCTCGGCAGTTGATACAGTGGACGTATTGATGTCGGTTTTCGTCAACGAAAAATCTCGATCGTCACAAAATTTTAGCACCAAGCTGAAAAATAATTTGACATTGTGAAATCTAATGAATTAGAAAAGGATTATAAAGTATATATCTATCAGGAGATTAGTTGGCATAAAATGATTAAGCAGCAATTCAACACTGCTAAAATATGTTTACAATCACACCATACACTTAAAGTACTTTAAGAATTGCAACAATTTAGGTTATTATTTGAAGTTTGAAGTCAGTAAGGAAGTATAAACAAAATTAAAATAAAAATCAAGTTGGGTACTCGTAAAGATTAGATATTTGATTCTGATTCATTAACTCATACTGTATTATTTTAGCCAGTACAGTTTAAAGAACGTTAATAATATATAACATAATATATTATATAATGTATGGGTACGTGATATATAGTTGTAAGACATAGCAGTTTATGTACTGGAGAATCTTTCTCACAAAACTTTAGTATGGAGAAGTGGAGAATATTTGAATGATATAGTATGGTTGCAAAGCTTTTTCACGCCACTTTAGTTTGGAGCACTGGAGAATACGTAAATGGTGTAGTATGATTGTAATGGCTAAAGGGGAGAATGTGATAATTGTTTTTGTGTGGAAGAGGAGAAAGTATGGTTCTATATTTATAGTGAGGAAAATACGATAGTTTAGGAGATGGACTGACTCAAGATATTTACTTCTTATTCAATCGTAGCTTAAAAATAGAGTAGAATTACTTAGTTAATATATGTATGGATATATTTAATCTTAGAGCCGTGTGGATACTTTCAAAGGGTAAGACTAATTCAATCGTAGCTTTAAAATAGACGTAGAAATTGGTCTATTTACTTAGCTAAATATCTATAAATATATTTAATCTTAGAGATGCGTGGATACCTTCAAAGGGTAAGACTAATTCGATCGCAGCTTTAAAATAAGCATAGAAATTGGTGTATTTATTTACTTAGTTAACATATGTATGGAGATATTTAATCTTAGAGCTGTGTGGATACTTTCAAAGGGTGGGCTAATTCGTACATGCAATTAATGCGTATTGAATGAATTATTTACTCACGTAATATGAATATACTCAATCTTAACACAAAATAGGCATGGAAACTGACCAATTTATGTAAAACTAATGCATATTGAATGGATTATTTATTTAGGTAATATGGATATATTCAATCTTAGTACAAAAATGAGCATGGAAATTGATCAATTTATGTACTCAGTTAATATATGGATTCAAAAAAATTTAAGGAGCATTTTGGAAAGTTCATGTATACATCAAAAAAGTGTGACGTCAAATTATTACAACTATTATTAAAGATTTATAAGCTGCGCTCAATACATGTATTATAAGATCCAAAATATAAAAAGACTTGTGATCTTATAGGACATTCATAGTACATTCAACTACTGATTATCGAATGGCTATGATTGGGATTCAAAGAAAGTAACTACAAGTAAGCGATATAGCGGGGAATGAATAGATTTTTTTTCTTCCATGTTGTGATATGACCCCACGTATGCAAAGGCTAGAAAGAGAAGAGCAACACTGCCTAAATCCTAAACCAAATTGCATATATAAAGCCAGTCCCTCACCACTAACCCATTCCATTATCAAACTATTTACTCGTATACCTCCATTTTCTTTACAAGAACTCAAACACCAATTTATTCAAATTCTTCAATACAACTACTATATTGACCATGAAGAGAGTAGTAGAAGTTATGAAGAGGAGTCTTGGCATTAACAGATACAAGAAGAGTGCACGTGTGGTTGATGAGAGCTCTCTTGATTCCGTGGTGGTTGACCAAAGTCAAGAATCAAACACAAATGTTAGCAGGTTTACAGCTTCACTGGCAATGGTACTTTCCCCTAGTGCAGTGGCATCGTGCTTCTCAGGCCAGACTAATGACGTGGAAGATGTCTGGGTCTCAGGAGAAAGGCCAAGGACTTATGACATGGATCATCTCATTGTTCGTGATTGCATGCGTTATGCTTTGTACATCTAAGGAAAGATCGATTTTTTTCTTTTCGCTTGGCCTTAATCAACTAATATTATGAAGCAATAGTTGATAACCAAGCAGCTCCATACATTTCATAGTTTTCTATATGCATATTTGCGTTTAAGTATGCTTAAAATTGTAGAATGGAACAAACGAAAGATCTTTGTATTCATCTTGTTCCACAAAATGAAAGTCCTAGTAATCAAAATGGCCAAAAGCTATCACTATATATGTATTAAAAATCTTTAAGATTGCAGAAGGTGGCAGTACATTTTCCTTGTCAGCCTTTATTCATTCTCACTGAGACATAAGCGTCAAGTTGCCTTTATTCATTCTCACTATATATGTATTTTAGCTAAGTATCACATGATTGTAGCATCTTTTGGTGCCGCTAGGGATCTTCTTATCATTTGTCCACTAACGAAAGAATCTAAAGTGGGGGTATTTTATGCTCTTTGACTTTGCATGCGATATGAATTTGAGCATTACAGTCACAATAACCGTGTTTCAAGTGTTCAACCTTTCTCTAAACTCTTCTTTCAACTTTTAATATTTCGGATGCTCTTATGACTTATCCATAGAATGGGATCTTTAGGTCAAACATAGTTTAAGACTCTGTGATTATAGTATTATACGTTATGATGTATAGCTGGGTAAATAGACTACTCAAGATAAAAGAGATTTGTTTATCATGGTTGGTGACGGTTAAATAAATGATTACCAGTAAAGATAACAGGAATGTAGCCCATAAATTGATGGTGTAAGTAGAAAATTTGATAAGGGTGGCACTTTAGTGGGGAAATCATGATGGGGACTAGACTTATGAGAGTGATAAAATCCTCTAATAGCAGTGTGTGAAGGGTCGACTGGTAAACTTACAACTAGTGATAGCAAAATAGTGACACGCCAATCTGTCAGACATAAGAAAATAATAAATAAGTTGAGAAAATTGTTTGTAAATCGAACTAAGAAAGTGCAAAACCGTTCTATGATTTTTGTTGGTGTAAACCAAAATTAAAGAGTCATGTCTGCTGATTTGAAAAGTCATGTCTATTCGAATGAAGAGTCATGTCTATTCGAATGAAAAGTCGTATCTGTTCAGTGAAGAGTCGTGTCCGTTCACTGAAAAGTCGGATCTATTGAAATGAAGAGTCGTGTCTATTAAGTAAAAGTCATGTCTATTGAAGTGAAAGAGTGCCTATTCAAAAAGGTTATGTCCGTTTGTAATGGTTGTAAACCACTATATATATGTGGTCATTTTGTTGTGTTGTATGCAAGTTGTAGGCAAGACAAAAAGCAAGTTATAAAAAAAATTGTCTATTCTCCTCTAAAATTATAATTCTCTCTCTTTTTCTACTTTAACAAATTGGTATCAAAGATTGGTTGAAAAATGTCAAACAACCTTGTCTTCCTTGTTCCTCGATTCAACGGTGAAAAGTTTGATTATTGGAGCAATCTAATGAGGCTCTGTCTTGAATCTCAAGACTTGTGAACAGTTGTTGAAGAAGGTGTTGGTGCGCCGGAAAATGAGACGCAACTCACAGTTGCCCAAAGAGATCTTCTGAAAAGCAAAAAACAGAAAGATCGGAAGACTCTCTTCCAAATCTATCAGACACTTGAAATTCAAGTTTGTGAGAGAATTTCAAAAGTTGCAAATGCTCAGGAGGCTTGGAAAATATTGAATACAACGTATTCTGGCCAAGATCAAGTAAAAAAGGTTCGCCTGCAGTCACTACGGGCTGAATTCGAAAAGCTCGAAATGAAGGATGGTGAGAAAATCTCAGAGTATTTTACTCGTCTCACTTCCATCATAAATCAGATGGCTTCAAACGGAGAAGTCGTGGAGACTCAAAGAGCCGTTGAAAAAATTCTACGGAGCCTACCAATCAAGTTCGATCATATTGTGGTTGCAATTGAGGTATCAAATGATATTGCTTCACTTTCTCTTGAAGGCTTGCAAGGAAGGCTGGAAGCTCATGAGGCTAGGATCTTGATGAGAAGTAAACAAACAAATTATTCTCAAGATCAAGCCTTAAAATCTCAATTCACATCCATAAAAGTTCAAGGCCCATCCCATGGCAAAAGTAATAGCAGGAATAGTGGAAAACGTGAAGAATCAAAGGAGGAGAAACCATCATTCCAAAATAACAAGACGCGAGGCAAATACAAAGGCAAAAAACCATATTTTGAATGCAATTTCTGTCACAAGCCGGGTCATAAAGCAAATGATTGTTGGGAGAAACATCCTGAAAAGAAGCCAGTTGCTGGTTTTATGCATAATGAAGCAGAAAAATCTGAATCTTTGTTGATCGCTTCGGATGGAAATGTTGAAAACGTATGGTACTTGGATAGTGGTGCAAGTAGGCATATGACTGGAAATAAAAATCTATTTTCAAGTCTTGTGGAAGCTGATGATGGTCAGGTTACTATTGGAGATGCAAAATCATACAAAATTCAAGGTGTTGGCGAAATTTCTTTCAAAACCAAGGCTGGAAAAGTTGAAAAAATGTCGGAGGTTCTTTATGTACCAGGCATACATAGCAATCTTCTTAGCGTCGGTCACTTGCTGAAGAAAGGATTTGATTTTCGATTCGTTGGAGATCAATGTAGCATGAAGAAGAACGACCAACAAGTAGCAAATATTGTGATGGGATCCAACAAATTATTTCCGATCAAACTTGACATCGTAAGTAGTACGTGCATGATTGCTACTTCTAATGATGAAGTTTCCAAGTTATGGCATAAGAGGTTTGGGCATTTAAACTTTCGGAGTTTGAAGGAGATGTCTACCAAAGAAATAGTCCGAGGGCTGCCTAAACTTGAAGTGATAAACGAAGCATGTGAGGAATGCCAATTAGGAAAACAATATCGTGAATCTTTCCCATCCAAATCGAAGTGGATTTCTCAATCACCTCTGGAGCTTGTTCACACCGACCTCTGTGGACCAATGCAAGTGTCATCGCTTGGAGGCAACAGATATTTCTTGTTATTTGTTGAAGATTACACAAGAAAATTTTGGGTTTATTGTGTCAAAGAAAAATCAGATGTCTTCTCTTGCTTCAAAGAGTTCAAATTTCAAGTTGAAAAACATTCTGGTCATCAAAATAAAAATCTAAGGAGTGACCGTGGAGGAGAATACATGTCCTCTCAGTTTGAAGAATTCTGCCAAAATCATGGAATCCGCCATGAGTTAACTGCTAGGTACTCACCTCAACAAAACGGAGTCGTAGAGCGCAAAAATCGAACAATAATGAATATGGTCAGATGCATGTTGAAGAATAAGAACTTGCCTGCATGTTTTTGGGCTGAAGCGGTCTCTTGTGCCGTTTACTTAATCAACCGATCACCAACGAAGAGCTTAAAGGATTCCACTCCAAATGAAGTCTGGTATGGCAAGAAACCAAATGTTGCTCATTTAAAAACTTTTGGTTGTCTTGCATACTCTCATATTCCTGATACTTTAAGATCGAAGCTCGACGACAAATCTGAAAAAGGCATTTTCATTGGTTATAGCCAAAGGACTAAAGCTTACAAGCTTTACAATCCGAAGACGAAGAAGATGATTATTAGCAGAGATGTTCGCTTTGATGAAAATGGTTGTTATAATTTTTCATATTTTGCAGAATTACCTAGATGGCAAACTCTAAATCTTGAAGAGGAAACTTATTTGGAACAAGGTGTTGATGCTGATGTTGGTATTGAAGAACAACAGCCTAAAAATAATGGGGTTGAGCAGGAGCAAAATTCACCACCAACGGCGGAAAGAAGGACGCGATCCTTGAGAGAAATGTATGATGCAACCGAAGAAGTTGACACTACGGATCATGTATATTTTGCATTTTTTGCGGGAGAAGATCCAATCACTTATGAAGAAGCATCAAAGGAAGAAAAATGTGTGAATGCAATGAAGGATGAAATCAAGTCTATTGAGAAAAATGGTACGTGGGAGCTTACCACTTTGCCTTCACACAAATCAGCCATTGGTGTAAAATGGGTGTTCAAAACCAAAACAAATCTTGATGGCTCCATCAACAAGTGCAAAGCACGTTTGGTTGCGAAGGGGTATAAGCAAAAGGAGGGGGAAGATTTCATTGAGGTATTCGCTCCTGTCTCTCGACTTGATACAATTCGATTGTTGATTTCTCTTGCTGCCCAAAATGGCTGGAAGCTACTGCATATGGATGTGAAATCAGCTTTCTTGAATGGTTTTCTTCAAGATGAAATTTATCTTCAACAACCTCCTGGTTTTGTGAAGAGGGGCGAAGAGGAAAAGGTGTATAAGCTGCGGAAAGCTTTATACGGGCTGAAGCAATCCCCCCGTGCATGGTATGACCGTATCAATAATTTCTTCTTAAAGAATGGCTTTGAAAGGTGTCCTTTTGAACACACTCTTTACATGAAGAAGCATTCAAAAGGAGGTTTCATGATCGTGAGTTTATACGTGGATGATTTGATTTTTACTAGAGATAATATGGAGATGTTATCTGAATTCAAAAATTCAATGATGAAGGAGTTCGAGGTGACGGGTTTGGGAGAATTACATCATTTTCTAGGGATAGGTGTTCAGCAATCAAAATGTGGGATTTTTATCTCGCAAGAAAAATATGCTGCTCAAGTATTGGAGAAGTTCAATATGATGAATGCAAATCCAGTTTCAACTCCTTGTGTTGCAGGTTTGAAATTGTGCAAAAATAGTGAAGGAAAGTTTGTGGATCCAACTATTTTTCAAAGCCTAGTTGGAAATTTGATGTATCTCACTGCTACAAGACCCGACATCATGTACGCAGTAAGCTTGATTAGCAGATTCATGGAGAAGCCTTTCTCAAACCATTGGGAAGCTGCAAAAAGAATTTTACGATACGTTAAAGGAACTATTGACTATGGCATTTTCTATGAAGCTCATGTGCCTGTGAAGCTTGTTGGATATACGGACAGCGATCTAGGTGGAAGTATCGATGATTCAAGGAGTACTTCGGGTTATGCATTTAACCTTGGAAGTGGAATTATTTCTTGGTGTTCAAAAAAACAACCAGTTGTGGCACTTTCTACCACCGAAGCGGAGTACATCGCAGCATCCCTAGCAGGATGTCAAACTTTATGGCTAAGAGGAATTCTTGAAAATCTAAGCTTCAAGCAAAAAGATCCTACGATCATTTATTGCGACAATAGTTCTACTATCTCTGTCTCAAAGGATCCTATTTTGCATGGAAGAACAAAACATATTCGTCTACGTTTCCATTTCCTACGAGAACTCGTTCGTGAAGAAGAAGTGAGTCTTGAGTATTGTCGAAGTGAAGAACAAATTGCTGATATCTTCACAAAGCCGCTTGGAGGGGCTGCTTTCTCAAGAATTGTTGCTGCATTAGGTGTTCGAAGGAATTTTGGTTTAGGGGAGGCATTGTTGGTGTAAACCAAAATTAAAGAGTCGTGTCTGCTGATGTGAAAAGTCATGTCTATTCGAATGAAGAGTCGTGTCTATTTGAATGAAAAGTCATATCTGTTCAGTGAAGAGTCATGTCCGTTCACTGAAAAGTCGTGTCTATTGAAATGAAGAGTCGTGTCTATTAAGTAAAAGTCATGTCTATTGAAGTGAAAGGGTGTCTATTCAAAAAGGTTATGTCCGTTTGTAAGGGTTGTAAACCACTATATGTATGTGGTCATTTTGTTGTGTTGTATGCAAGTTGTAGGCAAGACAAAAAGCAAGTTATAAAAAAAATTGTCTATTCTCCTCTAAAATTATAATTCTCTCTCTTTTTCTACTTTAACAATTTTCACGGTCGCGCTTTAACAACTGCGACACAAGGTTGATTCAAGGAAATTAAGAAACCTGCTATGGCAGACTAAAATAATGCAATATCTTCTCTCATTGTTCATATGCCTCCAAAAGGAAAGACAAATCATATGAAACAGCCAGTTAATTTAATTGGTGATACATTCTTTGGCATATCAGATGCTACTCGTGTGATCACGCCGCTTGAATCAATTATGAGTATCCAACATGTATCTCCATGTTCTTCAGAATAGTCATCCCTTTATAACTGCAAATATTCGTCTTAATTGTCTTTCGACTCCACATATTTGTCAATCTTGCAATTCCTGTGAAAGTTCACTTCATCTTGTCTCATTTTCTTCTTCGTGGATCGAAATAGATAGAATTTTCTCTTTTCTTTATTATCTAGTTGAGTGGGTTGCTAACTATTCATAATCAAACTACAGTTGTCGTGAGGATGCCTCAACCCACTCCCCGGCGGCCGCCGTTTTCATGCATCATCTTCCTCCATTTTCATTTTCAGCCTACCACCCTCATTTTCAACCTTCAAAATCATCCACTTCCACCACCAAAGTCCAAATCCATCACTCTATGCCCAAATTAAAGCTCGTTTTTGAGATCCACGCTCGAAGAAATATCTTGAATTCTAATCGCCAAAAGGCTCATGCACGAAGAAGGCACTTCTAGCGGCGCCAGAGGCGACGAAGAACAGATTATTGTACCATACGGACATGAGCAAGGAATAGAAAATCTGCTAGAAGGCGCCGAAAATCTCGATAATCAAGGCAGAGTCTAAGAAGGCGATGGTCGTCCGGGTCGTGGAGGCCGCAAGGGTGCTTGATCGGGCAGAACGTGCAGGGGAGTGGGATGGACTTCCGCTTGAGTTGCCGAACTTAACAGTTTTCAAGGTCCGAACCTTAGCATGGTGAAGTTGGCGACACTTACTAACTTTCGAACGCTTTCAGAAAGAGAAGTGCACGCCAGCACGTAGACGAGCTTGGCTGTAAGCATTTTTTTAATTTAAAATAATTAAATAATTTAACGATTTAAAATTATGTTGAAAAATTCATTTACCTTAAACAGCCGCGGAATATCCGTTCACGTGGTTTATTAGCCAACACCCTAAGATATTTCCATAGCAATTTGGAAAGCATTGATAGAGTCGAAGCATTCTTACATGAGCTTGGATTTTATCATTTTTTAGGTAACCTAAATGACCCCATTACGTTAAAAGAATTCTTTAATTTATTGTAGCTTACTTTAACTTTTTATATAATTTATAATTCTAGGCATCAGTAACGTAATCAAAGGTGATGTGCAATTGTGTGCCGCTATTGCTTTATGCTAGTATAAAACCACTCATACATTTCACTTTCCTTGTGGTGGGCTAGGAATTACATCTTTCGACTTTTCTATGCTTACCGACATAAGCATAGGAGTGATCACTTTTCCACTGATCCCATACGCTCTCGATAGCGTGATGCCGCCCTTGTTCAGGATCTTATGCCACACTTTGACGATTTGCCGGCATCGTATCAGGCTGCCGGCACTATTCGTGTTAGTGAGATTGCTGTTGCCATAGACAGCATCTTGAGCGACTATTCTCCAGAGTATGATTTGGAGCTTGCTGTATTATTTGTTTTATACCTCATAGGGAACTTGTTTTTTCTAGCACCATCAGCGGTAGCTTATCGATCAACTTTATCGATGTAATTTGTCATTTGGATTTCGATAGTGCTATTCAGTATGGTTGGGGTACGTCTATTCTTGCGTACCTTTAAAGATGTCAAGATGCACAGTGTATCATCTCTGACTCACACGTTTCCTTTTATGGATTTTGAAAGTTATTGCAGTGTTGTTACTTTGAGTACATTCATAACTTTAATATCATTACTCCGACCCCGGACGCATTTACTTCCTTCCCTCGTTTGTCATTTTGGTGCGTGACTAACAAGGGGAATCCTGCTATTTTTAATTAGTTGCCCACAACCAGATTGTTTTGACGATGTAAAGAAGGAAGATTATTTGACATCCATTTCATTCTAATATATTGATCGATCTTGAGTTCATATAGATTGCTAGGATACTTGAGGGCGGAGATTTCCACTATTATCGTGTCCCTCGGAGTTTGGTGCATATTGGTATCTTAGTGAGAGGTGTTGGAGACAGTTTTATGATTATAATGTCATTCCCGATTATCCACATCCTCATACCTATGGATGTATGATTTACCCTATAGATTAGTTGGACATAGCGAGAGCAGCTGGCTGGTGGCCCATAGAGAGCTTCGTCATTGTTGGTCCATCATACGTTGATTTCTGGCGTAGATTTTACGATGCATCTGATGATACCATTACCCTTACAGCGGCGATAGATTTGATCGGTCCATCTGCTATACGACACGGTATTGCACCTCCGGTTATCAAGGATCTTACCCAGCCTAGTCAGCGCTACCGTGCACCAGATCATGTGGCAGCTAGTTCTCACTTCGGTTGGACCATGGTAGTGCCTATTACTTCAGAAGCAGATCTCTACATTGACTTTTATCATCCTCCAGCACATGACCAGTATCTGGATCCCTTACAGATATCGTACGCCGATATATATGATATGAAGATGGGTACCTGACACATAGGATACGTAAAGCATAGGCGTAGCATTGACTATTATAATGCTGATATGCAGCGACAAGGAGCCGAGACAGCATGACTACAGGCATTGCTAGCGTCAGAGCGTTAGAGATTTGTGGACTTTGGTATGTACTGCGACCAGTTAGCTGGCCCGAGTGGTGGCAGAGACGTTGATGACGGGGCACATCCCCGTCGTTGACCCCGTCCATAAACAGATGATTGATCTTACATACCGTCCCATGTTTATGATGTTGTTGATGTTATTATTCATGTACTGTGGCATCGACTATTATGTTCATGTATTTTTTGTGGTTGATGTTTTTATTCACATGTTCTGGTAGATGATATATCTGTTGTACTCATTTTATACATCGATGTTTCTGTATTTCATGTTTTTCTACTATATATCTACTTTTCATGTTACTATTCACGTGTTGTGGCTGATGATATATCTAGTCTACTTATTTTGTACATCGATCTCTTTATTTTCGATGTTTGTACTATCTTTGATGTTATTATCCATGTATTCATTATGTATCTGCTCATTTAACAGTACTCAATAAAGGATATTGTAGCCACGTTGATTTGCCAACAACCATTGAATGCTTTATCCCATTTGACACTGTAGCATTACGTACTCCTTTAGTGTGTATTCAGTGCAGCGTTCTCTCCTACACTGTCGCTATACGTACACTGTATCCATTCAGTGCATTGTCCCCTCCTAGCCAGTAGAACAATCCATAACCATCTAGTGCAACGTCCTCTCCTACACTATAGCTATATGTAAAATGTAACCATTCAGTGCCTTGTCCCCTCCTAGTCACGTAGAGAAATCCGTAAGCATTCAGTGCAACATCCTCTCCTACACCGTGCTATACATATATTATAGCCATTTAGTGCCTTGTCCCCTCCTAGCCACGTAGAGCAATCCATAACCATTCAGTGCAGCGTCCTCTCATATTCTGAAGTTATATGTACACTGTGAATTTATCTGTCTAAAGGTAATATTTGATTACTAAACACTCTCCTCTTTTAATATAAATAAGTTCCTTTTACCATTGAGATACACACTCACTCTTCCAACTTCCCATATTATATATCATAATGGTGGACTACAGCCACATTTCATGTGCTTCTTCATACTCATATAAAGGTCCATTAAATCATGAACTCCCACCGAATCCTTCTTCCCCATAACCACTGATGGTATGCTATGTCGAAATGTAGGAAAGACACAACGAAGATTTGAGGGAACATGAAAGGGAGGAGCAATAACATCGGTTGAGAGAGGAGTGACGAAGACTTACTGATGTACGAAGACTTCAACGTAGAAACACACAAGAACGCTGGCAAGTCAATAATCAATGGACAGAAATGGAACAAGAGGTTGACTCTAGTCCAATAGTTTGTGTTTGCAAACTGTCGGTTACGTATTCCGTCGTGCAAAGTGGAAACGACATTGGGTGGAGCCAGTATAGATGCCAAAATTTTCCAAATGGTTATGGGTCATGGGAATGAATTGATGATCCATTCCCTTGTCGAGTGGTGGAATATGCAACCAAACTGGAACAGGAACTTACCGCACTTCGCAACAGGCTAAGTTCAATGGAATTTCAACATGGTGGCCATAACTAAGCTGCTTTTATCTATTGTATTGAAGTACATGGTATATTTAAGTCTTTCAGATGTTTAAGTATTTGGATGTTTATCTATGTTGTTTGTTTAAATATATGGTTTGTTTAATTGTTTGTATTTTTATCTAATATAACTCATCTAAAGTTGATCAAGTCATTTAGAAATTCCTAAATTACACGTAGGTGCACACGTAGACAAACATAAGTTATATTAATACACGCAGACAACCCAAAATGACATAGTTACAGAAACATGGGAAGAAGCACAAATAGTAGAAATACCTGATATAGACACTTAGAATATTGAGATTGTCAACCACAATCCAAAGAACTCACTCAAACTGTCTATAGCTCACCCACAAATCATATGCAGCATGACCGACAAAGTGTGTTTGATGATCCATAAAATACAGGGAGTCAAAAGTAGACCGAGTCAGTTGGAAAACATTTTCTCATTCTACCTCAATTATAATTTTCCGATACCTTTGGCAAGCTCTAGTAAATGTCACAAATGTACTTCTAGTAACCAAATTTTGCCTTCTTACCATACATTCTGGACGGTTATTGTAAGCTTTGTTGATAGTTTACCAAAAATTCCTATCGACCTCTCTTCCATGTGTCTCTAATCAGCCTGAATGTAAGCTTTAATCAACACCAAGTAATCATGGTGAGTCCATGATGGAGTGAATCCTATGAACTTCTCATGGCATCACTATTGGATGGACTGTATCCATTACTAGCACGTCGTTTCCTAGCTGCGTGGAGCAAGGAAATACTATTGAATGATGTGTCCTTTCCTAGGTACGTCGAGGAACCTGTGATCGATGAATGGTGTGTCCTTTTCTACCCACGTCGTGCAAGTTGTGAACATTGAATGTTGCGTCCTTTCCTAGCTATGTGGAGCAATATGTGACCAATGAATGGCGTGTCCTTCCCTAGCTACGTGAGTAAGCAAATACCAATGAATGTTGTGTCCATTCCTAGCTACGTGGAGCAAGTTGTGACCGATGAATGGTGTGTCCTTTCCTAGCTATGTGGAGTAAGAATATAATAATGAAAACTATTGTAGGTATAGAAATTAAATTAATTCCGCCTCCCTACAATAATGGATCCTTACCATTACCACCAGTAGACTATGAAATGAACCAAAGCTTCAATGATAAACAGAAAGTGGATGATGAAATTATAGAGTTGCAAATGCAACAAGCTGGAGTAGGATATTCTTACTTTTTTGGAAAAGGATCTACTAGCAATCGTCATGGTAGTATGCCTTGATCATTGACATAAGAGGGACTATGTTGGAGGACATGAAAGGCCGAAGAAGGACTATTTCATTGAGAATCCAACCTATGACATAACTTTGTTCCATCGTCGATTTCGCATGGGCCCGAATGTTTTCTCTAAAATTTGTCTCAAACTTCATGAAAATAACACATATGTCACTCACAGGCTTAATGGAGCACTAGAACCCAGGTATTCGCCCCCACATCAAAATGTCGGCTGCTTTATGTATGTTAAGTTACGGAACAACTGGTGATCAATTGGATGAATATTTCAGAATCGCATCATCGCAAGCAACAGAGTGCTTAAAATAATTCTGTAAGATGGTAATCGAATAATTCGACGAGAAATACTTACGAACGTCGGGACCAAATGATGTAGCTAGAATACTATATAGAGGAGAAGCTAGAGGTTTTTCAGGTTTGCTTGGAAGTTTGGACTGCATGCATTGGGCTTAGAAGAACTGTCCGATGGGTTGGAAAGAATGTTCAGCGGACACAAAAAAGTTCCAACAATGATTCTTGAAGCAGTAGCTTCCGATGATTTATGGATTTGGCATGCTTTGTATAAAGTGTTGGGTTCGTTAAACGGTATAAATTCTTTAAAACAATCATATTTGTTCTCTAAACTATCAACAAACTGCCAATTAACGTTTCTTTCAAAATTGGTAGCATTGAGCATAAAACTGGATATTACCCGGCGGATGGAATTTATCCAAAGTGACGAACTTTAATGTAAGGTTATAGGGTACCAAGAAACGATAAAGAGAGCAATTTCACTAAAAAAGTGGCAAGATATAGAAAGGACATCGAACATACATTCGTTGTCTTACAAGCCATGTTTTAGATTTTACATAACCTTGCCCGACTTCATGATGCAAGATTTTTTCTGAAATTATGTATGCTTGTATAATAATTCATAACATAATTATGGAGAGAGAAATAGGTGGGCATAAAAATCTAAAAAATAATTACCTGGACATGTTTAAGGGTTCTAACAAAAAACCAGAATGAAACATTCATGGTTCAACATATTGAAGATCAAGCAACATACTTTCAATTGCGTGACCAATTGGTGGATCATTTGTGGGGACACGAAGGAAGGAACAACAGAAATTCATAGGTGTTTGTTTATGGTGTTGTTGATGGAGTAGTCGATGAAGTTGTTAAGGATGTTTGTTATGAAGTTATTAATGAATTTGTTTGTTTACTAAGCTATGTTTGCTTTATGGTGTATATTGTACATTTTTTCAGTATAATAAGTTTGTTGTTGCGAATGTTGTACCATGTTTTAAAGTTTTAAGGTTCAGTGTTTAGTAATATTATTGTGGAACTTGGTTACTTAGATGTTGAAAGACCTTAGTTTGAACTACATACTAATTCGATAATATTATAACTCAAACAACAAATACCAAATACACATCTACTAAACTTTCAAATATAACATACAAAGCAACACCAAACAAGTACAGCACAAATACCCATCTAAAACCTATCCCTTAACGCGCCACTTCTTCTTCCACTTCCATTGTCTCACGCATTCTTATAGTTTTCCAACTACTCTATTACAAGTTTTTGCAGCAGAGGAGAGAGCTTACTAAAATCACAGGTCATCAGTCTTATGTAGTTATTATGTCTCATCAAAGCCTCCTTTCCTTTTGGGCTTGTCCCTTTAACTCTCGATCTTCCATAATAGCCTTTTGAAACTTCAGTTTGTTGTGATTTCTTTGTGCTGAAAAATTTGGCTCTATGCTCTTTTGTTTCCACGAATATTGAAAATTCGGCCTCCGCTGCTACAGCCGAATTGATTGTTTTCTACCAAGAGGACATGTGTCTGTGTTCCCAAAGAATGGCGATCTTTTCTGAGAACTAGGATCGCAGCCTGGACTTGAATTCGAGTAGTTCATTCTTCGTGCTTTATTTTGCTACTTAAACATGTAGTTGTTTGGATTCTTCCATTACGGTAGATCAGAAAGAAGCTTAAAGCATTCTTGAAACTTGAATGGATTATCGTATTTCTGTTAATATGCCTTGCGTGCTTCTTCTATCTATGGAACGAAGCAAATAATGTATGAATAAACGATAATATTCAACAAGTATGATCTTTTAAAAGTATGTAAAAAAAACATAAACGAAACTTATAATATCATACGGTGCAACACCGCTTTACTATTTACTCTCCAACTTTGATAGTATAGCAAGATAGTTTTGGCATGCAGGGTTCATTATTCGATATCCACCTTTAAGAGAAGCCCATGTTCTCTTCATCGGTATTATAATAATCTACAACTTTTTCCCAAAAAAATTCCCCTTTCATGCTATTTCCAATAATACTGTCCTATGAAATACGTACCCATGATTTAGCAAGAGGAACATACTATTGAGAAATGAACATAACTTGCTCTCTTCTGCCGTCGGTTGTTGCGGCTTCCTCTTTAGCATTTTCTACGTCGATGTCTTCTTTGCCAACGTCTACATCAGCTACATCTGGTTCCCTGCATCGATCTTTGAAAATGACACTTAATGATTTCCATTTCTTCTTGTTGTTATTATATTCTGGGCTTTGAGGCGCAGACACCTCTATAACGGATTCTTCATTGCCGTCTTCCGTGTCTTCAGCGTCGCCTTCTTGATCTTTGCCTTCTTCCTTGTTTGAACTGCTACTTATTTCTTTCGTTGTAGAATCATTGCGTGCATACAAATATTGCCTACAAAAATTCCGCATGGCTTCTTTATCACAAATCACTATCTTCTTTGCGCTAAGATGCTACTATTGAAGTTGGTCATTCTACATCATCAATGACATATATGACGAGTGGTCTTCGTACGTGCCAAAAGTAGGACGTTGTTGGTAATAAAGTTGTGGAGCGGTAGAATGGAAGTAAGGCGGTCGTTCGGGAGGAAAGCTAAGAGGAGCATGTAATTGGTATGGTTGGCTGTAGGAAAGGTTTTAATATAGGACATAGCCATATTCATCCAACGAACGAAGGTATTGAAGTTGGTTAGGTGGACGTTGGTCGGAGTAGCCAACGGAAGAATACGTGGACATTGGTTTTTTGCTCATGAGTTTTTTCCAGCGTGCTTGGATGAAGAAGACATTTTTAAAATTGTTGTTGGAGGAGAAAGAAATGAGAAAGAGGTGGTGTGGAAGGAGAAGGAGTAGGGAAGGAGTTTATAGAAGGGGTGAAATACTACCCGTTGAGCTAGTCGTTGGTGCTCAACAGCTAGTGCTTATGATGGCGAAGTCTTCGCGTTATAAGTGTATAATGGCAAAGACTTTGCCATTATATCCTTATAACGGTAAAGACTTCCCCGTTATAAAAACCAGTCCTTATTCATCCAACTAGCCACGAAACTAGTTTGAATAGCCACAACAAATTGAACAAGCCAAACTTGTTGCTTCATGGCTAGTTTGCAACTAAACAAGCCATTGTTGGTTGTGCTCTTATAGAATAAGGGTCGATACAATAAGTTTAAATTGCATGCATTGTGTAAAAATATGTAACATATAGAGCATCTACAATTCAAAAGTAGGGATACAATATAATTTTGTATTTTTAGAGAATTTCATTCTGAAGTTGACAAAAAATAGTATATAGTAGGTAGAGAAAGGTAGTAGCTGGATAAAACTAGTCACCAAATGTGTATCAAAAATTATTTAAATCGACATATATCAATGAAATTCTCGGATCTACATTTTATACATCTATTAATTATTTTAACAGAAAATAAAGAATATGTGATTTTTCACATTATAAATTTAACATCAAAAAATAGATAATAAATCACATACCACTTGTCATCATATAAAATTTACAATTTAATTATAAATACAAACTTAGCAACTACTAATACTTATGCACAACTTAAAATGCAATGCAACTAAAAAAACAGAAAGCACATTATAAAATATTTGGATATTTATTATTTTTATATCATTTATATACTTGAAATATATCGTTTTGATCAATATAATTTAGGTTACTTTGAGACAAACATATCAATTTAAAATCATTATGTAAATATATTATAATAATGCAAGGAATTCACATAGTAAAGGGATGGTTGCACCGTAAAAGTTCACGGGCACACCATTAGTCTACATATAGCATGTCGATTAAATTATATAATACAAAATATTTTTGAAAAAAATAAATAAATTTAAAGGTTTCAAGTATCTTAGATTGTAATACAATACAATCTTTAAATCTAAATATGACATAATTTTGAGACTTTAATAATTTATATCATTTATCATCGTGCATCAACATCAGTCAATTAATAATAGGGAATTTTGCTACTTTGGACCGCTTTTCAGAAAAATAACAAAATCAGACCTGTTTCAAACTTATTCACACATATAAGTCTGTTTTGACCATGTAGGATGCTGATGGCTGATATGCATTGCAATTTTGGGAAAATCGCCAGTTGGCGTTTTTAGAAAATCGCCAACGCGTATCAGCCAATTTATAGTTGGCGATTTTTTTGAAAATCGCCAACTAGTGGTTTCTAAAAAATCATTCTTTTTGTTTTTGTTTTTCAGACTGCAATAAATCCAATTAGCAAGCTCTTCTTCTCCCTCACTTCTACGTTTACCAAAAGTTTATAAATTCCTCCAGTGCATTGAAATTTGATTTTGTATGTTTAAATCATTTGTTTAATGCTAAATTTGCAGATCTTGACAATGGTGTTCAACAATCTGAAGATATAATCAAAAATTCCTTGTTTTTATTTGTAATTTCTAAAATTTCCATTTGTTAGTAAGTAAATGTAGATAAACTAAATAGGTGGTTTGAGTAAGTCAATTATTTTGTACTTAAGTATGTAGTGATAAAATCGTATATTAATTTGCAGAGTGGCGAAAAATCTAATTCCTTCACTTTGCTACTACGATGGCGAATTGAATGTTGATGATCGAAAATATGGTGAATATATTAGTGGAATGTGTAAACCAGGTAGAGCGCGGAAAGGTTGCAAATTAACGAAATTAAAGAATCTGTTTATAAAATGACGAAAATTAATCCAAAGAATTTGAAAGTGAATTAGTGGTTTATTGGCCAACGGACTCGGGTTTTAAAGCAATAGCATTAGTAGATGATGATGATGTTGAAGTAATGTTTTCTGCTGTTTTAAATCGATTGAGTTATCATATGAAAAGGTTGCAAAATGATAACCAGAATAGTAGTTGCCATCTCCTGTACTAAGTACAAGAATTGGATACTGTACGCAGATGTTGGGAACGGCGAATCCATCTGCTGGCTACATTTCTCTTTGTTACAGTAATCTGTATGTAAATGCTGCATGATACTGTCCTCCGTCTTTTCAGTACTGGTTCATGTCGTGCACAAACTCGCAACCTTCTACGTAGTAAAGCATTCCTTATTACGCAACGCTAATAGATGTAATTATAAGTCCAAGATAATATTGTTATGATGAATAGTTGGATATAATAGTATTTATTTAAATTTTCTTACACTTTGTTGCAGTGTAATTAGTTTCCAACAACAAGTCAGTCAACATAACAAAAGTGTTGAACCATCAAATGCACATCTATCGCCATTAATATATCCCACTCCATCCGAACTATATAATATAAGTCAGAGGTATGTTTTTAGATATATCGTTGTTTTGATCTCTTCTGGTATTGATTGTTGGTTAGTTGATTCCTATATTTTTAACAGGTATATGACAGTCGGTACTAATGCACAACGGAGTGCTGGACCATCGCCTCATTCTCCTAATGCAAATGCTGACAATGATATGGATGTTGATGGGGATGAAAATGGTTGGTGAAGAACCTCAAGTCGATAGCATGGTTATTGCTACTAGGAATAATAATAAAGACTCGTGGATTGAAAGAATGAAAGTTGACAATGACCCATTAGACTTTCCTACCGCAGATGACAATGATTGTGATATTGATGATCCAATGATGGAAGTACTTCGGACGATGATCTTTGCACTACGAAAATGTTCGCAATATCTGTTGTTGGTAATCTTCAATTTACAGGTGAACGATTTTCAAATGCATGCGTTTAAAGTGGTTTCAGTGATGGAATGGTTTTTGAGAAAAAAGAAAAGTTTCATCAACAATTAACTGAATGGTCTATTCTAAATCCAGTTTCATTCAAGTCAATAAAGTTAAACAATAAAAATACACTGCTATATATAACGTTGAAGGTAATTGTCCTTGAAGGAGACATGCAATAGTATCGAAAAAAATCACAATCTGGATGGTTGAAAATTCAGATGTATCCAAGCGAACATACTTATGTCAGCCCAATAGTTATTTCCAACCATAAGCAAGCCACTTTGAAATTTCTTGTGACAAAATCATATCTTTTGTCAAAGCTAATTTGGATATTTCAACTGGTATAGTGCAAGTGCTTATACACGATCAGTTGTTCATCAACATTAGTTACATGAAAGCATGGGCAGCATTAAGCAAAGCGATAGACACTACAACAAACTGGAAATTTAACAGCGTTTAGAAAATGCTATAAAAGGCTTTAACAGTGTTTATAACTACGCTGTGTAGATCTATCTTTGCTCCTGTTGCCTTTCAATCCACTAATGAACGTTTTGCCAAGCTCACTAAGTAGGGTCTAACTTTAGTGGAGTATGCATGAAAGAGTCAAATGCTTCTTCTATTTTCTCTGGCGCAGCTGGGCTATCCTGGACGTATGAGGTGATGACATCTTACGACAAAAAAGCCTGGTCCTTGGACGACAAAAGATCCAAGGAACTGATTCCCCTACCCCCATTCCTCCCTATCCATGAGTCTGCCATTGTACTGAAAAAATTCAACGAAAACAGGACGAAGGCCTTGAAAAGTATAAAGAATGAAACAATGCCCTTTTTTTACGTGAAAGTCCTCTTTTAATAGCCGTTTTTGGATGTTATAATACATTTTACAGCGTTCATGCTGATGAGATAAAAAAAATTTAGCGTTCAAATTCTACTGTCAAATATATTTAATGACGGTTTTCTCTTATAAGATAACTTTTTTACAGTGTTTTTAAAACACCGTTGAAGTGTACCACAGCGTTTTAAAATGCTGTTGAAGGGTACCATAGCGTTCAAAATGCTGTTGAAAATTTACACCACATTTTTAAAACACTATCGGTTGGGTTTTTGTGTTTCCTCTTTTACTAGTTCCATTTCTATTAGTCTCAATTTATATACCAGCACAGTTAAAATCAATATGCGCATTTCATGATCAACATGTTTATTAATCACATTTCATGATCAACATGTTGGATTAATCGCACATTTCATAATCAACATGTTATATTAATCACACATCTTATAATAATATGTAACCTTGCATACTCAAAATACACAATATTCTTACAATGTAGAATAAGTAGGAGCTAGTGACCAAAAGTAAAAATACATACAAGCATACAGACCAAAATATAGTTATAGCATTAGAAATAACTTCGAATCTATAACTTGTTGCGGCACTCTTTTGTATCAAATATATCTGTCCGCCTGTAAAGTCAAAGTTCAAAAATTAACAAAGTAAACCAAAAATACAATTAATACAATCTAGAACATAGCCGATGAAAAGAACAATAACATGAAATGTAGTATATAACAAATAAAAAGGGCTGAAACCAAACATCTGTCTGGTGTAAAAGTGCTAAAATCAAACAAATTATACCACATAAAAAAGATATCGCAGCTAAATTTCACGCTTTGCTCATGTGCTAACTGATTACTACAACCACTTGTGACTACCTTGTGCCAATTGTCAAATAATTTCTGTAAGAAACTGAAAAAGTCATTTCTTTCCTATATGTATCAATGTTTTATTTTATTTTCCTAACGTCCTCCTTTTACTGATCAAATATTAACAAAGGTCAATTCTCTTACAATTTAATGCTATTTTGGCTTATTACCTAACTTAGCTCCTAATAACTACAATAAAATTAAGGGCAGTTTAAGCCTGTAATAAATACATGTTTCTTGATCTGGAGGTCTCTAAAACATTTAAAAACTCATAAATGGGAATAAGCATGCATATATGTATACACAGCACATGTTCATAGGACTTCATACTACTTAGATTTTATTGAATGTTAAGGGGAAACAATAACAGAAACATATTGTGGAAAAAAAAGCCGTGATGGTTGCATGATACGATGCATCGACAAATAGTACATACATATATTATGATTTATACTTACTACAAATACTATTATGATTTACATACATATAGAAATTTATACTACAAATACTATTATGATTTATACATATAGAAATTTTTGCTTCCTGCAAATACTATTATAATTTACATACACGTAGAAATTTACTACAAATACTATTATGATTTATACTTACTACAAATACTATTTCAAAATTTGGGAAAAAAGTCATAAAGTTAATGAAATAATTGATAATTTCCAAAAGTTTGAAAATTATAGAAATTTATTATGTTTTTCATTCAAAACTTATATAATAATCCAAATTTTCAATTAAAAGTAATTTTTTTGAATAGATTTATAAGAATATGAGCACTTGATATTTAGCTCACCACCAACCACATGATTCATTCATAGATCAACATGAAAATATGAGGAGCAAAGCAATATTGAATTCATGTCGTTTAATATCTATATGTTCATTACATAACCACTTATTTATGAATGTATATAAAATTGGTATAACCTAAAAATCCAACACATAGTTATAGAGATATGTCCAAATGCATTATATTCACAAATTAAGTAACACTGAAAAATAAAGTACACTTTATCTAGCATGGAGAAATTAGAAATATAAATTACTTATTCATTGCTTACTTATATAAATTTAGTTAAACATTACTTTCCACTATGAACTGTTAATACATGATTTTCCTAAGAAAATGTCAAGTATGTTTCCATATGTTGTATATAAATAACATAGCTACAAAGTAACTGAAACAAAAAAGGTACAACTTAGAAAAAATGCAGTTCACTGTCAATAATTATATTTACTTATTCTGTCTAATGGTCAAAAAAATTGAAATAGAACTAAAATACCATTTTTCTTCTCTGTTCCTGATTCTTTAGTTTATTAGTGTCATAACCAAATTAGAAAATTAAAAGGTTAACAAAAGCATTTAAGCGAATTAAGTGAATAATAATATCAAACTTTATATTTTCTATTAAATTTACAACTAGCTTCAAACATTAGTTAGTATGAGACAAAAGAAGCTAAAAGATTGCTTTCTTTTACAAAATTACAAAGATAGGGTTAATAGCTTGCATGAGGAAATCAAGCTGTTATATAGGATGTATGAGTAACATTCAAAAAAATGGGGACAGTTGTATACAACTAAACGATTACGAAGATTTGTTTTCAGAGTGTAATATGCAACTATCATAGTAATCCCGGATGCATATACATGAACTAAATAATATTTATTTATGTATATTCTATAAACATATCTAAATTCCATGTTTTAGCTATGGTTAAACATGATAGTATGCATAATATTAATTTAAACATAATAAGCTAGGTACTTAATTTTTACGCACCTTCAAGTGATGTTTTTAAGGCTTCATTCGGATAAGCTTGCGAACATTCACATTACATGCTCACCATAGAAAAAGGCCATGACTAAGAATAAATATAGACAGTAAACCTCCTTGGGCGATACCTGTTATATGATTAAATAAGAATAAAAACTTAACCAAAACCGGTTTAGGAAAATATAACAAATAGTGATAGAAATCATATTAAAAGAAAAGAAGAGTTCTGGTGTTTCTTTACTAAATCAAGTTATGAGTCAACTAAAAGTAAAAGAGGGAAATTAGATTTCTTTACTAAATTAAGTTACTGATGAAATCGTAAAATGTTGATGAGCCAATTCAAAGAAAAAGACTTTATGGTTTCTTTAATTTCCTAAAAGAGGATTAGTTGCACTTACTGATACTAGCGATGCAGCCGAAGAATTATGTGGGACTCGATTTCCTTAACCTCCATGAAAATAAAATCCAAGAAAACTGATGAAACCTAATTGTAATCAATCAAAGTTATTTAGGGTTTTTAAAGAATGAGTATGCAATAGGTTATCGAATCAGCTTTTTGAAGGAGAAAATCAGTGAGGATTTTTGGTTTGAGAAATGGTATAGTGTTTTGGGTGATGGAAAAATAAAATTAGATTGGTATGTATTTGGAGGGATAGGAAATAAATGGCGCATAGAAGTAATTTTGTTCCTACTTAGTAATTAGGTTAGATGACAGCGTGCACTTTATTTATATCAGCGAAGAAAAAGCCTGCCACAGTAGTAAGCGGTTAAATGCTATTCAATTCTGCTGTTTATGGAAGATTTTCTTGTAGTGAAAGAATATACGTTGATTAGGCTGAATCGTATGTGCAGTTCTTTGAGGAGATGAAGAGAACGATCCTGACACTATAGGTCACGTGACACATGATGAAGTTAGATTAGTCAATCATGCATTTTGGGCATTTGGACCTTGCAATGCAGGTTTTCTACATTATCGGCCGCTGTTATGTAGTGGCGGGACACATTTTATGGTAAATACAAAGAAACATTGCTCGTTACTACTGCGGTAGATGCATATGATTTTCTTTTTTCCTTTGGCTTATGCAGTTGTTGAATCTGAGTCATGCGATACTTGGGATTGATTTTTTTGGTGCATGCGTGAATTCGTATATTGTGTACGTGGTCGACGTATTACTTTCATATCATATATTATGAAAGGAATTCCAAAAGGTTTACATGAAAAATGGTGAGAACCACACAAACATTGGTACTATGCAAGGCATATAAAAGCCAACTTTCAAGCACCAGGATTCAGAGATAAACGATTAACGGGGTTATTTTATTCAATAGCATGCATTTCTGTGGTAGTTGAATACATAAAAATTAGAGAAGAGATAAAAGCAACAAATATGCATGTTTATGATTAGATCAAGAAGAATTTAGGAAATTTCAAAGAAAACTATGCATTATGCAAAGACGATGGTGGATGCTTTCATGTTACGACCATTAATGAGTCTGAAAGTTTTAATGGTGTACTAAAAGGGGTTAGATTTTTTCCTATAAAAGCTTTGGTTGCACGAACATTCTTTCGCTCAGTTGGATATTTTTGTAAGCGGCGTCAAATTGCTGATAAACTTATGTCATGCTTGACTCCAAAGTGGGAAGCTAAAATAACTGAAATGGTTAGTGAAGCGCGTCGCTTTAGACTTGTACGATTTAACCAAATCGAATGGTAGGTTATTCACTATTTTAGGGATGAATATAAAGTAATAATCGACAGTAACAATTGCTCATGCACATGCAACATTCCACTACTTCAGAAGATACCATATGCTCAAGTAATGACAGCTTATTCAGCGCAAACTAGTGGGGCTAATAGAGTGTACCATGATTTACCTTCATTGTGGTACTATGTTGAGAGTTACAAAGCTGCACATAAACCCGAGTTCCATCCTGTGCATGATAGAAGATATTGGAGCGCATATAATGGTGGTAAAATATTGTCGCCATTTGTGAAAAGACAATCGGGGAGATAGCGATCTACAAGGATCAAAGGTGTGACGGATGAGAGCCACTCGTCCAAATCTAATAGGTGTAGAAAATGTGGTTTGCAAGGGCATAACTGCAAGCGATGTAATACTGTCGTCTAGTATGATTGTATTATTTAACTTTTATGAATTGATCCCAAATTATGATGTGTATGTTAAACATGACTGTATAATATATGTATAAGCATAACCTTGTTGTACTGTTTAATCATCAATTGCTTTTGCTTACTATTTATTGTGGCTCATGGGTCTATATTGCCTGCAGCTATGTTTATGCAGCAGATATGAACATGGGATTTTTGAAAAATCACCCACACAATTTAGTACCTTCTGTTTGACCACAACAGTATGTTTCACATTTAGAATACATATGCATTACATACATATGATTTAAAAGTGAATCCTAGTCGTTACACAATTCAAATAGTGCTACCAAGAGTGCTTAGTGATTTGTCACAAAGTGATTTGCTATGCAAATTAAATTATTTTAAAAGAGAGACTTCTCTACAATATTGGCATCAAACACAATAGCCATTTCGAACAGTGGAGATGCATCAATATCATGTCCAATCATAAACTTTTGCAGTGTATAGTCCTTTTATACAGTAGCGTTGACTCCTTGTGTGATTTTTCAAAAGTTTCCTTTTGCGATTATCAAAAACTCGCCAACGGACAATTTTCGAAAAGTCGCCAATAGGCGACCGTTGAAAAATCGCCTTTCGGCGATTTTTAGAAAATCGCCAAAGGCGACTTTTGAAAAATCGCATGTGTAATAGTGGTGTTTAATTACAACAACAAGCAACATTGCCTACTTTGGCTCCGTTCAACTCAACAAATTCAACTCAGCAAACTCAACTCAACAAGCCAAACAAACAAGTACTACATGTACACATAGTCTATATAATAACCATGGCACAATAACAAACTAACTACACGCACTAATAGATATCCATGACACAAACATAAGAAGTTCTGGAAACAGTAACACATCCATGACAACAAATACACATCAATACCACAAACAACACACATCCATGACAAGAAAATACAAATGTCCATATCACAAACTACACATATCTATATCCAATAAGAATCTTTTACCATCTTTGCAAGTGATGAACTTCCAGTGGGATACGACGACGACAATCTTCAAGTAGTTGAGACATGTATTCTTCTTCGTCAATATTGGTGGAAGGATCAAGTGTACATGCTGGTTGGGAAGGACCATGAATGTATGTAACATCTCATACTTGGCCTAAAACTAACGGCTACCAAATACGGTAATGTTAGATACATTGCTATAACAAAAAAACATGAATATGGAAAAAAAATTAAAACATCAAACAAGTTTCACAACCCATTACAAAACATTTCAAATTCAATACATAATCTCAGTACGGAAACTATGTTCAGAGAAAATACATTTATTACAACATACACCAAGAGCGACATATGAAGATGCCCCCTTAGATGATCAGAGTATGTATAGGCAATTAAACAACTTTGCATTTACAACAATAACATAGCGGAATCAAAATAAAAGTGAACTCTAGATAGCTATCATGCCTCCTGTACGTCTCTAGAAACTTATTCGTCTCTGAAAATCTCAACTCTCAAAATACTCAAAATCAATTGAGTACTCGAGAGTTTAAGGGGAAAACATAAACTTTGAGTCAGACATAAATCCTGGTATGAATAATAATATGCCACATCATACCATTTAGATATCTAGTGAGACTATGCTTAGCGGAACGGGTTTTCCCTTTACTAGTACCCCAAAACTTTTATAAAACCATATAATGTGCTCCTGCATCCACAATGGTTAAAAAAATTCAAAACAATATGATGATATGCAAACAACTAAATCAATTATGGATTTCTCACCCCCATTCATTCTAGTTAACTTCTTCAGTTATAGTTTCTAGGGTCACTATTAACCAATTAGTTTATATGGGCTTATTAATAATCTATTTAATGTTTATGGACCGCCTCTCTAGTTTCATAGTTTGCATGAGAACACTAAGAACCTATTGGCTCCTGCGAATATCTTTATAGTTTCATGGGTTCTCCCTGAGCCTATTGGTAACTCCAATATCTTTTCTCTTGTCCTAATTTTTATAGGTTGACTAGGAACCTATTGACAACTGTCAATTTCTGAATCTGGATATAGTTTTCATGGGCTAACTCAAACCAGTTGGCCCCTGCCAATATCAAATCATAGTTTTCAGGGCTAACTATAAATCTATCGTCCTGACATCTTCGTTTATACATATTTTTCATGGGCTTACTATGAACCTATTGGCCTCTGCTAGTATCTTTTCCTATACATGGTTTTCATGGGCTTACTGTGAACCTATTGGCCTCTGCCAATACCTTCTTTCAATATTTTAGCATCCTATATTTTGGTCTTCCCGACCTCTTGGATGCAATTCTATTCGTTCAGGAATTAATTTAATTTATATTCACTGCTGGGTCAACCTAACTGATTCTTCTGCCCTTCTCTAAATTACAGTTATGAGTCTAATACAATGTGAATATATTAAAATACATATATGAAGAAGCAAACATAATAATGCCAAACTCTATGGTTTAATATTCTTGAAATCATTTTATATAAAACTTGGTTAATCCCTTTATCCCATTAATCAAGAAAAAATTCTTCAAAACTCCTTTTCAAAATACTTTATTTGTGTCATGGTTTTCTTTTAAAATGAGACTTGGTTATTTGTTTTGAAAACTAAGGCTCTAAAAACCTTAAAACATTACTTTCGAAACCCCTGTATAACCTCCTTCAAAAGTATAGAAAACTCCTTTTCAAAACATTACATATATATATCTTTCTAAGCACTTTAATCATCTCTTTCGAAACCAAAATATATCTTTCGAAAGTATCAAAACATACTTAATGATCCTTAGAAACATAGCTTCGAAACTAATGAAAGTACCCCTTTCGAAACTATTGGGTTTTACTCACAGCTTTTGGGACAAAGTAAGTATATAAGAAAGTATATCTTTCAAAACCTTAATTCTTTGTATAAAATTGTTTGGGGAATGTTTGATGGCATTGGCACCATCATTTCGAAAGCTCTGAAGGATAGCATCGAAACCCCTTTTCGAAGCCATTATCTTTAAAACCCATGAACCCTTTCGAAAGCATCTAGGAAGTGGCCTGGAATAAATTTAAAACAGAGGCTACCCTTTCAAAAGCATTGATGACTTCAATACACTTGAAAGGCAAAAAAACAGGAGCAGGGCTTCAACTAAGTTGAAACCATCATTTTCATAAGCATAATTCATTCGAAAGTTTATATTTAAAATGAAAGATGGCATCCTTCTTCGAACGCTATTTGAAAACGCCTTTCGATGGCATATGTTTCGACTCCTTTGAAAGCTTTAGTAAAAAAAAGCAGGCGCTTAATATTTAAAGCAAAACAAATGTATCGACCCCATCGGAAGCAATGCTTTCAACACCATGCCTTCCTCCTTCCTCCAATCCTCTACGTACCCATGTTGATACCTTATGTATTAGTTTCGGCTTTGTGGAGTTTCGACTGGATTAAAGGTGGAAGCTATGGGTCGAAAGGTACTTCTAATAAAGGCGGAACCTACTTTTCTGGGTAAAACTGATTAAATGCCAAATAAAGCAAACACTTTCTAACCAACATGCCTACGTGTAAACATGTGATTGGTTGCCTCAACTTTTCAAATCCTTTACCAAAATAACCATCGCTTAATTTCAGATCTAAATCAAGGTTAATTTAGCAAGTAAGCCCTTCCAGTAGGCAAAAAAATTAAATCATTTAAGTTCTCCTTTCAAAATAATTTAATTCTTATAGTAATTCACTTAGGAAAAATCCATAAAAATCATAGAAATTCATTTTTAATATGTTATTTAAAAAATATGAATTTTAGACCCAAATTCTCAGTATAATTTCTGAAACACCCAATTAACCATTTTTTCCTTTTAAAATTCAGAATAATTTTTCCATAGCTTGAAAAATTATTAAATTAAAACCCAGCTGCAAAATCATGTTTTACGTAACATATGATTTTTTTCATGGCATTCAAACGTCAATTTCAATCAGTGTTTCCCTAAAACCGCATAAATCTTCATTTAATTTTTTGTTTAAATCAAACAAATCATAATCCAAGCATATCATCATCTAAATCATCATAAAAATAAATTTAATCTTAAATCTGAGACATACGATCATAAAACAAAATAGAGATGGTATAAATTATTAACCTAGATTAGGATAAGGAGATTGGATTGAGATTAATTTCCCCTAAGCTTGAATCCCTAGCTTTAAATTGAACTCCTCTTTTTTTTCTTTATTAATGGCTGGATCCTGTATTAATTTGCGTTTGATTGTTTTTGTGAAAATGAGAAAATGAATGTGAATGGAGGGTAAGCCATGGATATATATATATATATATAAGGGTTATGGTAGTGCGACTATTTCTAAATATACCCTTATGTAAATTAATGAACAGTCCATGTATTGCAAATTAAGGGAATCTTAGCAGTCCAAAGAAATCTGGAGGTTGTACATATAGCGGGAAGCTCCTGAAACAAATCCTGCATGCACGGAGTCCATGTCACCGAAGCTGGGTCCAACACATCCAGCTCATTGCGGTAAAATCTTACATTCTGTTGCAAGGTTTTTGAGGTGTTTTTAGGACCAATCAATCTGTCAAAGAAGTAAATAACAATATAATATTACATACACATATTGAATTAGCAAATTTGTTTCATATCGTAAGAAATTATACTGAGATCCATGAGGCATTGTGTGATCGATGAGAACATTTAGTACTTGGATCCGTCCAATAGGAAGTTACACATTTTGTTTAAAAATGACGCACATACTACAATTTAAAGGAAATTATCATCATATAAGCTCCACTCAACGTGCGTTGTTTAGGTTAAGATATAACACACTCGGGTCTATCGGACTGGGCTCCAACTCAACATACTCTACAACACAATGAGTAATGATTTAAACCCTAATTTTCATAACAAGCAAATCTACAAAAATATTTTGATCATTCAATATTAATTTTTTTAATAAAATCAAATGTACAAAATCTAGCTATAAAGCCTACTTCAGTTTGCAACATCTTTGACAATATTTTGTAGACATTGCAAACCAACAAAAACCTAATTTCGTCCAAAAAACAAACTGGAGAAGAAATCGGTACCTATATCCTCCACGATGCCGGATGGACTAGCCATAGTCCAAATAAAGGTTGAATTTGATTAAAAAAGTGAGGATATTGACTATTTTTGAGGTTTTGAAAGTAATGGGCGAAATGTGTTCTTTTTTAAAGAAGGGGGCAGTTTTGATTATGAGGGGAAATAGAAGGTTGCTTTCTGTTTTGTTCCAGGCTAGCACGTGGGCAATTTTCGAAAAATCGCCAATGTGTTAGCCTAGAACAAAACAGACAGCACATATGCCTTATCCATACCATACGTGTTCGATAACTACCTTCGCACAACTCAAAAAAACCAAATAAATACATTCAATATATGGTACATGTTGTACTAACTACCAAGCAAACTATAATAAGTACCACTTATAGCGAAATTGCATAGAACAAATAACATAAATTCAACGAACAATATAAATATCCCTCAATTATATGAAAATAACCAAACTACAGCACACAAGCTCCAACAGTACGAACGGTTACATAAACAGACATCTACTAAGAACAAACATATCACATAAACTAACATAGGCATTTTCTTCTCCCACAACCATTTCTTCAACCACCTTCTTCAGATGCCTAACTTCTGCTTGCATCTCGAGGGCATATTCATGTCCCCAAGCATATAATGGAGGATAAATCCACTTCATAGAATTACAACACTCAACTTCACTGGAATTCATCCTGGGATCTTCATACGAAACACAACCATAAAATATACGTCCAACATTAGTTTCAATTTTAGCAACGACAACCAGACATTCATCTTCACAACAGAAAATTGAATATGTACCGGATGGTAGCGTAGGACCTCCAGGATGTAGAGGCTCAAGCATGTTCCCATCAACGCAAATTTGTTTGTCCGGTCTTTGGTTCACTATAATTTCGCGTAAACAAGCATCGAAGGATGATGTCTCGGAGTGGAACTTATGAGGTATTGGATCAAATTGAGTCTTCGAAACAAAATTAACATCAATGTGATGCGCAATACCAGTTTGTGCTTCAAATTTATCATAACATTTCGTCATCGCCTCATCTTCAATCTCCCAATTATCGATGTCTACTTCAAAAAAAAGTTCATCAACATAACACACACAACAAAGCTAATACACAATTTATGTTAAACATATTATACGTCTAGTATACCAAAACAGAGACTAATCAATAATAAACTTGTCTCACAAGTTTACAACTCAGATTTCCACTACTTTGAAATTCTGTATTAGTTATTTTAACGCTAAGTATGTTATAATTAATTACAACAATAAAGTAACAAATAACTATAGTGCTAAATCAAACGTTATACTATTTAAAGAAATAGTACAACGTAGAAAGAAAATGATATTTATATATATATAAATATATGAATCAACTAGAAATCTAACCAGTTGAAGAAGGAAATTACATTTGAGGCTTGTAGTAACAATTTCCTTAAGACTTTATTCAAAGTCTCACAAGATACTACAGACGTGATCTGCTCGAGATTGTGATGCGTATGATCTTCAGTGTGACATGCAAAAGCGCACGGATTGTAGATATTAAGAAACGAAGAGGAAGAAGAGAAAGTTCAGAATTGATTGAGTGAGGAAAGTGATCAGGTTTCCTCCTTATTTATAGCCGAATTCTCAATGTCTACACTCGTTGAGAAAAGTAGCATCCTTTCATTTGCAACGCCAAAAAGCGTTACTGTTCGCAACAGTCGCGCCTCTTCGTTTTTGTAACGGCCGAAAACTGTTGTTGTTGGCAACAGTAGCATCTCTTCGTTTGCAACGGCCGAAAACTGTTGTTATTCGCAACAGTCGCGTCTATTCGCTTGCAATGACCGAAAACTGTTGCTATTCGCAATAGTCGCGTCTCTTCGTTTGTAATGGGCATAAACTGTTTCGGTTTGCAACAGTCGCGTCCAATCCAGTAGTCGCTTCCTTTTGAATTTAAACAGCAGAAAACCATTCACTTCGGTACAGCAAAAAACACAGACGAGTGGCGACGCGCGCGTGTGTCCATGGTCATATAGTTTCTCCCCCTCGCACAAAATTACTTGATCCTTAGGGCCAATATAGAGATTGAGAGTATACTATATAAACAAAAAAATGAACATATTTTTGACGATGTGGGACAAATCTCATTCACCCTTATTTTGAGAATTCTAACAAAACAAACAAATTAAAAATCGTCAACTAACAAAATTACCTTGCAATGAAGAATATAACTAATACTTCAAAAAATTGAGTGTATCTAGAGAGAGTTAGGCTAATTTGGGATACTATATAAAGAAAAATAATTTTAGAGTCTATTGAAATTTTTTGGGATTAGTTTTAGTAAAGTAGAGAGTGGAGGAGGAATGAAGCTTGTTGGTTTTGTTGCAGTCCGCCGTCTGGGTGATTTACCAAAAATCGTAAACTAAGAAATACATTTTTCGTATGAGCGAGTTTTGGAAAATCGCTGACATGCGATTTTTAAAAAATCGTCTGGACGAAAAATTTCAATCAGTATCCCATGTGGTGATCAAAACAGCCATTTATGTGTAAATAGTTTGAAACCGGTCTAATGTTGTTATTTTTTCTTAAAAATGGCGCAGATTAGCAAAGTTTTCCTAAAATAATATAAGAAATTTTAATAAAAACATGTAAATCTAAAATCTCTAATTACTATATGCATTATAAAAAAACAAAATATCAGTTGTTTTGTGACCATGAGTCTGAAGCCACAATTATTAAAGTTATAACATCCATGCAACTACAAAATCGAACAACCATTTGCTTATACATATTACTGACAAAAACATAGCTTAACTATATTCTTTCTAAGGAGAACGCCATATTTGCTATCTGAACAGAATCCCATCGCCATATCTCCACTTTTATGATTATGAATATAAAATATAATCGTAGCTGCAGATATCTAAACAATTTTCCACTTATTTTTATTCTTCAAAAGCTTTAAAATTGAGGAAGCTGGCAGTACATTTCCTTGTCAGCCTTTTTTCATTCTCACTTATATACATAAGCATCAAGTGGCCTTGATAGGACAATTGCGACCTATGTTATATTTTAGCTAAGTACCACATGATTGTAGCATCTTTTGGTGCCACTAGGGATCTTCTAATCATTTGTCCACTTAAGAAAGAATCTAATGTGGGAGTATTTTATGCTCTTGACTTTGCATGCGATACGAATTTGAGCATTACAGCCACAACAACCGTACGTTTTTCAACCTTTCTCTAAACTCTTCTTTCAACTTTTAATATTTTGGATGCTCTTATGACTTATCCATAGAATGGGATCTTTAGGTCAAACATAGTTGTAAGACTTTGTGATTATATGCACTTATGATTTACAGTTGGGTAAATAGACTACGCATGATAAAAGAGATATATGTATCGTGGTTGATCACAGTTAAATAAATGATTACGAGCAAATATAAAAGGAATGGAGCCCATAAATTGATCGGTGTGTAAGTAGGAGAAGTTTTGATAAGGGTGGCAGTTTAGTGGGGAAATTATGATGGGAACTAAACTTATGAGAGTGACTGAATCCTCTAATAGCAGTGTGTGAAGGGCAGACAAGTCAACTAATTATTATAACTGGTGACGGTAAATTAGTGATACAGCAATGTGTCAGAAAGAAGAAGAAAATAGTTGAGAAATTTGTTTGTAAATTAGACTAAGAAAGTGCAAAATCCTTGTTTGGTTTTCATGGTCACACTTTAAAATTTACGACACAGGGTTAATTCGATGAAATCAGCAAGGCTGCTACACTAGGCTGAAATAATGCAATATATCTCATTGTTCTAATGCCTCCAAAAGGAAAGACAAATCATATCGAAACAGCCAGTTAATTTAATCGGTGATACATTCTTTAGCGTATCTGATGCTGCTCGTGTGATCACAACGTTTGAATCAATTATGAGCATCCAAACATGTATCTCCATATTCTTCAGAATAGTCATTCCTTTATAGATTTGGTTATCTGCAAATATTCGTCTTAATTGTCTTCCGATTCCACATATTTGTCAATCTTGCAATTCCTTTGAAAGTCCACTTCATTTCATCTCCTTTTCTTCTTTGTAGATTGGAGTAAACGAACTTTCTCTTTTCTTATTATCAATTGTCAAGTTGAGTGGGTTCCATGTTATACGTCTAGTATACCAAAACAAAGAATAATCAAATATAAACTCGTCGCACAAGTTTATAACTCAGATTTCCACTACACTGGAATTCTGTAGTAAATATTATAACAATATGAACGTTGTAAATGAATTACAACAACAGCGTTATACTATTTTGAATAAATAGTACAACCAAAATAAAAGATAGAATAAAGAATAATGTATATGAATATACAAACAGACTAAAATTCTAACCGGTTTGTGTCTGAGGCTCGTCGTAACGATTTCCTTAAGAATTTTATTTCAAAATTCTCCCAATATACAACAGACGAATTCTGCTCGAAACTGTAATGAGTATATCACTCTGTGATTTGAATATAAGAACAGCAGTTAACAGAAGAGAAGAGATTAGAAAATTCAGTGAGTAAAGTGATCAGTTTTCCTACTTATTTATAGTTGGTCCGCATCCCTTCGAACGGTCGTGTCTGCAACCGTTCGTCCAAACGGTCGCGCCCGTTTCCTTTAATCGCTACTGTTCGTGTGTCTGCTTATGCTCAGTCGCGTCTCATCAGTCAGGCCGCACCTGTTCGCCTCCGCTTCTGTTCGCCTCCAACGGGTCGCACCCGCTCCGAGCCCGGCCCGGTTCGGTTCGGTCGGACGGACGGCGGCGGCGCGCGCGTGTGGTGGAGATGTATGATCTCCCTCCTCACAACGAAGCATACATTTGGAAGCCCCAGGCCCCCAAACTCCTCATTGCAAAGCCATATATATATTGGAATGGTTTTGAAATTTTGGCGATGTGGGACTTTATGTATGTTTCATTCATTTTTTTTCCTTTGGAATTCCAACAATCCCCCACATGAATGATAATATACATATCCCCCACACAAAGCGAAATATCACAGAGTATATATGGAATTAATGCTTTATCGTGAATAAGTAGATATTTCACTTTGAACTTTCCCTAGTTAAAACTTATCGGATTTACTTGGCTAATCGGTGAAATATTTCATCTTGAACCGTCAGCCTTTATTGTATATCCAGACAATAAGCTTTACGAAGCATTGATTCCCTTCTCGTCCAATTTCTTGGTTGTGTTCATTTTGGTCCTGAACAGTAATTGGTTCTGCGAGTGTTATAGAGAATTTAAAGCCTTGTAAAATTTTCATAGAGCCGACCCAGCTCACACTTACATAGGTGATCGCAAGCATTAAGAGTATCCTACAAATACCCCACTTGTTATATTCAAGATATGGTCATCATTAAAAAACATAGTTTTAGCCTTTAAATGCTTCTGTAGGCATGCATTTATATTATGCACCATAGGAATGGAATTGGATTATGTCCAAACAAATGCATTACTTCTTGAGTTATTCAGAACTGGTTTGCCTATTGATCCTAGTCCGTGGGATCTCCAGTCGCTAGGATAGATTTCCGTATAAGATAACTCTTGATAGTTTAGGCCTTTAAGCCCATTCCCCTCGATGCGCAGTCAATTTTCTCTCTTGATAAACCTTTAGTAAATGGATCCGCTAGGTTATCATTTGTTCTCACATAATCTATGAAAATAGTTCCATTTGAGAGTAACTGCCTAACTGTATTATGGCGTCGACGAATATGTCGTGACTTTCCATTATACACAAAGTTTTGCGCTCTGCTTAGCGCTGCTTGGTTATCACAGTGTATGCATATGGCCGGTACAGGTTTAGGCCAAAACGGAATATCTTCTAAAAAGTGACGAAGCCATTCTGCTTCTTCGCCTGCCTTATCTAATGCAATGAACTCTGATTCCATAGTGGATCGAGCTATGCATGTTTGTTTAGTAGATTTCCATGATACTGCTGCCCCTGCTAGGGTAAAGACATAACCACTCGTTGATTTTGATTCCTCTGAATCTGCAATCCAGTTTGCATCACTATATCCTTCTATGACGGCAGGATATTTTCCATAATGTAAGGAATAGTTAGTGGTATTTTTAAATATCCAAGCACTCTCATTAGTGCTTTCCAGTGTTCCTTCCCCGGATTGCTTGTATACCTGCTCAATCGACTTACTGCATAAGCTATATCTGGTCTTGTGCAATTCATGAGATACATGAGACATCCTATTACACGAGAATATTCCAGTTGCATTACACTCTCATTAGTGTTTTTGTGCAGTACTTCTGATGGATTAAAAGGTGTATTTACTCCTTTAATTCCAAAATTTTGAAATCTTTCAATCACTTTGTCTACATAGTGTGACTGAGACAATTCAATTCCATTAGGAATTCGTATTATTTTGATTCCCAAGATAACGTCTGCAACTCCTAAGTCTTTCATATCGAAATTGCTAGTTAACATTTTCTTTATGGTCTCTATGACTTGAGTATTTGGACCAAATATTAGCATATCGTCTACATATAGACAAATCATCACATATGATTGTCCAATTTGTTTATAATAAACACATTTGTCACATTCATTTATACGAAAACCATTTCTCATCATGACACTATCAAATTTTGCGTGCCATTGCTTTGGAGCTTGTTTTAATCCGTATAATGATTTGACTAATCTACAGACTTTGTTTTCATTTCCTTTGGAAATAAATCCCTCAGGTTGCTCCATGTAAATCTCCTCATCGAGATTTCCATTTAAGAATGTTGTTTTTACATCCATTTGATGAATCTCTAGATTATAGATGGATGCAATTGCTATTAACATTCTTATAGAGGTTATTCGTGTTACCGGCGAATATGTATCAAAGAAGTCTACTCCTTCTTTTTGACGATATCCTTTGGCTATTAATCTAGCTTTATACTTGTCGATAGAGCCATCTGCTTTCATTTTCTTCCTGAAAATCCATTTGTAGCCAATTGGTTTTATTCCTGGTGTAATATCAACAATTTCCCAAGTTTTATTACTTAGAATTGAATCAATCTCACTTTGGATTGCTTCTTTCCAACATGAAGATTCAGAAGATGACATTGCTTCCTTGTACGTTTGAGGTTCGTGTTCTAACATATAAGTTAAAAAATCCGAACCAAATGTTTTGAAAGTTCTAGCCCTTACGCTTCTTCTTGGTTCAACCTCCTCGTTGTCCTGATGAGTTTCATCTTCACATGTCTCATCTCTGTTATCCCTTGTCCTTTTTGGGACAGGATTTCCATCGTTTCTTTTATGTGGGAACACATCTTCAAAGAACGAGGCATCTCTTGATTCCATGATTGTATTTACATGAATATCATTTATATCAGACTTGAATACCAAAAATCTATAGGCACTACTATTTTGGGCTGGCCCGAGATAATAACAATCTACTGTTTTTGGTCCAAGTTTGACTCTCTTGGGAGGCAGAACTGGAACTTTTGCCAAGCACCCCCACACTTTGAGGTATTTAAAGCTTGGTTTGTGTCCTTTCCACATCTCATATGGAATTGTTCCTGTTTTATTGTGAGGAACTTTATTTAATATATGATTAGACATATTTAGTGCTTCCTCCCACAAGTTCGTCGGTAGACCAGAAGTTAAAAGCAATGCATTAATCATATCTTTTAACGTTCTATACTTCCTCTCGGCTACACCATTTTGTTGTGGTGAATATGGAGTCGTTGTTTGATGAATTATTCCATTTTCTTCACAGAATTGTTCAAATGGTGATTCATACTCTCCACCTCGATCAGATCTTAATATCTTGATCTTTTTATTTAACTGATTTTCTACCTCAGCCTTGTATTTTATAAACGCTGTTATTGCTTCATCTTTACGTTTTAAAAGATATACATAGCAATATCGCGTATAATCGTCAATGAAAGTAATGAAATACTTTTTCCCACCTCTTGTAGGTAGTGATTTAAAATCACATAAATCTGTATGTACCAAACCTAATGGTTCGGTGCTTCTGTCAACAGATTTAAATGGTTGTTGGACCATTTTTGCTTCTACACATGTCTCACATTTGTAGTTCTTATCTACTTGAAAATTTGGAATCAATCCCAAATTTGATAATTTCTTCATTTTTCGGAAGTTTATGTGTCCTAATCTATCGTGCCATAGTAAAATTTCGTGCTCAAGCAAATAAGAAACTTCAATTTTATTAATAGCACAATCAGAATACATAGTTTTATTGCCGATAACGGCTACATTTGCCTTAAATAGGCCATAACATAAATATCCCCTTCCTATATATATTCCAACTTTGGACAGAACCATCTTGTCTGACTCAAACACCATCTTGAATCCCTTCTTTGATAGGACTGCACCAGAGATGAGATTCTTGCATATGTCTGGAACATGGAGCACGTCATTCAACTTAACACTTTTTCCAGAAGTAAACTTGAGGATTACTGTGCCACTGCCTTCGATCATGGAAACTGCAGAATTACCCATGTAGAGTTTTTCTTCGTGATCGAATTTCTGATATGTAGAAAACATGGATTTGTCAGAACAAACATGACGAGTAGCGCCTGTATCTACCCACCATTGGTTAGGATTCTGAACCAGATTGCATTCAGATACCACCGCCGAGAAGTTGGACTCGTCTACTTCCATGTTATCCACTATATTTGCCTCTTTATTGCTTTCCTTCTTGTGTCTGCAATCTTTAGCGGCATGTCCAACTTTTCCACAAACCCAACATTCGACATTAAACTTCTTGGTTCGTTTGTTGTCTTTTGGTTTGTTGTCTTGAGCTTTCCTTTTCTTCTGGAAACTCTTCTTTTTGTTTTTGGTCTTCGACCCTTCAGCCACAAATGCCTCCTCGCTTGGTTTTGTAACTGCACGGTTGTCCGCCTCAATTTTTAATCGGACTATGAGATCCTGCAAAGAGATTTCCTTCTTTTTATGCTTTAGATAATTGCGGTAATCTCTCCACGACGGCGGCAGTTTTCCCGTGATGGCTTCAACCAGAAATGATTCTCCAACCTTATGACCTTCCGCCTCGAGTTCATGAATGATGATTTGCAGTTCATGCAGTTGAGCGGTTACTGGTTTGGAGTCAACCATCTTGTAGTCCATGAATTTTTCTACAATAAATTTTTTAAGACTGATATTCTGCGTCTTGTATTTTGCGGTAAGTACATTCCAGAGTTCTTTTGACGTCTTTAAAGGCTGATATACTTTGTATAGCACCTTGTCGAGACAATTCAGAATGTAGTTTCTGCATAAAAAATCGGAATGCTTCCACATATTCACCTCTGCTTCCTTGCCTGGTGCAGGAATCGGTTCCTCCTCGTCGAGGTACTTTTGTAGACCGAGCGTGGTGAGATAAAATAACATCTGATTCTGCCATATCAAGAAATCACCACCATCTCCCTTGAACGGTTCAGGTCTGTTGTGAGTAGTATTCTTTAAAAATTCTACGGTTGCCATCTCTGTTTTAGTAAGAAAACAGTAAAATTCTTAAGATGTTATACGTCTAGTATACCAAAACAGAGAATAATCAAATATAAACTCGTCGCACAAGTTTATAACTCAGATTTCCACTACACTGGAATTCTGTAGTAAATATTATAACAATATGAACGTTGTAAATGAATTACAACAACAGCGTTATACTATTTTGAATAAATAGTACAACCAAAATAAAGGATAGAATAAAGAATAATGTATATGAATATACAAACAGACTAAAATTCTAACCGGTTTGTGTCTGAGGCTCGTCGTAACGATTTCCTTAAGAATTATATTTCAAAATTCTCCCAAGATACAACAGACGAATTCTGCTCGAAACTGTAATGAGTATATCACTCTGTGATTTGAATATAAGAACAGCAGTTAACAGAAGAGAAGAGATTAGAAAATTCAGTGAGGAAAGTGATCAGTTTTCCTACTTATTTATAGTTGGTCTGCATCCCTTCGAACGGTCGTGTCTGCAACCGTTCGTCCAAAGGGTCGCGCCCGTTTCCTTTAATCGCTACTGTTCGTGTGCCTGCATATGTTCAGTAGCGTCTCATCAGCCAGGCCGCACCTGTTCGCCTCTAACGGGTCGCACCCGCTTCTGTTCGTCACTAACGGGTCGCGCCTCTTCATTTAACCGCGTCCGCTTATGAACAGTCGCATCTGTTCGTTCGTCTGCAAATGTTAAAAAAACCCGGCCCAGTTTTGCAGTAAAATTAGAATCATATTAGACCCGAACCCGAACCCGAACCGGTTCGGTTCGGTCGGACGGACGGCGGCGGCGCGCGCGCGTGTGAGGTGGAGATGCATGATCTCCCTCCTCAGAACGAAACATACATTTGGGAGCCCTAGGCCCCCAACCTCCTCATTGCAAAGCCATATATATATTGGAATGGTTCTGAAATTTTGGCGATGTGGGACTTTATGTATGTTTCATTCATTTTTTTTTCTTTGGAATTCCAACATTCCCAACTACTCGTAATCAAACTACAGTTGAGTTTAGCGCTTCACTTTATGTCAACGCAATCATTCCTTAGAATGGACTTCTTTTCTCAACGGGATTTTGAAATCTTGATAGATAAATGTATGTAGGGTGCAGATTGCATCTTTTTTATTTTTGTACAGTTTTATGTTGGCGACCTTTTTATCATCTCAGAGTTGACGTACTAAATACACGGTCTGAGTCAACCGTGAAAAATTCAACTGTTGGTGTCACAGAGATCTGATGACGGTGAATAAGCGAATACGAGATAATGAAGTGGGATTCTCTGGATACAATCTCATATACTCAAAACAGAAGCATCCCAGCCATCCATTTCTATCCCAACAGTCATTCTTTTATTTTCACATTATAGTTATATGGGCCAGATTGTATAAGCAAGCCCAGTAGCATTTGTAAAGTATTTAAATACTGAACAACATCATACGAATCAGCATTGCATTGTATTCTCTCATTTTTATCAATAATAAAGATTTCACATTTTCAGATCATTCTCAAGATAATTCAAAAGAATAATCATCATCAAATCTTAATATGGTATCAGAGCAAATCAAAGGCTTAACAACCATCTAATCATTTGATCAAACACCATCAGAATAGTATCATCATCTGGTGATCACCTTCATCAGAAACAAGTGTCTCATCATCTGAAGAGTGTTTCGAGTCAGAGTCACAATTCTGTATTCTTTTTTATTTCTGATATCATCATGAGTGAAGAGCTGAATAATCAACCCAGCATGGCAAGTTCTGCCAATGAAAGCAATAATAGTCAATCCAGTATTGCCGCAGAGAAACTTATCAAAACTGTGATTAGCCCACAAAGCAATCTTGTTACAGTTCAATTGAATGAAGATAATTTTCTTCTCTGAAAATTGCAAATTGAGACTGCAGTTCAAGGATATGGGCTTGAAGGCCACATTCTTGGAACTATTTCAATTCCTCCAAAGTGCATAACTGATCAAGAAAACAAAATTGTTAGTAATAAGGATTATGTGAAGTACCATAGTCAGGATAGCTTAATCTGTTCCTGGCTTCTATCATCTATAAGTACAAATCTCCTATCACATGTTATCGGCTGCAAAACTGCAAATGACATATGGACAACCATTGAAAAAGTGTTCAACACACAATCAGCTGCCAAAGTGATGTATTATAAAAGACAATTGCATAGCATAAAGAAAGACAGCAACACCATGAGAAAGTATATTTTCAAAATTAAAGGAATATGTGATTCACTGAGTGCAGCAAACCACAAAGTCTCAGATTCAGAACACATTCTGACCATTCTTAATGGATTAAATGAGGAATATGAATCAGTGATTGCTGTCATAGCATCACAAAAGGATTTACCATCACTTGATGATGTTTACTCTATACTACTGTCTCATGAGGCCAGAATAGATAATAGAAGACCACAAGAATCAGAGTTTACAATCAACTACACAACTGCTTCGAGAAACAAAAGTCAAAGTAATAATAGGACAGATTAGACAACACAAAAGGGAGGCACACAGAGAGGTGGATATCCCAACAGGTCAAGAGGAAGGGGAAGATACACTAATAACAGTAGACCAAAGTGTCAAATCTATGAAAAGATTGGACACACTGCTATGAAATGTTATTTCAGATATTCTAATCACAACAACAATCAAAAGAGTGGAAACTACAATGTAAACATGGCTCAAACTACCTCCAACAGTCAATCAGATAATAAAGACTCAATTGAAATTAATCAATCCCTAAATGATGACTGCTGGTACCCAGATTCAGGAGCAACCAATCATATAACCAATAATCTTAACAACTTAAATCTTGAAAATAGAGAGTACAAAGGTAAAAAATATGTTTGCATGGGAAATGGTAAGTGTATCAATATCACACATATAGGAAATGCTACTATCAAAGGAAAGAAACTATTATTTCTACACAATTTACTAAGAGTACCAAAAATTAAAAAGAATCTCATTAGTGTATCTCAGTTTGCTAATGATAACAATGTTTATTTTGAATTTTATCCTAAGTATTGTCTTGTTAGAGATATACTAACTAAAGATGTTTTATTGCAGGGTGATGCTGAAGGAGGACTGTACAGATTTAAATCTGTCAATTGCAGTCAACATATAGTTGAGAAAAATTATTGTAATTACTGTGAAGTAGAAAATAGTAATAATGTTTTTGACCTATGGCATTACAGACTTGGTCATCCTAGCACTAGAGTTGTTAAGCAAGTTCTTTCTGAAAATAACATAATGGTTGATAATATGTCTCTTCCCTATGTATGCACTTATTGTCAAATGGGAAAAAGTCACAAATTACCATTTGGTAACTCTGTGACAGAGTACTCTAAACCACTTGAACTCATTGCCACTGATCTCTGGGGGCCTGCCCCAATACATTCAGATTATGGATTCAAATATTATATATCATTTGTTGATGCACACACAAAATACACTTGGATATATTTTTTGAAAAATAAATCAGACACACACAGTGTTGTGATAAATTTCATTACAATGGTTGAGAAACAGCTTGGCACATATGTCAAAATAATAGAAACAGATGGAGGAATTGAATATAAACCACTTAAGGATTACTTTAAGGCAAAGGGAATAATTCATCGTTTTACTTGTCATTACACTTCAGAACAAAATGGCTTAGTAAAAAGAAAACATAGATATATAGTTGAATCTGGGCTTAGCTTGCTTGCTCATGCAGATTTACCACTAAAGTTTTGGCTAGAAGCATTTAGTACAGCAGTCTTTCTCATTAATAGACTGCCAACCAAAACTTTAAATGGTACATCACCTATTGAAAAATTGCAAGGGATAAAGCCAGATTATCATAGTTTAAAAGTATTTGGGTGCCTATATTTTCCATATCTAAGACCTTATAATAATAATAAATTAAATTTTAGATCAAAACAATGTACTTTCCTGGGATATGCCTCTAACCAAAAAGGATACAAATGTATTGATAACAATGGAAAGATTTTTATAAGCAGACATGTTGGGATTAACATTTATAGAATGCGCAAGCGTTATGTTTGGAAAAAAAATTGTGTTTGTGCGATTTTGGAATATACAAGTAAAAATGTTGTACGCAGAAAAACGAAGCATATTTTTGTAATAAGTTTTGCATGAGACCTAAAATTGAAATGAGTTAATTTCACGGGTCTAATTTGAAAAATTGTCATATGCTATAACTTGCAAGTTGTCATGATTTCAATACAGCTAGCGCTGTGGTACATGATAAATCTGGAGTGCGTTCAACATGTTTTTACAGCTTCACTCCAACCTTCAATTGTACAACGCCAGAAAAAGGATAAACATTGCCAAAGTCAACAAAAAAACATTACTATCATACACTATCTGTGCAATTTTGAATCAAAATTAATCATCCACATGCTATGTAATTTCTTCTTTGTTACTAACAGAAAACTTACTCTTATAAATTTAGTATATGTACCTTGTCCTCGTGCAACAATCATTAAGGAGGACTTTATGACAATCAATTCTTAAGAATTTATAAGCTGCGCTCAATACATGTATTATATGATCCAAAATATAAAAAGACTTGTTATCTTATAGGACATTCATAGTACATTTAACTTTTGATTATCGAATGGCTATGATTGGGATTCAAAGAAAGTAACTACTAGTAAGCGATATAGCGGGGAATGAACAGATTTTTTTTTTTCCATGTTGTGACATGACCCCACATATGCAAAGGCTAGAAAGAGAAGAGCAACACTGCCTAAATCCTAAACCAAATTGCATATATAAAGCCAGTCCCTCACCACTAACTCCTGCACCATTCCATTATCAAACTATTTACACGTATACCTCCGTTATCTTTACAAAAACTCAAACACCAGTTTATTCAAATTCTTCAATACAACTACTATATTAACCATGCAGAGAGTAGTAGAAGTTATGAAGAGGGGTCTTGGCATTAACAGATACAAGAAGAGTGCACGTGTGGTTGATGAGAGCTCTCTTGATTCCATAGTGGTTGACCAAAGTCAAGAATCAAACACAAATGTTAGCAGGTTTACAGCTTTACTGGCAACGGTACTTTCCCCTAGTGTAGTGGCATCGTGCTTCTCAGGCCAGACTAATGACGTGGAAGATGTCTGGGTCTCAGGAGAAAGGCCAAGGACTTATGACATGGATCATCACATTGTTCGTGATTGCATGCGTTATGCTTTGTACATCTAAGGAAAGATTGATTTTTTTTTAAAATTTTTTTTTTTTTTGCTTGGCCTTAATCAACTAATATTATGAGGCAATAGTTGTTAATCAAGCAGCTCCATACATTTCATAGTTTTCTCTATGCATGTTTGCGTTTAAGTATGCTTAAAATTGTAGAATGGAACAAACGAAAGATCTTTATATTCATCTTGTTCCACAAAATGAAAGTCCTAGTAATCAAAATGGCCAAAAGCTATCACTATATATGTATTAAAAATCTTTTAAGATTGCAGAAGGTGGCAGTACATTTCCTTGTCAGCCTTTATTCATTCTCACCGAGACATAAGCATCAAGTTGGCTTGATGGAATAATTGCGACCTATGTATTTTAGCTAAGTACCACATGATTGTAGCATCTTTTGGTGCCACTAGGGATCTTCTTATCATTTGTCCACTTAAGATAGAATCTAATGTGGGAGTATTTTATGCTCTTGACTTTGCATGCGATACGAATTTGAGCATTACAGCCACAGCAATTGTGTTTCAACCTTTCTCTAAACTCTTCTTTCAACTTTTAGTATTTTGGATGCTCTTATGACTTACCCATAGAATGGGATCTTTAGGTCAAACATAGTTGTAAGACTTTGTGATAATAGCATTATACGTTATGATGTATAGCTGGGTAAATAGACTACTCAAGATAAAAGAGATTTATTTATCATGGTTGGTGACAGTTAAACAAATGATTACTAGCAAATATAAAAGGAATGGAGCCCATAAATTGATCGTGTAAGTGGGAGAAGTTTTGATAAGGATGGCAATTTAGCGTGCCAATCACGATGGGGTAGAAGTATAACATGATTCACTCCTATTGCACTCGTACCCGTTGATAAGGATGGCAGTTTAGTGGGGAAATCACTACGGGGTAAAAATATAACATAGTTTACTCCTATTATACCCACACCCGGCCCGGTACGGGATGAGCAGACGGCAGCGTACCGAATCGGACCGGTTGCAGGCGGGTGCGGGTGCAATGGAAGTGAACCTTGTTATATGGTGCAATATGGGTTTGAGGAAAATGCTATATTAGCATGAGAACTTACTTATTTTTGGCGATGCGAGACTTCAGAGATACATGTTCTTTTGCCCTTTCTAGCATTTATAACAAATAGACTACTCAAGATAAAAGAGACATATTTATCATGGTTGGTGACAGTTAAACAAATGATTACTAACAAATATAACAGGAATGGAGCCCAGACATTGATGGTGTAAGTAGAAATTTTGATATGGGTGGCAGTTTAGTGGGGAAATCATGATGGAGGCTAGACTTATGAGAGTGATAAAATCCTCTAATAGCAGTGTATGAAGGGTAGACAGGTAAAATTACAACCAGTGACAGTAAATTAGTGATACACCAATGTGTCAGACATAAGAAGAAAGTAAATAAGTAGAGAAAATTGTTTGTAAATTGAACTAAGAAAGTGCAAAACCGTTCTTTGATTTTCACGGTCACACTTTAACAACTGCGCCACCGTTGATTCAAGAAAATCAAGAAACCTGCTATAGTAGGCTAAAATAATGCAATATCTCCACTCATTGTTCATATGCCCCCAAATGGAAAGACAAATCATGCCGAAACAGCCAGTTAATTTAATTGGTGAAACATTCTTTAGCGTATCAGATACTCTTGTGATCACAACGCTCGAATCAATCGTGAGTCTCCAACATGTATCTCCATATTCTTCAGAATAGTCATCCCTTTATAACTGCAAACATTCTGTCTTAATTGTCTTTCGATTCCACATATTTGCCAATCTTGCAATTCGTTTGAAAATCCACTTCATCTCATATCTTTTACATCTTCTTAGATCGAAGTAAATGAACTTTCTCTTTTCTTATTATCAAGTTGACTGGGTTGCAAACTACTCGTGTGATATCATCGAAACAGTCCGTAGCGTATCAGATGCTACTCTTGTGATCACAACGCTTGAATCAACTATGAGTATCCAACATGTATCTCCATATTTTTCAGAATAGTCACCCCTTTATAAATTTGATTATCTGCAAATATTCTGTCTTAATTGTCTTTCGATTCCACATATTTGTCAGTCTTGCAATTCCTTTGAAATTTCACTTCATTTCGTCTCTTTTCTTCTACGTGGATTGAAACTTTCTCTTTACTTTATTATCTAGTTGAGTGGGTTGCTACCTATTCATAATCAAAACAACTCTTGTAACCTTTAAATAGACATAAGAGGAAATGAATAATACATAACTTCTCAGATAAATTCAAGCAGTTTTATATTGAAGCTGCTGGTAGGGTGCGTAAGTGTTGCTGTGAAAAGAAATGCGCACATAGTTGATCATGGTGGTTCATATTCTTCTCAAAAGAAGTATATTTCTGACGGAACATTCCACTTTTGTGTCTACTATATAAATTTTTGTGTCTACTGTACAACGATGGATGTATATTTTTCGAAAACACTCCAAGGCCACTAAAACAATGGATGAGATTTCAGACCTTTGGAATGATCAGACCAGAGGATCAAGGTTTCCCACTTGTCAACTATCAAAACATTGTCCGCAGGTGCGGCGCAATGGAAAGAAGGCTTGAGGGACCCAGTTTCGATTTTTACCACGCGCTTCTCTATTCTATATAAATATACCCGAGGGTATGGGGACTTATTTAGGGCTCTGCCTCGTTTGAAACTTATTATAAAAATAGGTATCTTTTTCATAATACTTCATTTTTATATATGCGCACTCCATAAATGAGCATGTACAAAATTTTAATTTGCATTTGTGTAAATTCAAAACGCAAGTATATTTTACTTTTTAGATTTGAATATGCTCATTTATGAAATGCGCACGTACAAATACGAATTACAATGAAAAGAGACATATTTTTATATTGAGTTTCTTGAAACCAAGCTTGGTTTTATAAAGCATTGATTATGTTGAAAATTTTAATTTCTGTATTTATGGAGAAGCTAAAATTTAGCCTAGAGAAAAATTTAGATTTATCTAAATATGAAATTTTGAAGTAGGCTAGAAAATAAATTTGTCAAGAAAATTGAAGAAAACTCTTAAGAATGTACTACTATAAATAAGAATGTTTTCTCTCATCTCTTGTATGCAAGCAAAAAAAATAGAAAGAAAGAATTGCAATAAATATTTCCTACATTTACAAAATATTTATCTCTTATTCTCCATTTGCAAATTAAGTTTACTACTCCTTATAAAATTCCAACATGGATATCAGAGTTAGGGTTACTAATCAAGGAAGATGACAAACGAAACGACTCTTTTTAAAGTTCCTTTAGTAAAGAAGAAGTATTATGATAATTAGAGTATTCACATGAAAGTGTTGCTTGAATCGCAAAATGCATGGGATATCGTAGAAAATAGGTATGAAAAATCTACTGATATTATCGCTTTATTCCAAACAGAAAGGGATATTGAAGAATTTGAAGAAGAATGATCAAAAGACACTTGGTCTCATTTATCAATGTTTGGATGAGGGTATCTTCGAAAAGATGGCTAACGCATAAACTAGTCATTGCTTCATGTCATGTTTATCTCATCTGAGATCTCATTTGAGATATCATTTTCGAACTTGAATGAGACGAGATTTAGCAAAACGAGACATTAAATTTTGTTTATACCATATTTGACAACTTTCTTATTCGATATTAATATCTTAAGCGGAATTTAAGATAAATCTTAATAGAAGATTTCATTCAAATGTGTTTTTTCATTTACATATTTTTTTAACTTCTTACATGGGTTTAAAAGAAAGTGCACTCTGATGACTTTTTACTTGCTCTCTTACTTTATTTTATTTTAACGAGTGAAAAAATAGATGATTTTTTGTTTATTTTTTATTTTTAATATTCAATTAAGTAAAATTCATTTAATCAACACCAAAATAATCATGTAACCACCCATCTAAAATGAAATTTTTGTACTTTTGCTTTTTTATGAATTGTGTGAATTAATAAGTTTATATTTGGATAAAAACTACCATAAAAGGCTTTAAAACATCAATTTTGGATGTTTAAGTTAATCCAAGATAGCCTCAAGGTGGACTTTAAAATCTGTTATGCCAATCCGAGATGCACTACTAAAAATTATTGAATTAAAGACATACCAGTCTTTAATTAAGCAATTTAGTCTTTAATGAACGTTTAAAAACCGACTAAAGACTTAAAATTTCAGTCTCTGTTTCTCAAGTCTCAAAACATAGTTAAGACCGAAGATTCAGTCTTAAGATATAAAGGCTGAATTTCAGTTTTAAATAATTTTAACGATTGAATTTTAAAGACAGAAATGCGGTATTTAGTCGGTCTCTAACCACAAATATATTTAAATATTAACATCTAAAACATCATATTTGTATATGTTAACATGTGTGTATAAGCTTATGTACACATTTGTTCATGTCTTTTAAATCAAAAAACTTCTTATTTCTTGAAAAATGAAGAAGTTGAAAAGCAATAATAGAAACACATAATACATAGTGCAGAAATATAACCACAACAATTACAAATCTAAGCACAAAATTATTTAGAACGTAAAAACCGGGCCTTGATAGACCCATTAGCCTAATAAGCCGACCCTCTTCTTTTAAAACTTGACAAATCCAAATCACGTTTAATTGATTTCAGTTGCTAAGTAACTTCCGCCAAACTGCCCACTGCAATAATCAAAGATGCCCATTATTATTCGCGAGGATGTTATCTTTTCCTGGGAAATCCAAAACGTAATGCATTAAGTAGAAAGAGATGTATAATCCTTTCCTTTAATTTTTATTGATACCAAAAGTATAACCTCAATGAAAACCACACTACTTTTATCCTCGCTGACCAACTTTGGATAACAAGTTTATTTGACATCTCAGCAGGCCTCTTGAGAAATACGCTTTCCATATTTTATGCAGCATCAGATGTATGCAAGCATGGCATATTCGAAAGTCTACCTCATGCTTGCCATTCGGAATTTCTCTCGTCAACAGCCATGTTTGAGGGAAAATGTTATACCCTTTATTTTTAAAAGTGTACAAGGCTGGCAATTTGAAGGACCGAACTAAATGATAAGTCCTGTATTAGACTTGTAGCATTAATAGAATTGAACTCTGATAAGTATGTCCACCGAGCCAAGCGCAGAAGTACCCAATTGCTCGCCAGATTACTTTTTTAGGACTACCTTCGCTAAAGAACATTTCTACTTGCTCCCATAATCCATCTAGCCATGCTCTATTCCCATCAACAAAAATAACCCATTCACTTGATTACTCATATGTGCAGGTTGTGAGAAATGCGGATTACGGATCTTAATGCTAAGATTAACACTAGAGGGGGGGTTAATAGTGTTAATAAAGAATTACTAAATCTTTTTAATTTATGTTAATTTAGACACAAAAGTATGCAATATACAGACACAGATATGATCACAGAAACAATCACAGATGCAGAAATAAAATAAAAGCAGTAAAGAAAAGAACATACTGGATTTTATACTGGTTCAGAGTTACCCTACATTCAGTCCCGCAATACAAGTACGGATTTCCTTTCAAAAGCAATTGTACAATTACACCCTCGGTTTCAAGGCTATGAGGTACACCCTCCAGAATTTCGATCCTCTGGGTAGAGATACTTGATTTCCGGGCCACAAGTTTACCCAATTGATTTACCAAGGCTACAATCACACCTTTTCTCTTTTGATTGATTTCCAAGGCTACAATCACACCTTTTCGCGCTTCATAGATTACAAAGAAGTTTATAACTCTGAATAGCGCTGAGAATCTTGTAGAGATAGTGATAGAGAATCAAACTAGAAGTAATCGAGTATGATTCACTGTTGATTTCGGCAGAGTAATGATAAGAATATGTATTAAGAAATGAGGAAGAAGAAGAGGAGTGAAAACCAGAAAATTATTATTGAAAATTCGTTGAAACTGACCCCTACTTATAGAAGAACAACAGCCATGACCATTCATGAAGAGTTATGGCGAATAGACACTTCTTTTGAAATTTTAATTTTTGAATCAAACTATCACGATGTCGACATGTCATGCTAGGCATGTCGACATCCTAAAGAATTTTTCGATGTTTTTGATTTTCTTTGAAAATAACTTTTATCTTATATAAAAACTATTTTAAACTTTATAAATATACTTGACTATAGTTAAAATTCATAAGTAAATATAAAGAATAATATATATAGATTTTAACTATAATTTTATATTCAAAATATAAGTATAAATATGTAAAAGTTAAATATATTATTTAAAAAGATAGTTTAAAATCAGGAGTAATTTGACTTCGAAAATAAAGATGTTTTTGAGGCTAAAATTATTTAAAATCAGGATCGAGGGTTTTAAATTTTTAAAAGGAAAGTTTTGAAAACATTTTGAAAACAGGATATAATTTTGAAAAATCATTTTGAATAAAAGTTAGCGGATACAAAACAATGTTCCACTATATTTTTCGTAGGTTCCATCCTACTTAGGGTTCTATCCCTTTAACGGGCTCGAAGTGGATTCCATTCCACGAATAAATTGGATTTTAAGATGCCGGTTCTTTTCTACGAGTTTTAACAAAAATTCCTAATAATAATAAAAAAATACTTATCCTTGAAATCTTGAATTCTTGATAGTCTCGATACTCATGAGTCTTCTATCTTGATATTTTCTCTTGATATCTTGAATCTCTATACTCTACAGTCTTCATTCTTAGTACCTGCATGGTTAAATCCTGCATATACATATATATATCTAAACTTATAATGTTAGTATTTATATTTTATAATCTATTCTAAGTTTGTTGTCATCAAAACCATCATCTCACGGACTAACAATCTCCCCCTTTTTGATGATGACAACCTTTGTTTATAAAATATTATTTCTATTCTAATAACTCCCCCTTAATCTATACCTAACTACCCTTTTTTGATATTTCTCCCCCTTTGTCATCAACAAAAACTAACTCCCCCTCATTCTTGGATTTCAGTACCTGCATTGATAAACTATACAACGGAATATTTAGAGTAGGAAATAATTATACTTCTAAGCATGATAACTAATTTAAAGATTATATACATTTCAATGTATGTATGTGTGTGTGTGTGTGTGTGTGTGTGTGTGTATGTTTTACACACCAATCTTCAAATCAATAAGAAATCAATTCACACAAAGTATCAATTCAAACCAAATCAATTCAAACAAATCAAAAAAAGTAAATAAAAAAATCAAACGTTACGTGGAACTTCCACCCATCCTTCTTCTCCAAAGATTGGGTCTGCCTTAATAGCATCCCAATTATCATTGTAATTGGTGAGAGTGACAGGAGTATGTGCTTCGTTATCATCCTTGTGCAGAAAGGAGATCATCCATCGTATCGCATCGAAGTGCCTTTTTTGTTCCTTTATCATCTGCATTTGACTTAATTCTAAATGACGCTGGTTTCATAAAATAAATGAGAGAATATTCTTGAACGATTAAGAGTTTCTTCAAGATTTTTGGATAAATTGTGAATAGGATTACCATAGTTGAATTTGTGAAAGAAATGGGGATATAGATGATAAGAAATAAATTTCAGTGAAGAATTCTGGAAGAAACAGGTATATATAAGTGTAGAAATTCGTTTGAATTGAATAGACATGTGGTAGTTATTCAAATTTCAAATTCGAAATCAATTGCCATTTCTGACCAGTACATGTCGACATGGTCGCATAGGGGATGTCGACATGGGTTAGTGAAATGTTATGACTAATTTGATTTTATGAATAATTGTGTATGTTATATATATAATATACTAACATTTATTCTAGAGATAAGATAAGGTAGATAACAGAAGGAAATTTCATTTCATTGCATACTACGATAATACAATGATTAAGCACACAACAAACTACATGAACATTCGAAATAAAGATAACTAAAAAAAATACAACAAGATACGAAAAGATAAAACTAGTTAGAGGATGAAGATGATGAAGATAGTCCAAGTTTCTTGTTGACTTTGGAAAAGAACTTGTTCATCTTCGAAGAAATGTTATCCAACTTTTTACTAACGGATCGTTTTAGAATCCGTTGATTCTCCACAATTATCTTTTGATTTTTGAGAAGGGTTTTGTTGGATGGATTGGAAGGATATTCAATGCTTTCCAAAGATGTTTCACCTACTTCTTCTTCTTCAATTTCCATTTCATCCCCTTATTCTTCTTCTTCAACTTCCTCTTCTTCCATTTCCACATGAGCCAAACGTTCTTTCTTTTCGGTAAGTGTCTCATAAGGTTGAAAAACAAATGGAATTTTCATAAGCGAAATGTTGGAATGATTGAAAACTTTTCCAGAAACAAATTCTTCGCCTTTGAAATCCACTCCAAAATAGTTAAAAATCCGAGTGACATAAATTCCATGGTATAAAGTATTCTCACCCATTTCAAGATTTTTAGGACGAAGTTCATCCAAAATAACTTGCGCCCAATTTATGTCATAGTTTCCGAAAATAGCAAAAAAGAGCTTTGCAAACTTTTGAAGTAGGATTGTTAAAATTTCTCGATCTTGGGGTCAAAGTATGTTGCAAAAGAAGATTAACAATTCTTGCTTTTGGTCGAAAATTTCTATTTTTAAAATCAAAATCATCATCTCTTTTGAAAATGTAACGAAATGTCTCACAATCATGTTCATCGATTTTAAAGTTAGAAAGATCCTCCCGAACTCTTGCAATTGAGAATGGTACCCAACAGATCACAATTAAAAACAATTTGAATGCCTTTGACACTACTTCAAATTTCATCTTCGTTTCCAACATAAAATCCGCGATTTAAATTTGCATAGAAAATTTTGATAAGATTAGGATAGCAAACAAAATCATTTTAAGAAGCATCAATAAGACTAAGAACACCATTTTTGCAAAAAGAGAATCAATTTCATAAGAAGAAAAATCTTGAAAAATAGCAAATTTTCCGGGATGGACTTTGGCATAGTTAGCATAATTGATGTATGCTTTAATTGCCTCCGGATTATGGAATAATTGCTCTTTGATTTTTCTGGAAATTCTCATGGTTGAGGAGTTGCTTGAAGAAGTCATTAGACTAGAGAATAGAGAGTAGAGAGCTTGAAGTTATGAAGAGAGAGTTTGAATTTGATAATGAAAGTGAAAAGATATGGTAAAAGATAGTGAATAATAGAATCTTAAAGGACATATTCTCTGGTCAAAAGGTATCTTTTCAGAGAATTGAATGAAGTGAAAAGGTAGAGGGAAATTCAAACATTTGAATTCAAATTTTGAAATTCAAATTCAGGTAGCCATGTCGACATCATGGTAGGGACCATGTCAACATGTGCTTTTGAATTTTCATGTATTGATTTTTCCTAAGATCTCTAATATATGTATATTATTAATATTAATGTCTATTATATATTTCTGAAATATTATTATACTTATAATATATTTCAGAAAGTATTAAAAATAATAATAAAAAAAAACAAATTTTAAAATTCAAACAACACGCCAATTCAAAATCAATCAATCGAACAATCAAGCAACTAATCTTAAGCAAGCAATTTCAACCAATTATATTGTAAATGTGTACCTTTTTCTGAGTCTGTTTCTTTGAATTCGTTGGAGTCGTGAACAGCTGTGTAACACAAATTTGAATTATCCGTCTTGTGATCATCATCACTTGAGGACGAGTCTGAGTCATCTAGAGTAGCAGTAAATGCACGCTTCCGTTTCTCTACTGGTTCATTGTTCATAGAAGGATTCTGCCTTTCTGGATACGGACAGTCTCTTTTGCAGTGGCTTGGTTTATCACAGTTGTAACACTTGTCATTATTTGGCACTATATTCTGATTTTTAGAATTCTTATAGTTGTTTCTCTTGAGATTATTCATCTTTCTGTATTTCAGGAATCTTCTAAAATTTCTGATCATAAAGGCTATCTCTTCATCATTATCGCTGTTTGAGTCTGATCCATCGGTCAATGCATTAAATGCCATTGATTTCTTTTCAGATGCTTTAATTTCTCTTCTCTCGATCATTTGAACTTCATACGACATTAGATTTCCAATTAATTCTTCTATCTTCAAAATACTGATGTCATTTGCCTCTTCAATCGCAAGTGTCTTTTGATCCCATTCTGGAATTAGAGAATTTAAAAAAATTCTGACTTGATCTTCTTCAGAAAATTCCTTTCCCAAAGATATTAGAGAATGCACAATATCTTGAAATCTATTATACATATCTGAAATAGACTCATTAGCATTCATTTTAAATAATTGAAACTAATTTGTGAGAATGGTATGTTTAACTTTGCTTGTTCCTTCGTGAGTAACTTGCAAAGTTTTCCAGATTTCATATGCAGACTTACAAACTGACACTCTATTGAATTCATTTCTATCTAGTGAACAAAACAGAATATTCATTGCCTTAGAATTATTTGTGCAACAGTCTTTTGCTCAGCAGTCCACTGTGCAAAATCAATTGTGGGTTTAGAATATTCAGTTTGTGTGATATTCCAAGTGTCTGATCCTATAGATTGTAAATATATTTTCATCCTACATGCCTAATATGCATAGTTACTGCCATTAAAAAGCGGTGGTCTGACAGTAGACTGACCCTCTACAAATGAACTAGTGACAGGGATACTAGTGTTAATAACAGTACCAGTGTTGGTAGCCATTTTGAAAACTTTTCAAAAATCAGATTATGAAACTTTGAAAACCTTGCTCTGATACCAATTGTGAGAAATGTGGATTACGGATCTTAAGGCTAAGATTAACACTAGAGGGGGGGTGAATAGTGTTAATAAAGAATTATTAAATCTTTTTAATTTATGTTAATTTAGACACAAAAGTATGCAATATACAGACACAGATATGATCACAGAAACGATCACATATGCAGAAATAAAATAAAAGCAGTAAAAGAAAGAACACGCCGGATTTTATATTGGTTCGGAGTTACCCTACATCCATTTCCGCAACACAAGTATGGATTTCCTTTCAAAAGCAATTGTACAATTACACCCTCGGTTTCAAGGCTACGAGGTACACCCTCCAGAATTTCGATCCTCTGGGTAGAGATACTTGATTTACAGGCCAAAAGTTTACCCAATTGATTTACCAAGGCTACAATCACACCTTTTCTCGCTTAATAGATTACAAAGAAGTCTATAACTTTGAATAGCACTGAGAATCTTGTAGAGATAGTGATAGAGAATCAAACTAGAAGTAATCTGTATGATTCAATGTTGATTTTGGGAGAGTAATGATAAGAATATGTATTAAGAAATGAGGAAGAAGAAGAGGAGTGAAAACCAAAAAATTATTATTGAAAATTCGTTGAAACTGACCCCTATGTATAGAAGAACAATAGTCATGACCACTCATGAAGAGTTATGGCGAATAGACACTTCATTTGAAATTTGAATTTTTGAATCAAACTGTCATCATGTCGACATGGTCATGCTAGGCATGTCGACATCCCAAAGAATTTTTGGTGTTTTTGATTTTCTTTGAAAATAACCTTTATCTTATATAAAAACTATTTTAAACTTCATAAATATACTTGACTATAGTTAAAATTCATAAGTAAATATAAAGAATAATATATATATATTTTAACTATAATTTTATATTTAAATCTAAGTATAAATATTTAAAAGTTAAATATATTATTTAAAAAGATAGTTTAAAATCAAGAGTAATTTGACTTTGAAAATAAAGATGTTTTTGAGGCTGAAATTATTTAAAATCAGGATCGAGGGTTTTGAATCTTTTAAAAGGAAAGTTTTGAAAACATTTTGAAAACAGGATATAATTTTGAAAAATCATTTTGAATAAAAGTTAGCGGATACAAAACAATGTTCCACTAGATTTTTCGTAGGTTCCATCCTACTTAGGGTTCCATCCCTTTAACGGGCTCGAAGTGGATTCCATTTCACGAATAAATTGGATTTTAAGATGTCAGTGCTTTTCTACGAGTTTTAACAAAAATTCCTAATAATAATAAAAAATACTTATCCTTGAAATCTTGAACTCTTGATAGTCTCGATACTCATGAGTCTTCTATCTTGATATTTTGTCTTGATATCTTGAATCTCTATACTGTACAGTCTTCATTCTTAGTACCTGCATGGTTAAATCCTGCATATACATATATATATATCTAAAATTATAATGTTAGTGTTGATATTTTATAATCTATTCTAAGGTTGTTGTCATCAAAACCATCATCTCACGGACTAACACAGGTCAATTTATTCTAAATATAATGTGAAGAAAGATATAAGGAGTAAAAAGATAACCGGAGGTTTTGTTTTTATGTAGGGGGAAGAAAGAAGTTCTGATTTTTATGAATAGTAAGTGGAGGAATTTAAGGATCTTAAACTAAACGTGGTAATTCATGTTCGTGCATAAAAAGTTTATTATTTTAGCATTCGCTTAAAAACTCATGTGGATCATCAAATCAAGCCATTGGATATTTAGTAAGATAAAAGATCACAACCATTAATACATAAGCACTAACAATTAAGAACTATATTTTGATTTTATATCGGTCTTGAGTTATACAAACCAATTAGTGACTACTTTTCAGTCTTTAACATTAAAAGTTAAAGACTAAAAATCTCAGTATCTAATCCACCTTTAGTTACAGACTGAAAAATATCAGTATCTAATTTCCAGTCTTTAAGTGGATGTTTTTTGTAGTGATGTACACCCGAGATACACTCATCTCACCCGATATCTCATCTGATATGATATATTGTATGTAAAATTCTCGAAACGAGACACGACCGAAATCCAAAATTTAGAACCTTGAAACTAATAAGGAAGCATGTGAGATTATAGGGAATGCTTTTAAAGGAATTGACAGAGTGAAGAAAATTAGACTGTAAACTATACGAGGTGAGTTTGAACCTTTACATATGACATCATCAGAATCAGTCGACGATCATTTTTCTCAAGTTTTATCTATTGTAAATAAAATAAAAAAATATGAAGAAAAAATGGAAGATTTTAAAGATGTTGAGAAAATTCTATGATCTTTAGATACAAAATTTGATTATATAGCTGTAGCTATAGAGTAATCTAAATATCTAGGGTTCATGACTATTGATCAACTCATGGGTTCACTTCAAGCCCATGAAAAATCAAAGAAAAATTTAAAGAAGAGCCATTGGAGCGAGCTCTTCAAACAAAACTCACTTTGCAGAAAAAAAGACATTTAAGATGGAAGAATTCAAAGGCAAAGCGGAAGAGGTTTTGGTCAAAGTTATGAAAGAAGGGACTATACATACATTAATAAAGAGGAGAAAAGGAAAAATACATATATCGTAAGACATCGAGGAAGAAGAGGAAACACAAACCAAAATGAAAGACCAAGGTATGATAAATCTCAAATAAAATATTGTAACTATCAAAAATTTGGAAATTTAGCTTTCGATTGTAGATCCACTTTTTATATAGTTCAAGAGAGAACAAATTATGCTAAAGAAAATGAAAAAAAATTCCATACTACTTTTGACACATAGTGATAAAATTAGCGATAGCAATACATGGTATTTGAACATGGGGGCAAGAAATCATAGAGCTTGATCAATCGATAAGTGGAAACATTTATCTTAAAGGCGAATCTAAAATTCTAGTTAAAGGAAAGCAAAATATATAGATTAATCAAAAGAATGGAAAGAATGACTTTATTTTTAATGTTTATTATGTGTCTAAAATGAAAAAAAAAATTGAGACAACTTTAAGAAATGATATGATATACATATGAAAAATATAGGTCTTTTAATGAGAGATTGTAAAAGAAATTTAATTGCAGAAGTGTAGATGTCAAAAAATAGAATGTTTTCATTAATATTCCAAATAATACCACTAAATGCCTAAAAATGTGTTATAAAGATTCATCATGGTTTTGGCATTTATGGGTTGGACATTTTAATTTTGAAGGTTTAAAATTATTAAAAAACTAAAACATGATGATAGGCTTATCATCAATAAATCATGAGAACCAATTATGTAAAGGATGCTTGTTCGGAAAACAACCAAGAAAATATTTTCTAAAACAATCAATTATAAGAGCGAAAGAACAATTAGAATGAATTCATATAGATATTTATGGCCCTATAAAACGATTCCCACTTGAAAAAAGTAATTATTTTGCACTTTTTAATGACATTTTAGTAGAAAAACATGGGCCTATAATCTTAAACAAAATCAGATGTATTTGATGCTTTTAAGAATTTAAAGTTTTTGTAGAAAAGAAAAGTGGTTATACCATAACAAAATATGGTCGTAGAAAGGAAAAACAGATCTCTTCTTAACATGGCAGGAGCATGTTAAAAAGTAAAAATGTTCCAAAAGAGATTTGAGCTGAAGTCGTCGAATGCGCGGTTCGTTTATTTAATAGCCCTCCAACTCGAAGTGTTTGAAACAAAACCTCCAACAAAGTATGGAGTGGTAGAAAGCCATGTATATCTCACTTGAAAGTATTTGAAAGCATTGCATGCACATATGTCCATGCACCAAATCAAAGGTACTCCAAATTAGATGACCAAAGTGAAAAATATATTTTTGTTGGGTATGACTCAAGGCTAAAAGTATGTAAGTTATATAATCCTATGAATGGAGAAGTTGTTGGTCGAGACATGGAATTTGATGAAGAAAGTGCTTGGAATTGGAACAAAGAAGAAGATGATTACAATTTCTTTTCGCTTTATGAAGAAAAATGCAATGATGATGTGGAAGAAGAACTCATTAGTCCAACACCGTAATCTCCTTCAACCATCCATCAAAAATAACCATTTGAAGAAAGCTGAAGTGAAAGACCATCGTGCATGAGATCTTTGCAAGAATTATATGAGGTAGTTCCAATTTTCGATGATATTACCTTATTTTGTGTTTTTGCCAGTTATGACCCAATATGTTTTAAAGAAGCAAAATAAAACAAAAGATAAAGGGAAACTATGGATGAAGAAATCAAAGCAATCATACAGAGCAATAAAACCTAATCTTCGTCACTTCGCAACCACATCTCGTATTCTCATTATAAAAAACCATCTTAGAAGACTTTCCTAATTGGAGTGAATGCAGCATGAGTCACTCATGTTAAATCCTAAATTTCACATTGACTTACTTTCCGATAAAGTGATCTAAATAATGGATGCTAGAAAGATACAAGGCATAACACGAACATGAAAACTACTTTGCCTTAGTAATGAGGGCATATGCAAAGGGGGTTTTTAGGCTAAAGGAAAAAGTCAGAGAAAAATTTAGTTTCAGGGACAAGAAGTTTGTTTTTTAAGCTGAAGGACACTTTTTAGTGTAAATCACAGGATGATAGTTGTAACTATCATTTTCAGTTTACACTAAAAAATGTCCTCCAGGCTAAAAAATAAACTTATTGTCCCCGAGACTAAATTTTTTTACAACTTCTTCCTTGTGCCTATTTACCTGTATGCAAAGCTACTTCATCAGGCTACAGTGTAAATACATTGACTGATTGTAATTTAGGAAATCTCATCCCCGGCAAGCACAATTAGTCGTCTCCTTTTACATCTCATGGATAATAATAGCCTATAAACAACCTATAATGCAAGAGGAACTTGGAAAAAAAGGAATAATAAGCTATTAATAATATTTTTGAAATAGATTGGTTATTAATATGCCAGGGGCTGATGGAACATCCAGTTCACCCCTTCTTCTTTGTCAGATCTAATCTGGGATCCTTCAAAGAATTTGTGACAAATATTGTACCTGACTAATAATCCATCTCTTGACCGTTAGACTTCCGGATGCCCTTATTTTCCATTCTTCGTGTACATTAAGGTCGATACAATTTAACACATGCCCAATCTTGATTTGGTATCCAACTATTAATGTCGATAGCTCTCATTCACTATTGGTAACAACTATTCTCTTTTTGAACGAGGTGCCTGAGCATTCATAATTCATTAGTTCTCTTGCATCGGCAATTTTCTTGCATTAGGCTGCCAATGATCAAGTTGATTCCATTCAGGTTCCACCCTCAAAGATGCCACACTAAAGAAGCAACGCTATGCCTCCTACAAGCAAGTCTCCCTAGCCAACCCCATGAAGCAAAGGATGAATCCTGTCTACTAGGAGAAGTGAAAATAAGAAGTGAGAACCAAATACCTTCCTTGTATGGGCCTGGGGATCGATTCCCAACGTCACTTTAGGGTCTATAGCTCGATTCAATGAAGCTAGGTGCCTCACTTACTTAAGAGCAAGCCTAGAAGCAAGAAATAAAGATAGAATCTCCATTCTCTGAGAAAGAAGAATCGAGAGACTCGCTCAATTCACTATGGTTCTTAAGGGGCTAACTGTCTAGGTAACCGGGGTACTCTCTCTCAGCTTTGATGGTCCTGGATATTAATGCCAACCCAATGGGGGAAGCTATTGGTAAGTAAAGAAGAATACATGAAAGTTAGTTTCTTTAACTAAAGAACACAAAGCTATTGGTGCAAAGTATATATAAAAAGTAAAGAAGAATGCTAAAGGAGAAGTTGAAAGATACGAAGCAAGATTGGTAGATGAAGAATACAGACAAAGAGGAAGCATAAACTATGATGAAGTATTTGCTCTTGTTGGTAGCTTAGAAACTATAAGATTATTAATTTCTTTAACAGCTCAAAACAAATGGAAAATACGTCAAATGGATGTAAAATCTACTTTTTCAAATGGTAAATTAGAAGAGAAAGTTCATTTGGAGTAACCATCAGGTTATAAAGTTAAAGGATACGGAGGCAAAGTTTTAAAATTGAAATAAATGCTCTATGATTTAAAACAATTCCCAAGAGCATGGAATATAAGAATTTATAAGTACTTTTCAGAAAATAATTTTGTAAAATGCCCATGTTATCATCAATCTTCACTTCAACTTTGTCGAAATCATGAAGAATATAAAAGAGGGATTCAAAAGGAATGATAGCATTAACAAAATTTTTGAAAGAGTCGAAGGAATGCTTCTGCAAAAGTTGGATGTGCTATGAGCCATCGAAGAGGTTGAAAGGGACAAGGCTTCAATTGTTTCCTTCCAAAAAGGTTGCATCCGCATGCAAGAAGATGTTTCGAATGAGTTAAGAAACACCTTTCGAAGGTAATAGGTTACAAGCTTTCACATGCGCACCAAACATTTTGAAACAATGGGTTTCGCCTTCATTCACATTCCACAGAAGAACATTTTGACCAAAGCTATCCATTTGAAAGCTTAAATTAGCCTTTGGAACTGGTTGAGACCATTCACAATTATAAAAGAAAGCTTACAAGTTCAATATGGCATTCACATACACCAGAGGATGGGGTTCTGCATCAATCAAAAAATATGCCTTCTATAGCTACCTTCCGCATTTAAACCTTCTGTTACGTCCTAACTCCTTCGAAGCCCCAAAGATTCAGCTATCGATAGAATCGAAAGCCAATATCCTTTCCTACTTGCAACAGCACATCAACAACAAATAGGGGAGCGCATCTACACATTTCAACCAGCTCAAAAGCACTCAAGCTATATTTAAAAGCAAATTAGAAGAACGCCTTTGATGTTAACAGCAACAAAAGGTCTTCAAGGCACCCTTTCGACTAAGACAAGAGGACCGATTTGAAAGGGAGAAAACTCACACCTATAAATAAGACCCTAGCGGTATGATTTCAGGGATCCGATCTCATCCCCTCAACACTTGTTCTTTCTTGAATTTGTAACACTAATTCTATAATTAGATTTAGGACCTGATTTCTTTGTATTACTTAAGCTTTTAGTAATAAAGGAAAATATTATCAAAGCAAGTATGTAGCATTTATGGATATATTAGATGATCTAATGCTTTTGTGTGGTTCTGGTTATGGTTCGTTTCTACCAGTGTAAATTGAAAGGCTACCTTTTGAAGGAGTCCAAATCCATTAATTCAATTGCAAATCATGTTCTAACCTCAATTTACCTTGACTACTTCGAAAGGAGGTTTCGATAGGATTCTAATTCTTTTCAACTAGATCGAAAGCTATTTTTAAAGGGAATATATGCGTCTATACCTTGTTGAAGGGTTGTTTAAAAGGGGTTCCAATTGCCATAGTCTTTTCAAAAGGTGGATTTAAGGGAGATCTAAATCACCTAGGTTGTTGGATAAAGGGATTCAAAAGGTTTAAACTATCCTCATCTGTTCGAAAGGAGGTTTCGAAGGGTTCACTTATACTTTAAATTCTACTTAGGGGTTTTGGCAAGATTTTTTGTTATCAATTTGGCGCTAAAAGGAAGGCTTGAACCTATGATCTTGTTGAACTCCCAACTTTATTTTCCTTTGAACCCATTTTGTTCCAAGTTACATATTTAGGCTTTACACCACCATGCTTAGTAAAATTGGAAAGTTTGAGAAAGGATCCTCGTGTGACGACCTAGGCTTTTCAACCATCAGCAACGGCTCACGACCGGTAGGCTTTTCAACCATCCCAGCCCCGCTGTGGCTCAATTGTAGGAATTCTTTTCATAGGAAGATATCTGTATATACTCTGCAGAACCAAAATCAAACATGCATATACAACCACATTTACATCAGGCACACAAACATGTTTAATCTCAAGCAACCTAAATTATAGTTTAAGATTAAATGTTACTCACATTTTATTATGAATGCAGGCCCCTGTTTGAATTGCAGAACACATGCAGGCTTGACCCCTTTTTGTTGAAATCTGAGTTTGAATTGATATGCAGTTTTCCAGTTGCCAAATGCATGCTAATGCTTATGATCCCAACCCAAATTTTAAAACAGTGCAGACTTTAAAAATGCAGGTGCTTCTTCTGTTGTTATAAGTCTGGTTGCTCATGCTTTCCATGACCAGGATGCTAGCATGCAGAAATAGATGATGCAGTGGCTAAACTTCCCAGTTTTAACAGAATGCAGAGAGACTAAGGTGTGCAGGCTCACTTGAATTTTGAGGAAATGCAAATTGAATTTGATGAGAAATTTGGTCTTTTAGTATGCAGGGGAATTTGCAGATTTGTTTTGATTATGCAGAGGTCTGAATTGAATTTGAGGGAATGTAAATTGATGGATTTGAATGTGGTTTGGGTGAATTGTGTATGCAGATTGATGTTTGGATTATGCAGATGTGTTCCTGAATTTTACATGCATTTGTGAATGCAGAATTTATGAACAGATCTTCAAAATGAATTTTGAAGATGGGATTGATCTTTGTTTGGTTTAAGAAAAAATGGAAAATATGCATGAATGAGGATGTATATTATGCAAATGTATTTCAGATTTAATAAAAGAAAAGAAAAATTGAAAACAAAATTTTAACACTTGTCCATTATTTCAACACATGTCAATTTACTCTTTTTAAAAATGCAACACATGTTAACCTTATATGTAGTTAACACTAATTACAAATTAATGTATGTATTTTGCTTAAATTAAGTTGTTGATTTATATTTAAACATGTGTATAAATTTGCAAATGAAAATAAAAACAATCTATGTTAATAAATGAAACTTATACATATTATAGATTAAAACAATTTAGATTTCATAATTTAGAATTTAAATTCAAACTAAACTTAAAAATCAAATATTCTCAAATTAAGTTATAAATAAAAATTCAATTTGAATTTAAAATTACAAACCTTATTCAAAATTTATTTTAAGTCAATACAATATTAATATTATTTTTATAAATCTCTTATTATTAAATTAAAATCATTTTTTTCAAGTAATTATACTTTTATTAAATAATCCATTTTATTGAATTTATTCTAAATTGAAAACAATACCAATTTATTTAAAATATAAACCAAATATTTATATTGAAAATAGAAATCAATTTATATCATTTAAAAGATAAAATGACCAATTTAAACAATTATTGAAGGAGATTATTAAATTTATCTGAATAACTATTTACAGATTATCAATATCAATTTAATTTTAACTACAGATTATTAAATTGATATTGTCAAAAATTCCGAGATGTTACAATCCTTCCCCCTTAAAAGAATTTCGTCCTCGAAATTTAAAACAAAGGTAATTTAATAATCTTATTAAATTTTATTTTAAACACAAGCATATATCAAACATATGCTAACAACCAATTCAACCAATCAAACAAATCTAATTATCCAGACAAATTCTGGATAAAATCTTATCGAGTTTCCCCAGTTGTCCAAACTGGCAACTCAATCCTGAAGATCAATCACTTATCTCCAAAATCACAGAAAAGATCCAAAATCACTTCAGAGCTAACTTCTCAGACTCACCCAAACTTATAGCTCACTTTTGATCGGAGAAAACTTATCCAAAACTAAATCTCCGTCTTCAGAGTCCAAATCTCTTTGACTCTTATCTACAAAACTCTCCAAACGATCATGGGCTACCTACAGCCTATCAATCAGCTCAACCTTCGCTGATGCTTCTAGAAACAAACTAGACCAAACAACTCAACAAAATGATCTCCTCAAGATCAACCAAAACCAAGAATTCAACCTCAACTTCTCAACATCAAAAAAACAACAACTCACTTCTCCTGTCCGGGAAAAGAAAAGCAGATACACTTCCAAACTGCTTCCGCTGCTCAACTCTGATCCAAAGAAGAGAATGCTGAAGAAGAACACAAGCACAACATGACAACACACCCCAGAGATATGGTTCACAGATCCATAAGAATCATTCAGGAGTTCCTCCAAAACTCCGAGCTGCTACACCAACTCAACTCTTGGAACCATTCTTCTATAAAGCTGAACCACCCGAACCACTCCTGGTATTCCCGTCGATAAGAAAGCTCAATCTCCAGATGCGGACAGAACTCTGACTTCCTGAAGACATTCAGAAAACTCAGATAACCCAAGAGAACTCTCAAACAATCGCAAGTCACTTTTGCGATCCACTAAACCAAATCCAAGGAAAACTGTCCTCCCTTAACCAAACAGAACAGCTCAAACTCAACTAGCCAACCCATCGAAAAAAAACGGGTCCACTCAGCTGCTTCTGAACTCCACTTCAGAAAAACTGCTAAACCAAAAGATCTCTTGCCAACACCGAGAACACTCCAAACTGCACTGCTGCCATAGATGCTAAAGTATTCCAAAACAAAGCTCTCCGAGAAACTAGGACCTCAAAGAAAACAGAAATTCCAGCTGACCACAGCCATACTACTGAAGCAGACTCACTTCTTTAACTTGTTGCAAAGAAAAAAATCTTCGGGAACATTCATAGTCACTGCATCTCATCACGCAGCTACTATTCCTGAGGTATTCAAAATACCATCACTTGCTTCTGCTTAGCCAACAAATCCAATCACTACTCATCCAATCTCAAAAATAAACTCCGAACCTTAACAGGTTTCCTTCAGAGATCAATGAAGTTCTTCATCACTTCAGAACTCAATCGAGACGGTATTAGGTCTACAGTCTCAACAAAACACTTCCAACCTCAAACATTCAAACTCCAACCAATGGTAGTCGTGTTACACACACTACTACCCCATCTACCTTTATAACTTACATTGGAAAACCTGAACGGTAACCCAACTAATAGGTAGAAATATATATATATATTAAAATTACAAATACGCTCTCTCAAGAAAGACACCACTACAGAGCCTAGGTATTCACTCAACCTAATGCTCCCTAAAGAAAGATATACTTCAGAGCCTAGGTATTCACTCAGCCTAATGCTCTGATACCAACTGTGACGACCTAGGCTTTTCAACCATCAGCAACGGCTCACGACCGGTAGGCTTTTCAACCATCCCAGCCCCGCTGTGGCTCAATTGTAGGAATTCTTTTCATAGGAAGATATCTGTATATACTCTGCAGAACCAAAATCAAACATGCATATACAACCACATTTACATCAGGCACACAAACATGTTTAATCTCAAGCAACCTAAATTATAGTTTAAGATTAAATGTTACTCACATTTTATTATGAATGCAGGCCCCTGTTTGAATTGCAGAACACATGCAGGCTTGACCCCTTTTTGTTGAAATCTGAGTTTGAATTGATATGCAGTTTTCCAGTTGCCAAATGCATGCTAATGCTTATGATCCCAACCCAAATTTTAAAACAGTGCAGACTTTAAAAATGCAGGTGCTTCTTCTGTTGTTATAAGTCTGGTTGCTCATGCTTTCCATGACCAGGATGCTAGCATGCAGAAATAGATGATGCAGTGGCTAAACTTCCCAGTTTTAACAGAATGCAGAGAGACTAAGGTGTGCAGGCTCACTTGAATTTTGAGGAAATGCAAATTGAATTTGATGAGAAATTTGGTCTTTTAGTATGCAGGGGAATTTGCAGATTTGTTTTGATTATGCAGAGGTCTGAATTGAATTTGAGGGAATGTAAATTGATGGATTTGAATGTGGTTTGGGTGAATTGTGTATGCAGATTGATGTTTGGATTATGCAGATGTGTTCCTGAATTTTACATGCATTTGTGAATGCAGAATTTATGAACAGATCTTCAAAATGAATTTTGAAGATGGGATTGATCTTTGTTTGGTTTAAGAAAAAATGGAAAATATGCATGAATGAGGATGTATATTATGCAAATGTATTTCAGATTTAATAAAAGAAAAGAAAAATTGAAAACAAAATTTTAACACTTGTCCATTATTTCAACACATGTCAATTTACTCTTTTTAAAAATGCAACACATGTTAACCTTATATGTAGTTAACACTAATTACAAATTAATGTATGTATTTTGCTTAAATTAAGTTGTTGATTTATATTTAAACATGTGTATAAATTTGCAAATGAAAATAAAAACAATCTATGTTAATAAATGAAACTTATACATATTATAGATTAAAACAATTTAGATTTCATAATTTAGAATTTAAATTCAAACTAAACTTAAAAATCAAATATTCTCAAATTAAGTTATAAATAAAAATTCAATTTGAATTTAAAATTACAAACCTTATTCAAAATTTATTTTAAGTCAATACAATATTAATATTATTTTTATAAATCTCTTATTATTAAATTAAAATCATTTTTTTCAAGTAATTATACTTTTATTAAATAATCCATTTTATTGAATTTATTCTAAATTGAAAACAATACCAATTTATTTAAAATATAAACCAAATATTTATATTGAAAATAGAAATCAATTTATATCATTTAAAAGATAAAATGACCAATTTAAACAATTATTGAAGGAGATTATTAAATTTATCTGAATAACTATTTACAGATTATCAATATCAATTTAATTTTAACTACAGATTATTAAATTGATATTGTCAAAAATTCCGAGATGTTACACCTCGAAACCACACTCAATTGGATTTTTTCATAGAACTATTGAAGATTCTAAACTATATGAAGATCAAATGTTGAGACTGGAAGTTTTAGGGATCATAAAGAGAAAGAGAGTCGAAACTTATGATCCAAATAAGTGGAGTTCAAATCCTTTTCACATTGGCCCTACACCTATCTTTGCATTAGAGGGAACAAAAGATAAGAATGATAACTTGTTTGACCAAATGAAGAAGATAATCCATCTTTATACCAAAGACCCTGTCTTTAAAGAAAGGATTATTAACCCGCCTTTAGGTAAGGCAACGTACAAGCGGATTTAACCCAATCGACTGCACAATGATCAATGATGGATTTTCACAGATAATAAACGTGATCAGGAAGCCAAAAATATAGCATAGTCGATGAACAAGCAGTAAAAGATGTTTAAAATATGGTTTCGACAAAGATCGAGTCGTTTAAGGTCGCTTGGAATCTGCTCTGAGTCACTTTGCTGTTTACTTCGAGTTTCCAGGCAGTTCGCTTCGAGTCAGGGAAGGGCCTGCTTCGAGACAATGAGATGATTACTTCGAGTCACAGCCATGAATAGATCAGCAACCTAAGTCCTCATTAATTTCGTATCCATCAAGTTTGCAATCGCTCATTTCGTATCCATCATACACATGCATCTCTCAGATCGACCAAGGTTATTCACTTCGTATCATTATACATTTCATATCGATCCATGATAATATATGTTTTGTATCGATCATCCAGACCATCGATACGAAACCTATCCCTTCCTGTCGATGCGAAGTAGCCCACAGTTATCTGCTTCGTATCGATCACGAAGATATATATTTCGTATCGATCAACTAGATGGTCGGTATGAAACTGTCACTTTCCATCGATACGAAGCCAACACCAAGGGGTCAATAAGAAATGTATACGCCAGCATCGATATGAAATGAATGGCATAGGATGGGTACGAAAGCATGGTCAGACAAAAGAAGCAGTCAACGAGCATAAAAAGTGGATCTCCATTGAATTCCCGAACTACGTCATCGATGTGAATTGCATGGACACGAAGAGTGATGGTGTTATCCCACTTTTTGGTCAAAACTGGAATATCAAAAAATTGGCAAGGAATGATGGATATCAGGATTGGAGATCGATTGGAAACAGGGTTGCAATCGATGTCGTTAAAATTTGGCCGAGCTCCGATCAGGACGGAATCGATTGGAGATGATGATGAGGACTAGGAAAGGCTATGTTTCAAGTTTCAGGTTAATCGGAGTTCGTATGAAGGAGATGTGATCGATGCAAGGTAGGAAGAACATGTTGTTCGTATCCATTGGTGCGCAGGGGATGTTTCGTATCGATACATTTCGCATCGATCGAAAGATAGTGGTTCGAATCGATACCGTTCGTATCGATCGGCACAGGTTCGACTCGGTGAAGTTCGCGTTGATTAGGTTCTGGTTCGACTCGATGACATTCGTATCGGTCAGGATGGAAAGAGATGGTATGTCTCGAATCGATGCTCTCGTATCGATAGTAGAAGGGTTTTGGCACTTTCGTACCCATGGGAAGCAGTTAAGGTCCGTATCGATCAGGTTCACGCATGCCAGGCAGTTCGTATCCATGGAGCAGCGTCTCATTCGTATCAATCAGTGTGGACTCGACTCGGTGATTTCATATCGATCGGATAGGAAGCCTGGATGGATTTCGACTCGATAGCAGTAGACCCAGGTTGGTAGGCAAGCATGCGGAGGTTTGTTCGAATCGATACATTTCGTATCGATCAGAATGGGGATAGGTGGTACATTTCGAGTCCATGATCTCGTATCGATCGCCGGAGCTCAGTTCGACTCCATCAGGAAAAATCTCGCTTGTACCCAACAGGTAAGGCTTCGTTCGTATCCATCATTGAGTTTAGTTTCGTACCCATCTGTTGGCCTTTCATTCATATCGATCAAATTCACTATTTCGTATTGATCGGTTCATAGATCGATACGAAATACACTCCTGCAATCGACACGAGAGAACATGCGATGCAAACGGTTGAGTACAAAGGTTCTGGAGAAGTGATGGACACGTGCAAGCGTGGATCGTGGATATGTGCATGAATCCAGGGAAGAAGCGTTCAACTTGGCGCACAAAGTGGATCAACCCAGTCAACACGCCACAAAGATCGGATCGATCCAGGAGATTAGCGCCACATCATTGCACGCGCGTGCTTCTGATCTAGTCGAATAGGATGGATTCGAACCAGTGGATACGAACGCAACAGCACTCACGCAAATGCAATTCGTATCGATCATATCTCCCAAACCACTGATCCAAATGCAATGAAATTTTCACAGCAGCTTGCATGCAAGGTAAGGAATGTTCCTGCCAAGTTTCATCTCGATTGGATCATTTTTTGATGGATACGAAATGGATTCGTATCGATCGCAGATCGAGTCGAAACTTGGTGGGGTCGGTCGTGTGGGCCCACTCACGTGCCAGAAGAAGTCTCGCGAAGTTTGAGCTCGATATCAGCCTCCTATGCCTATAAATAGCCTCCTGAAGCTTACAGAAAGGGGATCTTTTGCCTGCTCAACGCCCAGACCCTGCCGGATTCATTTTTAAACTACTATTGTATTCGAAATTCTTCATACATACTGCTGTAATTGTCTGTAACCAGCAAGGATAATCAATAAAAGGATAGAAATTTGGAGTGGTCGTAGGCCGGAGATAACCGAACCACTATAAATCTTGTGTCTCTATTCATTATTTCTGGATTATTGCTTGCTGTTTTCTGTGATATGTGATTTGTGTTTGGAATATTGCCGTTTTATATTCATACTTTGGCGCTTTCACGACATTTGGGGTTTGTGACCAATTTTGGTGCAAACACTTTGGTGCTTTCACTGAGAAGGACTAGCACCCGCTGCATCGGAATGAAGTTTGGATTTGAAAAGAGTGAAGAGTTGAGATTTGAAAGGCTTGAAAGATTCAAATTCAGAAGTAAAGACTAGACAAACCAGTAGGAGACAAAGAGCTGAGAGAAGCCAACAAGAAGGAGGTCAAGAAGCATCCTCCGGAGCTGGGGAAGGACAAGCTTCGATCTACATAACCAAGGATGAAATGAAGGCTATGGCCAACTCATTGCAGGAGAGATTGTTAAAAAGTCAACAGGAAATGATGCAGACTTTCTTTGAACAGATGAGAGCTGCAGGAACGCAAAACCTTGGACCAACTACGGCGGCTACAAATGCAGGACGAGGAACTAGGGTCGCAGAACCCGATGGAGGACTAAATGCAGAACTGGATGACAATCAACAAAGGCTCGGGGGCAGACCCACAGGATCTGATACTGGAAGGCCTATGGATGGAGCTCAACAGGTTAGAGCGAGTGCTAACATCAATGAACCGCATGAAGAATATGTACCGGAGTTCCCTCGGGGGCATGGGGGGCAACCCTTAACAGACAATGCTGGCTTAGTGGAAGTCATTAGGAAAACTATGCATGGAGGTTTGACTAATAGGGATTTGGAAGGAATGAACATGAGTCTGTTTACTCAGGAAATCAGGATAGCTCAGAATCCATCCAAGTTCAAGCTACCTAGCTTGGAAGTATACGATGGCAAGACAGACCCGACCGATCACTTGATGAGATACACTAGACATATGGAAGTGCTGGGGGCATCGGAGGAAGTGATGGCCCGATGCTTCCCTTTGTACTTAACGGACTTAGCTGCAATGTGGTTTAGGCAGTTGGAGGAAGGGTCTATCAGGACTTGGACGGAATTGGTGGATAGGTTTTTGGGGCAGTTTCGGGTTCATATCAAGAGACCAAAGAATGTAATGACATTAACGTCGGTAAAGAAAAGCACGGATGAATCGCTTAGAGCTTTTCTAACTCGATTCAACGCGGCGGTTACTTCTGTGGATCAGCCGGATCCATCGATGGTTTTGATGGCGACGGTATCGGGAGTCAAAGATGACTCGGATTTTAAGGTATCTTTAATACGAGACCCACCACTGGATCTTGGGGAATTCTTCCATGAAGCCGAAAGATTCCTTCGGCAAGAAGACGCTCGTATGGATTTAAAGTTAAAGAGGGTGAATGCGACTGAGTGTGGTGGACCATCCAATAGAGGCTCAGATAAGGATAAACGAAAGAGGAAGCTGGATGACGATTCAGGAAAAGCCAGAAAGCGATGGAAGGATCCAAAGTTTTCTACATACACAGGATTAAATGAGACACCGAAGCGGATATACATGGAAACTCGGAATCGCCTTCCTTACCGAAGGCCGGCTAGGAGAGAGCCTTCCGAGTGGGAGAGGGCATCAGGGAGGCATTACCTCTTTCATGATTTGGATGGGCACGACACCAACAGCTGTAGGCATTTAAAGGATATAATCGAGGAGCATGTAAGGAACGGACTGTTGCGACAATATGTCGGAACTCGGAATGCAGCGACGGAGCAGGAGCAACCACCGCCTACCTCAAACCATGATGGTGGGAGGCCCAGGAATGGTGGTCGATTGATTATCAATTGACCGGGATAGTATGAAATAAGTAGCAGACTATTGACAAGCAACCAAGTCATTTACACATGTATGGGGACGGAGATAGCCCCTAGGCATGCTCTGAATGATGATAAACTGCGATGCTATGGTTTGTGAAATTTTTCTTTTGCTTTCGGATTAGACACTGCTTTTCTTTTTGGGTTTGGTTTTGGAGTTTGGATTGAACTCCTGGTTTTGCTTGCTTTCTGATTTGGATTTTTGCTTGGACGATTGTTTTCTATTTTGGATGTTGGTTTGGATTTCTGATTTTCTGGTTTGATTTGGATTTTGGATTGGATTTTGGTTGGATTTTTATCTGGTTTTTGGTAAATGTCGTCGGGTATGGATTATACCTGGCAAGGGGTAAGTCACTTCGCCCGCATGTGGCAAATTGGCTTATTCAGGTCGCTGAGTATGGACTATGCTCAGAAAGGGTCCGAAGTGACCAGGATTCGGCCTAGGACTTAGGCCCTATAATATTGATTATTGTTTCAGGTCGTTGAGTATGGATTATGCTCAACAAGGGTCTGGAGTGACCAGGATTCGGCCTAGGACTTAGGCCCCATATTATCGATTATTGTTTCAGGTCATTGAGCATGGATTATGCTCAACAAGGGTCCGGAGTGAGCAGGATTCGGCCTAGGACTTAGGCCCCATATTATCGATTATTGTTTCAGGTCGTTGAATATGGACTATGCTCAACAAGGGTCCGGAGAGACCAGGATTCGGCTTAGGACTTAAGCCATGGCATTGTACAACGTCCAGGGGCACTGGACCACGGTCAAGTGTGGATTACGCTTGGCAAGAACCCGGTGAGGTTAGCTCGACGTCCAGGGATACTGGACCACGGTCGACAGGTGTGGATTGCGCTTGCCAAGAGCCCGGAGAGGTTATGGATTTGGACATCGACCCGGAGAGGTCCTGGATTCGGTTATTGGCTATTGGATAAGGATGGATTAGAACTCGGTTATCGGGTTCAGACGGATATGGAATTGACTAAAGGCTTTGGTTATTGGATTTGGAATTGGGCATCGACTCGGAGCAGTCGAGGATGATGTGCTTTGATGATGTGGCCATGGACTTCGGATATCGGATTCGGAACTATTCAAAACACGCCTTATTATCACAAGGCATGTTTTGGGGGGCAAAATATTATCCCACTTTTTGGTCAAAACTGGAATATCAACAAATTGGCAAGGAATGATGGATATCAGGATTGGAGATCGATTGGAAACAGGGTTGCAATCGATGTCGTTAAAATTTGGCCGAGCTCCGATCAGGACGGAATCGATTGGAGATGATGATGAGGACAAGGAAAGGCTATGTTTCAAGTTTCAGGTTAATCGGAGTTCGTATGAAGGAGATGTGATCGATGCAAGGTAGGAAGAACATGCTGTTCGTATCCATTGGTGCGCAGGGGATGTTTCGTATCGATACATTTCATATCGATCGAAAGATAGTGGTTCGAATCGATACCGTTCGTATCGATCGGCACAGGTTCGACTCGGTGAAGTTCGCATCGATTAGGTTCTGGTTCGACTCGATGACATTCGTATTGGTCAGGATGGAAAGAGATGGTATGTCTCGAATCGATGCTTTCGTATCGATAGTAGAAGGGTTTTGGCACTTTCGTACCCATGGGAAGCTGTTAAGGTCTGTATCGATCAGGTTCACGCATGCCAGGCAGTTCGTATCCATGGAGCAGCGTCTCATTCGTATCGATCAGTATGGACTTGACTCGGTGATTTCGTATCGATCGGATAGGAAGCCTAGATGGATTTCGACTCGATAGTAGTAGACCCAGGTTGGTAGGCAAGCATGCGGAGGTTTGTTCGAATCGATACATTTCGTATCGATCAGAATGGGGACATGTGGTACATTTCGAGTCCATGATCTCGTATCGATCACCGGAGCTCAGTTCGACTCCATCAGGAAAAATCTCGCTCGTATCCATCAGGTAAGGCTTCGTTCGTATCCATCATTGAGTTTAGTTTCATACCCATCTGTTGGCCTTTCATTCGTATCGATCAAATTCACCATTTCGTATCGATCGGTTCATAGATCGATACGAAATACACTCCTGCAATCGATACGAGAGAACATGCGATGCAAACGGTTGAGTACAAACGTTTTGGAGAAGTGATGGACACATGCAAGCGTGGAGCGTGGATACGTGCACGAATCCAGGAAGAAGTATTCAACTTGGCGCACAAAGTGGACCAACCCAGTCAACACGCTACAGAGATCGGATCGATCCAGGAGATTAGCGCCACATCATTGCGCGCGCGTGCTTCTGATCGAGTCGAACAGGATGGATTCGAACCAGTGGATATGAACGCAACAGCACTCACGCAAATGCAATTCGTATCGATCATATCTCCCAAACCGCTGATCCAAATGTAACGAAATTTTCACAGCAGCTTGCATGCAAGGTAAGGAATGTTCCTGCCAAGTTTTATCTCGATTGGATCATTTTTTGATGGATACGAAATGGATTCGTATCGATCGCAGATCGAATCGAAACTTGGTGGGGTCGGTCGCGTGGGCCCACTCACGTGCCAGAAGAAGTCTCCCGAGTTTGAGCTCGATATCAGCCTCCTGCGCCTATAAATAGCCTCCTGAAGCCTACAGAAAGGGGATCTTTTGCCTGCTCAACGCCCAGACCCTGCCGGATTCATTTCTAAACTTCAACACTACTATTGTATTCGAAATTCTTCATACATGCTGCTGTAATTGTCTGTAACCAGGAAGGATAATCAATAAAAGGATAAAAATTTGGAGTGGACGTAGGCCGGAGATAGCCGAACCACTATAAATCTTATGTCTCTATTCATTATTTCTGGATTATTGCTTGCTGCTTGCCGTGATCTGTGATTTGTGTTTGGAATATTGCTGATTTATATTCATACTTTGGTGCTTTCACGACATGTGGGGTTTGTGACCAATTTTGGTGCAAACAGATGGATATAGAGCCTACGATCGATAAGAACGTAACATCCAACCAACAAACCAAAACTTGCATCGATTGTATCTCGCAATCTACAAGTCCAAATGCCACTAAATTTTCACAGGAGTTTGCGTACAACCTCAAGAATGTCCATGATCGATCCAAACCCAAAAGAAGCAGTTTTGGATTGATATGAATTTGATTCATATTGATCATGGATCGAGTCAAAATGGCAGGGAATCGATCATGTGGGCCCACCCACGTGAGATAAGGAGTCTTTCGAGATCTAGGCGAGATATTTGCAGCCTACACCTATAAATAGTGACCCTAGACCTACAGAAAAGGGATTTTTTTAGTTCTTTTACGTCGTTACTCTGCAGAACTCCGTTGTAACTCGACTACTATCATATATACTCTTGTAACCAGTGAGTGATAATCAATAAAACAACAACTCTTCAAAGTGGACGTAGGCTACAATGCCGAACCACTATAAATCGTGTGTTTCTACTGCTTTCCTTTTTAATTTTGAGTGTTCTTCACATTTATATTCGCTACATACTCACTATTTGTGATCTGCGATAGTAAACGAGTACTTTAATCGACAATTGGGTGTTTATGTCCAATTTTGATGCAAACAAGGATGATAGCTAGTTACAACACTTTTGCACAAAAATAGCATCAAGCAACAAGTGGAACATTGCCTACATGTGAGCTTCAAAAGGTTTTGAAAAGGAAGTTGGTAAGTTGGTCAGTGAGGGTGAAACTTTAGAATCAAGCAACAGGAAATCTAGAAACCATCCTCAAAAGACAAGTTTCAAGTCGAGACTCCCTAACAAATGCAAACTGACTACATCGATTGAGAATGTTTATTTTCTAACCAAGAAGGAACTCGACTATTGGCCATTCCAAAAGAAAGACCTAAATACGAAAGGAATCAAGGAGGATCCTACTACCACTACCATATGATGAATGAGCATGAAATGTAGAGCACTTGAAGGAATGGTGATCAACATTTTCAGACAAGGCAAAATCAATAGATTTGTAAAAAGATCCTAGTCGAATTCAATAAAGCGCTACTTTTCTAAGAAAAACCTACATGGTTGGGAGTTGAATTCTCCTTAAATCTGGAAATTATCTTAAATGGTCAAAGCCTTTCTTGGTGCATAGATGGCCAGGTCAAAGCGTCTCCTGGAAGGAGGTTAGAGTAAGCCTTTATTTGCACCATGCTATGGCCGGTTTTAAGCATCAACAAGCCTTCGATCGTGCCACGCTATGGCAAGATCAAGGCTCCCTTTGGAGGGAGACGGAGTAAGCCCTTGGTCCTGCCATGCTATAGCCTGGTCAAGGCACTGAATAAGCCTTCAATCCCTCCATGCTATAACTTGGCTGAACCACCTCTTGGAGGAAGGACAGAGTAAGCCCTTGGTCCCGTCATGCTATGGCCAGGTCAAGCCACCAAACAAGCCTTCAGTCCTGCCTATAAGACCTAGCGCCTCCTGGAGGGAGGTTAGACAAGTCCTTGGGTCCTGCTTGTGGATAAGCTAACCAAGTGCACTCGATAACAACAGACTAAGACGTCCGATCCTGAGAAGCGACACATCAAACAATGACAACAAATAAGGCCTAAAGGGTGGCACATATCAAATGAATCAAAACCCAGAGAGTGGTGCAGAACATAAGGCTCAAATAAAAATCTATAGGCTCCCACTGTTTCCAAAAAAGGATTTTTGGATTACACTTATTAATACCTGAATCTGGGTTTCGGGTCAATTACTATTAATTTCTGGACTACACTTATTAATATCCGAATCTAGGTTTCAGGACTTTTACTATTGACCTCTGACTCTTCATTACACCCGAATCTGGGTTTCTAAACTCTTACTATTGATTTCTAGACTTTGATCATTAATGCCTAAATTTCGGCTTCAGGACTTCTAATACTGAGACATTTATTATGGACTTCTAGTCCTCTTCTAGTTTCTGGATCTATCTTACTGATACCCGAATATGAGTTTTTGGTCTTCTACTGTTTCCAGATAAGGGTTTCTAGACTCATATTATTTATTTCTAAAAAAAGATTTGTGATAACTCGAATTTTGGACATTTGTTAATGGGTAATTAACTGGATTTAATTATTAGAAACATAGATTTATAAGTTGAACAAATAGTATTCTGATAATTAAAATTATCTCGATGTATATTGAATTTGAAACTACAAGAAAAGTTGAATTATAAATATTTGGAAATGATGAATCTTATAGTAAATTAATAAATATATAAATAGATATATGCAAACTTTATAATGTTGAAAATTATAAGTGTATACATATACAAGTATATAAGTGTGTGTGTGTGTGTGTGTGTGTGTATGTATATATTTTGGGAAGCTTTGTTTTGAATTCAATATAATAGTTTTCAAAAGCTATTCTATATTTTCAAAACACTAAAAATAAAATATTTATTTACTTAAAAATATGATAGCTTAAAATAAGATTTAATAAAAAAGGGTTTAATGTACTTTCTATTAAAATTATTCATGAATAAACTTAGTTTGTATATATAAAAATATATAGCATTAAACAAAAATTTACAAAACATGGTTAGTATAAAAATAAGTATAGAAAAAAATATATAAGAGAATATATAATACTAGTTTTTGACAATTGTGAGCTAGGAGTAACATGCAATTGCAAAGTGGTAATTGTTTATTTGGATATATATATATATATATATATATGAATAGAGAACAAAGCTGTATACATTCTCAATTTTTTCATTTCATAAACCATATTTTCTCTTTTCATTCATCTTCTAAACTAAAAAAACTAAAAGAAATCAAACTAAAGAAAAATATGAACAACAACTCTTTCAAATTCAACAACTTCAACACTTTCAACTGAAGCAAGCAAGGATCAAGTTGCAATTCAAAATCAACCATCAGCTTAAAAATCTAGTTCCAGATGAAAGCTCCGTCCTCTGTTTTCTAAACCAAGTGAGTAAACAATCTGTTTTTAAAAGCTTAAAATTGATTTATTTGTTGTTGGATGTGATAAAATTTAGAGTAATGTGCGCATATGATTTGCATGGATGAATTTTGTTTGAAAAAAACAGATAAATGACTGTGTATATATATGTGTGTGTGTGTGTGTGTGCTTGTCTGTGTATGGATAACTGGTTTCTGTTTGATTTTAACAAACTAAATCAAGTTAGAAAATTCATTTCTCATTATATAAATAGTTTCATGTTATAATCTTTAAATGAAACTTGTTTTTTTTTTACCTAATTCAACTTTTAAAAATAGTATAAAAAGTATAAATAAAAATAATATCACTGGAAGATGAGAAGAACAGAGAAGATCAATCAATTTCAGATTTTGATTGTTCAATTTCCATGCTTTGATCTTATAATCAAATTCGTTTTCGAAAATAATGAATTTTGATAATAGTTTCTAGATTTTTATGTCTGGGATTAAGGAGAATTGTCGAGTTGGACGGAGATTGTGTTTTTGTCGAATTCTGGCGATCGAAGGATCTGGGGTAGTCGAAGTCGCTGCTGGAGGTAGCTCGGAGGTCGAGGCACTGGGGAAAAATGGTCTTTGATTTTTCAGATCACCGAGATGACGAGACGGTGGCGAAGTAGGGTTTAAAACCTTGACTAGGTCGTTGTTGGATTCGAGGCCAGTGCGGCGTCATCATCGCAACGAACTCAATCAGAGGTGGGGGTAAAGCAGCATGGGTTTTTGACGAGGGTCTGGATGTGGTGGCCAGTTTTCAGATGATTGGAGATGGGCGGAGCGAGATGTTTTGGTGATAGTGATATCATTTCAGGTATGGTTGAGATGTCGAATTCGGTTTGGATGGTGAAATAGAGTTTATGGGTTCTGGAGGCGATCTTGCTTGTCGATGCCAACTTGCTAGTGGTAGCGGCAATGGTCGAAGACGCTCTGACCATGTGTGCAGTGCACATGGATTCTGATATGTCTAGGTTGTAGCTTGAAATGGAGGAAGGAGAAGAAGAGGTTCGGGAAAGTATGGTCTTGGCTGGATGTCATTCTTGAGTCATTAGCGAGGTTCATCGAGTAGAGTGAGGAAGGAGTGCTCGAGTGATTGTTCGGGAAATTCTATCTTGGGCTCGGGTTTCCTGATGAAAATGAATTTTGTTAACAAGTTTTTATAAGTAAAGTAATTAAGCAAGTTTCAAAGAGAAGTTGTATATGTTTTCAAAACCAACAGTTAAATAAATTTCAATTAAAAGTAATTATCAAGTTTCAAACAAATTTATTTTGATTTTAAGTTGTTTTGGTTTCAATAATTATATTAATTCCCAAGTGTTTTCAAAGTATATAGGTTGCAATTAAGTAAGTAATTAAAGATAAATGTATTGAATTTTTAATCAATAAAAAGGTCTTAGGAGATTTTGTATATATTAATTTCAAGCATTTAATTTAATAAGATTTTAATGATAATTAAGTAAGATAAATGGTTTATCTTAAATTAATTAATGTCTTAATTAATTAAAGGCTAATTATTAAATGTAATTAATTAAAAATTTAATTACTTTATGTAATTAATTAAAGGATAATAACTTAATGTGAATAATTAAAGAATAATCAATTAATTGAAATAATAATAAATGGTTGTAATTAATTAAGGTTAATTAAGAAGGATGTAAAAGTAATTAATTTTAATTTATTAAATTAATTAGGAATTGTATAACTAATTAATCTTGCTTACGGATGATTAAACTGTATTGAATGTTTGGATTAATGCCTCTAGTCTGATCATTTGTGATGTTCTGTGATATGATATGTTTGGGTTGAACTGTGGCAATGTGGGTTATTTATCGATGATGAATTGCTGTGCAAATTGACATCCTGTGTTTAAAATTGAATTGTATTCACTTAAACAACTTGGACTAAAGATGACTTTGGGATCGAATAGACCGGTGTCGGATATTAGCAATATCCAAAACCACTTCGATTAGTAACTACTGTAATTCCTTATAGATTTGATTATAGAATCAAAAGGTTGGAATCGAATAAATTATGTAAACCGGACCATCTAAACTAAGTAATGATACTTAGATCATTTTGTGAAATAAGTATTGGTTATAAACAGGTTAAGAACTCGTAGTGACGTACGAGTTACCCTGGTTTTCAAATAAGTTTTAACTCAGTATTTTCAAGTTATATGAGTTTACATACGCTGGTTTCCAGCCTGACTCGGGTATTACTTTAATGTAATACTCGGGTCAGACCGAGTATTACATATTTTCAGGTTAGGATGCTATAGAGCTCAAGCAGCGAGCTGGATGACAGGAACGTATGGGGTATATTCCGCTGTGTTTTGGAGTTATATTGTTTATATTCTGGGACAAGTTGTTACAACCGTCCAGTTTACTTGTGAATGATTGTACTCTGATATATTGATTGTAAATTGACATTTACGGCTTTTCTTTGTATAAATGCTGTTATTTGAGATTATGTTTTGTTCTACTGTGAATGTGAGATTCTGTATTGTTTTTTCTTGCCTCTTTTTCTTCTTTATCCTAACAATCTGGAATTTCCGCCATTCGATTGCTCGGCACTTCTACAGTGAATGTATTAGTGTCGAATTTGCGAGGTTGAAATTGAATTGTATTGCTGTGTAAATTGACATCTTGTGTTTAAAATTGAATTGTATTCACTTAAACAACTTGGATTAAAGATGACTTTGGAATCGAAGAAACCGAAGCCGAATATTAGCAATATCCGAAACCACTTCGATTAGTAACTACAGTAATTATTTATAGATTTGATTATAGAATCAATAGGCTGGAATGGAATAAATTAAGTACACTGGACCATCTAAACTGAGTAACGATACTTAGATCATTTTGTGAAATAAGTATTGGTTATAAACTGATTAAGAACTCGTAGTGAGGTATGAGTTACCCTGGTTTTTCAAATAAGTTTTAACTCGGTATTTTCAAGTTATATGAGTTTACTCACGCTGGTTTCCAGCCTGACTCGGGTATTACTTTAATGTAATGCTAGGGTCAGGCTGAGCATTACAGATTTTCAGGTTAGGACGTTCTAGAGCTCAGGTGGCGAGCTAGATGACAGGAACATATGGAGTATATTCCGCTGTGTTTTAGAGTTATATTGCTTGTATTCTGGGACAAGTTTTTACAACTGTCCATTTTACTTGTGAATGATTGCACTCTGATATTGATTGTAAATTGACAATTACAGCTTTTCTTTGTATAAATGATGTTATTTGACATTATATTTTGTTCCGCTGCGAAAGTGAGATTCTGTGTTTTTGTTTCTTGCCACTTTTTCTTCTTTACTCTAAAAACTGGAATTTTCGGCATTTGATTGCTCGACACTTCTACAGTGAACGTATTAGTGTCGAATTTGCGAGGTCGAAATTTCAGACCGTTACAGTATTCATAGTCTTCCATGATTAGTTCCAGATGATGATCTCTACTAGAGTTTAATTATTAAACGATTATTCTTGGCTTTCTATCAATTGTTTCCAAAAGAGGAATTTTTAAACTTCTACAGTTAATACTAGAGTTGGATTTCTGGTTCTCTACTATTTCTATAACTAGAGTTAGATTCCCGACCCTTTATCATCATTACCAAAGTTGGTACTCAAGACATATAGCCATGTCCAATTATGAAATTTCTTCTCTCTTACTATCACTATTTTCACATGACGATCTGTTCACCTTCATTACTCAAAATTTTGAATTCTTAATGTTATCACTAATAATGTGAACAAATCGCTGAAAATGTTCTTGCATAGGTGGCAAATTAATGATAAGGAATGTTGTCTACTTTGTATCTTTTAGGGAAATGAGATCAGTAATGAAGACTGAATGGACCGACAGATACAAAAACCATAGTCCAAGTTATCAGAAAGGAGATTCAGAAACAAAATTGTAAGGAAAAGCTACAAATCAGGTGATATTTATATAAACTACATAATTTATAAAATTACTTACTAGTGTAAAACATAAGCGTATGTTTCAAAAATCCTAAACAACCTTATCTAGATTTTCAGCGACTAAAGGATCAACGACATAGCGAATTCCTACACAAAGAATTTCTTTGTTTCTTTTCCCTTCTCCTTATTTCATCGGCACCATCAATGGATTCAATATGAGTTTTTAAAGCATGATTAAAAGCTTTTTTGGCACCTCCAAGGGTTTTATTTTATCTCTCTAAATCAGCAATGCGCTTTTGAAGAAAATACTTTTCATGTTTAGTTTTTGAATCTTAGCTGCATATACATTTATGCGCTTTAAATATCGTACCCTCCATTGATCATCAAAATATCTCATCGTTTCAATTTTGACCTTCCTACACCATTCACCCACTGCTCTCTCATTTAAACATGGGGAAAGGTTTGTCATAGTAGGGAATTTTTGAATTATCAGAGATGAAGACCTTGTCAATTTAACGACAGATGAGGTGACTAGAGAAGTCGGTAAATTAATATTTGCAATATTATTCCCCATGATAAATTACAATGATTTGCATTGAGCTTGATTATCTTTTAGTTTTATCTCTAAATTGCTTACGTGCTGAAAGAGTTTAGTCATCTCGTGGTCAAAATCGACTAAGGATTTGATTTGACTTGGCACTTTAATTAGGAAAATGTTTCATTCTCATTCTTAATATCTTATTCAAGCTTAATGTACAAATATGCATATAACCAAACATCAAATATAGTCCAAAAAGTAGACCATATATGTACATAAACATATAGAGTGAAGAAATGTACAAAACAACATCACAGTACAAGTGAACAGCAGGTGGTACGAGACCGAACCAGACGAATGCAACTAAATTCAAGTGAATGGCAACAACAAGTGATGCATCAGTGAAACAACTCAATATGTAAACAATATATGCAATGACCAGAGGCAGTAAACAGAGAAGCCGAAGTCAGGTGATGTTAGTTGAAGCAGAAAACAAAATATATTATCACCGAACCATAAATAAAGATTAAGAGGTGCAATTCAAAATCAAGTCAGAGCCGCAAGTCAATCAAGGAAGTCGAACAAGTCAGAAATCGAAGTCGTGGTGGCCACGAAAGAAATCAAGCAGTGTTAACCATGTAAATAAAATATATGAATTGGAACAAGTCAGAAATTATCACTAGCATCCGTACAAAAATCAATGCCGAGATAAATAAATTGACGAATTCAAATGATTGTATATGAATGAATTTATAGGACATCGAATCCTATATAAACTGTAAACATCATCGGCATGAGGAGCATTCGAGTTCGAGCTAAACAAAGAATAATCATTCAACTCGAATCATCGATCGAATTCAAGCATTCAACCAGAAAAAGCAAAAGAGCAAAAATTACATAATAAAGCCTTTTTGAACTCGATCGTCGAAGCAGCCGTATGCAAATTTGAAGATACAATCGATCATCAAAACACCCATGAGAACATCACTTGATCGATCGATCAACGTCGACGCTTTCGAATTTCACGAAACCCTAATTTAGTTGAAGAGAAAATGAAAGAGAATGAGAAGCTATTTTCAAAAGAAAAAGGAAACAGACCGACATAATAAAAAGGGGAATTCGCTTCTAATTTTTCACTTGGGCCGGTTTCTTTTATATTTGGGCTTAGTACATAAATTAGGGTTTATTGTTTTAAATTGCTTTTAATTTTGTAATTTACTTTTAAACTTTTGTAATTTCTAGTCGTGTGACTAGGGGACGAGCTACGGTGGTGTAGTTTGAGAATTTGCAACTCAGTGGCTGAGTTGTGGCAGGGTTTTGAGCATAGAGTTAGATTAGTCGATAGCGGATGCTGCAAGTTTACGTGTGTAAGCATCTGACTATCTAATTTCTAGTAGAAACCTTGGGGCAGCACGTTGGCAGGGTTTTGCCGAAGCTGGGTAAATCTATGTGTTCTATTTTCTGCATTTACTATTCTGCTATTATCTGTGTTGCTGTTATTCTACTGTGATCTATGTTGAAATTATTTTACATACTTCCGTGATAAATTTTTAAATCATTAGTATCACCCTATTCACTTCCCCCCTCTAGGGTGAAATCTATCCTACAAATATATACATAAGTGTGCATAATTAATACTAATCCTACATATACAAATGCATGTATGTTGCACCAAGTGCGCACAACGTTCCCGACGACTTTTGGGTATTGAAAAGTCAAAATTTCGAAAAACGTTCTTTGGTCTATTTTTATTTGAAATGTCTATATTGATAACAAAAATTTGAAAACTATTTTATCATCATTATTAAATAATTAAAATAGGTTTATTTTCAATAAAAATCCATTTATTGATTATATAAAATATACACAAATAGCCTATTTAAAAGTGGAAAAATCCTGGAGCATTACAATTCTATTTAACCATCATTTGTTATTATTTATAGGAGTTATAATTTAATTATAAAATCTATTATTTGAATAGTTAAAATTTATTAAATATTTGCAAATCAAGGCGGTATAATTCTGGGTCGTTACACTGGCCTTTCCAATAATACCTTTGGACATATCAACGTAGATAAAATGAATGCTAGCATTCGTTCTGGTGTCCAGTTAGCAATGTCTCTGCATGAAGAATTAAAGGATTTGCATGGCGCTATAAATAGAATAAAATTAGAAATAAAAATAAAAAAGATCCAGAAAAATATATACTGCAAATGAGTTTAAAATAAAGAAGAATATGCAAAATTAAACTTGAAATTTTGGCGGAAAAAGCTCGATGAATTGGATATGTTCGGATTTGGGCTGAAGATGGTGGTGAAAGTATTGGGGGTGGAGGAGAGGTTCATATAAGGAAGTAAACAACTGCTGAAAATGAACCGTTAGCGCATGACGTGTTGGATCCATCTGACATCTTGAACGCTAATTGTTCATTTCTATCATTTTCCACAAACAATCCAATTCCAATGTTTATCCTGTTCTCTTGTGATTTGCGTCTGACATGTCTGGAAAAATGGGATAACTAATTACTGACAATGTACCCTATGAATAGGGTGTAATGCTTCCTCTTCCCATATTCATTGGTTAAGCTTGGTAAGGAGTTACATTGTTATGCATTATTAGGTTGTTACTGTTATTCAGTAACAGTATAAAGGTGTTATGAAACTGTTATGATTATGTTACAAAGATGATCAAAAGTAGCGTTACAAAGGTGTTATATTACAATTATGTTGCAAAATTGTAGCAACAAAAAAAGTTGTCACAACTATGTCGCAAAACTGTTACGATTAGAACTATGCCGTAAACAAATTATGTAGTAGATATAATACCGATTAGATTGTCTGAATCTAGTGAAAAACTATTTCCTTGAAACAATATTGCTCCCTCTACGGTGCTTAAGGATATCGAGCAATTATTTCTCAAGTTGAAACGGACCTTTCTGTGTGATGCTGGGCAGCAATCACAGAGTAACGATGAACTCAAGAGAATGTAATTTAAGAACAGAGTTTTGTGGGAGCGAAAAAGTGCAGAAGAAACTGAGTTTCATTTTCTGTTTTCCTTCTGCCTCTATATAGGCATGGGGAGATGCACCTGTTCAGTAATAGGTGCACGTTCGAATGACTACGAATGTTGGAAAGCTTGCGACCCTTTACTAGGCGGTGCGGCCGTTTGAGTTTGAATAGACAAAAACTAAAATTGTCCGTTTCGAACAACCAAGCCAACTGCCAACAGCAAAGTGCTAAGTGCCTCTAATATGCCTCCAACGCCCATTCGCATGCACCATGGATGCGGGTGCGGGTTCGGGCTCGGGCACGGGAGCGCACGTGCATGGTCGTGCGTTGCACCACAGTCATGGCTGTCTCTCTCTTTATCTCATAGGAATTATTATATTGTCCACATCTTAGTATATAAACACAAATTGTTTACTTTATCCTATGGTGTAGGACTATTCATTTCCCAAGACATTAATGCCTTCACGTTTCCTAATGAAATGCTCATTCACATGAATGAGTAATTGCTCAATCTGTTCTTAAATTTTGCGAAACTTTTATCGTATAGGTTAAAGTAGCACAATAGCCTTAAACTTTCCTAGTGTTTATCCTTTTGACTTACTGGTGAATCAGTGGACTAAGGTTTTCATTGAAATATAAGCCTTTTGTGTAAATCGAAAATAGACAACATGGAATGAGTGTTTCTAATCTTCCTTGGTTCTTTGTTCGTGTTTGTTTTCTTCCATGAACACCAACTTGCTCTCATGAGTGCTTTGGAGAATTTGGCCTTATAATTCTCCTTGAAGCGGCGCCTTCGCATTCACATAGGTGATTCTATAACAAGTATTTTCACAATACTCTACTTTATTCTTAATATTACCAAGTATAGACATCATTGAAAGTATTAAAGCTTATCTTATTCTCCAACGAGTAGTGCACTGACTTATCATAAGAATGGTTTGAATATTTATAGTGCTATCTAGTTTATCTAAACTTAATTATCCCTTTGAAACTAGATCTTCGGATCTTCAGTCAGCTAGGTGGTGTTTTCACTTAAAGAAACATTTCACTTTATGGGCTTTAACCCCATTTCCATCGATATGATATTAACCTTTTCTCTAGGTAAACCTTTTGTTAGTGGATCTGCAATGTTATCATTTGATCTTACATAGTCAATTGTGATAACCTTATTGGAGAGAAGTTGTCTAACAGTTTTATGTCTACAACGAATATGTCTAGACTTTCCATTGTAAAGCTTACTATTAGCCCTTTCAATAACTGATTGGTTGTCGCAATGTATGCTTATTGGAGGTATAGGTTTTTCCCAGTTCGAAATACCTTCTAAAAAACCTCGAAGCCAATCTACTTCTTCTGCGGCTTTGTCTAAGGAAATAAATTCTGATTCCATGGTTGATCTTGCTATACAAGTTTGTTTTGAGGATCTCTAAGATATTTCCCCACTAGTTAAGATAAAAACATATCCACTAGTGGATTTTGCATCTGATAAACCAGTTATCCAATTTGCATCACAAACCCTTCTATTACAGATGGGTACATATCATAATGTAGTCCTTGACTTTGTGTATACCTTGGGTATCCTAATACTCGAATTATAGCTTTCCAATGATTCTTTCCTGGTTTGCTAGTATATCTGCTGAGTTTACTTATAGGATATGCTATATCAGGCCTAATGCAGTTCATTATGTACATTACGCTGCATAGTATACGAGAGTACTCAAGTTAGTAAATACTATCACCGCTATTTTTAACCCAGTTTTGGTTCAAATCTATAGGTGATTTTGCTGATATTATATTGTGTTGTTTAAACTTTTCAAGTATTTTTCCAATGTAGTGTGATTGGAACAAAACATATCCTTGGTTGGTTTTATGTATTTTTACACCAAGTATCACATCAAAAATTCCCAAATCTTTGATGTCAAATCTGGTGGAGAGCATGTCTTTTGTAGATTTTATTATCTCTGTTAATTGGTTCGGTATCAAATATAATTTGTAAGAACAGACATAGGGGAGAAAGAAAAAGCAACTTATTTTATTTATCGCATCTCATTGATATACATGAAGAGGTGTTTATATATCACACCAAATAGTTAAATCAGGAAAGTTTATAATAGGAAAGTTAATAAAAGGAAACAATTACACCCTATATTTAACACTCCCTCTCAAGTTGGAGCATAGATGTTAATCAGGCCCAACTTGTTACACAAGTAATTAATTCTGACTCCATTCAAAGCTTTGGTGAAGATATCTGCAATCTGCTCTTCAGTCTCCATATACTCTATAGATATTATACCATCTTGTATTTCATCCCGAACAAAATGACAGTCAATCTCTATGTATTATTAAACTCCAAAGCATTCATTTCATCAATCATTGCTTTCCGCCAACCAGGAATAGATAGGGCTTTAGTAAAAGATTTAGGAATTGAAATTGAGTCAAGAGAAGTGATGAAAAAATATGAAGAAGTGGATAAATTTTTGTATGAGACAAACGAATTTTCTGAGAAACCGAATTTTTTGAAAAACCAAAAATTTTTCTGAATCCACAACCTAAATTTTCTGAGAAACCAAAACAACGAATTTTCTGAGAATCCACAACCTAAATTTTCTGAGAAACCAAATCCACGAGAGGGGCAAGTTACTGGTTAAACGTGAATTTTCTCAGAATCGAATTTTCTGAGAATCGAATTTTCTGAGAATCGAATTTTCTGAGAATCGAATTTTTTGAGAATCGAATTTTCTGAGAGGGGCAAGATGAACACGAGATTTAAATCGGCTTCCTCTTAATTTCCAAATTCGGGCTCGACCGTACCCTCAAAACATCCATAACAAGCTCAATCATGACCTCCTTATGTGAAGCCTTCAATTCCATAAGCTGGTCAAGCAAAATCAACTTCAAATTATTATCACTCTGCGACAACATCAACTGACAGTACGTGTTTGCAGCGGACCTAACTGCTGATGGAGCAGATGACAAAGAAACCAAAGTCCCAGCGCGCTCATACACAACTGCAGCAGATTTTGCACTAAGAAAAGCCACGATAATCTTAATATACTTCCCTTTTTCTGCCTTATTCTGCCTACAAACCTTCCTAATCAAATCAAGGACCACCATCTGCATCAACTCATTCCACTTAGGCACTTGATCCACATACTGCAGCAAGTAACACACCACCCTCTCCTGAGCACAGTTAAACAACATCAAAAAGGCATTCCTTTTTGCGGATGGATCCTGCTCGGACGCCAACACCTTCCCAATCATCTCTGGTGCATCCGGCAGTAGCTGCACCGCCTATGGCAGTTTAGAAATAGCCATTATCGCGGAAATTGCATTACGCCTAATGAATGGATGCCTGTGCTCCAAATTTACGAGCACAGAAGGCACAAGCGGCTCAATGATTTCAATCTCTGATAGTCGACACAGAAACCGTAAAGTCACACCTTTAATATATTCATTCGGATGTTGTAGATTGTTACGCAGATTCTGACATATGAGGATCAACTCAGGCAAAACGCGGCCATTGCTGTCGGTTTTGTCAATGATTTCGAGGTAGAGGAGAAGAAGCTTCTGGATGGTGTGATCTTCGGAAGGAAGGACGTAGCGGACGATGGTGATGAATAGCTGGGTTAGAGTTTCGCCGTTGAGAAGGAGCACTATGGCTTTCTTCATGGCTTCGATCTTGAGATCAACATCGTTGCCTTCAAGGTTTTCTTTGATTTCCTTTGGAAGGGAAGGAGTGGATTTTTCGAAGTGGACGAGGAGAGTGCAGGTCGATTTCTCCATGGATAGATCTGAAGTAGATAGGCGACTGCTGGCGATTGGAAGTTACAGGTGATTGCTGGTGAAGTTACAGGCGATAACTTTCTGATTTAAAGAAGGGAAGGAGTACGAGATTTGAATTTTCTGATTTTCTGGAATCGGGATTGTAAAGGTTTTGATTAATTTTCTGATTTAAGATGCTGTTCTAACCTGGCTCTGATACCATGTTAATTGGTTCGGTATCAAATATAATTTGTAAGAACAGACATAGGAGAGAAAGCAAAAGCAACTTATTTTATTTATCCCATCTCATTGATATACAAGAAGAGGTGTTTATATATCACACCAAATAGTTAAATCAGGAAAGTTTATAATAGGAAAGTTTATAATAGGAAAGTTAATAAAAGGAAACAATTACACCCTATATTTAACAATCTCCTTGTTGCTTCTAAATATTGGTAAATCATCTACATATAGATATACAATGACATATCCCACATTTATATGTTTAGAATAGACACATTTGTAACGTTCATTTATATGTTTAGAATAGACACATTTGTAACATTCATCTATATGAAATCCATTTAGTATCATATTTTCATGCGCTTGTTTAAGCCCATACAGTGATTTTCTTAACCTACAAACCTTTCTTTCATTTCCAGTATTTAGGAAACCTTCAGCTTGTTTCATTTATATTTCTTCTTCCAGTTCACCATTTAAAAATGCTATATTTACATCCATTTGATGTATTTCTAAATCAAGTGTGGATGTGATTGCTATCAGCATTTTTGTTGATATTACTCAAGTTACTGGAGAGTATGTATCAAAATAGTCCAGGTCTTCTTTTTGTCTGTAATCTTGAACCACAAGTCGAGCTTTATACTTGTCTATTGAACCATCAGGTTTCAATTTCTCTTTAAATATCCATTTATTACCTAAGGTCTTGCATCCTTGAGGTAAATCAATTAACTCCCACTCATGGTTTTGCTACAGTGGATTTGATGTCATTGTTGATGGCCACCTTCCAATAAGGGGCATCAAGGGAAGACATAGCTTGTATATATGTTAATGGATCGTCTTCTAACAAAAATGTGTAGAAGTCTGGTCCAAAGGTTTTTGAGGTCTTTGATCTTTTGCTTCTCCTTGTTTCCTCCACTGGTTGATCAGCACTGTTGTGTTGATCATTATCAATATTTTGCTCATTATCCTCAAGAGAATTGGAAATTTTAGTTTCCCTTGGTCTCTTTTGAGTAACAATTTTAGAACCCTATTTTAAAAGGAATATATGTTTGAAAATCTAGGATTCCTCGACTCAATGATGGTATGTACATGAATATGAGCAATTTCGGATTTGTGTACTAAAAACCGATAGGCGATACTATTTTGTGCATATCCAATGAATACATGATCATTTTTTTCGTCCAATTTTGACTTTCTTTGGTTTAGGTACCTCCACTTTCGCAAGACACATCCATACTCTAAGTATTTGTAGGATGGTGGTCTATTTTTCCAATGTTCGCAGGGAAATTTAGATTTTTCTTTCGTGTCATCTTATTCAAAATACGATTTGCAGAAAGAATAGCTTCTCCCAAGAAGTTATCTAGCAAGCCATAACTAATTAGTAAGACATTCATCATTTCTTTAAGAGTTCTATTTTCCATTCGAATATACCTTTGCATTGAGATGAATACGAGGTTGTAGTTTGGTGTATAATACTATGTTTGGCGTAGAATTCCTTAAAGGAAAATTCATATTATCCTCCTCTATCACTTCTTAAAGCCTTTTATTTTCTTGTTGAGTTGATTTTCAACTTCTGCTTTATACTATTTAAACATGTCTAATGCCTCGTCATTGCTTCGAAGAAGATACACATAACAGTACCTTGTACAATCATCAATGAAGGTAATGAAATACCTTTTTTCAACTTTAGTTTGACACATTTTTAAGTCACATACATCTGTGTGTATTAGATCTAGAGGTTCAGTTTCTCGTTCAACATGGTGAAACAAGGTTCTTGTCAATTTTTCTTCTGCACAAACCTGACATTTATAGTTTGAATCTATTTTGTAATTTGGTATAAAATCTAGATCAATCAATTTTCGCAAGGTATCAAAATTTACATAGCTTAATCTAGGATGTCATATGTTAGAAGAGTCAATGGTATAACCAGTGGATTAATTTTTATTCATATCATTGTTTGGTACACTAGCTGTAACATTTGCTTTAAATAAACCATCACAAACATACCCTCTTCGTACATACACTCCATTCTTTGACAACACAAACTTATCAGACACAAAGGTGAGTATGAAGCCATGCTTGCTAAGCAGTGATCTGGAAATCAGGTTCTTGTAGATCTTTGGAAAATGAAAAACATCTGCCAAAGTTAGTTCTTTTCCGAAAGTCATTTTCAGTGCAATCTTTCCCTTGCCTTCGACTTTTGATGTGGATGAATTACCCATAAGAAGTTGTTCGTCCTCGGCAGTAGTCTTGTAGGTTGTAAACAACCACTTATTTGCATATATGTGTCATGTGGCTCATATGTCTACAAACCATTCCTTCGAGTTACCAAAAAGGTTGCATTCGGACACTACTACACATAAGTCCATATCAGACACGCCTTTTGAGATGTTAGCCATGTTTGCTTCTGGTTTCCTTTTCTTGGGTGCATGACATTCAGCGACATTGTGTCCTTTCTTTCTACAATTATGGCTTGAACCCTGAAATTTCTTTGATTTCTTAGGAGCATGCTCGCGTTTCCTTTTGTTGGATTTCTCTGACTCGAATACATTTTCCTTGGCGATCATGGTATGCGAAGTCTTCTTCTCAGATTTCCAGTTATCTTCCTCAATCCTCAATCAGACTACAAGTTTCTCCATTGTCATCTCTTTGCGCTTGTGCTTAAGGCAGCTTTTGAAATCTTTCTACGATGAAGGAAGCTTTTCAATTGCAGCAGCAACCTGAAAGGATTTGCTTAGAGTTATTCCTTCATCGTGTAGTTGGTGAATGATGACTTTTAACTCTTGAATCTGATTGAAAACGATCTTCACATCAATCATTTTGAATTTAAGGAATTTCCCTGCTATGAATTTCTTCATGCCCGCATCTTTGGTTTTGTACCTTTTCTCTAATGCCATTCAGAGTTCTTTGGAGGTTCGAGCAGTACAGTATACATTGTATAGGCTGTTGTTGAGTCTATTTATTATATAGTTCTTGCATGTGAAACCGGAACTCTTCCATACATTCAAGGCTTCATCTTTTGTTGCATTGGGTTCCAATACTTCGATTATGGGAGCATCTTCTATAAGAAACTTTGCAAGGCCCAAAGTCATCAAATAGAACAGCATCTTTTGCTACCAACGTTTGAAGTCCATCCCCATGAACTTTTCTCGCCGTTCTCCATGAAACGGCGCCATCGTTGGAACCATAGTTGCAGACTAGTAGTAATCACAATCTATGTTGGTGCAGAAGTGTTGCTTTCATGAGACATTATCATCTACAAGAATAGCCAACAATAAATCAATATTGTTATAAGATTGTTATTCACTAACAGTATAAAGGTGTTACGAAACTATTATCATTATGTTGCAAAGATTGATAACAGTAATGATACAAAGGCGTTACGAAACTCTCACAACTATGTCGCAAAATTGCAACAATAATAAAACTCTCACAACTGTCGCAAAAACGATCACGAATAGAACTGTGCAGTAAACAGATTGACCTATCTCTGTGATGCTGCGCAACAATCACAGAGCAACGACAAACTCAAGAGAATGTAATTTGCCAACTACAAAGTGCTAATTGCCTCTAATATGCCTCAAACGCTCATTCGCCCACGCCGTGGATGCAGGTTTAAGCATGGGGCGCGTGTTGTTGCACCACCTGCCATGGCTGTGTTTCTGTTTGTCTCATAGGAATTATAATAGTGTCCACATCTTAGCATATAAGCACAAGTTGTTTATTTTATTTTAAGATGTGGAACTATTCATTCCCTAAGGCATTAACGCCTTCACATTTTCCAATGGAATGCTCATTCTAACAGTTACCTAAACATCAGCCATGTTCACTGTGATCAAAACAACTAAATCCAGATCTTCTTTTGAGGTTGGAAGTTGACTTCTTAAACTTGGGCAGTGCTTAAAGGTCGAATCTATTTCCTGAAAATTACAACAATCATGTTAGCATTATCCGACTTCATAAAACAAGCTATAACAATGGTAGTAACATGAGCACAAATTTCATATGCACATAGACCTGTCAAAATTTGACCCAACCCATTAACCCAACCCATTTACCCTATTTATAAATGGGTTGGGTCAACCCATTTATGAATATTATTAAATGGTTTATGGGTTGGGTTGACCCATTTTTAAAAGGGTTATAAATTGGTAACCCATTTACCCATTTATTAAAAACATTAAATTTTAATATAAATTTAAAAAATAAGAATTTTGAACATAAATTATACTTTTTCATGGAGACTGACAGTTGTATTTAGAAAATAACAGGCTACCGCAACCCCATATTTGAATTCCACCTAGTGCAGAAGCCGCATTTTTTTGTTCAAACTGCAATAACTTCTTCGTTCTAACTCGGAATCAGGCGAGACTTTGACCGATCAACTCCAACCTAAATTACGGACAGCATAGAAAACTCGGATACTTCATCGTATGAACGCACACTATAGTTCTCTAAGGGAACTAACAGTTGTATTTAGAAAATAATAGGCTATCAGATCCCCGTATTTGAACTCCACCTAGTGCAGAAGCCGCTATTTTTGTGTTCGGACTGCAATAACTCCTTCATTCTAACTTGGAATCAGGCGAAACTTCGGTCGATCAACTCCCACCTAAATTACGGACAGTATGAAACACTCGGATACTTCATAGTGTGAACGCACGCTGTATTTCTCCAAGGAGACTAACAGTTGTACTTAAAAAATAACAGGCTACCACATCTGCATATTGAACTCCGCTTAGTGCAGAAACCACTATTTTTTTGTTCAGACTGCAATAATCTCTTCATTCTAACTCGGAATTAGACGAGACTTCGACCTATCAACTCCCACCTAAATTACGAACATTATGAAACACTCGGATACTTTATCGTGTGAACGCACAATATAGTTCTCCAAGGGGGCTAACAATTGAACTTGGAAAATAACATGCTACAACATCCATGTATATGAACTCCGCCTAGTGCAGAAGCCGCTATTTTTTTTGTTCAGGCTGCAATACTCTTCGTTCTAACTTAGAATCAGGCGAGACTTCGACCGATTAACTACCACCTAAATTACGAATAGTATGAAACACTCGGATACTTATCGTGTGAACGCACACTGTAGTTCTTCAAGGGGACTGACAATTGTACTTAGAAAATAATAAGCTACATCATCCTCATATTTGAATTCTGATGAAAATTAGAGCTAAAATTTTAAATTTTTGTCGGATCTCAAAACATAAAAATTAGAATTAGAATTAGAATTATTTCATATTTATTTGTTTTTTATTAGTCGAATTAAATTGAAATTTTTAAATGGGTTAAATGGGTAACCCGCTTATTAAGTGGGTTGGATCATAAATGGGTTGGGTCATAAATGAATAAAAGAGAATATGTCATAAATGAGTTGGGTCAAACTCGACCCAACCCATTTTGACCCGACCCAACCCATTTGATAGGCCTATATGCGCACCATTATCTACTCAATTCTATTCCAACATGGAGGTTCAATTTGATCAAATAAATGCTTTATAGAAGTAAGGAACATACATATTAGTATCCAAAATAACACAGGATGGTTTATCCTTAGGACATTTTGGCCCATTGTTCACCAAAATCCTATTTTAAATTAAGCATTGCTTCACTATTTTGCCATACAAACCCATTGTCACAGTCAAAAGTACAGTAATTTTAGCAATGCTAACTTTCAAGGTAATGAATTCGGTAGCAAATTTTAAATCATCAAATGATTCTTTTACTTTCAGGCAAATATCTCTGAATAACAAGTACCTAAAAAATAAACAAGAAAATTTATGTATAACAGTGCATAAATATAACATTAAGGGGGAAATTCCTATTATGCAATCAACTTCTTCATTGTATTGTAGTAACCTGAAAGCAAAATAACTTTGATACAAGCTAAATCAACATAATATGGCTTGAGCACAACTAAATTATGTAATGGAAAAACATAAACATGTCGATCATCTTCAAAAAGGTGACATTTGACATCATTTAAGTCAAAAGTCTTCTCTATCAACCCTTATGCGGTAGACTACAATGGAATTAGTATAGAAATACGCAAGATAACATTAATAATTGTTTGAATATGATAGATGTGAATTCCATACATAATCACTTCATGTAAATTTTGTAAAATAAAAGTGAATTAGGTGTACCAAGTAGAATTCAAATACATACACACATACATACATATACATACAATATATATAATTAAATTTTTTCGACTTAAAAGGAAATAGTGATAAAAAAGTGAACAAGCAATATAAATTTTTGATTCATTGGGCATATGTTGTTAATCGATACTGTAAGTATTTCAATCGGTGAAATAAAAATTTATTGAATAAACAATATCTACCTATTTAAATTGCTTTTATTCCATCAATACAAACTAATGAATAAACACTGCATACTAATATGCTAAGTATACACTCCAAGTTAAACAAAGATCTATTGGTGAAAAATTTATAAAATTTGCGTAAGAGTTTTTTTTTGGAGAAGAAAAGAGTAAGAAAATAAGAAAAATAATAATATGGAATGGTCACATATTCTAGAATTTTAAGATTTATATTTATTAAATATAAGTTTCACGAGGAAAAGATTTGACCCAATGCGTATTCAAATGTGTCGATCGTGCCAAGTTAGAAATTATATTTTTAAACATGCACTTATGAGGCCGACCGTGCCAAGCTGGATCATATTAAGGCTTGAGTCCAAATTATATTTGGATAGAAAGTGAACAGTTAAATCAACATTTTTAGCTCAAAAGAAAATCTAGAAAATAGTTCAATTTTTAAATGTGAAATGGTGTTATTGGCAGTAATAAAGCGTCTATAAAGATTTTTTTAGCCATTTTTGCCTTGTCAGAAATATTTTTCTTCAAGTGACATCCCTTGGCCGTTTAACTCACATAGGCTTCTGATCCTCGATTTTGGAGAGAAAATAGAAATTTCTCAAATGGCTTCATCTTCTTGCCTTTTGAAACTGTACTATTTTTTCATTTGTACAGAATCATACATGGTTTAGATCATTGCAGGCTATAAACACAATACTTTTAGCACTATAGCAACTCTTGTAAAGTAGTTTGAATCAACTTCGGTAGTGCAACCACGATAGATTATAGATATTAACTTTTCAGACTCTATTGTATATTGAAAGATGATTTTTCATAACAATACGAGGAAAAATAAATGTTTTAATAAAAGTGTGATTGATGTACCATAGAGCAAACTTTGTTCATTCAACTTCTAGCAATACCACAACATAACCTAGTACAAATTATCGTTAATAGTTTAGAGACACCACATAAAACATTAAGGGGCTCATCAAACTACTTTAATCAAGATATCGTAAAGGGATTATATTGGACACAAAACGTAAATGTTATTTGTTCACCCCATTATAGGTCCGTCCCCAGACTTGCTCAAGCAACACTTCTGACACGTCCAACACGTTACAAGTTGAAATTGGTCAACCAAACTAATTGCACCATTTAGCTGAAGCATATGGAATTGGACCATTGTGGCTTTCAGACATGTCAAGTACCAACGGTGCAAACGGTAACTTTCCAAGTTGTATAACCCCCACCCCATTCTCTTCTTCCTTCACAGTCGCAAACCAAACTTTCCAAGCCATTTTTAACATTTCAAGTTCAAATTGAGGTGGTTTCTCTTAGAACTATGTTTATTTCAAATTTATATATGATACATACTTTTTACGATTTGTTTGGAATTTTTCTGGATTTTAGAATGTCAACCGCCTCCATTGAATATTCGATCAAAACTGTCATTGATTGGAATGCTGAGCAAACTTTGATTTAATCTGCTCATCATTAATGGATACCCATGCTAGACCAGTTGGCAGATGGTACCAAAATGTTGCGTAAGAATTAGGCGCTACTTACACTGTCATCTACGAGTATACATGCACGTCCGGTTGGACCTGCATTTAATCAATGTGCATGCAATAATTTAGCAATGTGCTTGTGTAGCATTACCACATACTATATCGGTTAACATACATGCACATCTCAAAACTATTTAACCGATCTCAACACATCAAAAGATAAAACCATAAGTAACTTAAATTTTCAGATATCGGTTAACCAAAATAAATTTTTGACATATACTCCATCCATTTTACTTCTTTCATCTGGACTTAACTAGACAATACTTGTTAATAGAATTACAAAATATAGCTGAAATATCATAGTATTTAGTGGCAGATCTAGCCTATGATTTTAGATAGAGCAACATATTTTCCATATAAAGTAACATACTTTTGAGCGGTGAAAAAAATAGTAGAAAATTTAGTTAGATGTGTCGTACTTACATAAGACTGCAAAAGATAAACGGAGTTTAGAATTGCAATTAGATAATAGATTATGAAATGAAAATATATTTAAATTTGGCTTGTAATCAACAATAACTCATTGCAAATATGGCAAGTTTCAAGTTTTAGATAGCCAAAAACTACAAAAAAAAATGTTTTTTATGGAAGGTTTGCAAAATTTTAGATAGGGCACTGCCCACGGCTAGTTTCATTTACCTCTACGCCAGACTATATTTGTTAGTAAAGTTATTGACCAACATTGCATGAACCTAACAAATGTATAGTTGTCCACTGTTACCTCTCCTTTCAATTGAGGATACTTCACTGTCAGCTGCAGTACAAAAAAATGAAATAAGTAACTAATTAAGTGTAAAAAATATGTACCATATATAACTTACATGGCCAAACAATCAGATCTTTTTTTAGTCCGTGGGTCCGGCGTAGTGAAAAGGAGACTTGGGTAGTAAAAAGACCCAGTTTTAATTTCTATCATGCGCTTCCCTACCCTATATAAATTTACCGAGGGTATGGAAGCTTGAATCAGCGGACGACTTTACTATACCCACCTCAAGAGTTTACCAGCCCGCCAGGTTCTTCCGGATTTTAAAAAAAAAATCAGATCTTTTTTTCATTTCTTAATAACTATTCTTGTATTGAACAAATGTATAAAAGAATGCAAAATGTGTGTTACATTATCCTTGTATGGTATATCAATAATAAAGCCATTATATGTTAATTAGTGCATTGAACAATAAAACTTTCACTACGAATGCAGATTTAATCTATACATATACAACTTATCAACATTATTCATGAAGGTACAATTGGCACAAACAATGGAAAAATAGCAACTGTGATAGTAATATCTATCACCCCACTTGTAATAGTAAAACCTAAGAATTTTAAATTTCAATGAATCAAACTACTTCATCGATAAGTGGAAACTTCAAACATACTACTAATTACAAAGTAATGCAATGCTACAAGGCTTCAAGAAATAAAAAATAAAATGAAATATTCATTATCGGATGTGGTTTTTTTGGTGATAAAAAAAATATGTCTTTGAAACTTGCATGATTTTATGCGTTTGCCTTTCATGTTTCACACCACAAAGTAGAAATAATAAGTATTATATATGTTACCGGACATAAAAATTGTTTGATTAATAAGTCTCAGTTTGAATAGCTTTTCAAAAGGACGGCGAGGTGTACCAATAAACTGGCATGTCATATTCTTCATGAACTTGGAGAAATAAGTGGGAATAAAAAATCTAGTTCATTTTGTGAAGTTAGTGTGTGATATACTGGGTAATATATGTAACGTATTCTGAAACTATTGCAACATTCACACTAAGAATATATTCTTAGTGCAGAAGACTAATCAAGGTGATATCAGGTAGTCTACGGGTGCGGCGCAGTGGAAAGGAGGTCTGGATTCTGGTAAAAAGACTCAGGTTCGATTCCTACCATGCGCTTCCCAATCCTATATAAATTTACCCGGGGGTATGGGGGCTTGGATCAGCGGACGGCTTTACTATACCCTCCTCAGGAGTTTACCGGTCCACTGGGTTCTCCTGGGTTTAAAAAAAAAAAGGATATCAGGTATATATACATGTGTATAGTGAAATGTGAATGATATGAAAGAGCTCACTGTATATAGAAGGTTTGAACACCGAAGACTCTTTTATGAAAACCAAAAGTTTTTGACAGCTGAGTGGTAATAAAGAAAAGGATGCATGTAAAACAAATTTTTCTCATGATATTCCAACACCATTCTCTTAAAGTAATGTCTTTATTTATCAACAAAATTATGGGAAAACTTGGTCGATAAGTGGAATTCCATATTTGCATTGGTCTATATCGATTTAAATAAACTAAAATTACTTACCTTTGCTGATATAGAATTCAAAATTGCATGAAAATAATTATATAGGCTTTAGAAGATATTGTCGACATATTACAACCAAGAATCCACCAAAGAAGACTTCTGACTACGATGTATAATTGAATTCAAACTGCAAACCATGGAAAATGATAATTTGTATACACTATGACACGCCATAGAACAATCTAGCAACAGTCCAACCTCATTAATACATACAAAATAGAACTCTACGATAAGTTTGATCATTGGACTATCTTTCGTTTAGTAGAATATTAATAAATATCAAACGGTAGGAAATTAAATTGAATTTTAAATAATAAATTATTAGAGTAATTATTTTTTGGCTTATACTATTTATAATAAATCGTGTATTCTTCTTTCGACCAAAGGACCTAGTTGGATTGTCGAATAATTTTTATTCACATCTTTGCTATTTACAAATGCATGAATCTTTTTTTATTCCCCTTAACTAAATATACATGTTTCTTACTTTGATTATGGCCATTATATTTAGAGCTCTTATGATAATGGTTACCGTTATCACTTAGCAACTATTGCTATCATACCTTTTTACTGATAAGCTAAAAATAGCTTAACAATTGGCCAGTATACCGAAGGCTGATGTACTGATAAACTGGTAACTATTACATTGGTAATGATAAATTACCGTTTATCAAGAAAATCAATAACTTGACATATTTTTGCACCGTTATCGCTGTTTTTGGTAAAAAATTAATGATATTTTACCATATAAAATGGTAAATTTACCATTATCGTATCAATTATTTGGTACACCGATTTTACTCAAAAATAGTAACCGATTGCTGATGGTGGTATGGTAATGGTAAATTTATGGTTACCATAATAGTCCTTTTATATCTCCTTCATTTATAATAAACTTTTGTTATTACAACCTGCAAGCAGACTTTAAATAGCAAAATTTGTGCATTATAACAACTAAATATCATGTTTCTTACTTTGTCTAGTGGATACTTGGTGATGATCACACAATCTGTGCATTAAAATTCACATGCGGTCTATCAAGCAGCAACAGCTTTCAACTCAGCCCATGTTATTGCATCATATTTAGTTCAGAGTTACCACTTTAGAACTGCCAAACCACAGCAAGATGCCATATCTGAACTGCATTAATCAATCCATACTGTTGTTTCATGGCTTGGTTTACCGCTGCTTTTGATCATTATATTACTGCTGCTTTTGATCATTATATTACCTATTTGTTATGTGTCATGCTTTGGATCAAAACTGCATTAACTGATTAGTCTGCCCCTGTGTGTCATGCTTGCAACTCATCGAAAATGCCTAGCTATTGTGACTTTTATATTGTGACCTGCTTGAAATTCAACTATAATGTTGCAAGTTCACCCTGATTGCTCAAGCATGATAGTATCAACACAATATGTTATAGGCTACACACATAGCTCACTCCCTCCTTTCAATCGCGGCAGCTTCTAGCTAGCATAGCTGCTCATTCAATCTCAAATCCCCCTACATTTCAAGCTTCTGGCTTGGCATCAATTAGCCATGACCTATGCATGTATATCACGTTAATTTGCATCAGCTATAGTGATCCCCATGGTTTATGGACTTTAGATTCAGCTATCACCATCATGTAGTATGTAATGAAATATTTGCATCACTTTTAGCATTCAGATTCAACATATTAACAATTGATGATGTAATGTTGGGGATTTTGCGGTTCGAAACGGATTTGATGGCGATATTGATGAAGACAATGCTGTACTTCCGACTTCAAGGATCTATGGAATAGATTCTTTCAGACAATAGTTCAACCCATCAGGTACAAACGGGTTATCGAGCTATCGACTTTCAGGATTCAATGAAGCCCTATAACAGCGTAATCGAATTCAAAGTTTGTACGACTTTGATCCGACCAAGAACACTTCAGAAACTGTATCTGATGATGCAATTTGTACAGAGTAGAATGTAGAGGAAGAAGAAAAAAATTCTGCAACGCTTTCTAAATTTGCAACACCTAGGAGACGTCACAAAACAGAGCAATCTGTAAAGATTTCTGGGCGTCGCAGAATTGTGTGGAGAAGAAGAAAAGGATTCGAAAACTATTTCTAACTGTTTTCGGGCGTCACTATATATAGACGTGAAGAGGTGTCCATTCGCGAAGCGTCGCGTCTGTTTGCAACGGTTCGTAACTGTTGCGAATGGATTCAAAAATTAAACGTCGCGACCTTTCGTTTGCAACGTTCAGAAAACGTTACTAATTCCCGCCTTCATTCAAAGTTAGATTTTCCGGTTCTGGGTCCTTAACGGGCCGAAATCTGGCCCGTTACTGTTCATATACGGTCCAAAAATATTTTCGGATCCGAACCCGAAACCCGTACCCGGCCCGGCCGGTCGACGGCGGCGGTGCGCGTGTGGTGTTGCATGACTTCTCTCCTCACAACAAAGCAAACATGTGGGAGCCCCAAGGCCCCATCATCCACTTGAGAAAGCTATACTTATACAAGTATAGTCTTCATTTTTCTACAATGTGGGACTTCTCTTCTTCCTCTCTACTTCTTCTCTTCCAAAACCAAAAACCCAAACCCCAAAGCTTTTGAAAATTTCACAACAATCTCCCCCAATTTTCAAAATAAAATAAATAAATAAATAAATAAATAGGATGGCTGAATCACTAGAGTGACTTCCTACATACCCAAGTGGGATCAAGCCTATGTAGTTCTAAGATCAAGTTTTGCATCATCGTGAAAACCAACACATAAATAAAAGATATCTTTTGGATTTGAACCTTTACTTAGTGCAAACCATTCAAAGCCTTATCGAGATTCTATGGTGAACGAATCTTGAACCAAGTATCCCTAATAATAAAACCGGAACAGTCACACATGTTGATTTCCTTAGGTAAAGTGTTTTGTATTGCTCAGCACGTTAATGGCCATGTGCTTAAATCCTGGTTTATGAGTCTACTTAGAAAGCGGTCTTACTTTCCTAGGAAACGGTCTGATTTCCATACTCATATAGGTAAGTCTCTTAAGGTGTTTCTGCGATACACCTTTTAAGGTTTCTAGACTTATTAAGGAAGTATATCCATCCTTTGTTCTTGCAGAATCCAATACTAAATATTATGGGATTATCAATTTAGTGTTCCATAATCATTCGCTTAACTTGTTGGTACCCATTGAGCTTTGTCTATCCTTTTCAAGACATAAATTGGGTTTCTGTTAAGGATGATCAACCTTCATTCACAGACCTTAGTCCCATTTCTTGTGACTTTATAGAAACCATTGCCTTTGGAAGACCTTTTGTAAGTGGGTCAGCCAAGTTTTTCTTCGTTTCTATGTAGTCAACAGTTATAACTCCTCTTTTGAGTAACTGTCTCACCATTTGATGTCTTAGACTCACATGTCTAGACTTTCCATTATATGTCTTATTAGACACATTGTATATTGTTGCTTGATTGTCACAGTTAATCAAGACTGCTGGAGATGGCTTCTTCCACAAAGAGATTTCCATTAATAAATTCCTAAGTCATTCCGCTTCTTTACATGCATCTGCTAATGCAATAAATTCTGACAACATTGTTGAGTCAGAAATACAGGTCTGCTTCTTGGAAGCCCAAGACACAGCAGCGCCTCCTAATGTAAAGATCCATCCAGTCGTAGACTTGGATTTGGATTCTACATTGTTCCAGGGTGCATCACTATATCCTTCTATTACAGAAGGATATCCTTTATAAGATAAACCATATTCAATGATTCCTTTCAAATAAGCTAAAACTTTGGAAATGGCTTTCCAATGTTCGAAACCTGCATTACTCGTAAATCAACACAATATACTTATAGCATGCGCGATGTCTGGTCTAGTGCAATGCATAGCATACATAAGACTCCCAATAACACTGGAATACTCTAGTTGAGAGATAGTACGTCCATTGTTCTTTTCTAATTTAATACTAGGATCTAAAGGAGTTGGTGCTGGTTTGTCATCGTAATGACCATACTTTTGTAGGAATTTCTCTATGTAATGCGATTGAGTTAGTAATAACTCCCGCTCTTTCCTAACAATTTTAATTCTCATAATTACATCAGCCTCTCCTAGATCTTTCATATCGAATTTAGAAGACAGAAACTTTTTAGTTTCATTCACACAGGATATATTGGAACCAAATATTATCATGTCATCAACGTATAAACATATTATAACAATACCGTTGTTATCTGATTTGCTATAATTACATTTATCAGCATCATTAACAATGAATCCATATGACAGTGCAACTTTATCAAACTTCTCATGCCATTGCATGGGAGCTTGCTTCAGGCCATAAAGAGATTTTACTAATTTGCAAACTTTCTTTTCTTGGCCTCGGGTTTTGAAACCTTCAGGTTGTTCCATATATATCTCTTCTTCTAAATCTCCATTTAGAACAGCAGTCTTTACATCCATTTGATGTATGACTAATTTATGAATTGATGCAAGTGCAATTAAACAGCGTATAGAAGATATGCGAGCAACTGGACCATATGTATCAAAATAATCTACTCCATGTCTTTGCTTATATCCCTTAGCAACTAATCTGGCTTTAAACTTATCAATTGATCCATTTGTATTCAACTTTTTCTTGAATATCCATTTACAACCTATAGGTTTAGCACCAGGAGGTAAATCAGTTAAAACCCAAGTCTGGTTTAACATTATGGAATTCATTTCATCATTGATAGCTTCTTTCCAGAAATTTGAATCTCGGGAACTCATAGCTTCAGAATAAGTTTTGGGATCATCATCAACGTTCATTACATATTTAGTCACATTAAGGACTTCGTCCATACTGGCTTCTACAAGATATGTAATGAAGTCAGGACCATAGTCCTTCTCTATTCTCGTTCTTTTACTTCTCCGTTGTTCAGTACTATTATCTGGTGCTGACACTTTCTTGCTGTTTTGAGCAGGAGCATAATCATCGTCATTGATATCATTAGTCATACTACGTTCTGGACTAGATGATCTCAATGGGATCTCAACAGTTTGATTTTCAAAAAATTCTACATCTACAGATTCTATAATTTATAGGGTGTCAAGAATAAGAAATCTATAAGTTATACTATTAAGTGAATATCCTATGAAAACACATTTAAATGCTCTATTTCCTAACTTTGGTCGTTTAGGGTTTGGTTTTCTAACATAAGCTAAGCAACCCCAAACTTTAAGTCTAGTTAGGTTAGGTTTCCTATTAAAACATAATTCATAAGGAGAAATATTATTCTTTTTAAGTGGTACTCTATTTAAAATATAACATGCAGATAACATAGCATCACCCCATAGGTTATAAGGTAAATTAGAACTTATGAGCATGGAATTAACCATTTCTACTAAAGTTCTATTCTTCCTTTCAGCAACACCATTTTGTTGTGGTGTATATGGGGGGTGAATTATACCTTGTTGTTTACAAAACAAGGTGAATTCATTTGAGAAATATTCACCACCACGATCTAATGTAATATTTTAATTTTAACTCCTAACTGTGTTTCGACCTCTGCTTTGTAAATTTTGAATTTATCAAAAGCCTCGTCTTTAGTTTTCATTAGATATACATATGCATATCTAGTATAATCATCAATGAATGTTATGTAGTATTGGTTACCACCATAGGTGATATGACTTTTTAAGTCACCTACATCACTATATACCAAATCAAGCAAACCAGTTTTCCTTTCTACGGATTTAAAGGATTTCCGGTGTATTTTTGCTTGAACACATATTTCACATTTAGAGATGGTATCGAAATCACAATCAGAAATTAATCCTAATTTATTCATATTCCTAATGGAATTATAATTAACATGTCCTAATCTACCATGCCATAAATTAATAGAATCAATAATATAAACAGAAGATTTCTTTATTAGATTCAACTTAATTATGTCGTTACAAGAGTATCCATGTCCAATGAATTTACCATTTTTAGACAACACTAGCTTATTAGACTCATACACCATCTTGAATCCTCCTTTGTAAGGTATCCAGAGACAAAATTCTTACACATATCGGGTATATAGAATACATTGACTAATGTAAGAACTTTTCCAGAGGTGAGAAGAAGATCTATAGTGCCTTTTCCTAGAACTTTGCTTGGAACCTTATTTTCTCCAGTAACTTCGTCGGCTTCTCCTTTATTTTCTTCGTAACTCTTGAAAAGATTACGGTCTTTGCAAATGTGAATGGTTGCTCCAGTATCGAACCACCAATCATTATCATTGCCACTAACGGAGTTTGCCTCTTGCACTACAGCCACAAGTGAGTCTTCGACCACATTCACTTTTTGTTGTTTCTTCCGCAGACGGCAGTCTCGGGCATAGTGGTCGGGCTTGTTACAAAAATAACAAGCACCTTTCTTTGTGTTGTTAGTTTTGGAATGACTTTTCTTAAACTGTGTCTCATTCTTTGGCTTTAATTTATCAGTAATCTCAATATTATTTGCCTTAGAATGGGACTCAGTTTGCGGATTATCATCTAGATCGCGTTTGCGAGAGTCTTCTTCAATACGAAGATGACGCTGTAAACCGTCTAAATTATAATCCGTTTCCGCATGCTTCATCTTTTTCTTATAATCATTCCAACTATGCGGAAGTCTAGAAATTATAACTCCAACAACAAAAGATTCAGGGAGATCAATTCCAGCATCTTTAAGTTGATTCACCAACAGTAAGATTTCGCTTACTTGTCCAATTATGGACTTATTGGTGACCATTTTGAAATCCATAAAATTAGAAATAAGAAATTTTTTATTACTTGCCTTGGATATGCGGTACTTATTCTCCAGAGAAGTCCAGAGTGCCTTCGTTGTTTCCAAGGTCCTATGAGCATTGTAGACTGTGGTAGATAGCGCATTCAAAATATGGCCTCTGCATAGAAAATCGTCCTCTTTGCGCTTTGCACGTTTAGCCTTTAGAGCAGTATCATCCTTATCAGTTTCCTCCGGGATTTCTTCCAAGTCATCTTCCAAGATGTAGAACAACTTGACGGTGACCAGGAAAAATTTCATCGTCTCTTGCCCACGAGTGAAATTGTCGCCATCAAAACGCTCCAATCGAGTTAGATGCTGATTCATAACTTGCAAAGCGCTCGAACCTTCCATGGTTGAAGATTATTGTCTGAAAATTTGTTGGGGATTTTGCGGTTCGAAACGGATTTGATGGCGATATTGATGAAGACAATGTTGTACTTCCGACTTCAAGGATCTATGGAATAGATTCTTTCAGACAATAGTTCAACCCACCAGGTACAAACGGGTTATCGAACTATCGACTTTCAGGATTCAATGAAGCCCTATAACAGCGTAATCGAATTCAAAGTTTGTACGACTTTGAACCGACCAAGAACACTTCAGAAACTATATCTGATGATGCAATTTGTATAGAGTAGAATGAAGAGGAAGAAGAAAATAATTCTGCAACGCTTTCTGAAATTACAACACCTAGGAGACGTCACAAAACAGAGCAATCTGTAAAGATTTCTGGGCGTCGCAGAATTGTGTTGAGAAGAAGAAGAGGATTCGAAAACTATTTCTAACTGTTTTCGGGCGTCGCTATATATAGACCTGAAGAGGTGTCCATTCGCGAAGCGTGGCGACTGTTTGCAACGGTTCGTAACTGTTGCGAATGGATTCAAAAATTAAACGTCGTGACCTTTCGTTTGCAACGTTCAGAAAACGTTACTAATTCCCGCCTTCATTCAAAGTTAGATTTTCCGGTTCTGGGTCCTTAACGGGCCGAAATCTGGCCCGTTACTATTCATATACGGTCCAAAAATATTTTCGGGTCCGAACCCGAAACCCGTACCCGGCCCGGTTCGGTAGGACGGGCGGTGGCGGCGCGCGTGTGGTGTTGCATGACTTCTATCCTCACAACAAAGCAAACATGTGAGAGCCCCAAGGCCCCATCATCCACTTGAGAAAGCTATACTTATACAAGTATAGTCTTCATTTTTCTACAATGTTGGACTTCTCTTCTTCCTCTCTACTTCTTCTCTTCCAAAACCAAAAAACCAAACCCCAAAAGCTTTTGAAAATTTCACACCATGTAATAACATGGGCTAAGTTGCAAGCAATGATCATATTTATCCTTCCATTATAAACGAATAATATGGTTCTGATCATATTTATCCTTCCATTTTAAAAAAATTATTTCGGTTTTGGAGGAAATATTCCTAAACAACCACTGTAAAACCCTTATTATAACATATTATAAGGACTCAAGTTATGTCTCAAAAATTAGTATATGCTTATGCAAATATCTAATAAATTTACTGTTTATATATATAAAAGAAGCCAAAAGAAACTGCGAAATTTAATTTTCCAAACTACCATCTTCAAAGATTTAGAAACTGATTTTCCATCTAACAAATATCAACATCTTAATCCTTTACTTCAAATACATAATAAACTAACAACGTCTAAACTCTTAATATATTTTCCTCATACTGATCGTACACTAAAAACAACTAAATTGACTAAATGTATTCCCACTACCTTCAGATTAACACTTGTAAAAAATGTGAACATAAATGTTAAACCCCTAAAACGATTGCTTCATGATTCAGCTAGCCAGATTCAAAGGGAAGTTTCAAGATAAAAGATTAAATTTAATTTTTAAAGCATTCGTATTCATTCATCGTTTGGATCGAAACCATTGGATTTTATGATAGTGCATAAAGTACTTAGCCGTATTGTTGCAACATAAAAATAGAAGTATTAGGTAACAAAAACGATTGGATCATTGATAAAAAAAGAAATAAGAAAACCCCAATATCCAATCCAAAATCATTAATAAAACACCTTCGGCAATATCCTATCGCCATGGGAAAGCTACAGCTTTTCCATAGTCTCGGGATTCATCCCAACAATTGAATTATCGTCGTTCGCTGCCTCATCCACCACCAACCTAGTCGAAGCCTACTTCCGCTCAATAATCCGCATTTTAAGATCCTTTTTCCCCTGCTATTATGAAATAACACTACAAATTGGATAAAAAAAACCTAGCTAAATCAAATCGAATCTATATTTTTACAATAATAATGAAAAGTTTATTATCATCGTTGCTCACCTCATTGACGACCGACTTATTGTCAGTCTTATTTCTCTTAGTAATCGCTATACTAAAATTAGATAACACAACAAATTAGAAGAAAACGCTAAACAAATTAATAATAATGGATTGCTGAAATTTTACAAACCGAGTGGTAGGCTTTTGTGCATTCCATGTTCGGCAGGCGTGAAATCAGTAATCAAAGGTTGGCGGAGAAAAATGATGAAATCGGCAGGAAATTAAGGTTGTTGGTGGGATTCGTGTTGTAATGAAATGAACCATGGAAGATGTCGAAAAGAATACGAAAACGCAAAGGGGCATTCTGTGTACTTCAAAATACGGTTGTACTCTAATTCAATGAATTATCTTTACTATTAATAATGAGTTATTAATAAAGAGAATTCATTGAACTGTTTTACATGGTGTCTTTTCGAACTTCCCAAATTGCCCTTATTTCCTTCTGCACCTCACATTTCTGTTCTCGATTCGTACGACCTAAAAAGTGATCTCTCCCCCAATTCGTCTAGATTCCTTTACTCGATTCCTCTAATCATCAAATTGATTCCCCTTATATGCTTCTTTCTAACAAACTGACCCAATCAAAATCGACTTCGCTAAAAGAAAATATTTCGCAGCAAATGAGGGCGCTCCACTACCAATTTAATTCATTTTTTCCTAAAAATCACGTCGCCGATGTAGCCTTTGCTGTTTAGAGATGTTGTCATGGAGCTTACCGCAATGCGATCTAGGGTTTGTCGTTGGGTGATTGTCGACGCCGAGTGGAGTAGTGCTGTAGCCTGGAAGCTTGAACATCAGAATGGAAATTTGTGGAACTGCCGTTGATAGCTGAAGGTGATGCTACCGAAGTTGATGGAGCCAAGATCCGACACCACCTGAAACTTCTTTCCGATTACAAAGTTTCCACTGCTAGAGCGCCATATGCTTTCCCTGGACAAAATTTGTCGCAGTTGACAAAGAAACTACACCCGCCTATTTGTGAAGAAGAAGCATATATTTGATTGGTTAAAAGGAAAGGTAAGGATTATGATTTGGTAAGCCAACCTACTTTTATTCGATTCATTTACGTGAAAGATTTGCTTTTATACTTTTATAAGCTCTATATATTGTCATATCCAGCCACTACGAAACCTTTCTATGCATGTACCATACCACAGATTCATTAATGTATTAAATTAAGGAGATATTGAGATGAATAATGTGTCAATTAATTAATTTTAGTCAAAAGGTGACTTATCTTTAATATTAATTAATTCATTAATGTGCACATCATCCTCACACTTGCTTAACCCTATATTCATGTACACAATTTCTAATGTGCGGTTCTTTTTATTATTTTCATTTTACAAATTTAGCATGTTTAGTTCTTTTTATTATTATTAATTTCATATATATATATATATATATATATATATATATATGTATGTATGTATGTATATATCAATGCAAGATTGCATTTAATTGTGTTGAAATGTATCTCATTGCAATTTCAAGCCTCTGCTATTATTCCCAAATTATAATTTGTCAATGCTGTAAGGATGTGGTATGGTTTGTTGACTAATATCTATCTAGCTATTACTTTTTTTAAAGTAGAGCATTTGGTAACATAGAAAAGTGAATTAAATAAAACACAAATTGGTTATTGCTTATATATATAAGAAGAGATATATCATCATATAAAAGTTTAAAGTAATATATAGAGAAAGCAAATACCAACTTCTGAACTTAGATATATTAATTAGGGGAATGAACTTAAAATATATTGGTAAAGGACATTAGAATGTTAAATGAAAAGAATTAAATCATAACAAAATGATTCAATTTGAAATTGATATAAATAAGGCATAGATTAGCATTGTACATGACATAAGAGAAACCTGCAAAGAAAGAAATCAAAAGGAATAACTTGACGAACCTAATCTGTTTAGGAAAATAACTTGACGGATTATGCTGGACGGCATATAAAAATAAATTGACGAAGGCAATTAATTTAGGAAAAAAGAAAAATTTGTCTTTTGACATGTGCCAATTTATCAAATACCTCCCCCAATTTGTTTTTATTATTATATTTTTTTTACAGATAAGACTGCTTTTATGGTCATTAAATTATAAAATAACTTGATCAAGAAAATAATGTAATTATTGTTCTTTTCAAAAGATAAGAATTCTTTTGGTAAAAAGTTTTTTTTGATCACATTGTTATTCTTTGTAATAGGTCCGTAAATGTTTTAAATATGTTACAAGATTGATCAGTCTTCCAGCATGGCAATATGGTGTATTATAGTTGGTGATAGGTGGCCTTCTTTTTTCTATGGTACAAAAATAATCTTTGAGTTCCTTATAAATAGCAAGCAAACCAAAGCCTGTATATATCATAACCTGCTTCATTTGTTTCTCCCTTATCCATTTTCTAATCAATGGCATCTTCTAAATATTTGGCAATGCTCTTCATCAGTTTCATTATTCTTCATTCACTTGCTAAAGCAGACAACTTCATTCACATGAAATTCATTAGTCCATTTGTTTTCATGGTTTAATCCTCTGCATTGACATCAAAGTTAAAAAAAATTATCTTATAAACTTGAAATTGCTGTTTTTTTATAACTAAACTGACTCTTCTTGCCATAAGTTGTGCAGACAAAAGAAATTATATTTTGGCACATATAGTTTAAACAAGCTTAGATATAAAGGAAAGGAACCCATGTTCCAAATGTTGAGTTTCTTTTCTGTATATAACACAAATACATCATCCATCCCACTCATTTTTAATATAAATTTTAACTTCACAAATATAAATTTGGTATGGGTTGTGTTGTTGGTGGAAACATTCATAATTATAAAAATGTGCCTGAAGTCCTATAAAGAGCTATCACCAACTGGAACGCTCTCAACAAACTCACCGTCTCCATCAACTTCAACGACATTATTAATGGCTTCTGTCCTAGATCAATCATTAAATGCACTACATTCCAGAATCGCAAAATTTGACAAATTTAATAGCCCTGTACATCAGCAACCACTGTCTCTACAACCTACCTGGCGACAAACTCAAACTAAAGGCCTCATTTCTTGAAGTTCTATATTTCGTTTTCATCTCCATGTTGCTGAAGACTTTGGATTTTAGCCTTATGAGAATTTACATCATTATATTTAGGAAGCAGTCTCAGTACAATGCCCATGGTAATAAATAGTAATCCAGTGGTGTGTTGTCAAAGGCTTTGTAAATATCAAACAGGACAACAGAAGGGTTATAGCTTTCCTTGCTGTAGTAATCTATTACAAAACCAAATGCGACTGACATGTTTTTTTGCAAAGAAAAATGAGACTATTATATATATGAAGAGAAATAAGAGAAATATTAGAATACCATGACCGTGATTGTTGCTCCAAAAATAGCGATTAATGACAGAACAGAGACTTGACCGACAAAAGTGGCTACAGCTTAGATGACTAGCACGGCATAAACATACAGATGCTATGTATAAATGGAAAAAATGAAGAACAAATTGTTATTTTAGAGTACACTCTTTTTGTCATGATGAGACTCTCAGGTTGCAATATTTTTAACTAAACAGTAAAGTAATTCAAAGAAAACAACCATGAATGTGTTCCGAACAGTTCACGTAAAACCTACCCTTCAGGGAGTAAAATAACTATCACTATATTTCGGTAAATGTCACTTTCAAGCTGCTATTTGATGATTAATGCATCCAAAATAGGATATTTCTGACCTTATCTATGGTAGGATGTTAAAAGAGAATAAGGCCATTCATGTGTAGCCAATTGGTGTAAGAAGTCATGTCTTTTTATATATCATCTTTCAGTTATATAGTTCAGATCTTATCTGTTTCCATAAGAGGTCGTTTTGGGCATTTTTCTTATTTTGTTTTAGTTGTTCTTCATGCGTACCTTAGGTTGCTTTATTCTGCAATGAAAGTGCTCTGTTTATCAATTTATATGTGCCTTATAAAATGAGCTGATACAGTTCGAAGGTTCATAATTTCAACCGAATGTAAAATTATTCGTTGATTTTCATTAACTAAATCGATTTTTGAGTACTAACGGGGTTCCTTAATGATTCCTATATTAAATTTGAATTCAATGTCAGTTCTTACTTTGTAGAAGTTCACCGATGGTTTTGGCCATTTTTCTAACTTTGTTTCACTTTATCTTCATGCATATCTTCGGTTACTTTATTCTGCAATGAAATTGCTCGATTTATGAGAAAGACTTTGATGAATTTAATTTTCCTCCTTATTTTAACACCGTAGAACATTCAAGGTTATTACCTGTAGTACAAAACATTCACTTATAAACATCGCTATAATTTAAATTGGTAACATTTTTAGAGTTAAAAGGTTGCAATACTTGCTTAATTTGGTTTTTTTTTTCAAGAATGTGGCAGTTTGTTATGATTTGTTATTAACCTTAATTATTTCCACATTTAATTTGGTTCAAAAAAACATTTTTATCTATAACATGCATCTTTTGATACTGAATTTTCATTTAATATGACAGTAAGCAACTAATGAAATTTATTTCTATATTATGTTTACTGAGAATTCATCAACTAATCATATAAACTTCATGTCTCAAAAAATGCATACAATGGTTAATATTTATATGCTAAATTGTCGTAAATAATCTATATCATTGAAATTTTATGAATGTGTATGTTTCTTTGAAAAAGAATTAACAAGGAGAAATTTTCTAGGAGTAATCACCAATCATTACTAATATTTTGTTATTGTAAATAAATGAAGATGATGCCAACTATATTTGTCAACAAGAATTGATTATGACATCATGTACCTATATACTATATGTTGTTAAATCAACTATTAGGACGTGTTTTTAAATATCAAATTTGTGATTATCACACAAAAGTAGCTAACCAAATTTAGGATATGGACTTTGGTAGACTTTTGATAGGCTTTTGATAGTTTTTTGTGGAAATACAAAACAATTTCTATTTTACAGAATGATTTTATTTTTACAACGTCACCATCATTGTCATTGTGAATAGTGTGTGTGTTACATTTCTTTAGTTTTACACCATAAAGCGCTTTGTCCGTTTATGTTTCTAGCAAACCCATTCATTTTAACAAGATAAAAATTAAAGTTAAGAAACTATGCTATAATGTGACTTTGGTTTAAAGTAGCAGTAACTCTATACTGCTTTTGCTTATGATTGAAAATTAGTGGTATGTACTAGTTATACTAGATGATGAAGGTAGACACAAATATTTATATTATGTAAAAAATGGTGTAAATGTTGATGTATTTGGTGTATTTTATAAGAAGCACTTCACGACCGTCTAAATATAATATATACTCTAAGGAAAATATTGGAGTTTAGTCCTCCTCATTAAATTTTATGACGAATTTGTCGAGGATAGGCTCCTTAATCAATTCACTTAGGCTGATTCTTATCTTTCTGCTTCCATTATATAATTTTTTAACTATGTTCTATGAATCTATATAATAAAATCCATCGGCTAGTTACTATGAGATAAAGAAAGGTTCGGATTTACTCTCATCATGGGTATCATGTGGTTGAAAATTGGACACGTCAATGCAATGCTTGCCACCATCTACCTAGGATTTGTCAATTATTCAATCCGCCTTTTTTCATTAATTATTTCTCATTTCTCCACACTGTTATCTTCCACACTAAAAAAGGAAAAAATGAGAGGTGCTCTTCGTGGATTGGAAGGTTTGGATATACATTGTTACCTTGGTTTTGGGTTTCATATCTTTTAATATTAGCAACTTTTTGTTTGATCTCTATGTATGATTCTTTTTGAATATATGATGTTATTTCAATTGTTTCCTTTCGAATATTCAGTTTTACCAATTTTTCTTTTGTCTTAGATTTAGTTTATGAAGATTATTGTAGTTATTCTACTTATTTTTTAGCCATAATATTTATTTACATGATTTAGATTTACTTCAAGTTGGACAAAAGGAGATCTATGGATCGGCTCCTGAAATGAAGTCAGAAGTACTAATTGTGTTTTTTCAAACGGCTTTAACATCTTTATTTGTTTTACAGCATATGTGAATCTAATTGTGTAGGATGGTTTCAAAATAACGTTGCATTGTGCATTAGCAATTGGTGCACTTTCTATAGTTTTTAAGTGAAGGTTAAGCAATATGGTAAGAATGTATATTTAGTTATAATTTGATTTATGTTCATTTCAAATTATTCTTAATAGAATGTGTTACTGCTATATCTAGCTTTCTTACAGTTTAAATAAACGTGGCTCTTAACTATTAAACAACGACTACTGTAAGACACATGTAGCTGACTATGGGAGCTACCCATGTAGGCTTTCCCTATGCATATATATTTCCAAATATATTTGTTGCATCCTCACTTATATCTAATACACGCATCTTAGCTTCTATTTATAAGGCTAAATTCAAAAGCAACTGCAATACTTCGTCATTCGTAACATTTACACTGTCGTTCTCCTTAGGGGTTATGTAGTGCTTGAGGCATCAGTTCTTATCGTAGGCAAATTTTACTCTTGCTTTAACCTGGCTGCTATGTGACCACGACCTGTTTATCTGATATTCAATCACTTTTCCACGACTACATCCTTATTTGAATTAGCAAGTTGCCATATTAGTGTCCGCGGGTGCGGCGCAGTGGAAAGGAGGCTTGAGTTCTGCTGAAAAGACCCAGGTTCGATTCCTACCATGCGCTTCCCTATCCTATATAAATTTACCCGGGGGTATGGGGGCATGGATCAGCGGACGAATTTACTATACCCTCCTCAGGAGTCTACCAGTCCGTCGGGTTCTCCTGGGTATTCAAAAAAAAAAGTTGCCATATTAGTTTGTTCACAAAAGCTCCAACTAGAATCTTTGCCAAACAATAGTTCAATAACACCTAATGAACTATTTGCTCAAGCTACATTCTAAGTCTTAAATTTTACATTTTGGTTAACTACAAGTTTACAGATTTATAATCATACTGAATAACTAGATTTTTTAATCAATTATAGATAGATAGGCAGCGGCACTAAATCATATTGATCGTCTATTTCATAAACTTGGAAACCACGCAAATCGATTAAACCATTTTTTGTAGGTGTATTGGTAATAACAGTGTCACCTTGCTAATTTTTTTCTTCTTTGCTTTGATCCGCTTCACATATGGAACAAAAGTTACAAAACCAGGTTAAATAGAACAACTATTCCACTGGCTTGGAACCTCCCAGAACAATACCCATGTAGGCTTTCCCTATGCACATATTTTGTTTCAACAGATGCAGGTTGTTGCAAGTGTGACCAGAAAGAAAGTCTACCAAGTTAGCTAGAATAACTAGCTTATTCATTGTAAGGATTCAACTGTCAGCAAAAAATTTATTTAATCTTACTACTAGGTGACAATGAAAGCACCAGGGTTTCCAACAATCAATGAATTACCAAGTATCTGTGTAGGTTGTGTGCTCTACTTTTACATGATTATGTTTGTTTTGAAGAAGTGAGTGCTGCATTATATTTGTATACTAGAACTGGCATGTGTAGTCCTGGACACTGAAAATTTGATATTATTCATTTTTATTATGTATTGTGCATTTTGTTTGCTGCTTAATCCTGGTTAGCTGTACCAAAATTTCATTGGAATACATCCTTATTCATATGTAGGTAAAATTCTAACTTATCATAGATAGCTCAGTAATTCATATATAAATTCAACGTTCCACTAGCTCTGTATACTGCTAACATAACTAGGATGTGAAGACATTTAACTTTCTTCACTTGAACCGTACGAAATGCAACATTTGATAACACGTCAAATACATCATACTATAGAAAATATATTAGAGAAAAAAAAACATGAAGAACAAATGTGAAGAATAATATTAAACAACCATATAGTTTTTCCATTTTATTTACAAGTTTATTTATATATACATCATATAGCTTGGACATATACATTTAATGATGGTTGAGACGCTTTGAACGGTAGTTTTAAAACTGAAAATGCATTACAGTGGATAAGCTCAACTATCTTGAATTTATTGAAGACAAGCAGAGACTATATAAAGCCTTTACAAAAAAACGAGAAAAAAGTAGTTTACGTTCTAAATAAACTCAAATATGACGTTGTTGGTCCTAAAAGAACCTAAGTTACATCACCTTAACAAAAAAAATTAACATCTTCAACGACACCTTCGTCCTTTTCACCCTCTTCTCACTACCCTTCTTCATCTCCTCTACCTTGGCTGGAACTTCCGGCTTGAGCTTCTCTACATGGGAACCGACTTCCTCCACACACCTATACATATCTCCTTCTATGTTTGCTACTATATGCCTGTTTCTACGTCTCCGCATCTGGATGTATGCATGAATTTTTTTCAACAGGCCCAACCCTATCATAAGGCAACGAAGACTATTTTTTGCTCACAGTCCACATTAGCTAAGAGAGCATATGCATGTAAAAGTGCAAGTATTATTTCCATTTCCAGTATTATAAATAAACCAAAACAAATGAAACGATTGATAAAATTATAAATGCATGCACGTTGTGATTAAATGCAGGCCCAGATGGACGTGTATATACTCGTTATTATTAAGAAAAGTTTACGTGCATTGACCAAACAGGCTCTAACGTTGCTTTCTAGCTAAGCAAAACTATTTTCAGATCTGTAACATATTTGAAAAGGTTTAAGTTATTGATATAGTATGGGTCCGTGCTTCATACACGGACAAGGGCATTTTCGAAATTTCAAAAAGATACCAAGTAGATTAGTTAAATAAATTTTCTTTATTAGTAGTAGAGATATATGAAAAACAAATAATATATATAAAACGTACTTGGTCCTCATGGAACGATCGACTACAAACATCGGGGTTGTTTGGTCAGTAGAACAAGATTGCATTTAAGGAGATCATGAATGGTGGCAGACAACCGCTTCACAATTTCACCGCTTCAACAATCATGCTTTCCCCAAATTCAGATAGTTGGACAAGATGTATGATAGCGCAAGAAAGAATGACAAGTGCGTTTACAATATTCCTTCACCATCTTCAGCCAATTTCGACATCCAGCTATGCTCCGATGTTCTTAGTAGGATAGAAATGAGTTGTTTTTGCAGTCCCACCATTGCTATTTCTCGTCAGACATCGATGCCGCTTCATTGTTTCGAGTAAGGCAAGTAAGAGCCTCTACTCTAAGAGACAACGATCTGAATTTCGATGTGTTAAAGAAACTATTGAATATTATATCAAAATTCCGTCGTCATTTGACAGTTACGAGGAGGGGGAGCTTGTAGTTTTAATAGTGGTTTAACAAAAATATTATCGGTTGTTTTCTATGTTGTTAAACAAAGACAACGAACTCAAAAGAATGTTGAATTATTTTACATATCAATTCAAATTGAAATAGATGTGATGTACCGTCATTTTCAAATGCATCTTTTTCTAATGAAATGTTCTACTATTTTTCTTTACAGTATAATTTTTTTTGGTCTTTTATACGTAATTTATAATTTAGCGTTAATTACTAAAATTTACTCATATATAATTAAAACAATTAAAAATACAATATATACAAACAATCATCTCTTTTTCACCGTCTCATTTGCATCACAAAAAACACTCTTTCATCGGACTTTCCTCATTCGTGCCACGTTAAAAATATCACTTTTGATGCCATGTTTGCTTAACAAAGAACGAACCCAATATACTTATAGGATTTTATGTAGGTAAAACAAGTAGAGAGGTGAAGTAAGTAAATTCTCCTTCCATTAGTGTAAATTTGTTGTAAAGTGATTAGTATACTATAGGACAAACTTTCAAACAAGGCTAAAAAAAATAACTTATTTCAATTTTGGGCCTCGTGGAAAATTTATTACAAAAATATGTCTGGTTTTGTGCAAATATGGATTGCGCAAGTGTATTTAAAAAAAAAAAAATGTACATGCGCAAATTTGAAATCTGCAAGTGTTATTATAAAAAAAAAATATGTTTGAGCATTTTTGGATTGCACAAATGTTATTTTTGAAAAAAAAATTGTGCTTAACATTTATAGAATGCGCAAGCGTTATGTTTGGAGAGAAAAAATTGTGTTCGTGCAAATTTGGAATATACAAGTAAAAATGTTGTACGCAGAAAAACGAAGCATGTTTTTGTAATAAGTTTTGCATGAGACCTAAAATTGAAATGAGTTAATTTCACGGGTTTAATTTGAAAAATTGTCATATACTATAACTTGCAAGTTCTCATGATTTCGATGCAGCTAGCGCTGATAAATCTGGACTGCATTCAACATGTTTTTACAGCTTCACTCCAACCTTCAATTGTACAACGCCAGAAAAAGGATAAACATTGCCAAAGTCACCAAAAAAACATTACTATCATACACTATCTGTGCAATTTTGAATCAAAATTAATCGTCCACATGCTATGTAATTTCTTCTTTGTTACTAACAGAAAATTTACTCTTACAAATTTAGTGTATGTACCTTGTCCTCGTGCAACAATCATTAAGGAGGACTTTATGACAATCAATTCTTAAGAATTTATAAGCTGCGCTCAATACATGTATTATAAGATCCAAAATATAAAAAGACTTGGTGATCTTATAGGACATTCATAGTACATTTAACTACTGATTATCGAATGGCTATGATTGGGATTCAAAGAAAGTAACTACAAGTAAGCGATATAGCGGGGAATGAATAGATTTTTTTTTTCCATGTTGTGATATGACCCCACATATGCAAAGGCTAGAAAGAGAGAAGCAACACTGCCTAAATCCTAAACCAAATTGCATATATAAAGCCAGTCGCTCACCACTAACCCATTCCATTATCAAGCTATTTACTCGTATACCTCCGTTATCTTTACAAAAACTCAGACACCAATTTATTCAAATTCTTCAATACAACTACTATATTAACCATGCAGAGAGTAGTAGAAGTTATGAAGGGGGGTCTTGGCATTAACAGATACAAGAAGAGTGCACGTGTGGTTGATGAGAGCTCTCTTGATTCCGTAGTGGTTGACCAAAGTCAAGAATCAAACACAAATGTTAGCAGGTTTACGGCTTTACTGGCAACGGTACTTTCCCCTAGTGTAGTGGCATCGTGCTTCTCAGGCCAGACTGATGACGTGGAAGATGTCTGGATCTCAGGAGAAAGGCCAAGGACTTATGACATGGATCATCTCATTGTTCGTGATTGCATGCGTTATGCTTTGTACATCTAAGGAAAGATCGATTTTTTTTTTCTTTTTCGCTTGGCCTTAATCAACTAATATTATGAAGCAATAGTTGATAACCAAGCAGCTCCATACATTTTTTAGTTTTCTATATGCATATTTGCGTTTAAGTATGCTTAAAATTGTAGAATGGAACAAACGAAAGATCTTTATATTCATCTTGTTCCACAAAATGAAAGTCCTAGTAATCAAAATGGCCAAAAGCTATCACTATACACGTATTAAAAATCTTTAAGATTGCAGAAGGCGGCAGTACATTTCCTTGTCAGCCTTTATTCATTCTCGCTGAGACATAAGCGTCAAGTTGGCTTGATGGAATAATTGCGACCTATGTATTTTAGCTAAGTACCACATGATTGTAGCATCTTTTGGTGCCACTAGGGATCTTCTTATCATTTGTCCACTTAAGAAAGAATCTAATGTGGGAGTATTTTATGCTCTTGACTTTGCATGCGATACGAATTTGAGCATTACAGCCACAACAACCGTACGTGTTTCAACCTTTCTTTAAACTCTTCTTTCAACTTTTAGTATTTTGGATGCTCTTATGACTTACCCATAGAATGGGATCTTTAGGTCAAACATAGTTGTAAGACTTTGTGATAATAGCATTATACGTTATGATGTATAGCTGGGTAAATAGACTACTCAAGATAAAAGAGATATATTTATCATGGTTGGTGACAGTTAAACAAATGATTACTAGCAAATATAAAAGGAATGGAGCCCATAAATTGATGGTGTAAGGAGGAGAAGTTTAGATAAGGATGGCAGTTTAGTGGGGAAATCACGATGGAGTAAAAATATAACATGGTTCACTCGTATTGCACCCGCATCCAGCCCGGTACAGGACGAGCGGATGGCAGCGTACCGAATCGAACCGGTTGCAGGCGGGTGCGGGTGCAATGGGAGTGAACCTTGTTATATGGTGCAATATGGGTTTGAGGAAAATGCTATATTAGCATGAGAACTTACTTATTTTTGGCGATGCGAGACTTTAGCCATACATGTTCTTTTGCACTTTCTAGCATTTATAACAAATAGACTACCCAAGATAAAAGGGATATATTTATCATGATTGGTGACAGTTAAATAAATGATTACTAGCAAATATAACAGGAATGGAGCCCATACATTGATGGTGTAAGTAGAAATTTTGATAAGGGTGGCAGTTTAGTGGGGAAATCATGATGGGAGCTAAACTTATGAGAGTGATAAAATCCTCTAATAGCAGTGTGTGAAGGGTAGACAGGTAAAATTACAACCAGTGACAGTAAATTAGTGATACACCAATGTGTCAAGACATAAGAAGGAAATAAGCAAGCTGAGAAAATTGTTTGTAAATTGAACTAAGAAAGTGCAAAACCGTTCTTTGATTTTCACGGTCACATTTTAACAACTGCGCCACCGTTGATTCAAGAAAATCAAGAAACCTGCTATAGTAGGCTAAAATAATGCAATATCTCCACTCATTGTTCATATGCCCCCAAATGGAAAGACAAATCATGTCGAAACAGCCAGTTAATTTAATTGGTGAAACATTCTTTAGCGTATCAGATACTCTTGTGATCACAACGCTTGAATCAATCGTGAGTCTCCAACATGTATCTCCATACTCTTCAGAATAGTCATCCCTTTATAACTGCAAATATTCGTCTTAATTGTCTTTCGATTCCACATATTTGCCAATCTTGCAATTCGTTTGAAAATCCACTTCATCTCATATCTTTTACATCATCTTAGACTGAAGTAAATGAACTTTCAAGTTGACTGGGTTGCAAACTACTCGTGTGATATCATCGAAATAGCTAGGTAATATAATTGGTGAAACATTCCTTAGCGTATCAGATGCTACTCGTGTGATCGCAATGCTTGAATTAACTATGGGTATCCAACATGTATCTCCATATTTTTCAGAATAGTCACCCCTTTATAAATTTGATTATCTGCAAATATTCTGTCTTAATTGTCTTTCGATTTCACATATTTGTCAGTCTTGCAATTCCTTTGAAATTTCACTTCATTTCGTCCCTTTTTCTTCTACGTGGATCGAAGTAAATGAACTTTCTCTTTACTTTATTATCTAGTTGAGTGGGTTGCTACCTATTCATAATCAAACTACAGTTCACTTGAGGTTGCCTCAAGAGAACTAGCACTTCACTTTGTCTCAACCCAATCATTCCTTAAAATGGACATTTTTTTTTCCTCAGCCGGATTAAATCTTGATAAATTTAGCACGCTTTAACCTTTAAATAGACATAAGAGGAAATGAATAATACATAACTTCTCAGATAAATTCAAGCAGTTTTTATATTGAAGCTGTTGGTAGGGTGCGTAAGTGTTGCTGTTAAAAGAAATGCGCACATACTTGATCATGGTGGTTCATATTTTTCTCAAAAGAAGTATATTTCTGGCGGAACATTCCACTTTGTGTGTACTATATAAATTTTTGTGTCTACCGTACAACGATGGATGTATATTATTCGAAAACACTCCAAGGCCACTAAAACAATGGATGAGATTTCAGACCTTTGGAATGATCAGAACTGAGGATAAGGTTTCCCACTTGCCAACTGTTATAAGTCTAGTATACCAAAACGGAGAATAATCAATTATAAACTCGTCGCACAAGTTTATAACTCAGATTTCCACTACACTGGAATTCTGTAGTAATTATTATAACAATATGAATGTTGTAAATAAATTACAACAACAGCATTATACTATTTTGAACAAACAGTATAACCAGAATAATGGATAGAATATAGAATAATGTATATAAATATACAATCAGACTAGAACTCTAACAGGATTACGTCTGAGGCTCGTCGTAACGATTTCCTTAAGAATTTTATTTCAAAATTCTCCCAAAATACAACAGACGAATTCTGCACGAAATTGTAATGAGTATATCACTCTGTGATTTGAATATTAGAACAACAGTTGTGTTTAGAAGAGAAGAGATAATTCAAATTAAAAATTCGGTGAGGAAAGTGATTAGTTTTCCTCTTTATTTATAATTGATTTGTATCCCTTCGAAGGTCGCGTCTGTATCCGTTGGTCCAAACGGTCACGCCCGTTTCTGCTGTTGTTTATCGGTTGCGTCCATTCAATTTGAACAGGTCGCATCCGTTCGCCAAAAATTCCGTTTCTGCTTCATAACAGGTCGCACCTGTTTGTTTTCGCGCCTGCTTCAGAAGCCGCGCCTTTTCAGTCAAAATTCGTGTCCGTCTTCACCCGCCCGTGTCTTTTCAAATTTTCAGATCCAGCCCAGTTTCAGCCGAAGCCCAAAAACTGTTAGACAATGGCCTAGCAAAAAGAATGGTCAACCCGTACCCGGCCCGGCTGGACGAATGGCGGCGGCGCGCGCGCGTGTGGTGGTGATGCATGATCTCCCTCCTCACAACGAAGCATACATTTGGAAGCCCCAGGCCCCCAACCTACACTTGAAAAAGATATTGATATACTTCATTTCTCTTTTGATTTTTGGCAATGTGGGACTAATAGGATATTTCATTCACTTAGTTTTAACACCAACTATCAAAACATTCATCATTGACGTCTTCAGCCATATCCACAATATTTAAATTGAAATTCCAACAAGCAAACATTTGATCTTTTGCAATCCACAATCTCCTGAATGTTTCATTAAAAACAGGACAAAACTTCATTTTAATCCTTCGAAAAAAACTTATTTAGGGTTTAGCCTCGTTTGAAACTTATTATAAAAATAAACATCTTTTTCATAATACTTCATTTTTATATATGCGCACTCCTTAAATGAGCATGTACAAAATTTTAATTTGCACTTGTGTGAATTCGGAGCGCAAGTATATTTTACTTTTTAGATTTGAATATGCTCAGATATGAAATGCGCATATACAAAAACGAATTATTATGAAAAGTGACATATTTACATATTGAGTTTCTTGAAACTAAGCTTTGTTTTATAAAGCATTAATTATGTTGAAAATTTTAATTTCTGTATTTATGGAGAAGCTAAAATTTAGCTTAGAGAAAAATTTAGATTTATCTAAATATGAAATTTTGGAAGAGGCTAGAAAATAAATTTGTCAAGAAAATTGAAGAAAACTCTTAAGAATGTACTACTATAAATAAGAATGTTTTCTCCCATCTCTTGTATGCAAGCAAAAAAAAAATAGAAAGAAAGAATTGCAATAAATATTTCCTACATTTACAAAATATTTATCTCTTATTCTCCATTTGCAAATTACATTTACTACTCCTTATAAAAAATTTCAACATTGATATCAGAGTTAGGGTTGCTAATCAAGGAAGATGACAAATGAAGTGACTCTTTTTAAAGTTCCCTTACTAAAGAAGAAGTATTATGATAATTCACATGAAAGTGTTGCTTGAATCGCAAAATGCAAGGGATATCTTAGAAAATAGGTATGCAAAACCCACTGATATTATCACTTTATTCCAAACAGAAAGGGATATTGAAGAATTTGAAGAAGAACGGTCAAAAGACACTTACACTCATTTACCAATGTTTGGATGAAGGTATGTTCGAGAAGATGGCTAACGCATAAACTAGTCACTATTTCATATCCTGTTTATCTCATCTAAGATCTCATTTGAGATATCATTTTCAAACTTGAATGAGACGAGGTTTAGCAAAACGCGACACTAAATTTTGTTTATACCATATTTGACACTTTTCTTATTCAATATTAATATCTTAAGTGAATTTAAGATAAATCTTAATAGAAGATTTCATTCAAATATGTTTTTTCATTTACATATTTTTTTAACTTCTTACATGGGTTTAAAAGAAAGTGCACTCTGATGACTTCTTACTTACTCTCTTACTTTATTTTATTTTAACGAGTGAAAAAATAGATTATTTTTTGTTTATTTTTTATTTTTAATATTCAATTAAGTAAAATTCATTTAATCAATACCAAAATAATCATGTAACCAACCATCTATAATGAAATTTTTGTACTTTTGTTTTTTATGAATTGTGTGTATTAATAAGTTTATATTTAAATAAAAATTACCATAAAAGGCTTTAAAACATCAATTTTGGACGCTTAAGTTAATCCAAGATTGCCTCGAGATGGAATTTAAAGTCTGAAATGTCAATCCGAGATGCACTACTAAAAATTATTGAATTAAAGACCAAAAATATCAGTCTTTAATAAACGTTTAAAAGCTGACTAAAGACTAAAGATTTCAGTCTCTGTTTCCCAAATCTCAAAACATATTTAAGACCGAAAATTCAATCTTAAGATACAAAGACTGAATTTCAGTTTTAAATAATTTTAACGACTGAATTTTAAAGACAGAAATGCGGCATCTAGTCGGTCTCTAACCACAAAAATATTTAAATATTAACATCTAAAACATCATATTTGTATACGTTAACATGTGTATAAGGTTTAGTATATGTACACATTTGTTCATTTCTTTTGAAATCAAAAAACTTCTTATTTCATGAAAAATGAAGGAGTTGAAAAGCAATAATAGAAACACATAATACATAGTGTAGGAATATAACTACAACAATTACAAACCTAAGTAAAAAATTATTTAGAACGTAAAAACCGGGCCTTGATAGACCCATTAGCCTAATAACCTGACCCTCTTCTCTTAAAATTTGAAAATTGATTTCAGCCGCCAAGTAACTTTCGCCAAACTTCCCACTGCAATAATCAAAGATGCCCATTATTATTTGCGAGGATGACATCTTTTTCTGGGAAATCCAAAACTTAATGCATTAAGTAGAAAACGATGTATCACTACAGCAAAACAGCCATTTTACAACGGGAATGCCCATTGTAATATGGATTTCGCAATAGGCATGAGTCCGTTGTATTAGGCCTCGTTGTAATAGATCGATCATATTTTACAACGGGCAATGCCCGTTGTAATACACCTTTTTACAACGGGCAATGCCCGTTGCAATACATGATATTGCAACGGTTTCTGACAGTTGCAAAATAAATGCAAATTTTAAAAAAAATTACAGCAGCATACATCCATACCAATAATGAATAATTTAACGAGTAATAAATATTATCATAAAACAACCAAAATCACATACGAAAAGACTAAAAGCTAGATTCATAAAATTCCAACACATTCAAAAGTTAGAAAAGTTTACATTGACATAGTTCTAATATACACTATTTTTCATTTATTTAGTTCTCTACCCAAATCTCTACCCAGATCTCTGCACCATTTCCCCTACCGTCTTTATTCTCTGCACCATTTCACATTTACAAACAAACCACCCACCACAGTCCTTCACTTCCTCCATATTTAACTAACTTCTCCCTCATACAACTGTGCATTTCCCTTCTGCACGCTTTAAACATTGCATTACCCAAACCACTTAGCTACTTAGATAGGCATTGTGCCTGTGCCTTCAAACATCAGCAGTTTCATCTCTGCCTACAACTCTTCACTTCCCCATCTAACATTATAACATTCACAGTCACCATCAAAACCATCCAACTACCTGATCACCACTCCTCCTTTTCACCAAACCAAACAATAACTTCATCAAACAATCACTGCAACTGACTACTTCTATAACCATCATCACATTCACCTCCTTAGCAAACAACCATCACCCACGTCCATCATACACAACGCTTGTCCCTCCTCCTTCAATACTACAACTATTCCTACGAACAGTGCATACAACTGCACAGCCTATATCAACTCCCTGATCAACAGTGCTTCTCTCTACCCATAACACAGTCATATAATCTCCTCCTCCATTCACTGTCCCTGCATATTCACCCTCTGCTACAAAATATCCATCCAACCTTTACTTGCATTCACCGAACATTCTCCTTCACCAACAGTACAACCCACATCATCTCTAATGTCATTCATTTCAGCCTCGACAACCAACAACTGCAGCGAGTTCACCCTGCATTTCATTCCTTGGCCACATTATCCTACTGCTACACAACTGCCACCAGTAAACAGAGATTTCACCTTACCACATCATCCACCTCCTTGCCAACCCACTCTGCTTCAAATTGCCATCAGTGATCTACTACCCCCGTCCACTGTTCCTGCTCGCCACGTCCCTGCCAAAACCGACCACTTCACAATACAAGACTGTCGCAAAACTTCGCCCAAAAACAACCAATTTCTTACTGACATAAAGTGTACTGCCCCAAATTCACATCATGAACCGTCGATAACCCACCTCCACAACCAATAACACTTCAACACTCTCAGAAAACTCCCTCCACCTCGCCGCGACTTCGACAACTAACAGCAACCCAATTGAACCTGCTCTGCCTTAACTTCCATATCCATTTTCCAAAATCACCCACACTTCATATATCTTCTACCATCTGACACTCATTCCCCATCTACCGCTACAGCAGTTCTGCCACTAGCAGTCATCTACATATCATCTCCTTCACATCGACTTCCCCCACCAAAATTCACTCACTGACCTCCCACATTGAACAAAAAAAGGAACTTTTACTCACCAACAGCAGCATCTTCCACACATCACCCATCACGTCTTCATCTCCTACCGCTAACCACCCTGCATCAACCGGAAACGCCTCCCATCAGTCTCAGCCATTGCTTCCACATTGAGCAACTCCTCCTCGAGTAATAAAATTTTGATATGTAAATACTCCTCTGTCACCTACTTCTCATCAATGCTTGCTTCCCCCGTCATACTATCTCATTCAAACAACTCCTTTCCCCCCTTCAGACTAACTTCTTCACTTAGTTACAAACCAACCACTTACCACCACTGTCACAACTCCTTCCCTCATTTCATAAACTTCTGTGCACAACTTCTCACTGCTATCCAACAAAGTGCACATCACCACATCAGTCACCTTCTGCATTTATAGCTTCTACCAATAAACCACAGATCATTACGAACTATTGTACCATCCACAAGACCCCATACTTCCCTGTCGTTACATAATTGCTACAACACTTCCTAACCTCTACTTTGTTACAACACTGGCAACTGCAACCTCCACCACCAGTCAATACCAGAAACACCACCATACTTTAACAACTACACAACCATGTAGACTATCCATTTCCATCTCCCACTGCCATCAACTCGCAAATAACACTACAATTCAACTGACCATCACTCCATCATATCATACAAATCATTCCATTGCCATACATCTGCCTCTCACTACTGTGCACAACTGTGCACACAATACTTATTGCCATCCTACCATAATCCCCTTCATACAAACTATGCACTGCCATATCTCCAAATTTCTACTGACCATACCACATACATTGTTGCTCTGTTTACACTATCCTTACATTATTGTCTCAAGGCTTCACATTGCAACAATACCAACTTCCATGCTCTCTTCATTTCACATATACATTGTGATCATCCCCCGGTACATTTCAAACAACCCAGTAACCATCATCAACAAACAACATGTCACTGAACTTCCCTACCACTATCAAACCAAACTTGATTTCACATATTTATCGACAACTCTTTTAAACATTTCCTCATACTGCCTTCTTTCCCCCACTGTCACAAACTATCTTGCAACCTCCTGCATACTACAACAGTTCAACATCATAGGCAAGTTCCACCAAACTACAATCTATGCCATGATAGCGATCAGATCCAATATCATAAATAAGTAGTAATGGACGGCTTATAGTAAAATCGATCGCCTCGCCTAAGTAGTATCAAATAAAAAGAAGTTAGACTGATCGTTATCTTTATCAGTATCACTGGTAAAAGGAAAGCTGTATTTGTTATAAGTACACATTATTTGGTGCATTATATATCTACAAATATTGACAAATTTCATAAAACTGAAGCAAGGAAATAAAGCTAATAATATTACCTTGGATGTTTAGAATTAGAAATAACCTTCTGACCATATTTTCTCCATTGATGACCATCATTATGTGGCGCCGGTGTAATTATGGCCTTTGAACTCCCAAGTTTTCTGTTAATTTATCATATTATAACATACATAAGTATTTAGCTCGCCGTGTCTTACATAGAAAAACACAAACATCAAAATTAGAACAAATGAACTGTTATGTATGTACAAATAATCTATGTAAATATACCTTCTCTTTTGTACCTTATCGCCCCCATTCTTTCTCTTTGACTTTCGGTCATATTTGATTGGCGGTTGACTACATGCCATTTCATTGTGAAGATGAATTTCTTTTTGTTCTGAATTAGGAAGAGCAAGGACTTCTTCTGATAATGCTTCAACAACCCATTTGGCCAAATCAATAGAATATGTTTCCAGATTAACAGAGGAGTTTGAAATGTTCATTAACTCCACCTCTCTTTCAGTCTCTTTAATTGTTGTCATCAGTGCATCCAAAAATCCAAATTTTTTGGATATAGATCAATTTAGCAATCTTTTTTCAAATGAAGGATGAGTTGATTAGTCTATGTATGTAGACACCCTAGGCTTTTATACACATATAACAGCAAATTAGATTTTTTATTATAGGCTTTATATATACACAAGTGGCCACTTTAATATAACTTTATTAATATCATTGAAATTACTATAAATATACATATACACAAGTTGTACTTAAACTAGAATTAGTAGTAGTAATTAAATATGGGCCACATCATCTTCCTTTCCTACGCTTACGATAGCACAAATGCTTGTAGGTAACGTCATATTTTGTTCCATATTTTGTCACTTTGTCTGACCATGAAACTAGAAGCAACCCGAACAACTTTTTTTTTATAAAGCAAGTCATTATATAGTATCATCCAAATATAGAAAGGTCAGGATAAGGGGTACTACGAAGAACATGTTTTCAGCGACAAGGTCAGAAAAAGTTAAGCAAAAATGATCAAAAAATATAGCCATACAGATATTAAAAAGATACAATTCAACTGTTGTTTTAATCACATCAATGAGTTTTAACGGTTGTTGAATTATTATTATTTTTTCATGGAGTTGTCTCAAATCAAAGTCAAATAGTTTGAGCAATAAAATTGTTAACTTTTCTTGATAATAACTGTAGTAATAACTACAGTTAAAAATAAAACATAAAATAAAAATAAATACAATATGAATCACATGATTGACATTTGCTAACTTGCAGGAATTCTATCGCGAATCACTCCCCAATCCTAGCTGATTCAGCTTTTCTTTTCATATAAATAAAAGGCAAAGTGTCCATCAAAATAAATCGTAACAGTTTAAAAGCAGATGGTAGTCATAAGATTAATAAAATAAACAGTAACCCAAATTATGTTCAAGCTTGAAAGACTCTTTACCATATCCAACTTTGCAAATCAAACAACAATATAAATATACCAATTTTGATTTAGTCCTTATTAATTATTCTACATATCAATCCTTAATATACAATTAGCTAATCAAAAATTAGAACATAGGGATCAAATTTGAATTGGCAATAGAACATAGTTACATTACATAACATTGTTTATAAATTACAAGAATTAAAAGTAACTAGAAATCAGAACAGACAAAAGTGGAAAGTCCAAAATTAAGTAGTACCTTTCCAACAACAACTTATAGATGTGCTCTGCCCTAGTTGTTTTGAGCCTGGAGTTTGGCTTTCCCGTCGATTGGAGTCTTTGGAGATGGAATCGTTATCAATTGATATGGAGATGGAGTCGTCGTCGCCTCGCCTTCTTGGTGCAATCGCCAGTCGCTGTGCTACTGAGCCTCGATTGACGATGGCGATTCGTGATTTCTCCCTCTTCTGTCGATTTTTTTGGTGATGGAACAAGTTTGGAATGGACCGAAAGAAACTGATTTAGGATTTGGGGCAAGGGATAAAAGCGGGGAGGAAAATTTTGGACTAAAAGAAAAGGGGCGCCGTGAAATATTTTGATATGGCCGCTCGAAAATTTACAACGGGAAAACATTGACCATTGTATAAAGGGTGTTTATAAGGCATCTATTACAACGGGCCCAAAAGGACCGTTGTAATAGCATTCTATTACAACGGGCAAACATTGCTCATTGTATAAAGGGTGTTGTATAGGGCATCTATTACAACGGGCCTAAAAGGACCGCTGTAATAGAATGCTATTACAATGGGCAATTATGCTCGTTGTAAAAAGAACGTTGTAATAGAGTATTTTTGTTGTAGTGTATAATCCTTTCCTTTAATTGTTGTCGATACCAAAAGTATAACCCTCAATGAAAACCACACTACTTAGACTATCCTCGCTACCAACTATGGATAACAAGATTATTTTAACATCTCAGCGGGCCTCTTGAGAAATATGCTTTCCGAATTTTATGCAGCATAAGATGTATGCAGGCATGGCATATTCGAAAGTCTACCTCATGCTTGCCATTTGGAATTTCTCTCGTCAACAGCCATGTTTGAGGGAAAATGTTATACCCTTTATTTTTAAATGCGTACAAGACTAGCATTTGAAGGACTGAACTAAACAATAAGTCATTATTAGACCTGTAGCATTAATAGAACTGAACTCCAAGAAGTATGTCCACCGAGCCAAGCGCAGAAGTACCCAAATTGCTCTCCAGATTACTTTGTTAGGACTACTTCCGCTAAAGAACATTTCTACCTGTTCCCATAATCTATCCAGCCATGCTCTATTCCCATCAACAAAAATAACCCATTCACTTGATTACTCATATGTGTAGGTCAATCTGTTCTAAATATAATGTGAAAAAAGATATAAGGAGTAAAAAGACAAGTGGAGATTTTGTTTTTGTATAGGGGGAAGAAAGAAGTTTTGATTTTTATGAATAGAAAATGGAGGAATTTAAGGATCTTAAACTAAACGTGGTAATTCCTATTCGTGCATAAAATGTTTATTATTTTAGCATTCGCTTAAAAGCTAACGTGGATCATCACTTCAAGCCATTGGATATTTATTAAGATAAAAGATCACAACTATTTATACATAAGCACTACCGATTAAGAACTATATTTTGATTTTAAATCAGTCTTGAGTTATACAAACCGATTAGTGACTAGTTTTCAGTCTTTAACATTAAAAGTTAAAGACTAAAAATCTCATTATCTAACCATCTTTAGTTACAGACTGAAAAGTATCAGTACCTAATTTCCATTCTTTAAGTGGATGTTTTTTTTGTAGTGATGTACACCTGAGATACACTCATCTCACCCGAGATCTCGTCTGATATGAGATATTATATGTAGAATTCTCGAAACGAGACGTGACCGAAATCCAAAATTTAGAACCTTGAAACTAATAAGGAAGCATGTGAGATTATAGGGAATGCTTTTAAAGGAATTGACGGAGTGAAGAAAATTAGATCATAAACTATACGAGGTGAGTTTGAATCTTTATATATGAAATCATCAGAATCAGTCGACAATCATTTTTCCCAAGTTTTATCTATTGTAAATCAAATGAAAAAATATGAAGAAAAAAATGGAAGATTCTAAAGATGTTGAGAAAAATATATGATCTTCAAATACAAAATTTGATTACATAGCTGTAGCAATAGAGTAATCTAAATATCTAGGGTTCATGACTATTGATCAACTCATGGGTTCAATTCAAGCCCATAAAGAATCAGCGGAATTTTTTTTAAAGAAAAACCATTGGAGCAAGCTCTTCAAACAAAACTCACATTGGAGAAAAATAAGACATTTAAAATAGAAGAATTCAGAAGCAAAGCAGAAGAGGTTGTGGTCAAAGTAATGAAAGAAGGGACTATACATGCATTAATAAAGAGGAGAAAAGGCAAAATACATATATCGTAAGACGTCGAGGTAGAAGAGGAAACATAAAGCAAAATGAAAGACCAAGGTAAGATAAATCTCTAATAAAATATTATAACTATCATAAATTTGGGAATTTAGCTTTCGATTGTAGATCCACTTTTAGTATAGTTTAAGAGAGAACAAATTATGCTAAAGAAAATGAAAAAAAAATCTACACTACTCACTACAAGAAAACTGCGGTTTACCTATGCCGATATGGCGTAAGCGGGGCGTAGGTAAATACAACAACTACGTAGCCCCTACGCTAATTCTGCCGTGGGTAAAATCTGGGTAGGTAATAAAATACCTACGTCTTACCTACGCCGTCCGTGGAGTTGTTTCCTACGTCTTTCCTACGCCATAATTTTTCTACGTCTTTCCCACGCCATATTATTCCTACGGTTTTGTTATGACATTTTTACTTCTTTAGCTACTCGGTCTTTCCTACGTCATTCGTTTACTTACGTCTTCCCTACGCCGAGTTTTCCTACGCTTTCCCTACGCCATTCTTACACATTACGTTTCCTACGTCTTTTCTACGTCATTCATTTATCCACGGTTTACCTACGCCTGTGTTTTTAATGTTTTTCCTACGCCATGCACACGACTTTTTTCTGTATTAGTATTCGATTTACCTATGCCTTCCTTACATCTTTTCTGAAGCAATTTTGATATATTACTATTGTATTTCATTTCACCACATTAAATAGAAACTAAAATCAACTTATTTTATATATATACACATTCCAACAAAAAGATTAACATCAAACCATTCATCTTTAATTAAAAAAACAAATATCTCATTCATAGTACAAAGTCAAACAATATTAATAAAGTTCCTATATGTCAAAATAATATGATAATATGTTCATGATACATGACATCATACTACCATTAAGAAAGTTTTCAATACCCTCATCTCTCACGACGATCGTTCGGCTCTCCATCAAATCTCTGTTGAATCATCTCGGTGAGTTGTTCATACTGCATCTTCAGCATTTGAATCTCCCCTTCTTGACGCTTTACCTTTTCCTCTAGTTTGGCTCTAGTTTGCGCTTCTCCCTTATTGATGCTATAAGTGGCGTCTTTGTATTTCTGCATTTTATCAAATATTGCATTAATTTCTACATTTTAAACTAGCTAAAATAATGTTTTGTTGAAGTTTAAATACTTACTCCAGGGATATTCCCATAATATGGCCTACGATCCTTTCTTTTAGCTATAGCACCGGTAAGCATGTTGAATATTTTTTCCTCGACTTCATATGAAATTACTGTGCATTGACTTTTCAATTCTTCGATTCTAGCTTGATATTGTGCCTGTATTTGTAATTTTTCAAATAAATTTTATTAGATATATGTATAAGTCAAGATGTGGTGTAGGACAACTAAGTGCATACTTTAAATCTACATACTCCATTTTGCACGGTATCTTAGATGTCAATGATAACTTAACATGGAAATACGTCCGATTAGATAGGTAATCAAATCAATTTTGGTATATCCAGCACAAAACTAATTGACAATTTATAAATTTCACGGTTTGCAACATGCATGTATAAGATTTTTGCTCATGTATATGCTTTTTGCTCATGTATATGCTAAAGCATGATATTACCCTTCAATCTCCAATATATTGGATAGTTATAAGTCATTGATTATAGAATGATTCATCATTCAGAATTTTGGGTATAAAAACTAAAATGATAACGAACAAATAAGCAGTGTAAAAATGACACACCTGGCTTTTCTTTGTAGGAATGGTCGTGTTTCTGTTGATTAATCTAGTGAAGATGCCACCAAGGGTTTCAATACCCAGAGACAAAGGAGTGATATCCAATGTTCCATTTTGGCTTTCTCTGCTGCTTCATGGAGCCTTTGTAAAGCTAGTCTGTCTTTTGAGAGGTCAAATCCTTTGGTACGCTTGTATTCACTTGCTAAGTAATCAAGAAGGCAATTGTCAAAATCTTCTCCTCCTAGGAAAGTGTCACCGTTGGTTGCTTTGACCTAAAAAAAACAGTGCATGATATAATTCAAGAAACTTAAAATATCCTTTATCATTTCTGACGTAGCATGCACATTAAGTTAATCAACAAATAATATTTATAGGGGATCATATTACCTCTGCCAACAGTTCATCGGCACCACTCCATCACAAAATACATGCTCTTCTCATTCAGCCATCCTTCTTTCATTGCCTAAACGTCCACACTATAACAATTCACCGCACTCACCATCTCCGCCTCTCCTCCACTACCATCCTACATCTTGCCAACCAACCATATCACCAGTGCTCTGCATCCCTCTACCATATACGACATCCCCTACATCATCTCCTGCAGTCATGGCAATTAAACTTCAACTTTGCTTCTGTTTCATCTTCCTACAACATTCAAACTACCACCATCATCTTAGCATGACTTCACTTCCATACAAACTCAACAAACTCCACTTCCATACAACTATCATCCTCCACTATTACTCCCCATCATCCTCTTCAAACTGCAGAAACAATCCTCCATCCACAATACAATCATAGCCTGCAGATTAACCATCACAATCTCCTACACACTAACTTGCATCACTTCAACCACACCCAGTAACAAATCACTTCCATCAACATCACTATCCTACAGTGCAAATCTCCATAGCAACAACAACACTGCCTTCTTCATATAACAACACCACCCTCCTCTACAACATCTTCTAGCCTCCAACCCTGTCCAATACCATTCTCCATTCCAAAACAACCTCCTACAACTTTCCATGTCAATACAACCAGAAACAATCAATGTCGCCACCAACTTCCACTACCATTTACCATCACAACACATTCCATTACAACTCTGAAACCACCCCTCAAAACTGCTCCACCACCTTCCCATAACAAACAGCACTTCATTACATCCCACTGCCTCTACAATCTGCTAAACCATCAAACTTCAAAACTGCTCTCAAACTGCTACCCAAGCCACATCTTCTGCCCGACCTCACTGCAGCAGTCAACTTCCATTCTCCAACCCTTCAACTCCATACTTCACCACTTCCCTGAATCAAAACAACAACTTTTCCACTCATCCACATTCGAATAACCATTTGTAACCACATTGCAACCTAAACCTCACTTCCTCACCTTGCATTGGCTTACTTCCCTGCCACAATTCCAACTCCATTTGCATAACTTCAACCTTTATCCACCACCATCATTTGCTGATCACACTCATCATTTACTTGCCTGCAACTATCAACTCCATCCAGCTGCAACCAGAAACCATCATCACAAAACCCAAATGCTTCCATCTTTCTCTAATAAACTCTAGCAAAAACAACGCCAACAAACGCTACTATAATTTGTGACCACTCCAACATCAGCAATTGCTATCTCTAATTTCTATTATGTTGGTTTTCTCACATTATTTGCATTATTGTTTGAACTATCAACACACACATGCTTAATGTCATGTTTCCGTTTTCTCACATTTTCTTGGTCACTAATTTCGATTATGTTGGTTCTTGGCTTCATTCTTCTATATTCACATTTGGGTCACAAATTTATAAATCTGCAAAATTCTTAACTTCTATTTTTTGTTAGGTATCTTGGGGTTTATACTTGATTAGTGATTACCAAGTCAAGTATTATGGTAAAAAATGGAGAATACAGAAACATTTTTGATTTAAAGTAAAATATTAACCAAAGATTCTAAATCAAAGTAATACAAGAACTATAGTTGTTGAGACAGTCAATCTTTTTTACAAGCCAGTTGATATAACTGAACCTGTGATGGTTCCTAATACTTGCTCTATATTTTATTTCATACATTTGAAATTATGTAGCAGGTTAGCAAAGACAAATTTAAGAGTATGGAGCATAGAGTCATGGCAAGCAGTGATGGCCCAAGACTATCAGTTGCTACATTTTACAGTCCAAGATTAGATGAAAAAACATGTTATGGACTGATAAAAGAAGCATTAACAGAAGAAAATCAACCAATTTACAAAGTGCTATAGATTATGGAGTATCTGAAACATTATGCAACAAAGAGAAGGATAGGAACTAGAGAACCTACACTTGACCATTTTAAGATTTCACTTGATTCATGAAACACCGACTAATCTGGCGTTTACAAATTGAGATATATATCCAAAAATATGCTTGCATTTTGCTATGTTTGAGCGATCATTAAAGTCCCAATGTAACCTATGTTTTAAATTGTAAACTTCAGAATTTTAGTGGTAGAAAAGTTATCACTTTAGAATATGCATGTATTAGGCGATTACGAAGAAATTTCTGGTTCACAGCTCCTTTTGAAGTTTGTCCTGATGTTCCTTATACATTTGGCCTTACGGGTAATCTACTGTCTATACATTCAACTTAATATATCATACAAGCTTAATTTCTATGCATTGCAAAAATTAGTATATTACCAGATTCAATATGGAGATAGTAAACACCGGACCTGAACCCAATAAGATATTATACATCAACTGTAGAGATGTTTCTTGCGGTCATTTTGTACTATGTCATTTAGAATTGCATTTGTAAAAACTATTTGTAATAAAACAAATATACTTTATTCAAAAGGTTAAATTTTGACAATAATAAAACAAGTACAACATGATTATGTAAAACCGCAAGTTTATAATGTGTTCAGCATCTTGCATGATTGGCATTGAGCTGAACATTCTTAATTTATGTCTTTTGACTTCGTTAGAAACCAAATTTGATAACAAAAATTAGCATTAATTCCAAAATTATATCCATAGATATAATTAGCATTAATTTATGCACTACACTGAAGACAAATATAAAAGGAGAATCGGAGACTAAAACAAAATTTTGATAAACCTTACCAAAATTCACAAGAGAATTTGATGCTCCAAACATGTCTTTCATGATCTGTTGGACTTGCTCGGAGATTTTATTAAAGATCGGAGCATTGATTTTTATTCGGAGGTGAGGAGGTCGGGTCAATGGTGGCAACTGGTAAGCAGGAAATCGACGGGACGGGGAAAGATAGGGTCAGTTGCATGCGATGGCTAGAAGGAGGCATAGGCGAAGGCGGCGAGGAGGAGGCCTAGGCGGCGAGGAGGAGAACTAAATCTTCGATCTTGGAGTTCAAACCTTCAATTGGAGATTGGATTTGTAAATTCGCATCGATCATCGTCCTTAGCTCTGAAACTAATAGACGATGAAATAGGAAGATTAGGGCTTTGAAAGAGAGGGTTTTACGAGTTACGGAGAGGGAGCTGACAATGAAACAAGCAGAGTAGAGGTGCGAACCAAGATGAAAATACCTAAAATTTCAGTGTGCAAAATGATCGACCACCGTAGAATTAGGTTATTTTTGGTTCTTGAATGGATGGAAAACTGAGGTTAGGAGAATGAAAGTATACGGTGATTAATGTAAAAATAAAAAAATTATTTTTGTTGTAGTGCATGTGTAGGGACGGCGTGGGAAATTTTCCACGCCTTCCTTACGCTAGTTTGGAATCGTAGAAAATTAACAAAGACGTAGAAATGACGTAGGAGATTATTTACATTTTTTCTACGGCAAAATTTTAGCGTAAGAAATTTCCTACGTTCCTACGTCAATGTGGAATTGTATAAAATAAAAGAGGCGTGGAAATGGCGTAGGAGATTATCTACGCCTTTTCTACAGTATCATTTTAGTGTAGGCGATTTCTTACACCTTTCCTACGCCTCGATTTTTTTCTACGTATTGAAGTTGATGTAGGAGAGGCATGGGAAATTTCCTTACGTCTTCCCTACGCCTTTATCTCTTTCTACCAATTTCCTACGCCTACCCTACGCCCCGCCTTTTGGCGTAGGAAAGACGTCGGAAACTTTATATAGGAAACTGCAGTATTTTCTAGTAGTGACTGTTGACACATAAAGGTGATAAAATTAGCGATAACAATACATGGTATTTGAACACGGGGGCAAGAAATCACAGAGCATGATGAATCGGCAAGTGAAAACATTTATTTTGAAGATGAATCTAAAATTCTAGTTAAAGGAAAGCGAAATATATAGATTAATTAAAAGAATGGAAAGAATGACTTTATTTTTAATGTTTATTATGTGTCTAAAATGAAAAAAAAATATTAAATTTGGGCCAACTTTTAGAAATGATATGATATGTATATGAAAAATATAAGTCTGAGAGATTGTAAAAGAAATTTAACTGCAAAAGTGTAGATGTCAAAAAATAGAATGTTTTTATTAATATTTCAAATAGTACCGCTAAATGTCAAAAATTGTGTTATAAAGATTCGTCATGGTTTTGGCATTTAACGGTGGGACATTTTAATTTTGAGGGTTTAAAATCATTAAAAAATAAAACATGATGATAGGCTTATCATCAATAAATCATGAGAACTAATTATGTAAATGATGCTTGTTCGGAAAACAACCAAAAAAATGTTTTCTAGAACAATCAATTATAAGAGCCAAAGAACAATTAGAATGAATTCATATAGATATTTACAGCCCTATAAAACAATTCTCACTTGGAAAAGGTAATTATTTTGCACTTTTTAATGACATTTTAGCAGAAAAACATGGGTCTATAATCTTAAACAAAATCAGATGTATTTGATGCTTTTAAGAATTTAAAGTCTTTGTAGAAAAGAAAAGTGGTTATGCCATAACAAAATATGGTCGTAGAAAGAAAAATTAGATCTCTTCTTAACATGGCACGGAGCATGTTAAAAAGTAAAATTGTTCCAAAAGAATTTTGAGCTGAAGCCGTCGAATGTGCGGTAGGTTTATTTAATCGCTCTTCAACTCGAACTGTGTGAAGAAAAACCTCCGACAAAGTATGATGTGGTAGAAAGCCATGTATATCTCACTTGAAAGTATTTGAAAGCATCGCATGCGCATATATCCATATGCTAAATCAAAGGTGCTCCAAATTAGATGAAAAAAGTGAAAATTATATTATTTTTTTGGTATGACTCAAGGCTAAAAGTATGTAAGTTATATAATCTTATGACTGGAGAAATTGTTAATCGAGACATGGAGCTTAATGAAGAAAATGCTTGGAATTGGAACAAAGAAGAAGATGATAATAATTTCTTTTCACTTTATGAAGAAAAATGAAATGATGGCGTGGAAGAAGAACTCATTAGTCCAACACTGTAATCTCCTTCAACCATCCACTAAAAATAACCATTTGAAGAAAGCTCAAGTGAAAGACCACCATGCATGAGATCTTTACAATAATTATATGAGGTACTTCCAATTTTTGATGATATTACCTTATTTTGTGTTTTTGCCAGTTGTGAACCAATATGTTTTAAAGAAGCAAAATAAAACAAAAGATAAAGGGAAACTATGGATGAAGAAATCAAAGCAATCATACAGAACAATAAAACCTAATCTTCGTCACTCCACAACCTCGTCTCGTATTCTCATTATAAAAAAACCATCTTAGAAGACATTCCCAATTGGAATGAATGTATTATGAGTCACTAATGTTAAACCCTAAATTTCACATTGACTTACTTTCCGATGAAGTGATGTAAATAATGGATGCTAGAAAGATTCAAGGGCATAGCATGAACATGAAAACCTCTTTGCCTTAGTAATGAGGGCGTAGGCAAAGCTACTTCATCAGGCTACATTGTAAATACATTGACTGGTCGTAAGTTAGGCAATCTCATCCCCGGCAAACAACCTATAATGCAAGAGGAACTTGGAATAAAAGGAATAATAAGCTATTGATAATATTTTTGGAACGGATTGGTTATTAATATGACAGGGGCTGATGGAACGTTCAATTCACCCCTTCTTCTTTGTCAGATCTAATATGGGATCCTTCAAGAATTTTTGACAAATATTGTACCCGAATAATAATCCATCTCTTGACCGTTGGACTTGTGGATTCCCTCATTTTCCATTCTCTGTGTACATTAAGGTGGATACAATTTAACACATGCCCAATCTTGATTTGGTATCTAGCCATTAATGCCGATAGCTCTCATTCACTATTGGTTACAACTATTCTCTTTATGAACGAGGTGCCTAAGCATTCATTAGTTCTCTTGCATCTACAACTTTTCTTGCATCAGGTTGCCAGTGATCAAGTTGATTCCATTCGGGTTCCGCCCTCGAAGATGCCACATTAAAGAAGCAATGTTATGCCTCCTGAAAGCAAGTCTCCATAGCCAACCCCATGAAGCAAAGGATGAGTCCTGCCTACTAGGAGAAGAGAAAATAAGAAGTGAGAACTGAAATACCTTCCTTGCTATGGGCCTAGGGCTCGACTCCCAACGTCACTTTAGGGACTTTGGCTCGATTCCATGAAGCTAGATGCCTCACTTACTTAAGAGCAAGCCTAGAAGCGAGGAATAAAAATAGAAGCTCTCTTTGCTGAGAAATAAGAATCGAGAGACTCGCTCAATTCACTATGGTTCTTAAGGGGCTAACTGTCTAGGTAACCGAGGTACTCTCTCAGCTTTGATGGCCCTGGATTTTAATGCCAACCCAATGGGGGAAGCTATTGGTAAGTGAAGAAGAATACATGAAAGTTGGTTGCTTTAACTAAAGACACAAAGCTATTGGTGCAAAGTGCATATACAAAGTAAAGAAGAATGCTAAAGGAGAAGTTGAAAGATATGAAGCAAGATTGGTAGATAAAGAATACAAACAAAGAGCAAGTATAACCTATGATGAAGTATTTGCTCCTGTCGGTAGCTTAGAAACTTCAACATTATTAATTTCTTTAACAGCTCAAAACAAATGGAAAATACATCAAATGGACGTAAAATCGACTTTTTTAAATGGTAAATTAGAAGAGAAAGTTCATTTGGAGTAACCATCAAGTTATAAAGTTAAAGGATACGAAGGCAAAGTTTTAAAATTGAAACAAGTTCTTTATGATTTAAAGCAATTCCCAAGAGTATGGATTATAAGAATTGATAAGTATTTTTTTTAGAAAATAATTTTTTAAAATGCCCATGTTATCATCAATCTTCACTTCAACTTTATCGAAATCATGAAGAATATAAAAGAGGGATTCAAAAGGAATGATAGCATTAACAAAAATTTCGAAAGAGTCGAAAGTATGCTTCTGCAATAGTTGGATGTGTTATGAGCCATCAAAGGGGTCGAAAGGGGACAAGTTCACCCTTTCGCTTCAATTGTTTCCTTCCAAAAAGGTTGCTTCCGCATGCAAGAAGACGTTTCGAATGAGTCAAGAAGCACCTTTCTAAGATAATAAGTTACAAGCTTTCACATGCATGCCAAACATTTTGTAACAGTGGGTTTCGCCTTCATTCACATTCCAAAGAAGAACATTTGACCAAAGCTATCCATTCGAAAGCATAAATTAGCCTTTTGAATTGGTTGAGACCATTCACAATTATAAAAGAAAGCTTACAAGTTCAATATGGAATTCACATACACTAGAGGATGGGGTTCTGAATCAATCAACAAATATGCAATCTACAGCTACCTTCTGCATTTAAACCTTCTATTACGCCTTACTCCTTTGAAGCCCCAAAGATTCACCTATGAAAGAATTGAAACCCCATATCCTTTCCTACTTGAAACAGCACATCAACAACAAATAGGAGAGCACATCTACACCTTTCAACCAGCTCGAAAGCACTCAAGTTCTATTTGAAAGCAAAGTAGAGCCCTTGATGTTAACAACAACAAAAGGTCTTCAAGGCACCCTTTCGATTAAGACAAGAGGACCGATTTGAAAGGGGGCAAACCCACACCTATAAATAAGACCCTAGGGTTATGATTTAGGGAATCTGATCTCATCTACTCAACATTTGTTCTTCCTTGAATCTGTAACCCTAATTCTATAATTAGATTTGGGACCCGACTTCTTTGTATTACTTAAGCTTCTAGTAATAAAGGAAAATATTATCAAAGCAAGTATGTTGCATCTATGGATATATTAGATGATCTAATGCTTTTGGTATGATTTTGATTATGGCTTGTTTTTACCAGTGTAGATCGAAAGGCTACCTTTTGAAGGAATCAAAATCCATTAATTTAATTGCAACTCTTAGAACATCAAGTCCTAAATTCAAATCACCTTGACTACTTCGAAAGGAGGTTTCGATAGGATTCTAATTCTATTCAACTAGATGGAAAGCAATTTTTAAAGGGAATATACACGTCTAGACCATGTCGAAAGGTTGTTTAAAAGGGGTTCCAATTGCCATAATCTTTTCGAAAAGTGGATTTAAGGGAAATCTAAATCACCTAGGTTGTTGGATAAAGGGATTCAAAACTTTTAGACTATCTTTATCTGTCTGAAATGAGGTTTCGAAGGATTTACTTATACTTTAAATTCTACTTTGGGGTTTTGACAAGTTTTGTTGTTAACAATTTTGGCACTAAAAGGAAGCTTGAACCTCCGATCTTGTTGAACACCCAACTTTATTTTCCTCTAAACCCGTTCTATTCCAAGCTTACATATTTAGACTTTACACTATCATGCTTAGTAAAATTGGAAAGTTTGAGCAAGGATCCTCGAAGCCATACTCAATTCGATTTTCACATAGAATTATTGAGGATTCTAAACTATATGAAGAGCAAATGTTGAGGTTGGAAGTTTTAAGGATCATAAAGAGAAAGAGAGCTGAATCTTATGATCTAAACAAGTGGAGTTTAAACCCCTTTCACATTGACCCATATCTATCTTCGCATTAGAGGGAACAAAAGATAAGAATGATAACTTTTTTGACCAAATGAAGAAGACATCCAATACCAAAGACACTATCTTTAAAGAAAGGATTGTTAACCCGCCTTTAGGCAAGGCAACATACATGCGGATTTAACCCAATCGACTGCACAATGATCAATGCTGGATTTTCACAGAAAATAAACATGATCATGAAGCCAAAAATATAGCATAGTCGATAAAGCAGCAAAAGATGTTTAAAATATGGTTTCGACAAAGATCGAGTCATTTTAGGTTGCTTGGAATCTTCTTTGAGTCACTTTCCTATTTACTTTGAGTTTTCAGGCAGTTCGCTTCGAGTCAGGGAAGGGTCTGCTTAGAGTCATAGCCATGAAATGATCAGCAACCTAGGTCCTCACCAATTTCTATCCATCAAGTTTGCACTCGCTCATTTCGTATCCATCATACGCATGCATCTCTCAAATCGACCAAGGTTATTCACTTCGTATCGATATACATTTCGTATCGATCCATGTTAATATATGTTTCTTATCGATCACCCAGATGATCGATATGAAACCCATCCCTTCCTATCGATGCGAAGTAGCCCATAGTTATTTGCTTCGTATCGACCACGAAGATATATATTTTGTATCGGTCAACCAAATGGTCGATATGAAACTGTCACTTTCCATCGATATAATACTGTCACTTTCCATCGATACGAAGCCAACACCAGGCGATCGATACGAAATGCATACGCCAGCATCGATGCAAAATAAATGGAACGGGACGGTAACGAAAGCATGGTCGGACTAAAGAAGCAGTCAACGAGCATAAAAAGTGGATATCCATTGGATTCTCGAGCAACTCATCGATGCGAATTTCATGGAAACGAAGAATGATGGATATAGAGCCTAGGATCGATACGATCGTAACATCCAACTAGCAAACCCAAATATGCATCAATCGTATCCTACAATCTACAAGTCTAAATGCCACCAAATTTTCATAGAAGCTTGCGTTCAACCTCAAGAATGTCCATAATCGATCCCAACCAAAAGGAGCAGTTTTGGATCGATACGAATTTGATTTATATTGATCATGGATCGAGATAAAATGTCAGGGGATCAATCACGTGGGCCCACCCACATGAGAGAAGGAGTCTTTCGAGATCTGGATGAGATATTTGCAGTCTACACCTATAAATAGTGACCCTAGACCTATAGAAAAGGGATTAATTTAGTTCTTCTATGTCGTTACTCTGCAGAACTCCATTGTAAGTCGATTATTATCACATATACTCTTGTAACCGGTGAGTGATAATCAATAAAACACAACTCTTCAAAGTGGACATAGGCTACAATGCCGAACCACTATAAATCGTGCGTTTCTACTGCTTTCCTTTTTTATTTTGAGCATTCTTCACATTTATATTCTCTACATACTTGATATCTGTGATCTGCGATAGTAAACGGGTGCTTTCATCGACAATTGGGTGTTTATGTCCAATTTTGGCGCAAACAAGGATGATAGCCGGTTACAACACTTTTGCACAAAAATGGCATCAAGCAACAACTGGAACATTGCCTACATGTGAGCTTCAAAAGGTTTTGAAAAGGAAATTGGCAGGTGAGGGTGAAACTTTGGAATTAAGCAATAGAAAATCTAGAAATCATCCTCAAAAGACAAGTTTCAAGTCAAGACTCCCTAAGAAATGCAATCTGACTACATCAATTGAGAATGTTTATTTGCTAACTCTACTATTGGCCATCCAAAAGAAAGACCTAAATACAAAAGGAATCAAGGGGGATCCTATTGCCACTATCATATGATGAATGGACATGAAAACAAATAAATGTAGAGCACTTGAAGGAATGGTGATCAACTTTTTCAAACAAAGGCAAAATCAATATATTTGTATAGAGACCCTAGTCGAATTCAATAAAGCGCTACTTTTCCAAGAAAAATCTGCATGGTTGGGAGTTGAATTCTCCATAAAAATCTAGAAATTATCTTAAATGGTCAAAGCCTTTGTCGGTGCCGAGTTGGCCAGTTCAAAGCGTCTCTTGGAAGAAGGTTAGAGTAAGCCTTTATCTGCGCCACGTTACGGCCGGGTTAAAGCATCAACAAGCCCTTGATCACGCCATGCTATAACTAGATCAAGGCACCCTTTAGAGGGGGGACGGAGTAAGCCCTTGGTCTTGCTATGCTATGGTCTGGTCAAGGCACAGAATAAGCTTTCGATCCCGCCATGCTATGGCTTGGCTGAAGCACCTCATGGGGGAAGGACGGAGTAAGCCCTTTGTCCCGCCATGCTATGGCCTGGTCAAGCCACCGAACAAGCCTTCAGTCCCCCTTTAAGACCTAGCGCCTCCTGGAGGGAGGTTAGATAAGTCCTTGGGTGCTGTTTGTGGATAAGCTAACCAAGTGTACTAGACAACAACGGATTAAGACGTCTGAGCCCGAGCAGCTGCACATCAAACAATGACAACAAATGAGGCCTAAAGGGTGGGACATATCAAAAGAATCAAAACCCAAAGAGTGGTGCAGAACAGAAGGCTCAAATAAGAATCTATAGGCTCCCATTGTTTCCAAAAAAGGATTTTTGGATTACACTTATTAATACTTGAATCTGGGTTTCGGGTCAATTACCATTAATTTCTGGACTACATTTATTAATATCCGAATCTGCGTTTTGGGACTTTTACTATTGACCTCTGACTCTTCATTATACCTGAATCTGGGTTTCGAAACTCTTACTATTGATTTCTAGACTTCTATCATTAATGCCTGAATTTAGGCTTCAGACTTCTAATACTGAGACTTTTGTTATGGACTTCTGGTCTTCTACTAGTTTCTGGATCTATCTTACCAATTCCCGAATATGAGTATTCTATTGTTTCCAGATAAGGGTTTCTGGACTCATATTACTTGTTTCTAAAAACGGATTCATAAACTTCCATGATTAATTCCAAATGATGATCTCTACTAGAGTTTTATTATTAAACGACTATTCTTGGCTGTCTACTAGTTATTTCCAAAAGAGGAATTTTTATAATTCTATAATTAATACCAGAGTTGGATTTCTGGTTCTCTATTATTTCTATAACTAGAGTTAGATTCCTGATCCTTTATCATCGTTACCAAAGTTGGAACTCAAGACATAAAGCCATATCCAATTATGAAATTTCTTCTCACTTACTATCACTATTTTCACATGACGATCCGTTCACCTTCATTACTTAAAATTTTGAATTCTTAATGTTATCACTAATAATCTGAACAAAGCGCTGAAAATATTCTTGCATAGGTGGCAAATTAACGATTGGAAATGTCATCTACTTTGTACCTTTTAGGGAAACAAGATCGGTAATGAAGACCGAATGGACCAGCAGATACAAAAACCATAGTCCAAGTTATCAGAAAGCAGATTTAGAAACAACATTGTAAGGAAAAGCTACAGATCATGTGATATTTACATAAACTACATAATTTATAAAATTACTTACAAGTTTACAACATAAGTGTATGTTTCAAAAATCCTAAATAACCTTATCTAGATTTTCAACAACTAAAGGATCAACGACATGGCGAATTCCTACACAAATAATTTCTTTAAATTTCTTTTCCTTTCTCCTTATTTCATCGACACCATCATTGGATTCAATATGATTCTTTAAGGCATGATTAAAAGCTTGTTGGCACCTCCAAGGGCTTTGTTTTATCTCTCTAAATCAACAATGCGCTTTTGAAGAAGATACTTTTCATGTTTAAGTTTTTGAATCTTAGCTGCGTATTCATTTATGCACTTTGAATATCTTACCCTCCGTTGATGATCAAAATATCTCGTCATTTCAAATTTGACCTTCCTACACCATTCACCCACTGCTTTCTCGTTTAAACATGGGAAAGGGTTTGTCATAGTAGGGAATTTTTGAATTATCAAAGATGAAGACTTTGTCAATTTAACGACAGATGAGGTGATTGGAGAAGTCGGTAAATTGATGTTTGCAATGTTGTCCCCCATGATAAATTACAATGATTTGCATTGAGCTTGATTATCTTTTAGTTTTATCTCTAAATAACTTACCTGCTGAAAGAGTTTAGTCATCTCGTGGTCAAAATCGATTGAAGGGTTTGATTTGACTTGTCGCCTTAATTGGGAAATTGTTTCATTCTTATTCTTAATATCTTCTTCAAGCTTAATGATTTGATCGCTAAGATCTCTAATGTTTGCCTTTTGAAGCAGAAAGTTCCTTCTCCATTCCAGCGCTTCAGTGTTACCTTAAAGATGTGCAAATAAAGGATATTTGAGAAAGCTCCTCTTTTCAATATCCGCTACCAACCTATCTCTGATGTTGGTAAAGCGAGATAATGAATGTAATGGGAGCGATGTAATAGATTATAGTAACACCTATTTAAATAACAAAAACGAAATTAATGCTCAAATCACTAGTTTATTTTATATTATAATAATGGAACTTACACCTCAAGGGAAGTAAAAAAAAGAACGCTCTCATTGTTATAATCAAATAATCATTTTACTATATTTAAAGTTGGGAAACAGCATTTTTGACTTTGTTCAAAGAATTAGCCGAAAAGGTAACTGTCAAATTGAATGGGGTATTAATCCCTTGTGTGGTAATAACTGGAGGATATTTGTTATAGTCGCATTCCCCGAAAGGAGGACTATCACGACCGCTTATTAATTTGGTATGATATGTTCGAATTTCCTTAAAAAGTTGTCCCTTTTCCTTGCCAAGATAATCGAAACGAAGTTGGGGATGTTGCATATAAAGCTTCTGAAGATCTCTAAGAAAGCAATACCAAGCCAAATTTGAGGATTTCAAGAGCAAGGCCTTTTCTAAACAGTCTCTTCTTAATTTGACATATTTACTTAAATAATCTCTAGTGATAGGACTGCTTGAAAAACATATACTCTGTAATAACGTAACAAAATGCAACTAAGTTCAGAAGGAAACTAATATAGAAAATTTACATTACATAATTACAAATGTTCATCTGGTTCGTGCAAAATTGCATTTTTGAATAACTCGAAAATAAATTTATCCTTATAATAATTGATTTTTTCCGTAGGCAATTCACAGAGGATTGATTTGACTCATGGTAAATTCCAACGAGCCCCGAATGTAAGTCATATCTAAATTCATCCAAATATCTCCTATGTAAACGTCTAAGTAGATCTCTACTAAAATCACCGAAGTATGAAAAATCTACGTTTGGGTGCCTGCAATAAGATTTGTATAAGAAGTCCACTAGAATATCTCTGCCTTCAATCAACATCCAAAAGAATGTTATTAATTCTTGATTTTCTTCCAAAAGCTTGTCATATCAAAGGCGCGCCCTTTTCAATCGGGGTGGCTTCTTGATCTTTAAAGGATGCTAATACTGCGACACTCTTATTAAGCATATAATACTTTTCAAAGAGTGCGCTATGTTCTTTTAGTTGTTTATCTAACTCTATATACAAGCTATTTATTTCTGCTTGTTTTCTTTCAAGCTTGGTTTTGTAAAGTTGAATGGATTCCTTCTTTATCTAAAATAAAAGCGTATCAACTATTGTTACCTTGGAAGTGAAAGCCATTTGGACAAAAAATCTCATATCTAAGAAAAAGGAATTGAAGTTTGCAGGGCCTACTTTTTCTCTTCATGTTCTCCACCATCAATATTGGTGGCTTCTTCGTGGAGATCAGAAAGCTCAGGTAGCTCAATTCGGCTTGTTGTACGACCACTAAGATCGGGGTTAACTTTTGCTGAAGCCCCGGGATATCATTGCCACCCTCTCCATGAGCATCGGCATGACCTCTTCTGTTTTCGCCTAAACACTGACCTCTATCTTTGTTGTCAGGGATAACAATCATTATTATCATCAACATTGTTGCCTTCCTTTACGATGATTTCATCATCCTCATCACCTTCTTCCTCATCAAAGTCAAAATCATCTTCTATAAGAGGAGCATCAAAAGATAAGAATTTAGCGGTGTCAATTTCCTCTCTATGAAACCTCGTTCCTTTGCTCCATCTCTTAGATTTTATCCATAAATCTTTTGACTAGAGCAGGATCTAGTGAGGAGAATTTTAAGTCAGGACACTTTTCGATGTTATTGGAATAAACAGGTATAAGAATGTCCTCATACGAATTCACAATGATGTCACCGAGGGAAGTACTCAAAGATTTCAACACCTTTTGCTTGGCTTCGGAAATGATATTAATGGACATTATTAAAGAATTTTTCTTCTTTCCTAGCTTCTTCTTGAGAGAAGATTGTTTAGTAACCATTCGAGCCTTCTCTTCCTCGGATTCTTTTAAAGTCATTGTTAGTACCAAATTCTCATCAGCTAGTACTTGTTTTGCTTTCCACTCTTCGAAGATGATAGATTTGCTTGAGAAAGTGAGATGCCTAACCTTTCTTGTTCCTTCACTGCATTCTCTTTAGCAGTAGAAAGAGAAGCAATTTGGCTATTCAAAGTTGATATTTCTTCTTAAAGTTCAGACACCTCAGCGGAAGACTTTGAAGCGCTTTCTGAAGAGAGTAACGGCTTTTAGAAATCTAAAAAGAAAGGTTCAACATGAATTAGAATTCACTAAGAAGTAAGTAATAAGATGGGCTAGTAATATGAAACGTACCAGAATTTTTTGCTCAATTAGAGAGCGATAATATCCTATCGAGTCAGGAGCAAAAGAAGGCGGATGAATGGAAGTAAATGAGGGAGAATTAAAAATTGATTGTACCATCATCTCAAAATCATTTAGAGAAACCGGTGATAGGTCCAGAGGGGTTCAACTCCAAAGGAGTTGAAGTGCCTAAATCCTTTTGCATCTGTCGGATACAACAATGCGGGATATGAGATCGTCCTTTCAAAGAATTGTTTTAGATAGGTTAATAGAAGCTTCAAGAGTAGGACCCTCTGGAGTTTTGCTCACATCAAAAGTTTCACCCTCTTTTAGAGGATGAGATGATTTGATATCAACTGTTTTAGTCTTCATAAGAGAAGGACATGCCGTAATCATTCCACTCAGTTTCCTTTTACTGATCATCCTTGACTTTGAAATGGCTTGGGTTAAAGCCAAAGCACTAGATTCAGAAGTTGGAGTGAGTGTATCTTTTGTGGTTAATTCAGTTGGGGGAGCAACTGCTAGATTCCAAGAAGCATAACTTAATAAAACAATCTGAAGAGTAATACGATGGTAAATTACAAATGCTACATTCAAAGCTTACCAGGTTGATCCAGACAAATTTGAGACATAGGAGAAAAAAAATTTAGGATCACCCAAAGACAGAAAATGCTTGCTCTTGGAAGTGTGTTGGATAAGAGGAGGTTGTCCAAAAATTCTTTTACCAACGGGAAGGGGGGAATATTTTTAGAGATTGTTTTACTTAATAGTGTAAGTCTATTCCCAATACTACTTGAAGCAGCGGTTAACAACTTCACGATTCTCTTCCCTTCACTGTTGAGATCTTTAGGAGTAGGACCTAATAAGGAAATGTAATTTAGAAAAAGTGAGTAATTTATAAAGATGAAAATTATGATCAACTTACGAGAAGAAGAGAAAACTCCACTAATACTTGGGAAACATCTAACGTGAAATAACTACGTCTCTCAATCTCTAAACTTATTTACTCCCTCTAAAATTAGTTTCTTATAAGGGTTAGCCCTAAAAATTTGGCTATTAAGATTATTGAGCATTATGACTAGGAGCACTAAGTAATTGAGAACTTTAGAACTTAAAGAAGGAACGCCTGATTCCAAGGCCATGAGCTCTAGTGAGATAAGCATATACATTTGGTGATAGTTGAGTAGGTGTTATGCCGAGGTGATTCAGGAATCTAGATAAGAAATCTGGGAATGGAATAAAGCCACCATGCCAGATGTGGATGGCAGTACAAGCAAAATATCCTTCGGTGGGATTTTGGATAGTACCAGTATCACCAGGAGGAATAGCTTACACTCCTGTGATTTTAAAGTCATTAAAAATGGCATCAACTTCGTCTTGAGAAGATATCAGAGAATGTCTTGAGATGGTTTCAACCTTTTTTGGTGAAGATTCTACTTCTGAAGCTATATCCTTTTCCCGTTTCTTGGAAGCCTTTTTCAAACCCATGATCCTATTAGGTGAAACCATTTTATTAAAAGTTATAATTTATTTCATTATAACACCTTTCAATCTTTCAAAGATGTCGAAAACCTATTGCAATAATTCAAATAACCACAAAGTTATATAATTCCATATCTTAAAAAGAGTGTTAAAGTAAATTTGGATCATGAAAGTCATACAACTTTCAACGATATCGAAGGGGTGGATAGAGTAGAAACATCTAAACACACCCTTCAATAATGTTGGAAGCTCAGAATTTTTTTATTATTAATAAGTACAACTAACCCTACAATACTAATTTGAATATATGTATATATATTGTGAAAACTATTAACAACATTCCACAACCAAATCAAATAAACTTTCAGCAACGTCAACACCCACACAGTTTACTTAACTCGGAGAATATGAATATTGCTGAAACACTACACACTCATTAGGTCAAAAAAATTGGATCCAAGTGATTTTAATAACAAATGAAAAGGCCTTGGAACATTTTGATAGTGTTTGTATTAAGAAAATTATAGATATATTCCTGTTAACTTTGATGGGTTTCGAGTAAGCGAAAAATGGGAGGTAGAGTTTCGAAAGCATACAAAAAACTAGGATTGTCACAATTTGGGGGTTTCGATCTAGTCGAAAGGCTTGATAAGATTTTCAACTTTAACAAAATGTTCTATTTTCAATCCACTTGATGATAGGAAGTAAATTTATAACTATTAACAACTTCTAGAGTAGATCAAAATTAAGCATTATTTATACGAAACAAAATGATAAATTAAATTCACTTTTATATACATTAAGTTTTGAATCTTTAAAAAAAGTTTGGCTTTCGAAAATATATGTTGTGTGGCCATTAAATTGAACCCTTTTAGATGACTTCATCAAAAAGGGTTGGAATATGTCGAAACATATTTTTTCTTTTGAAGAAGTCCTTCTCTTGCCAACCACATCAACCCCTTCAAAAGGGTTCATTTAAAGGTAGATGCTTGACTTCCTTTCGACCCCTTCGAAAGAGGTTGAAAAGGTAGAGAAGAGTTAACCGCCTCAACCCCTTCAAAAAGGTTTAAAAGTAAAATTACAATATTGAATTTTGATTTGTACGACTTAACCTTCCCTTTGAAGCCACTAGAAAAAGTTTTCTCCCTAATTCAATATTTGACCCAATGCTTCTAGAGGTTAACAATTAAATTGATTTGAGCATGAATTTACATTCGACAATAACAAAAAACCCAAATCCAAGCTCGAAGCATGATTGAGTAAAAAAAACGAGTTAGAATTGAGTTCAATAGAGTTCAAGGTTGGGTTCGTACACAACAATGGCAGATAGCCCCAAATCTAATAAATTCAAATCCAAACCCAAAATCGATGCCATAGATTGAGCTTAAACAACATAAAAAGTGAATTTATAGATATTTGTATACGAATGAAAAACTTGAAGAATTCTCAAAAAAATAAAGCAGTAATACAAACACAAACCCTAAATTGAAAGTTAAACATGAATAGTAGATGTATACCTCGAATTAGAATTCGCGACTACTGAGATTAGAAATTTAATAAGAAATTGAAAATTTTGATTCTTGCTTTGAGTTTCTTAATTGCAGGTACATGGAAAAGAGGAGAAGGAAGCATGATTTATAAAGGAAGCGGATGTAGGGAAAGGCATCCGATCAAATTTTAATAAAAGGTCAAGATCCATTCAGGAATATCAAAAGCAGGAAATTTTACGCTAAATTGAAGATGGGTTTCGAAACAATTGACTCGGAAAGTGAAGAGCATCCCTTCGCTAGGGGAGCAAGTGCTATCATTAGTATTCACTTCAACCTTGTCGAAACCATAAAGAATACAAAAGAGGGATTCACAAGGGATGATAGCATTAACAAAACCTTTCGAAATAGTCGAAGGGATATTTCTACAAACGTTGATTGTGCTATGAGCTATCGAAGAGGTCGAAAAGGGACAAGATCACCCTTTTGTTTCAATTGTTTCCTTTCGAAATGGTTGCTTCCGCATGCAAGAATACATTTGGAAAGAATTAAAGAACACCTTTTGAAGGCAGTAAGTTACAAGCTTTCACATGCACACCAAACATTTTGAAACAGTGGGTTTCACCTTCATTCACATTCCACAGAAGAACATTTGACCAGAGCTACCGATTTGAAAACATAAATTAGCATATCGAACCAGTTGAGACCATTCACAATTATAAAGAAATCTTATTTAAGTTCAATATGGCATTCTTATATACGAGGGGATGAGGTTCTGCATCAATCAACAAATGCCTTTGAAAGTTACTTCCGTGTTTAAACCTTCTATTATGTCCCAACTCCTTCAAAGCCTCGACGATTCACCTATCGATAGAATCAAAAGCGCATATCATTTCCTACTTGCAACCACACATCAACAACACAGTGGAGAGTGTATCTACACCTTTCGACCAACTTGAAAGCACTCAAGTTCAATTTAAAAGCAAAGTAGAAGGACGTGTTCATGTTAACGGCAACGAAATGTCTTCAAGGCACCCTTTCAACTAAGTCGAGAGGATCGATTCGAAAGCAGGCAATCCCATGCCTGTAAATAAGACCCTAAGGGTATGGTTTTTGGGATCTGATCTTATTCACTCAACACTTGTTCTTTCTTAAATTTGTAAACTCTAATTTTGAAATTAGACTGGGGATTTGACATCTTTGTGTTACTTAAGCTTCTAGTAATAAAGGAAAATATTATTAAAGTAAGTATATGGCATTTCTAGATATATTAGCTGATCTAAGCTTCTGTGTGATTCTGGTTATGTTATGCTTTTACCAGTGTTGATCGAAATGCTACCTTTCAAAGGAGTCGAAACTCATTAATTCAATTGCAACCCTTAGATCATCAAGTCCTAACCTCAAATCACCTTGACTACTTCTTAAGGAGATTTTGATAGGATTCTAATTCTACTCAACTAGATTAGAATGTATTTTTAAAGGGAATATAAGTGTATCGACCGTGTCAAAAGGTTGTTTAAAAAGGGTTCCAATTGTCGTAATCTTTTAGAAAGGTGGATTTAACGGAGATCTAAATCACCTAGGTTGTTGGATAAAAGATCCAAAAAGTTTAAACTATCTTCAACTGTTCAAAAGGAGGTTTCGAATGGTTCCTTTATACTTTAAATTCTACTTTGGGGTGTTGACAATTTTTCTTGTTAGCAGCCCACATGGACATGCTCTTTACATAAAGACAAATCAAAATGAAGATATTTTAATTGTATGTTTATATGTGAAAACTTAATTTTAACTAAAAATAATCTAAATGCTTTTGATGATTTCAAGAAGGAAATAAGTTTAGAAATTGAGATGATGGATATTGTACTCATGTCATACGATCTTGGAATCCAAGTGATTCAAAGTGAGCAAGATATATTTATTTCTCAAGAAACATATGCAAACGAAATATTAAAGAAATTCAATTTGGATGGACTCAAAGCCACAAACACTCCAGTAGAATGTGGTATGAAACTCTTAAAACATACGCAAAAGGACAGTATGGGTCCTGACCTATTTAAGAACATGGTTGGTAGTTTGAGATACCTAACCTACACAAGACTGAATATACTTTATGAAGTGAGTCTTATTAGTCGCTACACGGAAGCTCCTGTAACATCGCACTTGAAGACACCAAAAAGGATCCTTCGATATATTAAAAGGTACCACAGTTTTGAATTATTGTGTTCACATTCAAATAATTTCAAGTTGATTGGTTACATTGGTAGCGATAGGGATAGATATATTAATAATCGTATAAGTACAACATGATTTGTTTTGTTCACGGGAGACACAACCTTCACTTGAAGCTCAAAAAAGAAATCAATCGTGACATTATCAACTTGTGAAGCTAAGTATGTTGCTGCTTCAACTAATTGTGTATGCCATGCAATTTGGCTTCGAGACTTATTAAAGGATCTGCAATGTCACAACAAAAGGCAACGAAGATATTTATGGATAACAAGTTAGCCATAACACTAGCTAAGAATCCTGTGTTCCATAACGAAGTTCACATATTGATACACGCTAAACTTTATCTTAGAAAAGATTGCAAAAAAGGAAGTATAAACGAAGTTTATCAATTCAAAAGATCAAGTTGCAGATATTTTCATAAAGACATTGAAGTATGATGATTTTGAAAGGTCGCAAGACATTCTCGGAGCTACAAAACCAAGTTTACAAATATGTTGGAAATAAACTTCATCTCAGGAAGCACTAATCATGCTGAAAATTTTAATTTCTATACCTATGGAGAGGCTAAAATTTAGCCTAGAGAAAAATCTACAGTTACCTAAATATAAAATTTGAAGAAGCCTAGAAAACAAATTTGTCAAAGAAATTGAAGAAAACTCTAAAGAATGTACTATTATAAATAAGAATGCTTTCTCTCATCTTTTGTATGCAAGCGAAAAAACAAGCAATAAAATAGAAAGAAAGAATTGCAATAAAGCTTCATTTCCTCCTTTACAAAATATTCCTCTTTCATTTTCCGTTTGCAAATTACATTTAATTCTCTTTTTTCTTCTTATTGTAAAATTCATATCAAAGTTTCGATGAGGTCAAAACCTGAAAGAATTTTTTGCAGAGGTCTAAAACGAAAATTTGTCCTAAAAAACAGTTACTAATATGATATAAAGGCTGGAATGTAGTAAACAATATACCATCTAATAGAATTTATATTCCTAACCAACCACAACAACAAAAGAAAAAAGTATAGTAAAGTAAGGAGGAGAAGTGAGGTTATTAGCCTTTCATTATAGTCACCGCTTATATGCCTCCTAAGGGAAAAGGCAACCGAAAGCAAGAAAAAAAAAGGTAAAAAATATGGACGCCAGAAACCAAATATAAATTCTATCCGAAAACTGAAAAGTGATAAATGATAACCAACAAACTTTTACTTTTCGTTTGTAAAGATGATGTGCATAAAAACGATTCCCAGGCATTACATTGGTAAATCATTTAGAGGAAGGTAGAGGCTCAAGCGGTAAAATGGGGAAAGAATAGTTGTACTGTCTGCTGATATAAGTTGTTTTGAGTAGAATTCAATAACCAACATTATTATTTATCATAATAGATAAGGAAAAATCAACCCCTAACCCCCCTTCCCTCCGAAACCCAAAACTTTCACAATGGTAAAATCGAATAGACAATCACCACAATAAAAAAATAAAAATTGCACCATAAATCTAAATTGAAGCCTTGAAATTAAGTCCAACAAAAATGATTCAAGTTGTTTGCACATGTCAAATGCAACATTAAATGAAAAAAGGGCACAATTGTTAATGTTTTCAAATAAAAATGTTAGTATGTTTACATCATTTAAATGCATTAAATATATGATTTTATAAATATAATCCAACATATTTTAGCAAAATCGTAAGATTGAAATATTTCCATAAGTTTCATTTTAATATTGCAATGATTACAACAGTGTGAGGTTAGTTGCGCTGTAAAAAATGCAACTCATTGTATAAAATAAAATAAAAAGGTTACAGAGGTCAGCTTTACATTTTTAATAAAATTCCAGAGGGCCGCTTTATATTTTCAAAGTATTCGGAAGAGATTTATAAAGCCATTAAGCTGAAGGTTTTAAATAATATTTTTGAAAAACAACTATGGGTGGTACTATAAACATAATCTTCACTTATACATATATATTAGATATTTCCATACACAATTCTATATATGATAATTCTATAGAATTGCACTTATTTCTAGTTATTTTTTTCAGACTTATAGCATTAAGTCCACATTAAAACATGTAAGTATTTTGTACCCTAACCGATTAAGACCCAAGAAAATAAAGTAGCCTAAAATCAATTTTAGTACTCAATACAATTTAAATACGTTAAACTAAAAAAATAGCATTGTATAATAGCGATTTCTATTTCCCTGATCCTAAGCACAAAACATACAAGTAAAAAAAAACGAGGAATTAATGAATAAGATGAAAACTATCCGAATTATTAAGGGAACAAATTCCGCTATCAAAGTTTAATGAGCTGTGCAATTAACTTATATTGGAGTAACTTGAAAGCATAGTAATATTATTACAAGCTAAATCAACACAATGCCTTGAATACAGATAAATTATCTAATGGAACACTATGATCATATGGTTTAGATTTAGTTTATGTATGATCATCTCCCAAAAGATGACACTATATCATTATGTCAAAAATCTTCTTCATCAGCACTTAGTTGATCCATTAAACAGCAACGAAATTAATATAAAAATTTGCAAGATATCATTAATAATAGTTTGAATATGAGAGATGCGAGGCCTAGTAAACAATCAAATTATGCGACTGTAGAAAATTAAAAGTGAATTAGGTAGCAAGTAGTATTCATATAATTAGTCTAGACTGACAGTTGGGTTCATCTCTGCATGATTCATGCCCTAACCTTTATATATAATTCTACAATTATTAATTTGTTTTAGCTGAAAAGGAAACAGAAGATAAAAGGTGAACATGACTAAGAAAAATAAAATTTTAATTCATTGGGCATACATTGCCAAACAATACTGGTAGTTACAAGCCACTGAATAAAATATTTTTGAATAAAAAATATTTACTTGAATTGTGAACAAATTAACAAAATAAACTCAACCAAAATGATTTATCTATTGTTTTCTATTCCATCAATACATATTAATAAAAAAAATACAAATTTAACAAAGATTAGTACACAAACGATTATTAATAGTTTAGAGACACCACAAAAACAAGTCAGGGTCTTGTAAGTAAAGCTAAAACTGTCATCGCATGCTCATCGAACTACTTTGATCATGAGTTTCTAAAGAAGTGTTGATCAGTTCTTGAAACTAACACTATAAGAAAATGATCCTTTTGCAACTAGTTATTTATAACCGACGTAATATTACAGCTGCAATAAATAGTCTTTAACAACTACTATTTTATGATAGTTGTAATAAAAGGGTTATTGTTAGTACCTTAGACGTTGGTTTTGATGATAATAACCATATGACATTATATGAAATATTGATACTACTGTTTTTATCAAGTTATATTAGTATATAATGCATGATATTAGACAAGTATTGGTTAAGAAGATTGTACAATCTTGAGAGAAGATTCAAGAGTTAGAGATTGAAGACTCATGAGTGTTGAAAAACTCAAGATATCACAGATAAGTTGTAGAGTCATAGGATTTTTGTTAAAACCCTAATAGCATTTCTTTGATCTTTCTCTCTCTATTTCTCTTTTTCAAATGATTTTCAAATATCTTAAAAATGGTTTTAGAAGAATTCTTATTTTCAAAATAATTTTTTAGAATACCTTCAAATTGTTTCTATATTCTGATTTTATTTAATATACTTTGAATATTATACTTTGTTATAATTTTAGTTTTTAAAAATTTCTAGATATACTTTGAATAAGTTTATTATAATATTTGTTATTACTTTGATTTCAAATATATTCACTTTTACTTTATATCTATTATTTTCAGAAAGAAATTCATATTTAAATCCTTTATATATTTAAATATATTTCTATAAAGTTTTCCTAACTTTTGATATGATTAAAATTTGTACAAACTATGTTTAGATTATTTTACAAAGTATCAAAATATTTCACAAATCTTAATATTTTCAAAATAATTTTTATAAAGTGTTTTTCAATTTTGTGAAGAATATATCAACATATTCAGAGTCCATATATGTCGACATAGTGACCATACTTTTCAAAATTCAAATTTTAAATGGAAGTAGCTTTTCGTCGTATCTCTCCACGAATGGACATGACTGTTGTTTCTCTACAAATAGAGATTAAATCAACGAATTTTAGTTAACTACTTTTTAGTTTTTCTCTCCTCTTTTACTCTCTTGAATTCTAAAAGAAAATCTACTCAAAATATTTTTAAATTCAATTAAAATCAAAATCAAAATTCACTGATTTGACTCTCTATTGATTACTATCTGATTTCTCTCATCTCTCTCACTTAAACAAAATCAAAGTGTTGTTCAAGAGGTTATATCATCATCTGTAATCAAGATCAATGATTTGAGTTTATAAAACTCTATCAAATTATACTGTTATACTTGTAGGTGTGATTGTAGCACATGTAAATTAATTGGGTATTCATAGTAGCTCGAAAATCTACTGTGCGTGCTTGTGACACATGGAAATAATGTGACTCTACCCAGAGGTCGAAAAGTCTGAAGGGTGTCTAGTTAGCTTGAAATCGAGATTGTATTTGCTTTTGCTATTTGAAAAAAAAACATGTACAAGAAATTGTACGGGAATGGATGAAGGGTGACTCCGAACCAGTAAAAATTCTTGTGTGTTCTTTTCTTTTTTATTCTTACTGCATTTATATTTATCTATGCCTGAATTTGTGATTGTTAATTACATTGTTCAAGCTATAACCTTTAAAGAATTCACAAAAATTATAAACACTATTCACCCCTCCCCTCTGATGCTATATTATCCTTAAGATCCATCTTTCGATAGTCAATATTTGATATTAGAGAACTGATTTTTAAAGTATTCATAATTTTTATTTTTTGAAAAGTTTTAGGGGCTAAAAACACTGCTTGTAGAACTATTAATCCACTTGTCAATAATTTATTTATAGAAGTACAATCTACTGCTAGACTTCCACATTTTAATGGCAGTAATTACACGTATTGGTCAAGTAGAATGAAAATATATTTACAATCAATTGGTTTAGATATTTGGAACATCACACAAAATGAGTACACCGAGTCCAAGATTGATTTTTCAACTTGGACTGTTGACAAAAAACAGTTGCATAATGTAACTCTAAAGGCATGAATAATTTGTTTGTTCATTGGATAAAAATGAATTTACTAGAGTGTCTATCTATAAGCCTGCATTTGAAATATGAAGAACATTGCAAGTTACACATGAGAGGCACTAGTAGAGTCAAATGGACCAAAATTTCTATGTTAATAAATCAGTTTCAATTATTAAAAATGAGTCCAAATAAGTCAATTTCTGATATGTATAATAGATTTCAAGATATATTTCATTCACTAACTGCACTTGGCAAAAAAATTTCTAAAGAGGATCAAGTTCGAAAAATCCTCAATTCACTTATTCTTGAACGGGACCAAAGGACTCTTGCGATTAAGAGGCTAATGACATTAGCACTTTGAAAATTGAATAGTTAATTGGTAATTTAATGTCATTTGAAGCATAAATGCAAGGCAGGAGAGAAAGCAAGATAATAGAGAAGAAATCCATCGCTTTTAACGCCACAACAGATGATTTGGATTCAGATAAAGATGATGATGAGAAAATCGTTTTCAGGACAAGAAATTTCTGAAAATTTCTAAAGTATAGAAAGATGAATAATCTCAGGAGATATGATAATAAAAATCCAAGTGGAAATAGTAGCAGAAATGGTGCAAGATACTTTAATTGTGATGAACTACACCATATAAAAAGAGACTGTCCACATCCTGAGAAACCGAAAAACACACCAAATACTGGTTGATCCAAAAAAACGAAGAAGGGCTTTTGCTTAGATGATTTAGATACTTCCTTAAGTGATAATGAATCAGATACAGAAAATGCTAATATGTGCTTCACAATGACATTTAATGAGATGCCTATAGAAACGAAACTAAAATAGGTGCACATTTGAAATTTTGAATTTTAGTTGTCCATTGGTTTTGATTGCTAGGAATAACTTATAGATTAATAATAATATTGGTTAAATAATATGTGCATATTATATATATACATATACATATACATATATATATATATATATTATAAAACATTAGATAAAAATACTATTATATATATTTAATTTTTTTATTTACTGTACGTATTAAATAATTATTATAAGATAATTATAAGCATAATAAATATGAATTATTTATTGAATTTCTCCTTTTGAAAATTTCAACTTATACGTTGATATACCCATATGCATGTGTCGACATACATAGGCAGATTTTGAATTTCAATTTCAGATTCAAAATTTGAATTTCCCTCCACCTTTTCAGCAACTCTTATGTTCTAAAATGATATCCCTTGACCATAGAACATGTCCTTTGATTCTCTATTTATTTACTCTATCTCCATTTATTCATTTTCACACATTCATTTTCAAATTCAAAAATCATAAACTCTCTTATCTCTTCAAACTACTCTTCAATGACATTCTCAAGCAACATTGAGGCAACCATGAGGCTTTCTAAGAAGATAAAAGAATATCTTTTTAATGATCAAGAAGCCATGCAAGCTTATATTAAGTATATATCTTTCAAAAAAGTCTTTCCTTTTTTTTTTTTTGAAGATTTTCCTGCTTATTTTCTTTTTAATCTTTGTTTGCAAAATGAAATTCTGGGTTTAATCGATGCTTCTCAAAATATTTTCATTTGTTATCCAAAATTGGTGAAGATGTTTTCTGCAAATTTACAAGGAAAGTTTTACAATGGAAGAGGAGAAGTTGGAGTAGTGCCAAGGAGAAACAAATTGTTTTAAATTGTAAACTTTTGGGTCATGTTCTTGGATGCATATTTAGTGGAATGGACCTTGCAACTTTTCAAATTGATTTTCATAACTGTAAAGTGGTTCACGAAATTTTCGAAAGTGATGATGATTTTAAACTTAAAAATAAAAGATTGGGTCCAAAAGTAAGAATTTTAAGCCTTGTTTTATAACAAAGTATCACTCCTAGAACGGGTAATTATAATAACTCGACACAAAAAAAAATTCAAAAATCTTTTCGTCACTTTGGTCAATACGACAGAAATTGCTCTTAACTCATTTTGGATGAACTTTTTCCTAAAAATCTTTCTAAACATGAAAACATACTATTTCATGGTGTGTATCTTACTAGAGTTTTCAATTATTTTGGTGTTGACCTTAAAGGAGAGGAAACAATTTCTTGAAAAATATTTGACAAGGTCAGCTTTCATTATGCGCATTTCACCCTTTTTTGAGCCCCATGAAAGGCTTGCAGAAAAGGAACAAAGGTTGGCTTGGGAAGAGGAGCAAGGTATAAGATAAGAGGAAAAGGTAGGAGAGGAAATGGAAGTCGAGGATGAAGAACAAGAAGAGAAAAGGATAATTTCTTGAAAAATATCAATATGCCACCTAATCCATCCAAAAAAGATCTTGTCAAAAATCAATAGAAGGTCGTTCACAACCAAATAAAGCTTAAGAAATCATTCTCAAAGAGATTTATCTCAATTTCCAATAAAATGGATAAATTCTTTGGAAAGATCATCCGTAATCTTGATGGTTCCTCTTCTTCTTCATCCACGTCTTTCTAATTGTTTGTTTAAGCTATCCATGTATTTGGATTTTCTAGCTTTAAGTTTATGTTAAATCTCATGTATCTTTATTTTTATTCCTTGTACTCATCCTTGTTATCAATGAAAATAATATTTTCTATCGTTATATTTTTGTCAATTATCTCTGGAAAGTCGTATAAATATAATAGTATAAGCCAAAAACAATAGAATTATAAAATAAAGTAGTTTTGAAAAATATAGTGTATATGTCGACATATGCAAATCATGTATGTCGACATATAATGACCCGTTTTCAAAAAAATTAAAATTTAAAATAAAATAACTGCCAAACACCAATTCATTTCAAATGACATCTTAACCCTATATACACCTATTCACTTCAAAAAATCATTATTTTCAATCTCTATCTTCACTCTCTTTCATACATAAACTTATCTCTTCAATAAAGGCTTCTCCACATCAAACTTTTTGTGAATATCTTGAACAAACACTTGAATCATTTAATAATATCCTTACTTTCATTCTTAGAAATCAAAGACACTTAGAACTAAGCCAAATGCAGGTGATTAAAGAGCAAGAGAAGCATTGATGCTGTTCAATGAATGATTTCTTCCTTTACCAGAGAAGAACCAACCAACAATCTAGAAGTCATCAACAAAGATGATGAAGATTAGAATGCCATCAAAGCAGATCCAATCTTTGGCGTTGATGGTTAAGTTAAAGTTCCTCGAAATGTCTTGTTATATAGGTTTGAATCTATAATAAAATTGTATAATGATATATTATTGCAATATGGATTTGTGTGGATTGAATTTATATGTATGGATTGATTTGTTTGACTTTGTTTGATTTATGACTGATTTGTTTGATTTACTTATATTAGTGTGATTAAACGCAAGTTATTTATGCCATCGCTTATCATCATTATCATTATCACTTTACATCACCTAATTTTATATCCCAGTATTATATATATTATATACCACCTTAGTAAGGGGAAGTTTTTTTAGATTTTGTTGATAACAAAGGGAGAAAAATATATTAAAATCTAGGAATCAAGGCATAGAATAATGTGGAGTTTTATAACTTAGGGTGGTTGTAACATATTTTATATACATAGTTGTCAACATAAAAATGGGAGATTTTTAGTACCTTAGGAATTGGTTTTGATGATAACAACCATATGATATTATATAAAATGCGGATGCTAATGTTTTTATCGAGTTATATTAGTATATAGTGCGGGATATTGGACAAGCATTGGTTAAGAAGACTATACAGTATCAAGAAAAGTTTCGAGAGTTAGAGATTAAAGACTCACGAGTATTGAAAAACTTAAGATATCCCATATAAGTTACAGTCTCTAAGGATTTTCGTTAAAACCCTGATAGCACTTCTTTGATCTTTCTCTTTATTTCTCCTTTTCAACTGATTTTCAAATATCATAAAAATGATTTTAAAAGAATTCTTGTTTTCAAAATAGCCTTCAAATTATTTCTATCTTTTGATTTTATTTAATATAATTTGAATGTTGTACTTTGTTATAATTTTAGCCTTTAAAGATTTCTAAATATACTTTGAATAAGTTTATTGTTATATTTGTTACTACTTTGATTTCAAAAATATTCACTTTTACTTTAAAATTATTATTTTCAAAAAGAAATTCATATTTAAATCCTTCATATATTTAAATATATTTCTATAAGGTTTTCTCAAGTTTTGATATGATTAAATATGTATAAACTATGTTTAGATGATTTTATAAAGTATCAAAATATTTCACAAACCTTAATATTTTCAAAATAAATTTTATAAAGTATTTTTCAATTTTTTGAAGGACATGTCGACATATCTAATCCCTATGTTTCGATAGTGACCATAATTTTCAAAATTCAAATTTTGAATGGAAGTGGCTTTTCGTCGTATCTCTTCGTGAATGGACATGAATGTTGTCTCTCAATAAATATGGGTTAAACCAACGAATTTTAGTTAACTACTTTCTCATATTTTCTCTCCTCTTTCACTCTCTTGAGTTCTAAAAAAAATCTACTTAAAATATTCTTAAATTTAATCAGAATCAAATTCAAACTTCATTGATTTAATTCTTTATTGATTACTTCTATTATTTCTCTTATCTCTCTCACTCAAACAAGTTTATAATGTTATTCAAAAGGTTATATGATCATTCGTAATCAAGATCAACGATCCGAGTCTGTAAACTCTATCAAATCATATTGTTATACCCATAGGCGTGATTTTAGCCGGTGTAAATCAACTGGGTGTGCTTAGAAGCTCGAAAATCTAGTGGATGTGCTTATGGTCTGTGTAAATCAGGTGATTCAACCCAAAAGGTCGGAAAGTCTGAAGAGTGTGTCTTATTGCCTTAAAACCAATATTGTATTTTCTTTTGCTATTCGAAAAGAAATCTGTATAAGGAATTGTACATGACTGGCGTAATGTAATTTTGAACCAGTATAAAATTCTACCGTGTTCTTTCCATTTTTTTACTTTAACTGCATTTATATTTATTTGTGTTTGAATAATGTGATTATTAATTGCATTTTGTAAACTATAACCTTAAAAGAATACAATAGATTCACAAAAATTATAAAAACACTATCCACCCCCCTCTGGTGTTAAATTAGCCTTATGATCCATCTTCCCCTAAACAATAGTTTTAACAGCTGCGTTTTTCTACCAAGTGCAATAAACATATTTTTAACAACTACATTTTCTACCGGTTGCAATATACATATGTTAGCGCCAAAATCGATCGATAACACCCAAATCCAAGCGAAAGCACCAAATCACAGTCAGAGCTTACAGATAGAATATATGTAGAGAGTAATAATGTGAAGAACAGTCAAAATTCAAATGAAAGCAGTAAAAAACAACAGATTTTATAGTGGTTCGGCTAACTCCAGCCTACGTCCACTCCAGAAGTTTCCTTTTTATTACAATAATAATCAATTACAGCTACAATCCCCAGTTTAGCATTGGCTGAGTGCCTTAGCCTTAAAGAAGAGAAAGTCAGAGAGCAGAAAGAAGATCCCCTCAACTGGAGACCCCCATGTAATATTTATAGGAAAATCCTGAGTTGTTGAGCTTTCGGAGTGGTACAGGCACATCAAGACTATTGTCGAACCTCCACCCTTTATTGCAACTGATCGTGAGTTCTGTACATGCCGACCTCCATATACTGAACGACAACCAAGGCCGAGCTACAATGCCTAGTGGCTCAGACTGAACCAAACACCGAGGGATATCCGATGCCTAGCGACCTCCAGTGCCGAACCATCATTACCGAGCCACCCTGACCAAACCACAACACCGAGTGACCCATGCCAAGCCACGGCGCCGAGCGACCCATGTCGAGCCACAGTGCCGAGAGACCCTGTCCGAATCACCATGCCGAGTGACCCATGTCGAGCCGCCAACGGCGAGCGACCCTGACCGAACCACCATGTCGAGCGACCCATGACCTTTTGGCCGAACCGTGCTTCCACACCAATCCACATCGTCCAGTTGTGCAACCTCAATGTGCCGACCCACCCAAATGCCGAGCCATGTATGCCAAGCCGCTTATGCCGAGCCATGCATATTGAACCATCCCTGATTGACCGTCTACTCATCTTGCTAGCTTTAACCAATAGTATTCTAGTATCGACAAGTGAGCAGTCGACTTGATTAAATCCGCCTATCCACGGCCTTGCAAAAAGGCGGGTTAACATTTAACCCCCAAAACATGTCTTGCGATTGGAAGGGGTGTTTTGAATAGTCTCAAACCCAATGTCCAAAGTCCATGTTTTATCCATAGCTATAGTATTCTCAATCAGGTTCGTGGATGTTCGAAGCCGAATCAGTATCCGTTTCATCTTGTGGAAATCAGTAATCCAATCCTATGGCCTCTCTGGACCATTGACAGCCACTTCGGACCCTTACTAACTCCATTCCAAACTTAACAATCAAATAGAAAGATGTTGCCGCGCTCCGGTGCTGCTTTCTATCCCTTGCACTCTGGCCCCTGCAAGGGCATTCAGCGATGTCTTGGTCATCCTAGACCGATCATAGCCTCTCTGGGCTCTTGCTGATTCCATCCTGTCACTCTCCAGTGAAGGGAAAACAACGCCGAGTGAGCCGATCCTATCTCTCTTTGGCGAAGCGGCAACACCCGCTGCACTCCGGTTCAGCTTCCTTGAACATTAAGCAATGTCATGGCCTAAATCCTAGGCTGATTGCAGCCACTCCGGGCTCTTATCGAACCCCGATACAATCACTCTTCGGTGAATGAGGAACGACATTAAGTGAGTTTTTCCTGTCGCTCTCCGATGAAGCAACTCACTTCTTGCACTCCAGATCCCATCTCTCCGGGTAGGGTCATAAAGCGATTAATTTCAAATTGACTTCCAATATTCATCCTTTAACTCTCCGGTCAAAGGTTTATTTTATGAAATTCAAGTTCATTTATAAAATTAAAATTCCAAACGTTCAATCACAAACAAAGGAAAAATCTAGATACTGCCACTCTGGGCAGAGCGATCTATTACCATCTCAGAGCATGCCTGGGGAATGCGTAAGTAAAACAGCCGTTTTATTTTCAAATCAAAATCTAAGAATTTTATGTAATCGACCAAAGTTCAAGTCCTAAACTTGGCCCATGTCATCATGAACAATTGATGATGAGTCATGACGCCCTCCCAGGGTCGTTCCTGGTTGATCCAAGTGGTAGTTGCTCGTGTTCCATTGCTCTTATCTGATTCCTTACGTACTGTGACAACCTGCCACTTCTAACATATTCCTCCACGACATCCTTCAAGCAGCGGCATTCATCTGTGGAGTGTCCTTCCAGCTCACAGAATAGGAAGTACTTCCTGCTCCTGTGCTCCTATTCAGTGGGATCCCTCCTAGATGGTTTTCGATAGGGGAGCTACCCCCGAGTCTCCATGTAAATCCGTTCCAGATTTGCCTTCAAGTCAGCGTATTGTTTGAATCTGGGTTCACGAAATTTCTTTCGTTTGTCAGGACCATCGTAGCTTTCATCCTGCTTCCGCTTTCCTTTGTCTATCCCAGACTGTTCCTTGGAGGTTCCTTTGCCTTGCGCGGCGTTTATTTCCTGCCTCTCGACGCGTGAATCTTCTAGCCGAATGATCTCTCAGCCTCATGATAGAATTCTCCAAGATCCTATTGTGGATCTTGTGCTAGTGAATCCTTGAGTTCCGTGCCTTCCGCAATCCCTGCTACCGCTGCCATCAAAATCATTGATGGATACGGGTGATCTACCGAGGCCACGGCTGCATTAAATCGCTAAATCGCATAAGAAAACCTCTCATGGACTCTTCTGACCTCTGCTTCATTGATGCCAGTGTCATTGCACACTTGGGTCGTGTCACAGGGACCCTGAACTGTCTCATAAAGCATTCTACTAGCTCGCCCCATGTCCTGATCGATCTGTTCTCCAACTGTCTGAACCAAAGTGCAGCCAAATCCGTCAAGTATAAAGGGAAACATCTAGCCATCACTTCCTCAGATGCCTCCAGCACTTCCATATGTCTGATGTATTTGGTTACATGCATAGTTGGATTTGATTTTCCATCATAGGCCTTCAATGTTGGCAGTTTGAATTCTGGAGGGTTCCTTGCATTCCTGATTTCCAGAATGAACGGACTTCGACTAACCTCCTCCAAGCCTCTACATGGTCGTCCTTCTCTCATAATCCTTCTTATTAATCCAGCCATCCGCTCATCTCCATCTGGGGGCAGTACCCTATTTGCATCTCCACCTTGCCCCACGTGTCCTTGGGGGTACTCCGGGTAGTACTTTTTATGTTGGCCATTTACGTTCACGTTGGTCCCTGCTTGCCGAGTTTCATTCATCGCTCTCCCAGTATCTAATCCTGGAAGTCTGGCCCTAGGCCTTGGTTGATTTCCTCCAGCCTCTCCAGTCTGGTTCCGGTTTTCACCTCCAGAAACTTCTACAGCTCCGGTTCCTGGTTCTGCATTGCCAGCAGCTACGGTTGGGCCATCCCCTTGACTTTGTGTTCCAACTTGTTTAACATATCGAAGTAGGTTCTGTATCATGTCCTCCTGCCTTTTCAACATCGTCTCCATCTCGTCTCTCCTGATATAGATTGAGGCCTGATTACCTCCAGAGGAAGCCTCTTGACTTCCTTCATGCTGACTTCTTTCTGTCACTTGCTTCCTCGCCGATGGCCTAACCATTATTTCGTAGAATCCAAGTTCCTAGCTCCAAAATTCCCGAGTGCTTGCGTTCTCAATGGAAGCACCGAAATGTTAGTGCCAAAATCGGTCATTAACACCCAAATCCAAGCGAAAGCACCAAATCACAGTCACAACTTACAGATAGAATATATGTAGAGAGTAATAATGTGAAGAACAATCAAAATTCAAATGAAAGCAGTAAAGAACAACAGATTTTATAGCAGTTCGGCTAACTCCGACCTACATCCGCTCCAGAAGTTTCTTTTCTATTGCAGTAATAATCGATTAAAGTTACAATCCCAAGTTTAACAATGACTGAGTGCCTTAACCTTAAAGAAGAGAAAGTCAAAGAGCAAAAAGAATATCCCCTCAACTAGAGACCCCCATGCTATATTTATAGGCAAATCTTGAGTTGTTGGGCTTTCGGAGTGGTACAGGCCCATCAAGACTTTTGCCAAACCTCCACCCTTTATTGCAACTAATTGTGAGTTCTATACATGCTGGCCTCCATATGCTGAACGGCAACCAAGGCCGAGCCACAACATTGAGTGGCTCAGACCGAACCACAACACCGAGGGATATCCGATGCCGAGCGACCTCCAGTGCCAAACCATCATTACCTAACCACCCTGACCAAACCAAAACACCGGTGACCCATGCCGAGCCACTATGCCGAAAGACCCATGCCGAGCATAATGTCGGGCGACCATGTTCGATCACCATGCCGAGCGACCCATGCCGAGGCGCCAACACCAAGCGACCTTGACCGAACCACCATGCCGACGACCCATGACTTCGAGGCCGAACCGTGCTTCCACACCGATCCACATCGTCCACTTGCGCTACTTCAATATGCTGGCCCATCCAAATGCCGAGCCGCCTATGCCGAGCCGCTTATGCCAAGCCATACATTTTGAACCATCCCTGATTGACCGTCTACCCATCTAGCTGGCTCCAACCAATAGTATTCCAGTATCTACAAGTGAGCAGTCGACTTGGTTAGATCCGTCTATCCACGGCCTTGCAAAAAGGCGAGTTAACAACATATCTCTAACTACCGTGTTTTTCTGTCATTTGCAATAGACATATTCTTAACAACTGCGTTTGACATATTCTTAACAACTGCGTTTGACATATTCTTAACAACCGCGTTTTCCTACTAGTTGTAGTAGACATATTTATAATTAATTAATAATTAAGACTAATATTTAATATTTATAATTAATAACAAATTTAATTATTATGAAGTGATATTTAGTACTTAATAAATTTTAAATAATTATTAATTAATAACGACTATTAAAAAATTAATAAGTAATAACAATCAATAATTATGACGAACATTTAATAATTATAAATGGTAGTTTAGAATTAATACTTATAAATAAAAACTTAGATAGGAAATTATTTATTGTTTCTAACCAATTATTATTAATAAATAATTCATAATTACTAAATATTATCTATAATCAATAACTATTTTTTATTGTTGATAATTTATAATAATTAATTGTTAAAATTAGTAAATTATAGTTAATACTAAATAATCAATAAATATAATTAGTATTTAGTATCAAATTATTAAAAATTATATTTTATAATAATTACTATTAGCATTCAATATTAAATAAATGCTACAAATATTTAGCACTTAATTTAATAATTAATAATTAGTACTTATTATTCAATAATTAATAATTAACAGTAATTTAAATATTTAAAGTTCGATAGTTATTAAATATTATTTATTAATTAAGAAGTAATATTTTTAATAAATGTGTTTTACTACCAGTTGCAATAGACATATTTTTAAATACTGCATTTTCCTGCCAGTTGCAATAGACATATTTCTAACAACTAAGTTTTCCTACCAGTTGCAATAAACGTATTTTTAAAAACCGCGTTTTCCTGCCAGTTGTAATATAAATATTTTTAATTATATAATAATTAAAGACTAATATTTAATAATTATAATTAACAATAAAATTTAATTACTATGAAGTGATATTTAGTGTTTAATAATTAATTTTAGATAATTATTAATTAATAAGGACTATTAAAAAGTTAATAATTAATAACAATAAATAATTATCACAAATATTTAATAATTATAAATGGCAGTTTAGAATTAATATTATAAATGAAAACTTAGACAGATAATTATTTATAATTTATAACCAATGATTATTAGTAAATAATTCATAAATACTAAGTATTATCTATTATCGATAATTATTTTTTACATTTGATAATTTATTATAATTATTTGTTAATAATTAGTAAATTATAGTTAATATTTATTACATTAATAATCAATAAATATAATTAATATTTAGTATCAAATTATTAACAATTATATTTTATTATAATAATAATTATTATTTGATATTAGATAACTCCTATTAATATTTAGCACTTAATTTAATAATTAATAATTAGTAATTATTATTCAATAATAAATAATTAGAAGTAATATTTAATATTTAACAATCAATAGTTATTAAGTAATATTTAATAGTTAGGTAATATGTTTAACAACTGCGTTCTGCCGTTAGTTGCAATAAACATATTTTTAACAACTGTGTTTTCTGCCGGTTGCAATGGACGTATTTCTAGCAAGTGCGTTTTCCTGTCAGTTTTAATAAACATATTATTAACAACCATGTTTTCTTTCTAGTTGGAGTAGACATATTTTTAATCATATAATAATTAAGACTAATATAATAATTATAATTAATAGTAAAATTTAATCATTATGAAGTGATATTTAATATTTAATAATTAGTTTTAAATAATTATGAACTAATAATGAATATTAAAAAATTAATAATTAATAACAATCAATAATGTGATAAATATTTAATAATTATAAATGGTAGTTAGAATTAATAATTTACAGATGAAAACTTAGATAGGTAATTATTTATAATTTGTAACCAACGATTATTACTAAATAATTCAAAATTAGTAAATATTATCTATAATCAATAATTTTTTATTTAATAATTTATTATAATTAATTGTTAATTATTAGTAAATTATTGTTAAAATTTATTAATTACATTTAATAATTAATAAATATAATTGATATTTTTTACCATGAATAATTTATAATAATTACTATTAGTATTTAATATTTAGTAACTACTATTTTTATTTAATACTTAATTTAATTATTAATATTATTAATTATTACTAAATAATTAATAAGTAAGAGTAATATTTAATCTTTAACAATCATAGTTAAGAAGTAATATTTAATAATTAGGAAGTATTATACATTATCCAATATTTAATATCTATTAATTTTATTTCATATTCAATTATTTTAAAATTTTGAAATTTTATATAACTAATTTAAGGATATACATAAAATTTAAAAACAATTTTTTTCTATAAAAAATTTAGAAATAAAATTTATTTCCAGATGCATTGCGATTTTGTAATGTTGTATGACATAGCATTATAAGTTATTTTTAAGCTTCAAACTCAAAATTTTGGCTTCAAATTAAAATATTTGGCTCCAAACAACTTTCCAGCCCTATGTTATTTCATTTCCCCCTTCCACTCGATTCTTTTCTCCAAATTTTCTGCTCCGCTACTTTCAACAATTTAAAAAAATTAAAATAAAAGATAAAAATTGATCGAGCTAGAAGAGTCGGTAGCAAAGCATTTCTTAGACGGCTATGGTTAAAAATCAAACTCTACATCTTCTTCTCCATCAATTCCAACCACAACACGCTTCGTCTCCACGCTAGATCTCCCAACCAATGGTAGTAGACTTGCTCCATCTCCCTCGAAACCCTAAAACCGACCGACACCTTCACCCACCGCCACAACTCCGCCTCCTCCTCCGACCAGTCCTTAAAGTCTAGCTCTATGAACTTCCCGTCGGTTGACGCCCTTGTTGATGCCACCAGGCCCAAATCCATCTGCATTCCTCCCATGACCCTCTCGAAGTTCAACGGAGGCCTCACCGAAAGCTAGATATTGGAACACATGAAGAAGCTCGCATCCAAGAACAAGGCTTTCAAATCCTTTATTAGGATGGGGTACTACAACACCTTCATCCCTGGTATGATTTTGTGTGACTTGCTGGAGAATCCTAGGTGGTTTGCACAGTACACATCGTATCAAGCGGAGATCGTGCAAGGAAGGTTGGAGTCGCTACTTAATTTTCAGACGATGATCACAGATCTGACTGTTGGAACTTAATCAAACTGACCGTTAGGGAAGTTTGCTTACTCTCACTGGCCAAAATCAATTTTTCTAAAGCCAAAAAAACGTGGATCTTGTCTCATGGCGGTTTCCCTAAAAACGTGGATCTTGTCTCATTGCGGTTTCTGTGGATCTTGTCTCATCGCGGTTTCCCTAAACTTCCTCCTTTTATTTCGCGCATCAAAGATTCCAAATTCAAATCTATTATGATTTTCAAATTCTAAAATTTCAATTTCAAATTGACAATTTTGAATGCTTTGATTAATATTTAAATTTGAAATTCATATTTTCAGATTCAAATCTCAATTTATTCTTTTCAACATATTATCACTTAATGTTTAAGTAATATTAACAAAAATTTTAAATGTAAATTTCTTATTAAAGTTATACAATCGAACGGTCGGTTTCTCCATCGTTGTGCGGTTATACTAGTCTAAATTATTTTATTTATTTGTATTACTGCTAAATTACGTCAACCACGTTAATAGCAGGTAGAATATGTCATTTATTTGTTTCAATATTATTAGGAAGTGTTTTAAATAAGTGGGAGTATTTGTAGGAAGTAGTTGCATGATTGTAGCCGACTCTATAGTTGGCACACTTTTAAATATTTGCATGTATTCAGTAGTTATCTCATCAGCAAGAAATAACAATACGTTTGTTTCCTAACTTTGAGTTACATACAAAGTTGATATATTTATATTGAACAGGTTAAGGTGTATCAGCTTTAAATTCTACACTTGGTATCAGAGCAGCGTTCGAAAAAAAAGACAAACAAAGACGATGGAAGCAATCAAAGGGAAAGAAGGTTCAGTGGGACTAAGTTATCCGATGTTGACAAAGAGTAACTATACATCGTGGTCACTAAAGATGAGAGTCTTCATGCAGGCTCATGGGATCCGGAGGGCTGTCGAACCTTCAGACCCAAAGGTCACGATCGAGGAGAAGACAAACAAGGTGGCACTAGCTGCAATTTATCAGGCCATCCCTGAAAGACATGTTACTTTCACTCGCAGAAAAGAACTCAGCAAAAAAAGGCGTGGGAGGCAATCAAAACAATGTGCTTCGGAGCAAATCGCGTCAAGAAGGCAAGGGTACAGACATTAAAGGCAGAATTTGAACTTAAATATGAAGGACATGGAGGTGATAGACGATTTCTGCATGAAATTAAATGGACTGGTGACTAGCATACGTGCTTTGGGAGAGACGGTTGAGGAAACCTACGTGGTGAAGAAGTTACTAAGAGCAGTACCATCGAAGTTCTTGAAGATCACATCGGCTATCGAGCAATTTGGAGATTTATAAGCGACGTCCGTTAAGGAGGCAGTTGGGTCTCTTAAAGCCCATGGAGAGGGACTTCGAGGAATACCAGAAAACAATGGAGGACTACTTCTGTTGGCAGAAGAAGAATGGATGAGAAGAGAAATTAACGAAGGACAACTATTATTTGTTGGAATTCGTTAACAAATAAAATGAATGAAATATACAAAGTCCCACATCGCCAAATTATTGAAGCTATATTGGTTTATATATGGCTTTCTCATGAGGAGGTTGGGGGCCTGGGGCTCCCAAATGTATGCTTCGTTGTGATGAGGGAGATCATGCATCTCCACCACACGCGCGCGCCGCCGCCGTCCGTCTTTGGGTCTAATATGATACTCGTATTTTTACTGCAACTAGACCGGGCTTTTTTTTAACAGTTGCAGGCTATACGAACGGACGCGACTGTTCATAACCGGATGCGGATTGCTGAGGAGGTGCGACTTATGAAGCGAGTGGGTTGAATAGGCGCGAACAGTAGCGGGTGCGACCCGTTAGAAGCAAACATGTGCGAGCCGATTGAAGCGGACGTGGGCGAGCAGGTGCGACCCGACTGAAGAGGCGCGGGCGAAACAGTAGCGGATGAACAGATGCGACTGTACGAAGTGGTACGGACGCGACTGTTTGAGCGAACGGGTGCAGACACGACCGTTCGGAAGAGATACGGATCAACTATAAATAAGAAGGAAAACTGATCACTTTCCTAACTCACTGATTTTAGAATACGAATCTCTTCTTCTTCTCTTCTGCTACTATACTCTAAATCACAGAGTGATATACTCATTACAATCTCGAGAAGAATACGTCTGTTGTATCTTGGAGGAATTTTGAAATAAAATTCTTAAGGAAATTGTTACGACAAGCCTCAGACCGAATTTCCTTTATAATCCGGTTAGAATTCTAGTTTGTTTGTATATTTATATACATTATTGTATATTCTATCCGTTATTCTGGTTATACTATTTATTCAAAATAGTATAACGTTGTTGTTGTGACTTATTTACAACATTCATATTGTTTTAATAATTAATACAGAATTCCAGTGTAGTGGAGATCTGAGTTATAAACTTGTGCGACGAGTTTATAATTGATTATTCTCTGTTTTGGTATACTAGACTTATAACATTATTTACTAAGGAAGAGTGGATGAAAAGATCTAACAAAGGAGGTACAAAACATTCTCAAACCTGAAAAATCGAGACAACGGTAGCTACCAAGGTAGAGAAGGCGGACGTGGAACACGTGATAGGAGCAAAATTAAGTGTTATAATTGCAACATTTATGGGCACTATGCTGCGGAGTGCCATAAGCCACGACGTCACAAAGAACAGAAACCAGAAGTGAACTCGGCTCAAATCCAGGATGATGAACCAGCGCTTCTTATGACAGAGTGGAGAACAAAAGGGCAATGCACTGCTACTTAACAAGGAAGGCATGGTGGCAAACTTAAGTCAAAATGAAGAGACAACGGTTGAATCAAATATGTGGTATTTAGATAATGGTGCAAGCAATCACATGACGAGACAACGCTCAAAATTCAAAGAATTGGATGGAAGTGTGACCGGACAAGTTAAGTTTGGTGATGGCTCTACGGTGGATATTAAAGGGAAGGGCTCAGTGTTGTTCAAATGCAAAACCTGTGAGGAAATTATCTTTCATGAGGTATACTACATTCCCTCCCTTCGTAACAATATTATAAGTCTTGGGGAATTGTTAGAAAATGGAAACATGGTTATTCTCAACGGAAATTTTTTATGGGTATATGATGAACAAGGAAGACTCCTTATGAAAGTTAAGAGGTCAGCTAAGAGACTCTATAAAATTGTTATCGAAACCAGCAAGCCTGTATGTTTGATGTCAAAGCTGGAAGAGACCTCGTGGTTATGGCATTCACGTCTTAGAAATGTGAACTTTCAAGCCATGGTGTTGATGTCAACAAATAATATGGTGTATGGGCTTCCAAAAATTATTCGACCCAAGAAGGCGTGCACTGGGTGTTTGATGTCAAAACAGACAAAAAAACCATTTCCTTGTCAAGCAAATTTTCATGCAAAATTTGTTTTGGAGCTAATTCACAGAGATTTGTGTCGTCCAATATCGCCAACAACAATGGCAGGGAATAAGTACTTTCTTCTTTTGGTTGATGATTTTAGTCGGGTGATGTGGATTTACATGTCAACTAGCAAAGATGAAGCACCAGAGGCATTAAATAAATTTAGAGTCCTGATAGAAAAGGATTCTGAAAAGAAAGTAAAAGTGCTTAGAACAGACAGGGGTGGAGAGTTCTCTTTGAAAGAGTTTACAACCTACTGCGAAGTCACAGTGATTGCCAGACATTTTACTGCTCCGTACACTCCACAGCAAAATGGGGTCGTCACGCGAAGAAATAGAACGGTTATAGCAATCGTCTGGAGTTTTTTGAAAGAAACGAACATTCCTTCTGAGCTTTGGGGAGAAGTGGTACGTCACTTGTTTATATACTTAATCGCTTACCCACTCATGCATTATCAGGGAAGACACCATATGAAGCGTGGACGGGTAACAAGCTATCGGATATATACGAGTTTTGGGCTGTGTGGCACATATGAAAATACCAAGTGCCCACACCAAAAAGCTCGATGATCGTAGTAAAAAGGTGGTATACCTTGGAAAAGAGCCTGGTACAAAAGCATGTCGACTTTATGACCCAGAATGTGGGAAAATACTCGTGAGTTGGGATGTGGTTTTTGAGGAAGCTAAAGCATGGGCATGGGATAGAAAACAACAAGAAAGATCGATGCCACATGAATCCTTTACTATCTTTGATACCCGTCCAGTTGAAGGAAGAGGAGATGTGACGGAGGAGGAACCGCTTACACCTAGAAGTAATAACACAGACGCTACAGATGGTGGTGGTACAAGTACAGACGTGTCATCACAAGTTGTCACAATGTCATCAGAAACTGGAGAGAATAGCTCATACTCTGTTTCTTCTAGCAGTAGTAGCGAATCTAGGAATTTCCGCTTGATCGGTGAAATTTATGATGAAACGCAAGAGGTGGAGTTGGAGGATGAATTACTTTTGTTAGGAGTTGATGAACCCAGCAATTCTAATCAGGCTGTGATGAAACAGGAGTGGGAACGAGCCACGAGAAATAAAATCAATGCTGTTGAAAGAAATAACACCTAGAAACTAGTTGAGTTTCGACCTAGACATAGAGCAATTGGTTTGAAATGGGTTTACAAACTGAAAAGGGACACTAACGGGAAAATTTTTAAGCATAAGGCGAGATTCGTTGTGAAAGGTTACGTATAAAAGCAAGGCATAGATTTTGAGGAGGTATTTGCTCCGGTTACGCGTTTGGAAATAGTAAGGCTGTTGTTGGCAATTGCAGCTAAAAATGGTTGGGAGGTGCATCATCTAGATGTGAAATCATCTTTTCTTAACGAGAAACTACAAGAAACTGTATATGTGTCTTAACCGGGGGGTTTGTTAAAAAAGGAAAGGAGCATCTGGTATATCAGCTGGTGAAAGCATTGTATGGTTTGCGACAGGCACCGCGAGCGTGATATGCTAAGTTGAGTAAGTGTCTGGAAAAATTAGGTTTCACTAAGTGTCCCTATGAACACGCTGTATACATTAAACGGGAAGGGAATGAAGCTTTAATTATTGGGGTTTACATGGATGACCTATTGATCACAGGTACGAATATATCAAATGTTAATAAGTTCAAGAAGCAGATGAGTAAAGAATTTGATACGAGTGATCTGGGAAAATTGTCTTATTATCTGGGTATCGAGGTTGGCCAGGAGAGAGACTATACAGAGCTAAAGCGGACAGCTTATACAAAGAAACTACTTGAAAAGGCTGGGTTGGCTAACCGTAATCCGGTAAAATACCCGATGGAACCAAAGGTGCAGCTGGATAAAGATGAGAACTCTACTTTGTTCAAAAGTTTAGTGGGAGGCTTGCGATATTTAGTTCATACCCGACCAGATATTGCATATTCGATTGGTATAGTTAGCAGATACATGGAGAGACCTACTGTGTTACATTTAAATACGGTCAAACGTATTTTACGTTACGTAAAAGGAACTATTGATTATGGATTAGTATATTCAAGAGGAAGTGGGAACTATCTGTTGTTTGGATACTCGGACAATGACCTAGATGGTAACATTGAAGATAGAAAGAGTACAGGAGGCATGGTATTCTATCTGAATGAGAGTTTGATTACGTGGGTGTCACAGAAACAAAAATGTGTAGCGTTGTCATCGTGTGAAGCTGAATTTATGGCTGCTACTGCTGCAGCTTGTCAAGGGGTGTGGCTGTGTAATCTAACTGGCCAAATAACTGACATGAAGCATTGTCCTGTGGTAATCTATATTGATAATAAGTCTGCAATCGACTTGGCAAAGAATCATGTCTTTCATTGGAGAAGGGAACATATTGACGTTTGTTATCATTTATCCACGAGTGTGTTGAGTGAGGAGAAATAGTCATCAAACATGTTAGAATTGAGGAGCAGCGTGCAGATGTGCTAACAAAGGCGATGTCCACTATAAAGTTTGAGAGGATGCGGGCACTACAGGGTATCAAAAGTCTACAGAATAAAATTTAGATTATGGAGGATTTAATCTAAATTATTTTATTTATTTGTATTACTGCTAAATTACGTCAACCACGTTAGGTAGAATAGGTCATTTATTTGTTTCAGTATTATTAGGAAGTGTTTGAATAAGTGGGAGTATTTATAGGAAGTAATTGCATGATTGTAGCCGACTCTATAGTTGGCACACTTTTAAATATTTGCACGTATTCAGTAGTTATCTCATCAGCAAGAAACAACAATACGTTTGTTTCCTATCTTTGAGTATTACATACAAAGTTGATATACTTATATTGAACAGGTTAAGGTGTATCAGCTTTAAATTCTACACTAACCGCTTTTCCGATGTGGAATGCTTCTGGATGAAGGGACCACTGCTGCGGAGGCCGTGAATATGTGTAACATGATTCGTGAAAGGAAGAAGAAAGCGTTTCTGGTGGCTTTACACTGCCATCCACAAAACATAGACATATGTAATGCTAGGGTTGGTGGGTTCAATTTGATAATGAAGGTGGCTGATTTGAAGGATTTTGATTATTCACGAAAGGATGTGTGGGGCATTGGTGCAGTATCCAAGAACAGAAGAGGAAGTTCTTGATTATGGAGCTTTTGTCAAGAATGCTCACGCAAATGATGCTAAGGTGGTGATGGCCACAGATTTGCTGGCTTTGATTGTTTTGAAGCCACCTGGTGAGTTGGCAGTGGACATTGTTATAGAATCTGCAGAGGTTTGGAGTGCCAATGGGGTATGGTGGACCCATGCAGCTTTCTTTGTGACCTCAATGAAGTATACAAGGATGATGCCTGAGAGATTTATTGGGATTAGTATGGATTCCCAAGGCAAGCCAGCACTTAGGATGGCTATGTAGACTAGGGAACGGCATATTAGGATGAGTAAGGCAAAGAGCAATATATGCACAGCTCAGTTATATTTGTTTATTGAAGTTTAGGCGAGTTTAAGGACGAGTTTGAGTTTACTGAATACGGTAATCCTTTTGTGTTAATCTAGAATTGTTCATGGCAACTTCTCCATTCTGATATGCTTTTTATAGAACATTGATTTATAATGAATAAATTAACTTCAAGATGTGCTGCACCTGTTTGTTGTCAGTGTTGATAAGAAGAGGGTGCTGTGTGATTATGCCTAGGCAAATTGCAAGCCAATGCAATTGATCAAGATGCAATTAAAATGTATAGGTTGCAAGGTAGTGAAGTTTCGATGAATAGTTGATGTTGACTGGGCAACAAGATCAATGCACAAGAAGACGACGACTAGTTGTGGAGCTTGTTGTGTGTTGCTGAGATCTAACTACATGTAATGTTGAACTGCAATGTCAGCTTAGTTAATGATGAACTGCAATTGCAATGCAATGCAGAGATAATGAAGTGGGAACCTGCTGCTGCCTGCTGCTGTGCGGCAGCTGTAGAATGACCGAGTTGCCGTTGGTCATGGATTTAGGGTTCAGGCATGGGCAATGAGTGAAGTAATGAGCATGGTCAAAAGAGAGGGATGGTAAGCAATTCTTCAAGTTTGGTCGAGGAAGATCAAATTAGTGTTAGATTTTGACCGAAAAGGAGAAGCTTTGGCTTGGTTGCCTTGGGGCTTGTTTTGTTTGTTTTGTTTTTTTAGTTTAAGAAAGAAAAATAAATGTAAAAGAAAAAAATATATAATTTAGAAAGGAATTAAATGTTGAATATAAAAAGTGCATTCTACAATAATATTATTGAGGACTAAAAATGTATTCTGTAAAATTTACTATATGATTTGGAAATAAATTGTTAAATTATTCTACAATATTATTGGTTGTTTTATGATAATAATGTTTCGATCATTAACTAATTAAATACTGTTACAGATGTATTATAATATATAAGCTGCAGTTAAATGTTACAGACTTGTAGCTGGCATTTACAGTTGTAAAAAGAATCCATTGCACTATTTTTTATCGTTGTAAAAAACCTTTACCCACTACTAGAAAGGCTTCATAAAGTGACTGAGCCTAGCGACGGCTAAAAAAAGCGGCTGTTGCTAGCCGTCGCTTATCGCGATTATACAGATCTGCAAGCCGAGAGAAACATTTCATTTCCAGCCTCCTCTAAATTTTCTCAGCTCCGCCTCCCCCCACAACCAGCCATCCGTCACCAGAAGCCGTCGCAACCTTCCGTCGCTAATTTCAGCCTCTCCAAACTTGCCGGTATCTCGTATTTTCCATTATATTTGTTTAATTTAGGTTTAAATTAAATTAGTTGATGATTTAGGGATTTGGAATTGGATGGTTTAGGGGTTTGCAACTGATGAATATATGCTATTAGTTTATGATATATAGTTTATTATTTGAATTGGGTATATAATGGTATACCTAATTTAGAAAATTAGTTGACTATGTGTTTGAAAATGGTGATTATTGCATATTAGGTGATGATAATTAGTGTTGATTTGATGGTATTAATTAGTGAATTTATTGTGCACTATGTTGTTAAAAATTATGGCTAATTTAAAATCCAAAAAATAGTCCATGATTATTGAATAATATGTTTATTGATAAGTTTACGAGAATGTTTGTTATGCTGTTGTAAGTGTTAACTACTTATTTAATTCACAAAATCGTTAATTAAAATTTATAGTTAAACAAAAGTTATACGTTTTACAATTTTAGATTTAATTAATAAATATTTAAATAGTTAAATGAAATATAAAATAGTTTTTGTAGTTGTTAAAATGGTAACTCATAGTTCCCATTTGTGAGATAAGCAATATTTTTCGAGTTACTAATAGTTCCCATGGATTTTATTTAAAAATTAAACGAATACTATTTGGCTACATTACTAAAAAAATTAAGATCGTATTTCACTACAGACCACTAATACTTCAATATTGATATTTTTTAATTTGTGCTTTATTTATATGAATCCCTTAGATAATTTTTGGCCCCGTCTGACAAGTGTTGTATATGATCGTTATATGGATATTCGTTTTTCCACAGAACGAAAATCTATATTCATCTGATACAACATTTGTTCGATTTGTCCTAGTATTTGGACAAGTTACAAACACAATAAAGTAATCATATTTTATAAATCATTTCAGTTTAAACGGTTCAAAAAATTTCGATGGCATTTCCTTTTTTCCCTGTGTACACGCATTTGTGTACGATACAGGGAATAAAGGGAAGTGCTGTCGAAATTTTTTAAAATCGTTTAACCTGAAATAATTTATAAAATATGATTACGTTATTGTGTTTGTAATGAGAAGTAGGATAACCGGCCGTCAAAGTAAAAAAAAATAAACTTAAGAATTGAAAATTTGAATGCAGTATTTATTTGAATTTGTTAAAATAGTAAAGGGTTATATGTGAATTTTTACAAGACTTTAATATGAAGTGTGTTATTCAATCTTCTAACCTACATTTTACAAATCAGGATATATGTTCGATTATTTTCTCGATCGTAGTTGGATGTATGAACCTCGAAATGGTATGAAATGATCAATAAAAGAATGTTTCTGTAACGGTGTACACGTATTTATTAGATTTTCTCAATCTAATAATCGAAATAACGTAGACATTCGTTGTCCGTGTAGTAAGTGTAAACATCTAAAGCATTGGAAACCAGATGTAGTAGAAATACATTTGTACAAATTTGGTTTTGTGCCGAATTATTACTTATGGGATCGTCATGGAGAACTTGTTCAACCTACACCTAATCCTGTAGTGTTAGAGGACGATAATACTATGACCAATCCTATAGAAAGCATGATGAAAAATGTTGCACGATCATTGTTTCCTACCTTTGACCAAGGTGATTATGGGAACGAAAATGTTGATGAAGAGCCGACCGCGGAAGCTAAATTTTTTTATGATTTATTGGATTCTGCTAAGAGGCTATTGTGGAATGGATGTATAAGCTGAACCGAATTATCTATAACCGCCAAATACATCACTATGAAATCAAAATTTAATCTTACAGAAGCTGCATTTACAGCAGTTGTACAAACTGCAAAACGACACATGCCACCTAATAATTTGATGTGTGATAGTCATTATAAAGTAAAAAAAATTATGTCTACTTTTGGATTGCCATACCATAAGATAGATACATGTGTAAAAAGTTGCATGCTGTATTGGAAAGAAGACGGTCATCTTACTGAATGCAGAATATGTAACGAGAAAAGATACAAACCAAGAAAAAAAAGGAAAAGAAGTTCCATATAAGAGGATGCATTATTTACCCATCACTCGCAGACTTCAACGGTTATATGCATCTTCTGATACAGCATGTCATATTCGATGGCACAGTGTGAGAACATCAGAAGAAGGAACTTTGATACATCCATCTGATGGAGAAGCATGGAAACATTTCGATAAGACTTATCCTAGATTTGTGGTAGAGAGCCTTAATGTTAGGCTTGGCTTATGTACGGATGGATTTTCGCCATTTTCTTAGTTTAGTAGTAAATATTAATCATGTCCTATTATTATTACTCCTTATAATTTACCTCCATGGATGTGTATGAAAACTCCATATTTTTCTAACGATTGTCGTCCTTGGTCCCGATGATCCGACACAAGGAATTGATGTTTATCTATAACCACTAATCGACGAGTTGAAAACATTGTGGCATGAAGGAGTTGAAACGTACGATATTTCGAGAAAAAGGAATTTTCGTATGCTTCTTTAGTATGGACTATTAGTGATTTTCCCACATATGGCATGCTTTCAGGTTGGAGCACATCTGGACGTCTAGCTTGTCCTTATTGTATGGATGAAACACGAGCATTATCATTAAAGTATGGAAAGAAAATTTCTTGGTTTGACTGTCATCGGTGTTTTTACATATCAATCATAAATGTAGAACGGATAAAAAGAAATTTAAAGCTAACAGAGTAGAGAGTATGCTACCACCTAAGGTTTGGACAAGTGAAAAGGTATATGAAATTGTGAAAGACTACCCAAAGATACATGAAACTAGGGTATAGGTTGAAATTTTACATAAATCGGACATTCATAACTGGTGCAAGCAAAGTATATTTTGGGAGTTACCATACTGGAAAAATCTCCTACTCCGACATAACATTGACGTCATGCACAACAAAAAAACATGTTTGACAACGTGTTTAATACAATTTTGAATGTGAAGGGGAAAACCAAGGACGATGCGAATTCAAGACGTGATATATTACACTTCTGTAAGCGGCCCGAACTTCAATTGTACAATGATAATAAGAAACCCAAATGCTATGAGCTAGACAACAAGCAAGTAAAACTCGTTCTAAAGTGGGTGGAAGGACGTAGATGTCCCGATGGGATTTCTTCTAACCTCCGTAGATATGTTGACTTTAAAAATAGAAAATTGAGTGGGATGAAAAGTCACGATTGCCGCATTATGATGGAGTATTTTTTTCCGTGATTTTCAAAGAACCGCTGCTTGTAAAGACATGGAGTGTTATAACAGAATTAAGTATGTTTTATAAACAGCTTTGTTCTATGACGTTAAAGGTAGATCGTATATGTAAACTTGAGGCAGAAATCCCTGTACTTCTATGCAAATTGGAGAAAATATATCCGCCTGGTTTTTTTAATGTAATGGAGCATTTACCTGTTCATCTTCCATCTGAAGCACTCCTTCGTGGTCCTGTGTAATATGGATGGATGTATCCTTTTGAGAGGTAATTTAATTAATTTCGGTTTTTGAACCACCATATAAATTTAATTAATTTTGTAATAGGTACCTGAATCATTTGAAGAAAAAAATTAGACAAAAAGCACGAGTAGGAGGTTCGATTTGCAAATCATACCTTGAATAAGAAGCTTTGTTTTTTCTCTCACGTTACTTTAGCAACGATGTGAACTTATCGTTCGTAAGTGTTCCCTGTAATGAAGAAACTATTGAGTAGGATTCTTCTCAAACAATGTTATCTATTTTTAGACAATATGGAAGACCTGTTGGAAAAATGTGTGGAAATATGGTTAGATGATAGAGATTACCATATGGCACACACAGATATGTTCTTCTAAATTGTGCTGAAGTTGCATCATTTGTTAGGTACTTATGAATTCATATATAATTCAATTATAAATGTATATATTAATTATAAAGGAATATAATACATATTTGCAGCATATATGAATCACAACATTCATCTGGCGATCTCAGTAAACAATTTGCTGGATGGTTTTCAAACTACGTTCATGATACAGAAAACGGTGTTGTTGATGAAGGATTACGACATCTTGCTATCGGACCAAAACGAAATGTCAAGACTTATCCAATATTCTTCGTCAATGGATTTAAATTCAACACCAAAGATTACGGGGATGAAAAATTAACATATAACGGTGGTGTATTTGTCAAAGGAAGTGATGATCTAGAGGAGCATATAAAATATTTTTACGGCGCCTTAACACAAGTTTTAGAGTTGACATATTATATAAAACCTGCAGAGAAATTTTTTTTATTCAAATGCAACTGGTTTAACAATGTTCCTGGCTCTGGAACTAACGTTCACAAAGATTATAAGCTAATTGAAATAAGGCATACGCCGCATTACTATAAGTATGATCCTTTTGTATTAGCTAAGCAAGCTTTACAAGTTTATTTTGCTCCATATCCGTCCTTAAAAAAATAAAGCAAATGGGTGGGCTGTTTTTAAAACGAAGGCAAGATATACATTTGACGGAAATAATATTCCAGATGAAGCAGCGTATCAAGCGGATCTCGAGCCAAATACTAAAATAGTGATAACCGATGACATTGATGTAGGATCGTTGACTGATGAATCGAATGTTTTAATTGATGCATTTGTAAGTACCAAAGAAAATGATATAGAGTACGAGACCGAGTCTGAATCAGAATATGACGAAGACTGATCATAGATGGCATCGCTTGTTGATCGCTTGTTGTATAATTATGAGCTATGTATTAACAATAATGACTATATTCTGTAATATTCTGAGCTATGTAATAATAATGATGAATATATATGATCTATATCATTCTGAGTTATGCATTATTATTTTCATGTACGCTTTTTTCGATGATTATGTGCAGAGTATGCTTACGTGATGATTATCACTTGATTAATAATTATGTGATGATTATGCGATGATTAATGATTATGTGATATTGATTGATGATTATGTGATGCTTATGTTATCAGTTCTCTTTTCTAAGCATTGTATGATATTATATCTATGTTTGTCAGTTATGGCTGATAGACGACGTAATCGACGTAGTACATCTCAGTCACCTTCGCTTGGAGCAGGTCCGAGTAGCTCTAAGCCAGATCTCCGTCGAGTTGTGGAGATAGTTCCGAAAAGTGTTGGGTATGTATCAAACTTATTTGAATTATATTATATGAAATATATTGAATATATACATCAACATTACTACAGATGGTTCGAGGTGGAGCCGTCCGATTTCATTTTACAAGTTCAGTTGGATAACATCCCAACACCTATAAAAAATGCAATATGGGTTGATCTTATGGTAAGTACAACTTTGTAATATATAATTATGCCTTATATGAAACCAAAAACAACATGCCATCGTGCCTTATGATATCAGTTTTACGTATTCTTTTCTGCTGATTGTTTTTTAATTATATAATCTCTTTTACATAACATGTATGATAATTCAATATGCAGGCAGCTGTACTTGTGGATCCACAGGATATGGATGTTTTTGTAAATCATTGGAATAAAAAGATGTGGAAAAATTACAAAGAGACTCTGTCAAGGGCTAAGAGTTTGGGAAAAAGCCAAGTTGGATGGGAAATGATATTTGGGCTGGATTCCAACAATTTTAGGAATCTGAAGCATTCAAAGTAAGTTATGTTGTCACTATATTTTTACATTTAAATATGTTGAATTATTTCACTTAATAGTGTGTATAAATTATTAGGAATTATCGGCAAGAAACAAGGCTAATAGGAACAAAAAACCCACTTTACATCGTGGTGGCTCGAAATCCTTCCAACAACATAGGAGGGAATTGGTAAATAAATTAACCAATGTTTATGTTATTGATGTATATATTTACTAGTGTCTCTTTATCATATATTATATTCTTGTATATAATCTATTCTTGTATGTACTCATGCAAATTATCAATATAATCTATTCTTGTATATATTCAGTGGGCAAAGTATAATAGGGAGCCTACAACGGCTGAGGTTTTCAGAGTCACGCATGTAGTGGAGCACACAGATGAGGATGGGAATGTTTCATATGATTGGTCGGACGACAAGGCTGCTTCTGTAATGGTAAATATGTTTATTTCTGTAATGAAAATATTTCGTATTCGTTTATTTCACAGTAAATAAGTAAATTAGATAGCAATTGTGTCAAATATCTGTTCGTAATTGTAGGAGAGATATAATGCAGAGCATGCACGAGCGATACAAGTTAGTGGACAGGAGTCGCTTACGGTTGATGAGTCTAATCGGATATGGGATTCAATCATTGAACCGGCAAGTCGAAACAGACGTTACAGTTTCGACAATATGTATGCCATGAACTTCTTATTCACTTGAGTTTATTACCAATAACTTGAGTTTACTTATTGTTATTGTATGCCATGAACTTCTTATTCACTTGAATTATTTCACAGGCTCTTAATTTCCAAAGGGCATATAGGAGATCCATAGATGAGGAAAAGATTGCTCGGATGCAAACACAATTGGATGAGCTCAATGATTGGCGAAAGAGTCAATTGGCGACGCAGATAGATGAGCGTATTGCTGCCTTCTATCAGGAGCATTGGTCAATGCCCAGGGAAGGAGGTGTAGATGATGATGATGCTTAGCTAGTTTGTTTTGATGGGTACGCTTTATATATATATATATAAATATATATATATATGTACATATTATGATGGGTCTGACATTTGGTTCTTTGGATGTTGTGATTGATACTTAGTGTTTTGGTGGGTTTGGTATTTTGGTTGTTGTGATTGATACTTTGGCACTTGATATGTACTGGTCGTTTAATTGAGTTATGTGGTTTGGTTTGATGGATTTTTCATATTTTGGATGTTGATTTTCTTATATGATTTTGTGAATATACGTTAGAATATGTAATATTTGATGATTTGGTTGCGTTGATATTGATTACATGGTATGATGGAATGGTATTATATGTGTGGAATGATGGAATTATATTATTTGGATTGATTGGGATTGAGGGTTGAAGGTGCTGCAAATTGGCAGTAAAAGTATTCCAGACTAGCGACGGCTAGCGACAGCCATTTGGTCAAATTTAGCGAAGGCTTGCAACGGCTATATTGCAATGCTTTGCAATGGTTTGCATCAATAGCCCGAGAAACCAACAACCCCAATGGTTGCTTCCATGTGGACATTTAGCCGTTACAAGCCATTGCAAAAAGAACAACGGAGCCATCGCTAAGGCCGTCGCTTTCTTTAGTTGCAACGAGATATTTTACAACGGCATTTAGCGACGGCTAGCGATGGCTAACGACGGCCGCCAACGGCTAATAGCCGTCGCTAAACAGTGCTTCTTTTGTAGTGACCGTAATTCTTTTTTGCAATTGTCGAAAACAGTTGTAAAATGCAATCATTCTATTGCAATTTCGCATATAAAGACTAATGGCTGCTGGTTGCAATATACCTACTACAGTTGGCATTGCCAATTATGAGATGAATAATTTGTTGTGGTGCAATGAAAGAATGACATACATACATACATATACACACACATATGTGTGTACGCACACATACATACATGTACTTAACGGGTAAATCATATAATTTCAGTACATTTTAGTACTAAGAATCTAAAAATAATAAACCTAAAGTGTGTTCATATGACAAACTGGATGAAAAGTATGTTACTTCAGAAAATTAACTACCCACCTTTCTAACCAAAACTAATCATCCACATGCTATGTGATTTCTCCTTTGTTACTTACAGAAATTTTACTCTTTCAAAATTATTATGTATTTTGTCCTACTACAACAATCGTCGAGGAACACTTTCAGACAACATATTCATTAAAAATAAGTTTGAAGTGCCCGATATATTTACTATACGACCCAAAATAAAAATAAAATGACTTCTGCTCTTATGTGATAGACATGGAACATCTGCCTATTGTTCCCTACAAGTAAGAGACAAAGCAAACCATAATACGCTATAGTGGAGAATGAATAGTCTTTTCTATTATATTATTTGTTTAACCAGACCCCACATATGCAAAGTTACAGTAGGCTAGAAAGAGGAGAACAACACTATCCAAGATAGACCTATCAAAAAGCAAACCAATCCATTATCCAGCCCAATTACCTAAAAAGTTAAGCGGGTATTTTGGGCAAATCCATTTAAACCATTTAATTACTTGGTTTACGTGGATGTAGCCCATCTAACCGTTTAACCCATGGTCGCTGCTGTCTACTTCCTTTCTTAAATTTGGAAGAAATAAAATTAGGGTTTATTTCTCATCTTCTAGCGATTAAACACTTCTCGTCTCATCAATTTCTACCTCATCTTCTGACTTCTTATCACTTACTAGGTTAGGCACTTCTTCTAATCGATGCCTTCTCGAGGTACGTTTTCTTTTCGAGATTCAGTGCTTCTACCACTTTGAGATTCTCACTCCCATCCAATATTACATAACAGTCAAGAAGATGATGACCGGCTCAAATTCGTTGATCTTAGAACTTTGGTAAAAGTCGATTATTTTACTTCTTTTTTCTACTGCGATTAAAATAAAAATACAAATAATTTCAATCTGTATCGTGTAGTTTATAGACATAAAATCTGAAATGTAATATGCTTACTTTAGCTTTTAATATCATATTAAAGAAATAGGTAAACAATGATAATTAAGCTTTTGCAAGGGATAACTTGGACATGCATGAATTCATATGGATTGTGCTTGTAGTAAATGTGTTGAATGTTTATATTTAATTATATAATGTGCCAAAATGACAGTTATAATATTTGTATTTCCCTTTTGGTTTTATAATATGATGAAATAGTTTGAGTTTGCAGCTGTATCAAAAACTATCAACGTGACGTGTATCCTTATCAGACTTGATTTAGTTTATTCACTCAAATAAGGTAATGGTTAACCATTCTCATAATTTTCTGCATTTGTTTGTGTAGTCCATTCATTGAAAATCACGAATTAAGAGTCAGAATAACCATATCCGCATGTTTCCACCATACATAGTTTCATGTTTATTTGAAATTATAGACGTAATTATACTTGAAATTTCTGTGATGTTACATGGAAAATCAAATGAAACTCCACTCGGATTGCAAAGATGCTTCGGTTGAGAAACATGGTTGAAAGCAAGAAGTTAGCGTTTGGACATCTACGTGTCTATTGTCGTGGTATGAAAATTTTAGATTTATCATCCCATAATAATTGATTGTTGCTATTGACTCTAAAAAAGATCGATCATAAATACCGTAGTCGATGATGACGATGTTATTTTATTCAAGACTAGATTATACCATATTTTTGTTCTTATTTCACTTTATCTATGTAGGGCTTTTATGGTTCCTTTTTGGCCGAGGCAATGATTTTGATGATATTTAGAGGGAGAGGAAGGGGGAGAGAGAGATAACATGCTGCCTCATTCACCGGTCAAAACATTGGACCATTAATCTGGTAAATTAATATGCATGAACCAACTAATTTTTACTTGAAATGACAAAGATGCACTTGCTTATTTCTTTAATAAATCAAAGTTGGTAATTTAATCGTAAGTAAGAGATATCTACATATTTTTGATATAATTATCCTACATGCAATTTTTTAAATTGTAAGATATTATTTAGCACTCTTAGTACATGCAATCCCTATGAACCTTTTAGTACCAGAATGATGATATTGTTAAATTCATTCTTTTTAATGCATGATGATATAAAATTTATCAGGTTATATAAAACTGCATTCTACAATTGGCTGCCTCTTTTTGTCTTATGATTAGCTCACTTGCACATTACCGTACCAAGTTATCTTATGGTAATGTTTATACTAATAAAAATAAAAACTACTACATTTTTCCAATATTAGGTGTGTTGCACTCAAATAAATATTGAATTATTGGGTAGTTCTTAACCATTAATTAATTTATTGGATTATTGTCTTTTAATAGACTGGCTTTGTTAAGTAGATTTACTAACTTTTAGTTGTACATCTAAGTCATTCATTATATTCTTCCATGCCATGTTTAGACACAAGCTCAAAAATTCAAATCTTTTCAGTATTTCGACACAACTTATTCGTACCCATACCGTCCTTTCTATTTCCACGCCTCATTTTTCAGATTTTGTTACTAGAAATGTACTGGTTGATATGTAAATTAGTGTATTGAATTAATCAATCATTATTTCTTTAAAAATTTTGATTTATTATTTTCATATGCAGGCTAAACTGATTTTTTTAAAAAGATTGTCGCATCCAAACCTATTCAAACTCTTGGGATATTGCATAAAAGACAAAGAACTGACTTTTGCAAATGATATGTTGATGCATTAACTTTTAACAGCAGCTTGAAGCTGTTGTGTAGTTTTTGAATGATGTTTTGATTAACATTGTATTAAATACTGATGTTGTAGTTCTTGAATAATATTTCAATTAATGCTAATTAAATGCTGGAAGTGTTATTGCTTTGAATGATATTTTCACTTCATATGTTACGGTTCTGTATGTGAAACTGATCGAAATGAAATGTTGCTATTATTGCAGTTTACATGTTGTAGCTCAATGGTCGCAGTTCCCTACTTTTGCAGTTGGAAATGAAATGTTATTTTCTCTTTATATCGAGGATCTATTTTTTTGTTACATTCAAAAAAAAGGGTTAGACAAGTTCAACCCGTCAATATAGCGTGTTAGGCTGGGTTTGTTAATTTAATAAATGGGAAAAATAGATTGGGTATACATTTTCTTTAAATGGGTTGGGTTAATTTTTAACCCAACCTATTTATATCCAACCCAACCCATTTGACACTCCTAGTCCAAATTCTAAACAAAAATGCATATAAAGCTAGTCCCTCACCGCTAACTCTTGCACCTCTCTATTATCAAACCATTTACTTATAATACCTCCATCCTCTTTACAGAAATCAAAACACTAATCTTTTCAGTTTCTTCAATACAACTGTCATTAGCTATGCGGAGAGTAGTAGAAGCTATGAAGAGGGGTATTGGAATTAACCGATACAAGAGGAGTGCACTAGTGGTTGATGAGAGCTCCCTTTGTTCGCTGGTGCTTGACCAAAGTCAAGAATTCAACAGAAATGTTAGTAGGTTTGCAGCTTTACTAGAAATAGTACTAATTTCCTCTCGTGTAGTGGCATCGTGCTTCTCAGGTTAGACTAATGACATGGAAGATGTCTGGGTCTCAAGAGAAAGGCCAAGGACTTATGGCTAGGAGTGTCAAATGGGTTGGATTGGATATACATGAGTTGGGTTAATCCAGCCTAACCCGCTAAATTAATGGGTCAAACCAACCCAACCGATCTAACCCATTTTATTTGAATGCAACAAAAACGATAGAACGCCAATATAAAGTGAAAATATCATTTCATTTCCATCTACAGAAGTAGGGAACTGCGAACATTGAGCTACAACATGTAAACTGCAATAATAGCAACATTTCATTTTGATCAGTTTCACATACAGAACTGTAACATATAAAGTGAAAATATCATTCAAACATATAACACTTCCAGCATTTAATCAACATTAATTGAAATATTATTCAAGAACTACAACATCTACAGTATTTAATACAACATTAATCAAAACATCATTCAAAAACTACACAACAGCTTCAAGCTGCTGTTAAAAGTTAATGCATCAAAATATCATTTGCAAAAAAAACATGATTCAAAAACTACACAACAGTTTCAAGCTGCTGTTAAAAGTTAATGCATCAAAATATCATTTGCAAAAGTCAGTTCTTTGTCTTTTATGCAATATCCCAAGAGTTCGAATAGGTATGGATGCGACAACCTTCTTAAAAATTTCACTTTAGCCTGCATATCACAACAAGTAATCGGAAATTTTAAAGAAATAATGACTGATTAATTCAGTAAACTAATTTACATATCAACCAGTTCATTTCTCATAACAAAATCTAAAACCGAGACATGGAAAAGGAAAGAACAATAATGGGTACAAATAAGTTATGACGAAATACTGAAAAGATTTGAATTTTAGAGCTTGTGTCCAAACATGTCATGGGAGAATATAATCAGTGACTTTGATGTACAGCTAAAAGTTAGTAAATCTACTTGACGAAACGTATCCATTAAAAGACAACAATCCAATAAATTAATTACTGGTTAAGAACTACCCAATAATTCAATATTTATTTGAGTACAACATACCTAAGATTGGAAAAGTGTAGTGGTTTTTATTTTTATTAGTATAAACATTATGATAAGATAACTTGGTACGGTTATGTGCAAGTGAGCTAATCTTAAGACAAAAAGAGGCAAGCAACAGTAGAATGCAGTTTTATATCAACTGATAGGTTTTATATCATCATGCATCTAAAAGAATGAATTCAATAATATCATCATTCTGGTACTAAGAGGTTCATAGGGATTGCATGTACTAAGAGTGCTGAATAATGTCTTACAATTTAAAAAATTGCATGTAGGATAATTATATAAAAAATATGTAGATACCTCTTACTCACGATTAAATTACCAGCTTTAATTTGTTAAAGAAATAAGCAAGTGCATCTTTGTCATTCCAAGTAAAAATTAGTTGGTTCATGCATATTAATTTACCAGATTAATGGTCCAATGTCTTGATCGGTGAATGAGGCAGCATGTTGATCTCTCTCTCTCTCCCCCTTCCTCTCCCTCTAAATATCAGCAAAATCATTGCCTCAACAAAAAGGAACCATAAAAGCCCTACATAGATAAAGTGAAATAAGAAGAAAAAAAATACAGTATAGTCTAGTCTTGAATAAAACGTTTATACAATAGTAGAGTAACTTCGTGGTATAAAGTATCAATATGTATACTGCTGATATTGGTATATTCTCTATAAATAACATCGGCATTGTCAACTACAGTATTTATGATCCATTTGTTTTAGAGTCAGTAGCTACAACCAATTATTGTGGGATGATAAATCTAAAATTTCATACTACAGCAATAGGCACGTAGATGTCCAAACAATAACTTCTTACTTTCAACCACGTTTCTCAACCGAAGCATCTTTGAATTTCGAGTGGAGTTTCATTAGATTTTCCACGTAGCATCACAAAGACTTCAAGTATAATTACATCTGTAATTTCAAATAAACATTGAAACTATATACGGTGGAAACATATGCATATGGTCATTCTGACACTTAATTCATGATTTTCAATGAATGGACTACACAAATAGATGCAAAAATTATGAGAATGGTTAACCATTACCTTATTTGAGTGAATAGGCTAAACAAATTTTGATAAGGATACATGTCACGTTGATAGTTTTTGATACAACTTCAAACTTGATCTCTTTCATTATATTATGAAACCAAAAGGGAAATATAAATATTATCGCTATCATTTTGGCACATTATATAATTAAATATAAACGTTCGACACATTTACTACAAGCGCAATCCATATGAATTCCTGCATGTCCATGTTATACCTTGCAAAAGCTTAATTATCATTGTTTACCCATTTCTTTATTCCGATATTAAAAGCTAAAGTAAGCATACGACATTTTAGATTTTATGTCTATAAACTACACGATTCAGATTGGAAAATTTTGTATTTTGATTTTGATCGCAGTAAAAAAAGAAGTAAAATAATCGACTTTTACCAAAGTCTAAAATCAACGACTTTGAGCTGGTCATCATCTTCCTGACTATTATGTAATATTGAATGAGTGAGAATCTCAAAGAGGTAGAAGCACTGAATCTCGAAAAGAATACGTGCCTCGAGAAGGCGTCGATTAAAAGGAAAGAAGAGGCGTCGATTGGAAGAAGTGCCTAACCTAGAAAGTGAAGAGAAGACGAAAGATGAGGTAGAAATTGATGAGACGAGAGGTGTTTAATCAATGGAAGATGAGAAATAAATCCTAATTTTATTTCTTTAAAATTTGAGAAAGGAAATAGACAGCAACGGCCATGCGTTAAACGGTCAAACGAGCTACATCCATGTAAATTAATTAATTAAATAGTTTAAATGGATTTGCCCAAAGTACCTACTATCCTATTAGACCCAGCCCGTTAACTTTTTGGGTAACTAGGCTAAGGTAAATGGGTTGATTTGCTTTTTGACAGCTCTACTTGTGGCATAGATCATCTCATGGTTCGTGATAGCTTGTGTTATGCTATGTATGTCTATGGAAGGAATTATTTTTGTTGATTTTAGTCAATAAATATTATGAGACTTTTGTTTCAGGATGAGAGTTGATGACCTAGCTCTCCTAGCTTTTTATGAAAGTAAAAAGAGATTAGAAAAATTTTCTCCTCAGTTCAGTGATAGTTGACGACCAAGCTCTCCTGGCTTTTTATATAGTATATTTGCCTTTGTAACATATGAATGACCTCCATGATTATCTTGTTCCACAAGAAAGCAGTAGTGATCAATATGGCCAAAAGTTATCATTATAGATGTACTGGGAATTAATTAATTGTTGATGTTGTCTAATGAGCCTAAAGCCATATTTACTGTTTTACGACGCCAATTTATATTTTAGTGGATATTTATTTAGTAACCTTATTTTCAAACTTATTAGAGCAAATAATTTCCTACCAAACATTGCAAAGCTACCCCTTGTAATTAGTTTTGAACTTTATTTTTCAATTTCGTTACGCGAACCTTAGTTGATTGATTTATCAAATTTCCCAAATATATTCAGGTCATTATTTTAGTCCATCTAGTAGCTTCTTTTTGTCACAAATGTGGTTTTTCTTTTCAACACCATACTTTTTTGTAGAAAATTTCTTTTGGAATAATTGTATAATTTTTTTTTGAAATATATTCATATATTTTGTTGTCAATGACCACTAGCTCAACCAGTTAGTGACATAGTGCTCAATTTCTAGAGATCATGGGATCGAACCTCTGAGACGTCAAAATAAGTGTTCTGCTTGAAAAAAGTACCACTCTTGAAGTCAAAAAAATATTCACATATTTTAAAAATATTACCAACCTTATTTAAATATGTCTTTATATACATTCCTAAATATTCAAAGAATCATCCACTAATTTTGCAAATATTTGCAAAAATAACCTCCATGGTAGTGCAGTTGGTTAAGACATGCAGCGCTCACCTTGAAGATCGAGGGTTCAATCATCACCAACTACATATCCATTTGAATTACCTGAAGTGTGTGTTGTGTGTTCAGTGTATATTTTCTCAGAGTTTACAAGCAAAGTTTGATTCTCTAGTACTTCAACACACACACGCATAGAGATATACACACAGACACACACCCACGCGCACATACACACACACGCATATATAGTGTGTTAATACATTTTGTAAATATTTTTAGAACTATTCATTTTGCAAATATTTGCAAAATCATGCATTCTTTTCAAAATATTTGCAGAATTATCCATCCATTTTATAAATATTTGCAGAATAATGCATTCATTTTGAAGGTAATTATAAAAATATATTTATACTCATTCATTTTGCAGATATTTACAAAATTATCCATTCAATTTAACAAATTCGTAGAATTATGCATTCATTTTTCAAATATTTGCAAACAATTTTTTGTTTTTGTTTTAAATCACGTATATATCCATTAATTTTGTAATTACATGCGTAAACATGTAGTGGTTTTGCAAATATTTGCCAAATAAAGCTTCATATATTCATTCATTTTGCAAATACCTAGAAAAATAATGCACTCTTTTAGTCTATTATTTTTATAAAATATTTTTGCATCCATAATATTGCAGAAAATTGACTAGATTCGCGGGCATCCTTAAGAGAAACGCTTATGATGTTGGAACTTATGTCTTATCGAGCACCTTATCCCCTTTTTAAACTGGTCTATTCCACAATAGCACACACTAGTCATTTTCTCTTAAAGTAATTATATGCATTTTTCAAAAATTTGTGAAGGAAAATTAAATTTATTTTTTACCTTATTTTAATAGTTTGACCTTACATTTTTCTTTGATCTTCCACCATTAATGATTATATTTTTTATTGGATTTAGTTTTTAATTTCTGTAGTGAATGAAAAGTATTTCGTAATTATAACACTAGTCGTTCTCTTTTAAATCAAGTATTATTCTTGTATTGTGCGAGAAAGATGCAATAATGAAATGATTCAGACTAATTGAGTATATTAGTTTTAGTTGTTTAAAAATAATAAGCGGATCTATACGATTTAGTTGGAAGAGGTGTGTTGTGGTTTTTGAAACAAAATATGATTATATGCCAAAATCTTCTATGTTTTATTAGTCAGATCCAGGCAACAACAAACTCAAACAACCATTTTGTGCATATTAGCGACAGAAATGCAACTTAACTATTCTCCCCAAGGAGAACGTCATGCTTGCTATCTGAACAAAAACTCATTGGTAGGCCTCAACTTTATAATTGTTAAATTGATACATCTTTATTCATAGCTATGCCACATTTTTTTGATGTAGACGTAAAGTATCAAAAATGATCTTGAATAACAAAAATAAAAGAATAAATACCCTAAAATTTTAGTATTCCCTAAAATTAGGATCTTATATACAATGATTTTGCACTTGGTTTGAATAAATTTGTAGTTTAATCAAAACTTTTAAACAAAGTTTTGTATGTAATGATTTAATCAAGTTATAGACATTGGTCTCGGTCTTGATTTCGATCTTTTATAGTATTACGAATTTTGATCTAATTCGTAAATTTCGAAAATTTCTATTCAAGTTTGGGTTTCGGATTTCATTATTTGTTTTTCATACAAGTAATTAACCAAGATGTGTAATTTATCTTTAATTAAAAATAAGATATAAAAGAACATGGTTGATTAATTATAACTATTTGTAACACCAATTAATTATAAATATTTGTAACACTAACAGATATTTATTTATTAGAGGGAATTAGTCTAAACGAAAAACTTGAAATCAATTTTAGTCTGAAGGAAACAAGTCATAAAATTTAATCTGAAGGACGGCAGAATGATATGTTCATATAGCATTACACATATAAGATGCTAAGTTAGTGTTGCGTTACGAACATGTACACGTACACAGATATATACATACATACATATATATATGGTAAGTTCATGTACTCTTGTAAAAAAATAAAAAATAAAAGAACATTTTTAATATAGTCTTGATTGTGAGTGCATTTGGATCAAGAGACAACATCAAACATCTTTTAAGAAGATATAGAACACAAAGTTTATGAATGTATTAATATTGTAATACTATATATTATAATGAAAGTGGAGTTGGATTATGAGTATCTTGGTTGGAGACACCTTAGTGACAGTTGCTTGGGGTCATCTATTAATTCTTGGACAACTGACTTGATGGTCTGGTGTTTGAGATACTAGAGTATCCTTGGACAAAAAGTGAAGTTTCCATAGCTATTTGAGTAAGGGTTTTCATAATAACACATATGAGCAATTTTTAAAAGGTTCACTTGAAGATAGTGAAACCGAAATAAAAAGGAAAATGAATGAAATTATAAAGTACATCTATATAGCAAAATTAATGCTATTTTACAAATGGGTGTAAAAAGCATAGCTCTTAAGGTCATGCACGTTATAGAGTTCAAATTCAAGAGCAGATGTAATTAGAACTAAAAACTGGATTAGTCAAACACAAATCTACTGAATTGCATGGTTAAGTTATATTTCTATAAAAAATATCATGTAAATACATAATAAATTATATCATGGTCTACTTTCTATGTATGTGTAATGCTATATGAATATAGCATTATATATGGACAATGCTATACGAAAATATCAATCTATTGTCCTTCAAACTAAACTTTAAAATTTGTGTCCTTCAGATTAAAGTTGATCTTGGATTTTTTCCCTCGGACTAATTCCCTCTATTTATTATTGGTACTTAAGTTTCTTATTTACATTATTCGTATGTTTTCTTATTTTGCATGTTTTCATAGTTAAAATTTTATATTTTGAATATTTATATATTTGGAACTCAATTTTTTCTTTGATTTTCTTCTATTAAATTTGAATTAATTAAATAAGAAGGCTATAAATGGATAAGAAAAAAAATTAAATAAGATAAGGCTATAAATGGAAATAATGTAAAAGACAAAGTTTAACCACGAAATTTTTGTCGATGCGTTCGTGGTGATTCTCTGATCAATTTTCGTATATAATGTTTCAAAAACGGAGCTCAAATGGAAAAGTTATTGACGTTTGAAGTTTTCAGATTCAAAGTCAAATAAATAATTAATTCATCCTTAAGTTTGAAATTCAAAAAGTAACAACAATATGACTTAGAGGTCAAGTGAACTTTAACGTTAAAATTAATTAGGTATTATATAAATCAATCAACGGCACATAAAAACCTTCCCAAAATAATACTACCATTCGACCGGCCCTTGTTGATGACAGCTAGGGTTTTTAGCATTTGAATGACTCGGATTTTATTATTTCTATCCGATTTAAATGCGCCGGTTCTGGTACTTTCTAACCACTATAAATAAGAGATTAAACCCCTCACTTTTATTTACAAATTATTTTGAGACCAAATAGAGCTCTATTAGTCTCTCTCCTCAAAGATTCAGAAAATGCTTCAGGGCTTTAGGCAAGAAATTTTAAGCGTTTATTTGTTAACCCACTTTTTAGCAAAGCAAATATCAACTGGATTTAGAAAATTCGAACGAGGACAAAACAACTTGAAAACTTGGAAACATACTTAAAATGACTAGAGAATTGAGCTCAAGAAACTTAGATGAAAAATACACTAAGAAGAGAGGTCAGTACCAACCTCTCAAGTAGGCACTGACCTCTCTTATTAACTCCATAGATGTTATGACCTCTTTAGGGCACCTCCATATGGAATTATAAGAGTACTGCAAAAGAGTAGATGTCATTTCAAGCTAAGGGAAAAAATCACTACCGACCTCTTAGGCAAAAAGGCTGATATTGAGCTGTTTTGAAGAGAGGTATATACTGACTTTTTTGAATGACCAACGATCGATGAAAACAGCATGGAACACCTTAAAATGAAGTATGAAGAAGGATGCAAGAAGGTTCGAAATGATTCAAACTACAGAGAGAAGTCACCGCTGACTTGAGAGGTCGCCACCGATCTCTATAGTTAACTCAGAAGATCCTGCAACTTTGCACACTACTTTGGGTCGATATTTGAACTCTGCGTTAGGTGGATTTCTGGTCCAACACGACCGTTTTCCCTATAAATACAAGCCATAGAGTGACCAAAATAGAGGCGGAATTTTCTGACCGCAAAGACTCAACCATTTCTTTACATCTAATCTCTCTTCTATTAGAGTCACCTAGGAAACAACTATTTGTTGTTCTAGGACTTAGATCAGCAAATTCTTGGTACTAGTGACTCAAAAATGCTCCTAATTCTCATTGTAAATCAAGGATCCACTGCATTGTGGTTAGATATGATATAATTCATTTTAATCTGGAGAGAAGACAATGAATAACAAACTTTAAGTGAACATAGGTCAAAAATTGTCAAACCACTGTAAAAATTCTTGTGTGTTCTTTACATTTCTGTTATCTTTACTTGCTTGATCTGGGATTTCTACTTCTTTTATTTTCATTTTTAATCGAACTGGTGCTTTCATCTGATTTTTGGGTGTTGATCAAATTTTTGGGTTAAAATTTTAATGCTTCACGATGAACAAAGCTAGATCTAAAAAGTTGAAGCTTTAATATGATATTTGGAGAAGATGAAGAGGTCTAATACTAGATCTAAAACCGGAGCAAGTTAACCAAAGCATGGGGGCAGCCAGGAGATGTCCTCAAATTCTCATCAATCCATCTACGTGATCAGATAAGAGATGGAAAGATGACGAAGGAGATGCGGGATTGAGTAATAACTAGACAATAGAAAATGCTTAAAGGATTTTTCGAAAGGATGGATCAACCATGAACAGCCAAAGCAGCTGGAACTCAGAATAGAAGCCCAGAAACCAGTGCAGTAGCATTAGAAAAAGCAGAGCAAAACAAACCGAAACAACACCCCGCGACTTGGGGGCACAATCAATTTAGATCTAGAATGAGCTTTAATGCCTAGAACGGGCAATGCTGGAGCTGAATGGAAAATCGGAATACAAATGCATAACAACAGGACTTGGACCCAAGAGCTTCAACCAGAAGCTCACCGTTGAAATGGGGGGGGGGGGGGTAGAACGAAGTTTTGTAATAGAGACTTCCACTGGATGACAATCCCGTGATCGGGATGGATTGGGGTAAGGTTCGATTCTTTTACCTCGATTTTAAATAAATGATGCAATATGACCTCAAACCGCTTACACGTGTATGAGATCCCAAAAGGTTCCTAAGCACGCTCTGAGTTGGATATCCGAGATGACTGATTAGAATAATAATAACCCCAAAATACTCAGATATGTACAAAACCAATATTAGTCCCTAGTCGCGCTTTGAGTCATATGTTTAGGATGAACACATAGGATTCTTGCTTGTTTTCTTTGACTTGAATATTTGAATTTTCAAAAAACCATATTGAATGTGATAACTGATATTGATCGCTTTAAGTCCCATCCGGTGAGACGACACCAGAGTGCAAGGTGCAAGCTCTCTTGTCGAAGAGCGTGTGGATGGACTTGTATGAAAGTAAGTCACCTCACCGAAGAGCGAGTGGATGGGCTTACTTGGTCATTAAGTTCCATTTCCGCAGAGCAAGCGGACTCGGTAAGGATTCGAAGACATCGAAACCCTAGATTGGACGACAAATGATCCAGAGATGTCAAACCTTAAATAAAATGTCAAAGGATTTGGAGAGATCGTTCCCATAAACTAAACATTAAACCGAATATAAAACGATCCGAAGAGATTTCACATTAAAAATGAATATAAAATGATCTGAAGAGATTGTCACCTTAACTTAAAGATTAAATGGTCCGAAGATATCGTCCCCTTAACTTAAACACTAAACGCTCTAGAGAGATCGAAACCCCATATTGAATACAAATGATTTAGAGAGATCGAACCTTAGAACAGATACAGATTTAATAAAAGTATTTAAACGCCTTGCAATTAGAATAGAACTGCTACATCTTGGATGAACACGGGATGATTTTGGATATGTGATGTAATAACTTCGAATGAAATCATAAATGTGATCTAATAGAAGATATGTGATGTAATAACTCCAAATTAAATTAGAATGATTGTGATGTATAAATTACACTTAGGCAGGATCTAGAGTCTTAGGATCTAACAGGTTTGGAATGACTCGTGATTGATAAGAGAATCCGAAGGAGCTGCACGATTCATCAAGATTAAAGTAGTCGTAGAGCTCAAATATCGAAGACTGATTATTGAAACTTGTTCTTAAGTAAAGCACACCTTACATTCGATAGATGTACTTTAAAGAGCAAGTGTTAACCCGCTTTTTAGAAAAGCAGACTTCTACTGGACTTATAAAATTCAAACGAAGATGAAACGACTTGAAAACTTGGAGGCACATTTAAGATGACTAGAGAATTGGGCTCGAGAAATTTAGAAAAAAATACTAAGGAGATAGGCGGGTACCGATGTAACGTCCAGCCTTTTCGCACGGTTTAAACAGACTCACGTGCCGATTCAAACCATATGGAAGGGCGGATTGTTATGGGGTAGATAAGAAAAACGAGAAAGAAATAAAAGAAATAGAATCTCGCAGCGGAAGGATAAAATATATTTATAAAATATATAGTTTATAAATCTGTTTACAAAACAATTATATACTACATATCAGAGTTACACATACTAATAATAATGCAGCGGAACAGTGTGAGTGTGGTACAATAATATAAATAATAGTAATACGAATCTTCGTCTTCGTCCTCCAGAGCTAAAACTTCAATCCTGAAACGCTCGGACTGACCCGAGCGAATTTGAAAAGACAAAACACTCGAGTCAGAACTAAAAGATCTTATGTGAGTTAAATTAACAAAATAAATATGAGTACAGTAACTCAAGAGATGCTCGGGATTTACATCTCTTAAGGATCCGTTAAACTATTTACTATATAGTATATTGCGCTATTATAATAGTGTCTAATTGTAAAATAAACATACTTTTAAATAGCGTTAAGGAGTGACCCAATATTCCCCTTAACACGTAATAGTCCCAGTAGTCCATCCAATATCATAGTCCCTCCTGATCGGGAAGCCACCAGAGGATACCACACGGGCTACGGGAGAAATCCAAACTCGTACAAGGCGCGATAGGGTAGGTGACACGGCACAACTAGGAAATGCCAGGGTAGATATACCAATTGCTATCTGGGCTGATGGAAACGCGTAGCCGTAGCTACCTCCCACCTCGAAACAAACTCCCTCAAAAATAATCAAAGTAAAGGTGGCCACTGAATCAATCCAAAGTCAAAGTATAATATCGAAGAGGAGTGTCCGATCAGAGGAATGACCTCATTGGCCCGAGAATCGCTCCTGTTTTAGCCACCTTATGCCAACTCACGGGAGTCGGGTCCACGTATTTACCTCGCAGGAAATGCCTCCACCAACCTACTTCATTCTGGAATCTCCACCGCGTACACGGTTAGTCAAAGTGGTTTTCGGTATCGACAGAGAGTATGTCTATATCCGATCCCGGTCTCTTTGCCAACCAATCATTATTTTAACACCGCGGTCATTTAAAAATAATTATACTTTTAAAACCAAAATAAAATATCCATTTAAAACCCATATAAAAACGATATCATTTTTATTCTTAAAACCCCAAATCAATACAATATCATTTTATTTTCCAATATATATTATTTCCAAAATAATAGGGTTTCCAAAGTAAAATATTTAGAAATCAAAACTCTTGAATATAATATTTCCAACTTATACTATCTTGAAAAACATAGCTTTGAAACAAATTTCCATCTCTTAAATGGTTAAATATTTAACTACTTTTATAAAACAAAATAGCTTCTTTAGATTTCACAAATCAATTCTAAATATCGATTTAACTTCCCAATACCATTTCAATTCTTATGGTTAAAAGCTTTAATATTTCACCATTTCAAAAACAAACTTATTTGACAAACCCATATGTATCAAGTCCAATTACTTATTATTTAGACTTGAAATGTTTGCTTATTGAATTCAATATAATTTAAGTAAACCTTTAACTTCACATAACTGAATTTTTTTTAAATTTATTTAACTTGATATATTCCTTTAAAACAACCTGATACTTATTTATATCACTTTACACAAAATCAAGTTATAAATCATATCCTTTAAAAATTTAACTTTTATTTAAATTCCGATTTAACTTAATATTCAACTTCCAATTTTATTCTCATTTAAGTCAATAGAACTACCAGAAATTAAATTTAAATTAAATGCTTAATCGTATTTGATCTTAAAATCAAACTTCGGTTTATACTTCAAATCAATTTTTATACAATGCCTAAAACCGGAAAATTTCTCTCTCTCTCTCTCTCTCTCTCTCTCTCTCTCTATATATATATATATATATATATATATATAGCTTTTATTAATGATCAAATCAAAACTCATAAACCATATATATATGTATAGCTTTACAAAACCATAGTAAAACATTAAAAATAATTTTATATATTTACTGCGGTGCCTGTATAAAATTTTCTATCCTATGGTCAAGTGATACGGATGTTTATCATTTCAATCCGCAATTTAAAATATAAAAAAATGCGGTTGTATATCATTTCAAACCGCAATCTCGAATGAAATGAAAATGCATGATGACTTGCAGTTTATACAATATAAATATAGCATCCATTCATCCAAATATCAATCATCAACCATTATTTGCAATCGTCGTCCAATTTAAACAGTCATCGATATAGAGCATATAAATTATACAGGTAATAAATAACAGTTTATATTCAATAATAAATTTAATAACTGTTAACTAGCAGTTTATATGCAAAATAAATTCTAACTGTAAATTTATATGCAATAATTAAAATAATAAACAGTTAAATAAATAAAAATGCAAATTAACTGAGAAGATGAATAAAACATGCCAAACAAATCATATATAAATTTCTACTCATATCTAAAAATCAATTTAACAAACATAAAATATTTTAGAAGTTGTGAGTGGGTTAAAACACTCACCTTTTGAATTTAAGTCAAATTTAAATTCAATTTAAACTCAAAAATTCAACGGTCTCCGAATTGGTCCAAACTAGTTCCAAACTGTCCGGAATTTAATTACGATCCTAACAAAAAAAGTTTCGCGTGAATCCGAGGTCGTATGAAAAAGTTATGCGATTTAACCGATTTGAAAATCAAAATAAATTATAAAACAAAACAAACCTTAATTAAATACTCGCCACGTCACTATCGTCTTCCACGCGCTTTGGCTATAGGAGCACGCGAATATGTTTTCAGACCGAACCCAAAACAGAAAACGAACACCACCAGTAGATTGCGTATTCTGAGAACTCCAACATATAATTTTTCTGGAATTTTTAGAGGAATTTGAATTTTGACTTTTATTTGGATTGAAACTGGATCTAGAAATTGTCTGTTGCCATTGAAGAAGAGAAGAAGTTGAAGAAGAGACTATACAGAGGAATGAAGATGGAGGCTAGGGTTTCATCGCCTATTTATAGATAGATCGCAAAAGAATAGGTGTGCACGAATTTTAACGTGCAAAACGGAGGTGGTCCCAAAAGATAAATAATATTAATTACACACGTTACGGATTTAGAAAATAAATAAATTCCTTATCATTTACATTTTATTTTAAACGTATTTACAAATGTAAATCTAGACGTTTCGTTTACGTTTCAAAATATATCCACAATTTTATTAATTTCCAAATTGATCTAAACAAATTTAGATGTAAATTAAAAGCTGATAAGTCTATCCATTGCAGTGTTAATTTCTCCACTTTCTTATATTTAGAAATTATAAATTAAATTTTCAAAAACCTATTTTTTTGATTTTCAAACTTTTATATTCTCATCTTTTACAAATAATAAGGATGCACTAACATCTGTTCATGGTTTCACCTTATTATCCTCAAATTCCATTTTAATTTGCAATAATTACAATTGTTGAATTTTGATACTTTAATTAAATTTATACATCTTGCTTTCTATACTATAAATCAACCAGTGGTCCTATTTTATATAGAATTAGCAAAATTTCATCTTATAAAATTAACCTCCTTCAATTACAAAACAAAGTCTACACTAACTGCACAATTCAAGTCAATTAATTGTAATTGATTTCCCATAAATTGTTATAAATAAAATTTGAAATCTTCATAACTTCGTTTATTGATTTACAATCTTACTATTAAATAAATTGACATTTAGCATTGAATTATATTCCATTCCATAAATGAATTTATAAATTTATTTCAAATTAACGTACTACTTGATTTCCTTAGATTATAAGTTATTCTATTAGTCAGTCGTCTTTTTTTTTAAATCATTAATTAAGGTCCCAATTAGGTTAATTTATCTGGATTTCATTCCTTTATTACATCATTCATCACTTAACAATTAACCAACTTTTCTATGCATCTTATTTCACTTATATCTTGTAATTATTTTCTAAACTCATACTTGTAATACCCAATATCATTTTATATTTCAATCGATTCTCACTTATTCCTATTTTATTGCAATATATTTCTATACTCATTCATTAATGCATATCTTCACTCACTTCCTATTTTATTGCAATATATTTCTATATTCATTCATTAATGCATATCTTCACTCACTTCTTATTTTATTTGTAATATATTTCTATATTCATTCATTAATGCATATCTTCACTTACTTCCTATTTTATTTGTAATATATTTCTATATTCATCCATTAATGCATATCTTCACTTACTTCCTATTTTATTTGTAATATATTTCTATATTCATTCATTAATGCATATCTTCACTTACTTCCTATTTTATTTGTAATATATTTCTATATTCATTCATTAATGCATATCTTCACTTACTTGCTATTTTATTTGTAATATATTTCTATATTCATTCATTAATGCATATCTTCACCCACTTCCTATTTTATTTGCAATATATTTCTATATTCATTCATTAATGCATATCTCACTTACTTCCTATTTTATTTGTAATATATTTCTATATTCATTCATTAATGCATATCTTCACTCACTTCCTATTTTATTTGCAATATATTTCTATATTCATTCATTAATGCATATCTCACTTACTTCCTATTTTATTTGTAATATATTTCTATATTCATTCATTAATGCATATATCTCACTTCCTATTTTATTTGCAATATATTTCTATATTCATTCATTAATGCACATATACAAATTAAAAATTCTAAATCCCTTTTAATTATTCCATCTATGCTCCATTCCTTCACTTAATGCACAATTAGCATTCCTTATTCAAATTTGTTACATTTCCTTATATCCACTTCATAAATAAATTGGTATTCTGTTTTCCATTTATTACTAACTTTAATTATTGCAATTTATTATCTAACATACAATTTGAATTTATTTTCAAATTTTCACCGTTAAATTAATTAACATCTTCTAATAGTAAATAAAAAGGATTGAGCAAATTAAAATTTCTATTCAGTTATATTTTATCAATATATTGATACTTAGGCAAAATCAAATTCTTGTCTTTAATTACCCTTTTCATAATTTCAACTCAATCAACCATTTCAACATGCAACTCATAATAACTTTTTATAAGTATGCATGGAATCATCATTTATTCCAATCTTTTCTTAATTTTCATAATAAATTCCCTTTATTTATTTTCAATTTACACAAAGGTATAAATCTTTCACTATTTCAATCATTAGATTTTTATTCAAATTACTAATAATCAAGTTTTTAAATACCGTTGCTATATTTTAATTTAGCGTTCATTCCAATACTAATTTATCATCTTCATTTTTTTTCTTTTTTTCTTTTTTTTCTTTTTTTTCTTTTTTTTCTACAAAATAAATAAATTACAAGATCCTATTTAATTAACAATTTAATTGTCGTAATTTACAGGTCGTTACACTCTCCCCCACTCAAAACGTTTCGCCCTCGAAAAGGGAAAGAAGGGAAAAGAAGAATTTCGAAATCAATATCATATTTAAATATTATATTTATAAAAATTTAAATTTACAAAATTAGTTAATTTAGCTAAAATATACAAATTTATATAAAGTGAAATATTTAAGCGGTTTCAACCATTAATCAACCAATCAATACAACAACCATCAACTTTACAAACAGCATACATACCCAAGACAAAGCAACCATTTAATCCAACAAACAAATAGTTGTTCGGGTTCAAAACTTGAAATTGTATGGAATGAAAATAACTATCAAGAGCATCCTTTACTCAACAGTCTTAGATGGAACAACGATAGATTATTTATTCATCCAACAACTTCAAATTCTCTTACCCAACCAACCATAAGTCAAACAATAACAATTCAAACCAACAACCAAATTAAATTATTATACATTTATTTCATGCTTTAGTTGTTTAATTTCTTTTCTTTCATTTATTGAGTGATTCCTTCATTACTTACAATTTTCATTTTTCATTTATTACAATATTCATTATATTTGCATTCCGTTTTATTTACTTAAGTTTATAATCATCTATTTATAATACTTAAAGTTTCCATTTTAACTTAAGTTTATACATTTAATTCTCATTTTGTAACAGCAAATTCATTGAATATATTTATTACCTCAAGCTTCACTTATAAGATTTCCCCTTACATTTTCTTACTAACATTGCAACTTTTATTATATGGTAAGTTATATATATGCTTTAAGAATGTAGGTGAAAATTATACAAGTTTCTTCTCAATTCCTTTAATTAATTAATGGTTCAATAATTATATATATTCGTTTTATAAGTTACAATTTCAACTTACTTTTACTTTCATTCATTTATTTAATGCTAATATTTAATAATAGTAACATTTTAATTACACCTAATTTGTAACCTTATAACATCAATTCTAATAAATAAAGAATTTCCTTTATCCATTTACTAAGGTTTACAACCGTTTATTTACATTACTTCTCTTCCTTTTTTTTTTAAGGTTCAAATTTGCTACACTTAATTGTACTATTAATAAATCTGGAACTTTAGAACCAAATACCGGGTTAAATTTTAAATCATTTAAAATAATAGATAGATATCTACACTTAACATATACATCCAATTATAATTAAAACGATAAAATTTTCTTAACAATTCTGCAGTAAATTACTACAGTGGCCTTCCCACTTCGAAACTAGAAAATGAATGTCGATGATGCGTGCACTCATCACCGAAATCATTTTCCAGCGATAGAGAGGAAAGTACAAAACTTATTTTCTCCAAAAATCTTCTTTAAAACAATTTCTCTTAAATTATATTAAATATTCATATCAGAAAATACTTATAACAATTATATTCCAAAAATTTTACGAAAAATTCCAAAACCCCGGATCTTAAGTCCCAAATTTCCAAATTTCATTTATCTTATTTTTAAATCTTATTTCTATCATTATTCAAAACCTTCATTACCTAACAACCAATCTATTACAACCAAATATATATATTATTTTGAAAAATTATTTTATAGAAAATATAATAGGTAAAATTATTTCATTCACAAATATTATGTCGGTCTGTCCTATTAAGTGTTTAGAAACCCCTATTGATGTCACAGCGTCCCATGCACCAACCAGAGTTTATAAATACAAAACGGAACAGATTAACACAATATTAAAACCTTTTTATAACACTAACAAATACGATCTCTCATATATATACACCCAGTGACTCCCATAGGGTATTACTACCCTATTAACAATGAGTCAAACCCCACAAAGCTAAGGTTTATCGCTAAACCAAAGCTCTGATACCAACTGTAACGTCCCGCCTTTTCGCACGGTTTAAACAGACATACGTGCCGATTCAAACCATACGGAAGGGCGGATTGTTATGGGGTAGATAAGAAAAACGAAAAAGAAATAAAAGAAACAGAATCTCACAGCGGAAGGATAAAATATAATAATAAAATATATAGTTTATAAATCTGTTTACAAAACATTTATATACTACATATCAGAGTTACACATACCAATAAAAATGCAGCGGAACAGTGTGAGTGTGGTACAATAATATAAATAATAGTAATACGAATCTTCATCTTCGTCCTCCAAAGCTAAAACTTCAATCCTGAAACACTCGGACTGACCCGAGCGAATTTGAAAAGACAAAACACTCGAGTCAGAACTAAAAGATCTTATGTGAGTTAAATTAACAAAATAAATATGAGTACAGTAACTCAAGAGATGCTCGGGATTTACATCTCTTAAGGATTCGTTAAACTATTTACTATATAGTATATTGTGCTATTATAATAGTGTCTAATTGTAAAATAAACATACTTTTAAATAACGTTAAGGAGTGACCCAATATTCCCCTTAACACTAATAGTCCCAGTAGTCCATCCAATATCATAGTCCCTCCTGATCGGGAAGCCACCAGAGGATACCACACGGGCTACGGGAGAAATCCAAACTCGTACAAGGCGCGATAGGGTAGGTGACACGGCACAACTAGGCAATGCCAGGGTAGATATACCAATTGCTATCCGAGCTGATGGAAACGCGTAGCCGCAGCTACCGCCCACCTCGAAACAAACTCCCCTAAAAATAATCAAAGTAAAGGTGGCCACTGAATCAATCCAAAGTCAAAGTATAATATCGAAGAGGAGTGTCCGATCAGAGGAATGACCTCATTGGCCCGAGAATCGCTCCTGTTTTAGCCACCTTATGCCAACTCACGGGAGTCGGGTCCACGTATTTACCTTGCAGGAAACGCCTCCACCAACCTACTTCATTCTGGAATCTCCACCGCGTACACGGTTAGTCAAAGTGGTTTTCGGTATCGACAGAGAGTATGTCCATATCCGATCCCGGTCTCTTTGCCAACCAATCGTTATTATAACACCGCGGTCATTTAAAAATAATTATACTTTTAAAACCAAAATAAAATATCCATTTAAAACCCATATAAAAACGATATCATTTTTATTCTTAAAACCCCAAATCAATACGATATCATTTTATTTTCCAATATATATTATTTCCAAAATCATAGGGTTTCCAAAGTAAAATATTTAGAAATCAAAACTCTTGAATATAATATTTCCAACTTATACGACCTTGAAAAACATAGCTTTGAAACAAATTTCCATCTCTTAAATGGTTAAATATTTAGCTACTTTTATAAACAAAATAGCTTCTTTAGATTTCACAAATCAATTCTAAATATCGATTTAACTTCCCAATACCATTTCAATTCTTATGGTTAAAAGCTTTAAATATTTCACCATTTCAAAAACAAACTTATTTGACAAACCCATATGTATCAAATCCAATTACTTATTATTTAGACTTGAAATGTTTACTTATTGAATTCAATATAATTTAAATAAACCTTTAACTTCACATAACTGAAAAAAGTTTCAATTTATTTAACTTGATATATTCCTTTAAAACAACCTGATACTTATTTAAATCACTTTACACAAAATCAAGTTATAAATTATATCCTTTAAAAATTTAACTTTTATTTAAATTCCGATTTAACTTAATATTCACTTCCAATTTTATTCTCATTTAAGTCAATAGAACTACCAGAAATTAAATTTAAATTAAATGCTTAATCGTATTTGATCTTAAAATCAAACTTCGGTTTATACTTCAAATCACTATATATATATATATATATATATATAGCTTTTATTAATGATCAAATCAAAACCCATAAACCATATATATATGTATAGCTTTACAAAACCATAGTAAAACATTAAAAATAATTTTATATATTTACCGCGGTGCTTGTATAAAATTTTCTATCCTATGGTCAAGTGATACGGATGTTTATCATTTCAATCCGCAATTTAAAATAAAAAAATGCGGTTGTATATCATTTCAAACCGCAATCCCGAATGAAATGAAAATGCATGATGACTTGCAGTTTATACAATATAAATATAGCATCCATTCATCCAAATATCAATCATCAACCATTATTTGCAATCATCGTCCAATTTAAACAGTCATCGATATAGAGCATATAAATTATACAGGTAATAAATAATAGTTTATATTCAATAATAAATTTAATAACTGTTAACAAGCAGTTTATATGCAAAATAAATTCTAACTGTAAATTTATATGCAATAATTAAAATAATAAACAGTTAAATAAATAAAAATGCAAATTAACTGAGAAGATGAATAAAACATGCCAAACAAATCATATATAAATTCCTACTCATATCTAAAAATCAATTTAACAAACATAAAATATTTTAGAAGTTGTGAGTGGGTTAAAACACCCACCTTTTGAATTTAAATCGAATTTAAATTCAATTTAAACTCAAAAATTCGATGGTCTCCGAATTGGTCCAAACTAGTTCCAAACTGTCCAGAATTTAATTACGATCCTAACAAAAAAAGTTTCGCGTGAATCCGAGGTCGTATGAAAAAGTTATGCGATATAAACAATTTGAAAATCAAAATAAATTATAAAACAAAACAAACCTTAATTAAATACTCGCCACGTCACTATCGTCTTCCACGCGCTTTGGCTATAGGAGCACGCGAATATGTTTCCAGACCGAACCCAAAACAGAAAACGAACACCACCAGTAGATTGCGTATTCTGAGAACCCAACATATAATTTTTCTGGAATTTTTAGAGGAGATTGAATTTTGACTTTTATTTGGATTGAAACTGGATCTAGAAATTGTCTGTTGCCATTGAAGAAGAGAAGAAGTTGAAGAAGAGACTATACAGATGAATGAAGATGGAGGCTAGGGTTTCACCGCCTATTTATAGATAGATCGCAAAAGAATAGGTGTGCACGAATTTTAACGTGCAAACGGAGGTGGTCCCAAAAGATAAATAATATTAATTACACACGTTACGGATTTAGGAAATAAATAAATTTCTTATCATTTACATTTTATTTTAAACGTATTTACAAATGTAAATCTAGACGTTTCGTTTACGTTTCAAAATATATCCACAATTTTATTAATTTCCAAATTGATCTAAACAAATTTAGATGTAAATTAAAAGCTGATAAGTCTATCCATTGCAGTGTTAATTTCTCCACTTCCTTATATTTAGAAATTATAATTTCAAAAAGCTATTTTTTTGATTTTCAAACTTTTATATTCTCATCTTTTACCAATAATAAGGATGCACAAACATTTGTTCATGGTTTCACCTTATTATCCTCAAATTCCATTTTAATTTGCAATAATTACAATTGTTGAATTTTGATACTTTAATTAAATTTATACATCTTGCTTTCTATACTATAAATCAACCAGTGGTCCTTTTTTATATAGAATTAGCAAAATTTCATCTTATAAAATTAACCTCCTTCAATTACAAAACAAAGTCTACGCTAACTGCACAATTCAAGTCAATTAATTGTAATTGATTTCCCATAAATTGTTATAAATAAAATTTGAAATCTTCATAACTTCGTTTATTGATTTACAATCTTACTATTAAATAAATTGACATTTAGCATTGAATTATATTCCATTCCATAAATGAATTTATAAATTTATTTCAAATTAACGTACTACTTGATTTCCTTAGATTATAAGTTATTCTATTAGTCAGTCATCTTTTTTTTTTAAATCATTAATTAAGGTCCCAATTAGGTTAATTTATCTAGATTTCATTCCTTTATTACATCATTCATCACTTAACAATTAACCAACTTTTCTATGCATCTTATTTCACTTATATCTTGTAATTATTTTCTAAACTCATACTTGTAATACCCAATATCATTTTATATTTCAATCGATTCTCACTTATTCCTATTTTATTGCAATATATTTCTATACTCATTCATTAATGCATATCTTCACTCACTTCCTATTTTATTGCAATATATTTCTATATTCATTCATTAATGCATATCTTCACTCATTTCTTATTTTATTTGTAATATATTTCTATATTCATTCATTAATGCATATCTTCACTTACTTCCTATTTTATTTGTAATATATTTCTATATTCATTCATTAATGCATATCTTCACTCACTTCCTATTTTATTTGCAATATATTTCTATATTCATTCATTAATGCATATCTTCACTCACTTCCTATTTTATTTGCAATATATTTCCATATTCATTCATTAATGCATATCTCACTTACTTCCTATTTTATTTGTAATATATTTCTATATTCATTCATTAATGCATATATCTCACTTCCTATTTTATTTGCAATATATTTCTATATTCATTCATTAATGCATATATACAAATTAAAAATTCTAAATCCCTTTTAATTATTCCATCTATGCTCCATTCCTTCACTTAATCCACAATTAGCATTCCTTATTCAAATTTGTTACATTCCCTTATATCCACTTCATAAATAAATTGGTATTCCGTTTTTCTTTTATTACTAACTTTAATTATTGCAATTTATTATCTAACATACAATTTGAATTTATTTTCAAATTTTCACCGTTAAATTAATTAACATCTTCTAATTGTAAATAAAAAGGATTGAGCAAATTAAAATTTCTATTCAGTTATATTTTATCATTATATTGATACTTAGGCAAAATCAAATTCTTGTCTTTAATTACCCTTTTCATAATTTCAACTCAATCAACCATTTCAACATGCAACTCATAATAACTTTTTATAAGTATGCATGGAATCATCATTTATTCCAATCTTTTCTTAATTTTCATAATAAATTCCCTTTATTTATTTTCAATTTACACAAAGGTATAAATCTTTCACTATTTCAATCATTAGATTTTTATTCAAATTACTAATAATCAAGTTTTTAAATACCGTTGCTATATTTTAATTTAGCGTTCATTCCAATACTAATTTATCATCTTCATTTTTTTCTTTTTTTTCTTTTTTTTTTCTACAAAAAAATTAAATTACAAGATCCTATTTAATTAACAATTTAATTGTCGAAATTTACGGGTCGTTACAACCGACCTCTCTTGTTAACTCTGTAGATGTTGCAATCTCATTGGAACACCTACATATGGAATTAAAAAAGTGTGGCAAAAGAATACAAGTCATTTCAAGCTAAGGAAAAAAGTCAATACCGACCTCTCAGGCAAAAAGGCTGATACTGAGCTGTTTCGGAGAGAGGTGGGTACCGACTTTCTTTGGACGATCAATGATCGATGGACGAACTGATTCGAACTATAGAGAGAAGTCACCACCGACTTGAGAGATCGGCACCGACCTCTGCGGTTAACTAGGACGACATTGCAATTTTGCACACTACTTCGGGCTGATAGTTGAATAATGTGCACGTAAATGTGCATATTATTACTTGCATATTTAATCTAATTAAATTAAATAAATGATCATATTGGGTGTTCTAGCATGTTTAATTCAAATTATTTTCAAATTGTCACATATTCATCTTCATTTAGGTGCAAAATGGTCATTTAGGGATAGTGAAGCCCTCTTAATCATGTAGCTTCAACATTTTTATAATTATCGTTCTCTTTTTGTGCTTAATGGAAATGATAGAATGTAGTTAATATTTATTGTTTATCTTTGAATCTGATAGCCTATATTGTTGACATCAAATATGTCATGCTTAAACAAACAAAACACAAATTACATCTTCATCTACATATGATCATAGTAATGAAGTGAAAGTTGAAATCAAAATTTGATGGTTTATATTTCTAATCAATAGTTAATACGTCATGCTTAGAATATATTTTATTCTCAATTGTCATTTTCATGAGAATTAAAAAGTAGTTTAATGGATGTGTCGTAGTTTGATAGTTTATATTAGGCTAATTAATAAGACAAATATATAATACTTATGATAAACACATCAACTAAACTCACCAATGACCAAAAAATAGAGATCATAGTTTAATTTTGTTGAACTATGTGATCTTGAGAAGGGCACTGCCTCTAAATTGCCTTCAACTCTTATATATTTATCCATTTTAGCTTTTGTTAGTTTTTACATTTCTTTTAGCTAATCACAATTTTCAAATCTAGATTTAATTTGATTAAATAGAATTTTAAAAATCTAAACAATTCCCTACGGATCGATCCATACTCGCCACGTACTAGAATTGTACGCCGTACGCTTGTGGTTAATTTTAATTTAAATTCGATCAGCTAATTTTCTAACTTGATAGAATTTGGTTGTTCCGAACAAGTTTTTGGCGTCGTTGCCGGGAAATTTGCTTTGACTTTAATTTCTAATCTTCGAATTATTTTTCCTTTGATTTTTGTTTTGTGTTTGTCAGAATTAAAAAAAAAAAAAATTGTGTGTGTGATATTTGTTTTCACTTTGTAGTGTGCTTGTTATTTTTCTCTCTAGTTCCTTTTGCATCTCTATTTATAAAAACAAAAGGTACACAATTTAAAAAAGAAAAAAACAAAAGTATTTTATTGCATTTACACTTTTACATTACAATTACATTTTTCATTTTCTTCTTTTGGTTTACATTTACAAACATATACACTGTACATACATTTGCACATCAGCCTTGCCCACCTCCTCGCTGTCACTGCCAGTTTCAACCATATCATCAAACACTTGCTTCATAAAACTTCCCACCTGACCACCCACTACTTCTTGCCACAGCAGCCAACCCACACAATACAATCCCTAACCACCAAGAATAGACACTACAAGTTCAACTTACATCTGTCATCACCTTATTACTGTCAAACTATGCACACTACCCTCCTTCAAACCAAAACCTTACACATTGCTTTGAACAATCTTCCCACCACAACTACATTGATGTGCATACTTCATCAATCATCCTCCTGCCTCAACGGTTCTGCCACCACAATCTAAACCACTCTGCTACTATCTCCGACCACTGCACATCATTTCTCTGCCAACCACATTGCGCTGCCCACTTACTGCCTCCATCACTACAACATTCAACTTCACTACTGCCACACATATACAGCATCACCAAACACTCAACTGACCACCCTCCCTCCCTCCCCCAACTGCTATCAACAACTACAAACATCCTACACTTCAGATCAGACCATAATCACCACCTCGACAATATACCATCACCACTCAACAACAGTATCTCACTATTCATATACTCTGCCATCAAACATACTTGCAACTCGCCAACCAAACATACTGAACCAGCCCCTACCTGCCACTGCACCATCTTCCTCCTGCCAATCATCCACTTCAATAATCCCACTGATCACAGCTGCATATACAACACTCATACAATTCCCCCCTTCACTTCTGCCTCCTTCATATCATTTCCCACTGACCACTACTCTGTCAACAAACTACTACTAGCTTCATCATCCATCTTTGTTACTGTACACTTTTACATCACCACAACCCAATTATCAAACAGCCTAACCAAATTAGAGCAACAATCGAACCACCAAAAATCACAGCATTGCACTGCAACTCCTCGACCATATCACTGCTGTCAAAAACGCTACTTCTTACTGCTTGCTTTCTGCCACTTCTTCATCTTCCTGCACACTATTTGTTGCCTCCACTCCATCAACACACGGCAGTAACCATACCATATAGTCATACCATATCAACAAACCATCCCCTGCTAAACCACATCCAGTCATACCATACAGTCATATCACCAGTTGCATAGCATCATAACATCCACTGCATTTACATCCCAAATCTCATCGCAATGACTACTGACCACCACCACTGTAAGTAACTTCATCACCATTCACCATAGCAACCACATATACATATCATTCACGGCCATTTCACGTACTTCTACCAAACTGCAACAAAAGAAAAAAAAAACCACTCCCTGCCACACAATCACTCTTCTGTCCAGAATTACCTCTGCCATCTTAATCCGCAAACAACTTAACGCCTCGGCCACCAGCAATCGTCGCCATCAACCACCACGCGACTTCCACGAACTTTGCCTGAAACCCAACCGCGATCCCTCGAACCAAAGCTATCACAAGACATTCTACGTTCGAACTTGAGATTCGAATTGATTTTGGAGATTTTGAAACTCCGGGATTTGGGAAGTGAATACAATTTATTTGTGATTTTGAGAGAACGAATTTTTGTGAAATCGATTGTGAATTTGGTCTTAATTAATCTCTGGTCGTTATTTGTGATTAATTTAAGTCTCTGAAATTGTTTGTTTACGAACGTTTATGACTGGGCCGGGGCTTGTTATTAAAAAAAAAGAAAAAGAGATTTCAAGCTAGTTGTTTTCAAGTGTTTAATTATCATTTTTTTAGCTTCTTCTTTGTTATACAAAAAAAAAAGTTTTGCTATTGTGAATTTCTGAATTTCTTGATTACTTGGGCCGGGCTAGTCTTGTTACTTTTAGTGAATTTAGTTTTGAAATTTCATTTTAAAAAAAAAAAGATTTTTTTTTGTCTATTTTAATTTCATAAAAAGAAAGAGTTCTGTTTTGTTTTATCCTTTTTTTTTAAAAAAAAAATACGAGTTTCAATTTATTTCATTTTCATTTTTCATTTGTTTTCACTTGTTTTAGTTTTACTTGTTTTAATTTTTATTTTCACTTGTTTTAGTTTTCATTTGTTTTACTTTCATTTGTTTTGTTTTTCACTTATTTTATTTTCTTCTTTGATAAACATAAAACAAAAACTAAAAGAAAATACGTATATATCTTTGTTTTATTTTCAGGTTTCAGAAGCAGAAATTCAAAAGGAAGAACCTCTTGCCAAAATGAATTGCTTTGCTTGCCCTTATAAAAAAAATCGTCGCATAAATGTAAATTTGCTAATAATACTACAAGCGATGGTATCATGCCCATACCCTTGTTTATATTTGTTTTGCATTGTTGGTTGCTTGCATTTTATAAAAAAATTTAAAAAAAAAACAAAAACTCAAAACAAAAACAAAAACAAATTTCATTCGTAGTTGCATTCTTAATACACATTTAATTTCAATTTTGCATTTCATTTTAGAAGTTTGACTTATAATAACGGTTAGACATCGATAATACTTAATTGTATATTGACAAGTTTTCCTCTTTCGACAATTTAATTTCTTGTTATCTAGGCTACGGTAGAGCAATAATCAATTATAAATATTACGGTGATTCGTAAAAATTATATTGATTATTTCTTTGAAGGTACTTAAACCTTCGACTGCATTGCCACGGTGATTCATGGTGCATCGATAATTAATGTCTGTTACCTGGCTAAAAACTATTTTGTTGAATTAAGACAAAGTGTGATTATACAATTTTGGGTTTGGAGCTACTTAGGTTAAAAAATTTGTAATTAAATCCTTGCATTCATTTAGCTGCATTAGTTAATGCATATTTAAAAAAAAAAAATTGTAAATATTTCTTAACTTATTTTATAAATCCTTTTCATTTGAAATTTTTTGATCAAAATCAAAAATCCAAAAGAATAATTTTTTTTTGGAAAAACATAAATCCAAAAAATATATAAAACCATTTCAAAAAAATTGAAAATCCAAAAACAAAACAAAAATCAAATTTCCCTTTTGAAAAATAAATTAATTTTGGTAAATAGTTTTCCTTTATAAAAAATCCAAAAAACAAAACAAAATATTTTGGAAAGTCTGAATTTTCTTATTCACAAGAATTTTATAATAGTTGTGAAAATCAATATAATTCATATAATTTCACACCAAATTCTTATGGATATTTTAACAATAACTATTGTACGACCAATTAAAATTTTGAACCACAAAATTTTCAAAATAATGACGAACCCTCAAATCTTGAAAATAGAATTGAAATGATTTCACCTTTACTTGAACTCTCTATAAAACAAAATTAAATGATAAATGATTTGTGTAATTCATATTTGTGCAACAACTCAAGTCAAGAATTTCAAAATAATCAAATTTTGAATTCACTCCAGTATTCAACTGATTTCGAGTATAACCCATGCCAATTCAATTTCGGACTTCAAAATGAGTTTCAAAGTCAAAACGAAAATGGAAACAACTTTTTAAATGATTTTGGCAAAAGCGAATAATCTCGACTACGATGCGATTGATAATTTTCATTCTCAACAAGTTCATATCGAAAACGCTCAATTTAGTAATTATAAACTGGATTTTGTTGAGCAAATGAACGAGATTTACAATGATCAGATGGATTAGTTGTTTGAAACATATCTGAAACAACGTGAAAAACAAAATCAAATCCCAACGTGTGACGAGTCAAATAATCTACCTTTTACCAAAATTGACAATTTTCAAATAACAACTTTTGGAATTGAAAATGACGATCTTAATATAGTTGTTGAAAAGACAGTAATTGAGTTGGATTTCAATTTTTCCAAGGGTGAGAAGCTCGATCTAAATTTCGATCTTCCCTTTTTCGATTTCGAAAATTTGAATACAATAACTTTAGATTTTGAAATTGATACATGCAACGAAGTTGTTGACAATCTAACAAAGAAAGACGAATTTAACGAACATAAATTTTTTAGACTTTTCGAAAATGAGTTGTTAATTTCTGAAGGAAAAGATTTTAATCACCATATTTTGAAATCAATAATTTTGAAGAATTCGTTAACGATGAGCTTGAATTTCAATTTGGTGAAAATAAGCGGAACTTCAATCAATTGTTTTATCAACCCTAACAAATCATCGAAAATAAAATAACTCACGCGATTTTTAATAAAACGACATTCATTTTTCCAAATCAACATTCAACTTCAAAATCTTTTATGATTTGGTTTTCTATGCTCAAACTGTGTCTCTCATACTTGACGAGACAAATGAATTGTCTTTGGAAGACCATTTCATTTACTCTTTAACTGTATATTTTTTGATCTCTTGTAATGATAATCTTTTCATGTAAATATAGGTCATTTTTATTTTATTTTTCTCCTTTTACTTGGGTTGACTATGGGGACACAGTCAAAATCAAATGTGGGGGGTCCATCTTCATTTTTAATTTTTCATGGTAATTTTTATTTTTACATTCTCTTTTCAAAATTTAGAATTTTTTTTAAGCATTTTGATTTATTTTAAAAGAAACAATATGGATAAATATATGGTTTTGGTCAATTAAATTGAAATTTCTGAAAAGTTATTTGTCTCAACAAAAATAAAAATAAAGTTTGATTATAAATAACGATGGTTTAACTAGTATGTAGGAAGGTTCATACGTGTTAATTATGACGTACATCCTAATTGAAATTTTTTGTTTTAAAAAGTGGTGAATTTAAAGTAATGGATATAACATTTTTTTTATCTTCTAAGTTAAACGGTGCTAAGATGATTTTGCAAAACCATCTCTTTAATATATATATATATATATATATATATAATTTTGTATATATGTATATATTTTTTATTTAAACCTAGAGTTATGTGTTCACACTAGTGTGTTCACTCGCCATGCTCTATACCCTTCCCATGTAAACCCGAAAGACAGTGCATGATCGGTATATCTGGCCTCGGGTTTATCTGAGTTAGGTGGATGTATATGAAAATTCTTTTTAATGATGCCTACAATCGATAGGTGTTCACAATTGTATGTTCACTCACCACGCACTGTGTTCCCCTTATATAAGCCCGAAAGGCAGTGCGCGGATAATATATCTGGTTTTAGTTTTCTGAGTTAGGCATATGTAAATATTGTTAATATTAATAAAATTTTCAAATAAAGAGAGAGTAACAATTGAAATCCAAGCACTATTTTAACTTGTTTGTTTGACTTGTTAATCAAAAGAAATGAAAATACCACTTTGATAAATTTTGATAATCAACTAAGGATCCATTTCATAATTGCACTATGTTATCGACCGAAAAAACTAGTCAAACTAGAGTCTATTTGTTATGATAACTTAATTTTTGTTTGAAGTTTTGATGAGTAAATGACTTAAAGTTTCAAGATAATAGCCAGAACTTATATTTAACTTATTCATGTTAATTTAAAAATAAATTCTTTATTTGTAAATATTTTCAAAAACTTGCATCCATATCTTTGTAAATAAATCTTGCATCTAAGAAATTTTCACTTTGTAAATATTTTCATTTCGCATTTGGATTTTGTAGGCAGTATCCGTTAAAAACCATCACGAGACAATATTCGTCCTACTAGGGACACCGAGAGGTTTAACGGCTTGTTGCATAAACTCAATGCAATCGTGCTCCCTATGAAAACAAATTTATCTTAGTTTTTAGTTTATTCGAGAACGAATAAAAAGATAAGTGTGGGAGTATTTGATGTGCATGTAAATGTTCATATTTTTACTTCCATATTTAAACTAATTAAATTAAATAAATGATCGTATTAGGTGTTTTAACATGTATAGACCAAAATTCAAATTATTTTCAAATCATCACATATTCATCTTCATATAGACGCAAAATTGTCATTTTTGTGCATATGTTAATTTGGAAAAATTTACTTGGACATTTTTATATTATTTTTATAGGAATTTGGATTAAAATGGAAGAAATTTCATGAAGAAATATGCATGTACAAGAGAACACAATCAAATGAAAATGGAAATAATTCGAACTCATGAACATGGAAGACCACATCTACCCACTTACCTTTATTTACCATTAGGAGCTAATGCACATGCAAAAAGGCCATTAAAGTTACATTCACACTTAATGGATGATTATTTCATGTTAATGATAACTTGGTGGCCACACTTTTTAGAGGGGCAGTTTGAGTAGTTCCCAAAAATAAGATTAGGGTTTCCAAACATGTATAAATACCTCATATGTTCATGTAATGAGTCATCTCTCTTCTCTTAACCTCCTTAGTTTAGGATAAAAAATAAAACAAAGCTCTCTTTTCTCTTTTCCATGGCTACTTAGCAATTTTCTTCTTATGTAATTTTCTTCTTTTATGCAATGTTAATTCATGTTCTTTTATATTTACATGTCATCTTTCTTATTTTTTTAGTAATGTAGTTTCATTTCTCACGCAAGTCGAATAGCTTTTATTGTAGTTTAATTAGTTCTCTTCTTACTTTGCTTTCATTTTCCTCTTTTTGTACTATGTTGAATGCTACAATTGTTGATAATGATAATAAATATGAGAGCTAAACCCCTTCAATTTAGAGGTAGTGAAGCCCTCTTAATCATGTAGCTTCAATGTTTTTATAATTATTGTTCTCTTTTTGTGCTTAACGAAAATGATGATAGGTCATGCTTAGAATAGATTTTATTTTCAATTTCATTGTCATTTTCGTGAGAGTTAAAAAGTAGTTTAATGAGTGTGTTATAGTTTGATAGTTTATATTGTGCTAATTAATAGCACAGATATGTCATACTTATGATAAACACATCAATTAAACTCACTAATGACCAAAAAAGAGAGATCATAGTTTCATTTTGTCGAATTATGTGATCTTGAGAAGGACATTGCCTCTAAATTGCCTTCTACTCTCATAGTTTTATCCGTTATAGCTTTTATTAGTTTTTACATTTTTTAGCTAATCACAATTCTCAAATCTTGGCTTAATTTGATTGAATAGAATTTTAAAAATCTAAACAATTCCATGTGGATCAACCCGTACTCGCCACGTACTAGAATTATACGTCATGCGCTTGCGGTTAATTTTAATTTATATTCGATCGGCTAATTGTCTAACTCAATAGAATTTGGTCGTTCCAAACATTGAACTCTGCCTCAGGTGTATTTCTGGCCCAACACGACTATTTCCTCTATAAATATAAATCATAGAGCAACCAAAATAGGGGCAGAATTCTCTAACGGCAGAGACTCTAACATTTCTACACCTCTAATCTCTTCTCTATGAGAATCACCAACGAAACAACTATTTGTTGTTCTACGACTTAGATTAGCAAATTATTTGTACAAGTGACTCACAAATACTCTTAATCCTCATTGTAAATCTGGAATCCACTATATTGTGGCTAGGTCTGATATAATTCATTGTAATCCAAAAGAAGACAACGAATAACAAAATATAAAGTGGACGTAGGCCAGAGATTGCCGAACCACTATAAAAATTCTTGCGTGTTCTTTACTTTTCTGTTATCTTTACTTGTTTGATTTGGGATTTCTACTACTTGTATTTTCATTTTTGATCGAACTGCCGTTTTCATCTGATTTCTGGATGTTGATTCAATTTTTGGTTTAACATCGTTATTCAATTTCTAATCCTTTTCTCTTTCAATTCCTAAATATTTGAATCTAATTCGTATACAGTCCCCTTATTGTATATTTCTAAAAGGAGAGATATATAAGAGATTAAAGAAGGCGTATCAAATCCGAAAAGGGAAGAGCATAGGACTGATTGTGAGTGAAAATTTTAGTCTTTCTTATTTTATTAATTGTGTAGTATAACTTGAATTTGGTATATGCCTTTAGAAATTTTGTTTACGAAAACATCACACTAAAAACCCAAAATTCTCCCAAAGCGAAATATCAATTCTTAAGTTAGAATCTCAATTACTCTATATTAAAATAACAGAATTGTGAAGTATTGTAATTTAATGTTTTACATTCTATTTCACTTCTTATCTTTTTCTTTAGATCTCATTAAGTGTTTTGAAAAGAATAAATTAGGAAATGGTGGGTAAGGTACAAATTTTTATATTCATAGTATGCACTTCCTATTTTCGTAGTTTGAACCTTTTCAATTTTACATAAGAAGTTGAATAGAGTGTAAAAGTATTTAAATTGTAAGTTTATATTGTTGTTGATTCCGCTATTTTAGTATAAAATAAGTTTGGTATGGATTCTGTTTTATAAAAGTCTGTAGATTAAATTGTGGATATTGGATATATAGTATATTTGTTGATATGTAATTGGACTTGTATAAATTTGAAGTTTTGACATTTAATCGGTAGCAATTTTCGCACTCTTAGAAATATTTAGGTTGCGTATTTACACACACACACACACACATTAGCATAAATGTATAAGTATAATGTATTAATTGTGTAGTTAATAGGTTATTAACTATTATTAAATCTTCCTTTGAAAAAGTAATTAATTGTAAAGGCAAAATAAGAAGTTTCTTATAAGACCTTAATATGGAATGCGGAGAGATGTGATATAATATGTTAAAAGGGTGTTTTAGATTATGACTAAGTTATAGGAATGCGAGGTCAGTCAAAAGCACACAAAAGTCTGCTCAACTAATCTTGCTACAAGTTGTGTGACTTGAAGGCTGATGTGAGACATCATCTATAATAAATAACCACGGAGAACATAAGGTTGGTCTCAAGTTCTATAGGGTAAATCTGCCCAGTTAATCTGGCTATCAGTACCTATGAATAATCGGACTAATGTGAGACGTCGCGGTTGGGTCATGAGTCATAATACGAAGGATCTACTTAGGGTTGAAGGTATTAAGTGGTTGCTTGAGGACGCATCCTCCCTTTATAAGTAGTAAATGATCACGGTTAATGGTTTGGCACGGTAGAGGATATTTCAGGGAGGTTCTGCTTCATACTTGAAGTATTAAATGACCTAAACAGAATTAGCGCAATGTCATCTAGATAGTACAGAAGAAGTCCGCTTTGGGATAGGTATTAAATGATGAGGACCTACCTAGAATGAGGTATTATGATCAGAGTCTGCCTAATTCCCATTAAAAGTGGCTTGGGTGCTCTCTTTTACATTGTTAGGACATTACCGGCGATAGATATAGGTCATTTGATTGAATGAATAATGGTCATGGAATTGGACAGGGAAAGCCTCAAGGTTTATAGTTGGAAAACTTACAATATGCTTAATATACGTACGACATATTCTTATTTAAATTAGATTGTACAAGTACTATTATAGAAACGCTCAAGATTTTATTCACCGGACATTGGTGTTCTGACTCCCTCCTCATTACAACATATGTTAGAGATGATGATGCAGAATTACGGATACAGTGTCGAAGATGCAGACTTGTCGCAATTGATTAGCTATCAATGTTTTTTTTTCTGTTTATAATGTAACCATTAAAACATGATGTATTTTAAAATATTATACCATGAATAGGATTTATATGGGTTACATTGTTGTTTTTAAAGTTTGAATTTTTCATGGATGGGCACCGTTTTGGATATTATATTTTATCCTTCCGCTGTGAGATTATAAATGTGTAAGTAGATAGCCCTGTGTATTGTTCTTTAAATCAATTTTACCAACCAATAGCCAGCTTTAGAATAGATCTAAAGTTCGATGGGTCTTTTCTGGATCAAAAATTAGACTCGTTTCGAGACAGGTTATTACAATAACCGCGTCACTTAGATGTAGTTATATTTTTATCTTACAGATGTAGTCGTAGCCACATTTCAAATGCAATTGTAGTTACTTTAGAAAAGTGCAATTATAAGTGCATCAGAAAGGTGCAAATATAATTGAATGATTCAAATGCAATTATAATTGTGTCGCATATGCAGTTATAACTCCATTAGTCTAATTGTGTAATAATTGAATCAAAAAAGTAGTTAATTGCATTGGTCAATTTGAATTTTTTGGTTGATATCATTCTAATTACATCTCTAAAAGCATTATTTCATTCAGGGATAATTTGAAGAAAAAATTTGTATTTTTAAATTTGTATTTTTTGTGATACGTATTGTACATATCATAAGAAAGATATAAAATTTGTTATTAATGAAGAAAACAGTTTGTTAATTTGATGTTTTTAAAAAAAGTTATTGTCTTTTTAATATTGAAATTAAATTGCGGGGTAATGTATTAAAATGGACGTAGGAATAATAGGTTGTAAAGAATGAAATGTCGGAGCAAGCATTTATAGAAAATTATTTGTGTAGGTTTTTTGTCCAAATCCATGTGTGTATTAATGGATCAAGATCACCCTCTTATTCATTTTACTCTTAATCATCTCATCTTTTTGTGCAAATAAATTTTTTTAGGACCAAACTAATCTTTTGTAGATGTGTTTTATGTGTTAATAAGAATCATCCATGAAAGATTTCAAATCATTTCAAAACATTTAACCTTTTAAAATTTGCTTTTCAAATTGACGTTTCAAATAAATGTTTTTTTAACAATTCATATTGGTTTGTTGTTTTGAAAATGTTAGATGCTTTGAAATTGTTCAAAATCTTGATTAGACGATTTTGTTAACGAATATACCATATCTACAAAAGATCACTTCTATTGGAAATTATTTTGCATAAAAGTCAAAGGGGGATGAAAGCAGGATAAACAATAGGGGGATCTTGATCCTTTCCCTATATATGTATGTACGTACATACGCAAATATACACACATACAAAGATACAGACACACACACTGCAGTTTTTTAGATCCTTAAACAATTTTCACCTAATTTAATTCTTCAAAAGCTTCAAGGTAGAAAATCCTTGCACTACATTTCCCTATTAATCCTCCTTCATTCATTTAGACATAAGAGCATCACTTTGACTTGATAGAATAATTGTAAGCCATAAAATTTCAGCTAAGTTTGGACCAAATGATGTGGCTTCTTTTACTGCCACTAGGGATCTCCTTATCATTTGTTTACTTAAGAAATAATCTAATGTGGGATTATTTTATGTTCTTTGACTTTATATGTGATTCTATGTTGAAAATTATAGTAGTGCTAGCATACAACAATCATCTTTCTAATTTATTCTAAACTCTTCTTTCAAATTTTAAACTTTTGGACACTATTTTTATTCCATAGAACCGAAACATTAAGTCAAACCATAGTGTAAGACTTCTTAATTGCATGTTATGATTAATAGCTATGTAACTACTCATGGAAAATAAAAATATATGTATCGTGGTGGATGTCTGTTCTATCAATGATCACTAGCAAATATAACAGGAATATAGCCTATAATTGATCGTGTACATAGAAAACTCGGTAAGAGTGGAAGTTTAGTGGGAAATCGTGATGTAAGCTAAACTTATGAGTGACTAAATTGTTTCTAAATTGTATTAGGAAGAAGAAGAAAACAAGTAAATTTAGAAATTTGTTTCTGAATTAACCAAAGAAAGTGTTAAATAGTTCTTTGATTTTCATGGTTACACTTTAACAATTGTGATACGGTGTTGATTCAACGAAATCAAGAAACTTTTATACCATGCTATGATAATGTAATATCTCTTCTCTCATTTTCCATATGCCTCGTAACAGACATACAAAACATATCAACACAGCTATATGATTTAATTGTAAACATTCTTTAGTGTATCTGATGCTACTAGTGTAATCACAATGCTTGAGTCAATTATGAGTATTTAATATCTATAAATGTGATCATCAATAGATGTTCCTCTTAATTGTCTTTAGATTCCACATATTTGTCGGTCTACAATTCCTTTTTAATTTTTCTTCATCTTATCCTTTTCTCTTCAAAATGGATTGAAATTGATGAACTCTCTTTTCTTATTCTCTAGTTAATTGGATTGCTAACTATTCATAATCAAATTAATGTTGACTTGATGTTGCATCAAAAGAACTAGCACTTCGCTTGACAAGAATAAATGTTGAAAGATTAAGGACCAGTTTAATTTAAATTTGTGTTTTATGTTTTATGTTTTTAATATGTATTTTAAAAGATATGGAAAAGGGGAAATGATGGAAAATCCTAACTATTACAATAAAGGAGAGCAGAAAGAGGAAGGAGACAATTTTTTTGTTTAAAATATTTTTCAATTCGATCATTTTTCGCACTTCTTCCATGTCAATTGAAATACATATTGAAACTGTAAAACACGAAACTCAAATTTTGAAACCAAACAAGCCCTTCAATACAAAGGTAAGTGGAGAGAAGTCGATGCCACGAAGAGGGGTCTAGGGATTAACCATCACAAGAAGAGAGCAAACGAGGTTGATGGGAGCTCTTTTGGTTCGCTAGTGCTTTATAAGGATTAATAATTCGGTAACAATGTTAACAAGTTTACAACTTTACTAGTAATAGTACGTGCTCCTGTTGTAGTTACATCATGCTTTGCAAGCAAGAATAATGAAGATGCCTAGGTTTCAGGATGATGGCCAGGGACTTATAAGATGGATCATCTAAAGGTTCATGATAGCATACGTTATGCTATGAATGTCCAAGGAAGGATTTATTTTTGTTGATTTTGGTCAATTAATATTATGAGAATTTAGTTTCATGGATTATTATTTGGGGTTTAATGCAAGTATACGTGGATTAGAAAAGTTTTCTTTTCAATTTATATATAGCTTGATAACCGAGCTCCATATCTCCAAGTTTTTTTTGATGGCATATTTTGCATATAACAAACGAAAGACCTTCACGCTCATCCTGTTTCATGAAGAAAGTTGTAGTGACCAACATAGCAAAACACAGCAGCAGTGAATATAACAAAAGGTAATCATCATATGTTTATTCGAAATTAATCGTTTATTTGTTGCTATTGTCCAATTAGCCTGAAGCCATGTTGAGCAAGCAAAGTTGTATGACATTATAATTTTTATTGACTATAAGGGTATCACATGAGTGAAATTGAGATACCCTCAAATTATTAAGTCGTATATAAACCAAAAACATAAGAAAATAAACATAGAGCAAAGTGGGGGTGCACACAACACATACCCGACCCGACCCATCCCATATAAACCCGACCCAATCCAACCTTGTTCGGATAGGATATGGGTTACACATACCATATACGAGCCGGATATGATATTTTATTCAACCCAATCATACATAAAAAAAACTCATTCAATATCAAGCCATGTAAAATTAGAATAGTCAACATCTAGAATAAAGTATATGTATTCTAGAATATACTTAAAAATCATATTCGATATCAGTCCAAGTAAAATTAGAGCTATCAAATACATAGTATTGATTAAGAGATTTTAAGAAGCATTTTAATGTATAGAATGAAAATTTTATTCTAATATGTAGTGAATCAATTCTACGTAATGTATTTTATAATGAAATTATAGTGAAATAGTTGTACTGAATCGGTTATATTTAATGCATTATGCTAACTAAAATCCGCTATTTTAAGTTAAACATTTAATATTTTATTTGATTTTTTCCTTCAAATTCTCATTTTCGTACTAGGCTTATGTAACCCAACATAGTCCTACTAAACCCGACCCAATACATACTTCAACCCAACCCATATCCAACATCATATGTGGTTGGATATTGATTGAACTATCTTTAACACATACCTATATGCGTTGGATGAAGTATTTGGTCCAACCCGACACAACCCATACTTTGTGCAGCCTTTGAGCAAACTAGATCTTCTCAATAAAGGAGTTATCCTGAGAGACATCTCATAAAGAGGAACCTTCACCATCCAACTTGTCTTGGAAGAGACCAATGAAATAGGATTGAAATTAATCGCATCCTTGGATTAAGTAAAGCTTCAATCTCAGTTATTATCCAATGTTACCTTTTCATTAATTTTGGCTGACTTCCACGAGTAATTAAGAGTGGGGGTATTCCCAACAAGTGTATGCGTAGCATTTTATGATTTTATCATCCTTAGTGACAAACTAGTAATAACAATTATGGATTGTCGAGTAGTGCATACCAGTCGCATAATGGAGTCAAGCATTCTCTAAACAGAGCCACTCAATCATATATGCATGGCATCGAAAGTGGAGGCACAGTGTCACAGATACCTGGAGTAGCAGCGGTAGGTGGCACTAGTGGAAGGAGGTGTTGGGGAAGTGGACAAGGGGTCATCAACGATGACAGTAGGAAGAGCAATATCAATGAAATTTTTCAAAAGTGAGCATATTTTATAGTTGGATTTATCATTGGGAGGGTAAGGTTACAAGGGGTTAGGTCCAAAGCATATGGGCTATCCAGATCAATAAGTAACACCTCGAATTTTAGTTTAATATTATTCATGATATTTAATTGGATAGATTAAATAGGATAATGTAAATGGTTAAGGAGAATGGGATTTGAAAAATTATAAGGTCGGGCTAATATTAATAAACTAAGCAAGATTTTTTTAAAATTTACATATAGGAAGATATATGAGAGGGGCAATTTAGGTATAAATCCATCTTATATCCCTTAAACCCTCTCTCCCTCATATCATTCTCATTTTCCATAAACAAAAATAATCAAAACAAAAACCTAAAGAGGTCGCCATAACCTAAGAGGAAGAAGCACGAAATCAAGAGGATTCAAGAGCAAAAGTTTAGGGAAGCTAAGCAAAATCAAATCTTTTCTCCAACAATTAACTAAAAGGTGAATAATAAATGTTCCATCTCAATTTTCTTGTTTTATTCGAATTAGTTTGATTGTTTTTGCCAAGATATGGTTGTAGAATTATTGTTTGGATATAATAATGATCGATGGATTTGTTTGTGAAATTATTTAAGTAGTTTTAAGGGTAAACCAAAGTTTTTAATCTTCAATAGCTTTGATTTTCGATATGCTGAGTGAAACATTATTTTAGAGATGCGTTTTTAATTTCATAATTTTTCAAATTAAATTGAATATTTTTTGAATTTTCTAAGAAGAAAATAACTTAATTTGGGGTTTTAATTATTTAAAATAATTAAATATAGTTTATGGGTCTAAAATTTTTATATAGTAAAAAGAAGGATAATCTTGAATTTTTATGGATTTTTGAGATTTTTACCAAGTGGATATGAATTATTATGAATTTAATATGCTATATAAGCATTTTAATTAATAATTAATTAAGGTTATTAATTAATTAAAGATGATAAATGTTTTTGAACTTGAAAGTGGTATGCAACAATATTTCAACAAAGGAAAGGTAAAAAATGTTCTTATCTAACATAAATTGGACAAAAGTTTGAGTTTGGTAGAAAGTATATGCTTTTATTGGTAATAAATCAGTTTTCACAGAAATTGCGATAATGACATGTCGGTGGGGTCATCATCGAGCCCAATGCCCTTGAGTGTTGATGTCGATGAGGTGGGAAGCAGAGGATAACTACTTTGGTAGTTATGGAGTAATTTTCATCGTGTCGAAGTGGACAACGACGACAACCATCATTCCAACATCGTATCCTTTGAAATGTTTAAAGCTAGATGTTGTGATCATTGATGTTGATGTGAATGACACGACATATATTCAACATTGTTTTAAAGTGACACTGCATATCACTATTTTGAACGTTTTGAAATCACTAAGTATAAAAGGTAGTGTTGTTGCTTGTCTAAATATCGACCTTATACTTTTGGCGGTATAATAGCCGAAGTGAGTTAAGTAAATTATTTTCTAATGTTGTCGACGGTCTTGATGCCGCTCTTCATCAAGGTCGGTGAGGTCTTTTTCCATTGTTTTGGCTACAATGTTGTGCAGCATCGTTGTCATGAATATTGACGTTGACTTTGCTTTAAATAAGGAGCATAACCTACAGTGCATGTAAATCGACATCATTTTCGATAAGAGTACTATACTTAAAGAAAATTTAAGTTTTATTTTTAACCTTGGATAAGGGTTCGACGAGATAAAGTGCGGCAAGATTGTGGCCTATCTTTTTATTAAGGACGGAAAGCCTTTAGCTTTCTTCTTCGACGTTGTAATTGGGGATACCAATACATTGTAAAGTATAAATTTCGACACTATCAATAGGGACACCAAAGTAGACAAGCTTTGACATGCTAAATATTTTAACTTTAAAAGTGATTTATATTGACCTAATAAAGACGGCGAGCCTATTGTTTTCTGACTTCGACTTTAATCATTAGGGAGACCAATACTATTTTGATTATAAATGTCGACATATCACTGAGGACACTAAATTATATTAGTTCCAACAGACTAAATATTTTATATACGAGACTTTATCACCGGAGATACCAATGCATTTTCTTAAATAAGTTTAATATTGATCATTTGGGGATACCAATGTATGTTATTTTAAATATTATACTTTAAGTGACGATAACCAAATTGGGAACATAAATAGACATAGGTTAAACATGTAGGTAACATGAATCAAATTGTTAAATGATAAGTTCAAAGTCATCCTAGGAAAACTATGAGATGTAAGATGGATAGTGCACATCATATCGGATATAGTTAGTCTCTATGAGGTTAATAAAGGGTTCACAGTCATTCTAGGAAAATTATGGGTTGTGTGATGGATAGTCCACATCATTGTAAATTAAACGTAATACATGTGATGGATAGTCCACATAATTTAAACAATGGAACCATACTTGATGGGTAGTCAATATGGTAGGGGATGGGTAATCCAAGTAATAATTGCATGTGGGATGGATAGTCCACATAACTATAAATATGTTTAAATGTGAAATGGTAGTCCACGTAATTAAAGGACGAATGGTCGGATTAAAAAAAAAGGATAGTCAGTTTAAATAATGATGGGTAATCACTTGAAATTAAGATGGGTTATCTAATAAATTAGAATGGGTAATCCAGTATATGTTGCATAACTATAAATGCTATTTTTTATATTCTAACCATTGTGGTTGCAGAAGCGTATTATATGGTTAATTTATTTGGTTAAAATATTAGTGAAGGGAAAACATGTTCCGCTCAGCAGCGTGGTCTCAATAGATGTCTATTTGGTTCGAAATGCTAGGTTATTATTCACATCAGACTGTTGTTTGATCCAAAGTTTATGTTTTTTCCCCTTAAATTCTTGAGTACTCATTTGAGTAGATCAATAGTAAGGACTTTCAGGTTCCATTTAGACAATAAACTTCCGAAGACGTGCAAGAGGCAATCTAGCTATTTGGAGCGTTCTCTATTTCCGTCGTGTAGTTTGGTTTTGTCTACTTGGTTGTAATGGCATAGTTGTATAAGCGCTAAATACTTGACTTTAATCAGCCAAGGGAGCATCTTCATATGTCGCTCTTGGAGTATTTTGTAATTATTATAGTTTCTCTGAACGTGGGTTTACGAGTGGGAATATGTAATGAATATGAAATATCATTTGTGAAATGAAATGTGAAATTTTGTTATTAAATTGTGTTTGAATTTATTTCATATTCACGTGATTCTGATTATTGATGTCTAACATAGCCGCATTTTATCGTCGAAAATTAATAACTATGGACGACTGCAGCATCTGCTGTAGTTAGTTTTGCATCTCAGAATAAGAAATGTTTCAAGTTGGTATCAAAGCTAGGTTCATGATTAAAAAAACATTAAACCTAAAGAGTTTTGAAAACATAATCCTAATGAATCATAGAATAAGATTGGGGTATGGGTTTACGCTATAAAAACGTACTTGTATTTACTACATATAAGTTTATAGTCTATATATATTCTTCCTTCTCTTAGGTTGTTCTTTTGTATCTTACTAAGCCTCGTATGCAGATTTACGAGAAAGAAAGATATGAAAGCAGGAAACGAAAGAGTGAATCTAAGTGGCGGAAGCACCACAACTAATGGAAATGCCAATTGACTTGGGTGTTACGATTCCACCAGTGGATATGGGGACTATGAATCAGTTCTTCATCAATTTAATGCAAGCTGGAGTAGTTGGAGGGAATGCTGCTAATGCAGGAAGAGTCAATGTTGTAGTGCCAATTCGTAATAACTATGCTAAACTGAGCCGAGATTACACCAGCCTACGAGGGAAGCTTTTTTTGGGACCGAGAATGCAACAAAAATGCAGAACTGGCTGTTACATTGTGAAAGGATTTTTGTTGATTTGGGTCTGAATGATGAGCAGAAAAGGAGATTGGCTTCGAGACAGTTGCAAGGAGTTGCTTTGTTCTGGTGGAACGAGGTGACTATAGGAGTATTAGAAGAGGAATTGACTTGGGTAGAATTTCGAAAGAGATTCGAGGAAAAGTTTTTGTCTGAAGTAGCCAAATCGGCCTTGCTCAGGAAGTTTATGAAGTTGAAGTAGGGGAAAATGTCACTATTGGAGTATTTTGCTAAGCTTAATGAGCCATCGAGGTATGGATATGCCACTGTTGACACTGTTATCAAGCGGAACGAGAAGTTTATCCAAGGGTTGAGATCGAAGATTGCTAGGGCAACTATGCCACATCTCATTGATCCATCGAATGTAGTGGTGGAGATGTCTATTAGGAATGAAGAAATGCTTTCAACCTTTAGGAAAGAGAATTTGATGGAGAAACACAATTCTCAAAATAAGAATAGAAAATTCTTTAAGAAGATGGGAGCTCGGAAAGGCGAAGTTGCAAAAAAGGGGAAAGTTGATATAGTTTGTTATAAGTGTGACAAGATGGAACACTATGCTAACGAGTGCCGATCTGGTGATGATAAGGTGGTTCTAGGGAATAAGAAGGTGAGATGCTTTGACCGCGACTAGGGGGCCATTATAATAACAAATTTCCAGAAGCAGCCAAGGCTAGTAAAGGAAAGGTGTTTGCTTTGAAGCTATCTGCATCAAGATCAACGGTAGCTGAGAATGGAAAGCCTGTGATGGAAGGTATTCATTTGGCTCATTAGCATACCAGTTCGAGTATATTTTGATACCAGTGCGTTGTATTCATTTATATCTCAGTGTTTTGTAGATAAGTTATGTTTTAGAACCATCATACATTGTTAATTCCTTGAGGATAGCTAATCCATTAGGAGGGTACGCAACTCCTGGGATGAGATATGACTATATATAATTTGAGTTGTTATGTTATACTTTTGCCTGCAGTCCGTATGTGTTTGATTTTGCGGGTTTTGAGATTATTTCGAGTATGGATTGTTTGAGCAAATACAAAGTCGGGATATTTTGTCAAGATATGAAGATATCATTGAGACACCCTGATGATAGTGACCAAATAGTGTACGCAATTGAGAATTCGAGTCCAGATAGCTGTGCTTTATTGGATGCCGTAGAAATGAAAGACACATTGAATCATGTTTTAATTATAAAAGAATTTGCAGATGTTTTTGAGCCGGTTACAGGAGTACCACCAAAACGAGCTATTGAGTTTTGAATATTGTACCTAGAGCTGAACCTTAAATAAACCACTCAGGATGAAACATACCAAGATGAAGGAGTTAAAGGATCAGCTAGTGGACTTAGAAGGAATTTTTTATTAGACCAAGCAGTTTGCCTTGAGGAGTCGCCGCGATATTCATGAAAAATCGAACCGGTCATTAAAATTATGCATCGATTATCGTAAGTTAAATGAGAGGGCGATAAAGAATATGTATTCTTTGCTGAGAATCGATGATTTGTTCAATCAGTTGAGTGAAGCCAAAGTGTTTTCCCAGTCGAATTTGGCAACATAGTTCCATCAAGTAAGGGTAGCGGAGGACAGTACTCCTTTGACGACATTTCGAACGAGATATGGTTCATACAAGTGGTTAGTAATGCCGTTCGGGTTAACTAATTCGCCAACTTTCTTCGTAGATTTAATGGATCGAATTTTTCGAGAGCACTTAGATAGGTTCGTATTGATATTCATAGATGATATTTTAATATTTTCTAAGGATGAAAGAGATCATGAGATTCATCATAGAATAGTGCTTAAGACGTTGATGCAGCATCGACTTAAAGCAAAGTTTTCGAAGTGTCATTTCTGGAAGAAGAAAGTGAAGTTTCTTGGTCATGTAGTTTCAAAGAAAGGGTTGTCGGTGGATCCAACCAAGACAGAGGCTGTAAATAATTGGAAGAGATCTGAGACGATGACCGAGATAAGGAGCTTCCTTGGATTGGTTGGCTTTACCGGAGATTCATTAAGGATTTATCACCGATAGCAGTACATCTGACTAAACTAACCACGAAGGACGTGAAGTTCAATTGATCTGAAAATTATGAGGAAGCATTTCTTGAGTTAAACCATTTGTTGATCAATGCGTAAGTGTTAGTAGTTCCAATGAGAAACAGGATTTGATGGTGTATACGATGCGTGTAGAACAAGATTAGGAGCTGTACTGATGCAGAAGGGTAAATTGATTGCATACGCTTCTCGGCAGCTCCGACCACATGAAGTGAGATATCAAACTCATGATTTGGAGTTGGCAGTGGTGATTTTCGCATTGAAAGTATGGAGACACAACCTCTTAGGGGGAAATTCAAGTTGTATGTGTATCATTAGTCTTTGAGATATTTATTCTCTAGGAAAGAGTTGAATATGAGACAATAGGGGTGGTTGGAGTTTTTAGTAGCTTAAGATTTTGGTATTGAGTATACACTAAGAAAAGAAAATAAAGTTACAGATGCACATAGCAGAAAACATCAGAATGTGGTGTTAGCTATGTGGGCTGAATGGAAGGATTTAGAGACGCTGACTACTTGAGTGTGCAGTTAAGATCGACTGCTAGTTCTAATCAAAGTACAGTCATGCTATCTTGCTTTGAAGTTCGACCGATGTTAATCAAAAGGATTGCTTCTAAGCAAAAAGATGATAATTGCTAGCAGAGAGGATTAGAAGATTGGAAAGTGGAACCAAGATCGATGATTTAAAAGATTTTAGCCTTGACCAAAGAGGATGGTTAAGGAAGAAATGACGGTTATATGTTCCGGATGTTAGAAACCTAAGGAGGGAAGTTCTTAGAGAGTGTCATCGATCGAAGTTTACAATTCATCCTAGAGGAACCAAGATGTATCAAGATATGAAGAGAAGTTTCTTCTGGCAAGGCATGAAGAGAGATGTAGACTTATGGGAGAAGTAATGTGTAAATTTCCAACAAGTAAAAGCGAAATATTAAAAGCTAAGTTGATTGCTGACATAATACTTTGAAAATAGGGTTCGATATCCATAGATTTTATTGATAGGTTGCTAAGGTCAAACAGGGGAAATGAAAGTACACGGGTCATGACGGATAGACTGACCATGAGTGCCTATTTTATTCCTTTTAAGTCAACCAGGACGGTACCTGTATTGGCTAAGTTGTTTATGAAGAATATTGTTAAACTGCATGGGATTCCTTATAGTATAGTCAGTGACAGAGATGCTATATTTACTAGTGGATTCTGAAAGAGTCTACATGATGAATTAGGTACTAAGCTTAAGATGAGTACCGCTTATCATTCATAGATAGATGAGCAGACAGAGAGAGTCAATAAGGTAATTGAGGAATTATTGAGGCCTTGTGTACTAGATTTTGGTGGGTCGTAAGGAGACCATTTGCACTTGGTTGAGTTTTCCTATAGTAATAGTTATTAGACTAGTATAGGAATGAAGCCTTTCGAAGCTTTATATGAAAGGCCGTGCAAATCATCAGCATGTTGGTTAAAGACCAGAGGTAGATTGCTCCTTGGTCTAGATATGATAAGAGATGCCATAAAGAAGATGGATTAATCTAAGGTAGGATGAGAGAAGCTCGATCTAGGCAAAAAAATTACGCAGATAAAAGACATAAAGATCTTAAATTCTTAGTTGGAGATCGTGTTTTTATTAAAGTATCACCGATAAAGGGTGTGATGCGATTTGAAAAGTTAGGGAAACTGACAACGAGATTATTGGACCATTCCCTATTATAGAGAGGATCGAACAACTCGCGTACCGAGTAGAGTTACCTAATAGTTTGGCAGGTGTCCATAAGGTGTTCCATGTTTCCCATCTGAGAAAGTATGTGCATGATCCAGAGACTACTATTGCTCCGATTGCATTGAAAGATCTAGTAGTAGAACAATATCTGACTTTTGTGGGACAATCAGTTCGACGAGAGATGAGAAGAAATTAAGAAACAATACAGCCAGGTTAGCGAAAATCCAGTGGAGTGACAATGAGAAAAATTATACTTGGGAGACAGAGGATAAGATTAGGAATACTTATCATGTGTTTGTTATGATGGTATGTTCTATATTTGTTGTATATAGGTTTAGCAGCTAGTAGGATGTACTAGCATTGTTTGCATGTTTGATATGCATGTTAAGTAGTCTTTACAAAATTTCAAGGACCAAATTATTTGAGGAGGAGAACCTATAACACCCCTAATTTTAGTTTATCATTATTCAAGATATTTAATTGGATGATTAAACATAATAATGTAAATGGTTAAGAAGAATAAGATTTGAAAACTTATAAGGTCGGGCCAATATTAATATACTAAGTAAGATTGCTTTAAAAATTTACATATAGAAGGATATATGAAAGGGGAAATTTAGATATAGACCTATCTTGTATCCCTTAAACCGTCCCTCCCTCGTATCGTTCTCTTTTTTTATAAACAAAAACAATTAAAAGAAAAACTTAAAAAGGCCGGTCATAACCAAGGAAGAAGAAGCATGAAATCAAGAGGATTCAAGAGCAAAAGTTTAAGGAAACTAAGAAACATCAAATCTTCTTTCCAACAATTACTTAAAAGGTGAATAATAAATGTTTTTTCTCAATTTTCTTGTTTTGAACTCGACTATGGGTAGCATTCGAATTAGTTTGATTGTTTTTGCCAAGATAGAATTATTGTTTGGATAGAATAATGATTTATAGAATTGTTATGAAATTATTTAAGTGGTTTTAAGGGTAGAATCTAATTTTTTAGTCTTTAATAGATTTTATTTTTTTTGGTATGTTGACTGAAACATTATTTTAGAGATGTATTTTTAATTCCATAATTTTTCAAATTAAATTGAATATTTTATGAATTTCCTAAGAAGAAAATAGCTTAATTTCAAGTTTTACTTATTTAAATAATAAAATATAGGTTTTAACCCTGAAATTTTTATATGGTAAAGAGAAGGATATTCTCGAATTTCTGTGAATTTTTTGGATTTTTCCTAAGTGAATATGATTTATTATGAATTTAATGCGCTAGATAAGCATTTAAATTAATAATTAATTAAGGTTATTAATTAATTAAAGATGATAAATATTTTTGAATTTGAAAATGGTATTAGCAGTATTTCTGCAAAGGAAAGGTAAAAAGCTGTTTTTATCGAATAGAAATTGGACAAAAGTTTGGGTTTGGTAGAAAGTATATACTTTTATTGATAATAAATCAAATTTCACTTAAATTACGATAATGCCATGTCGTTGGGGTCGTCATCGAGCCCAATGCCCTTGAGTGTCGACGTCGATGGGATGGAAAGGATAGGATAACTACTTAGATAGTTATAGAGTGATTTTCATCGTGTCGAAGTGGACATCGACGACAACCATCATTTCGACATCGTATCCTTTGAAGTGTTTAAAGCTAGACGCCATGATCATTAATGTCGATGTCGACATTAATGTCGCTGCATGTACTATGCAATTAATGCTCCGTTATTACCCCGCTATAACCCTACTATATCTCAAAGCGGATTTCTACAGCTATGATTTTTCCATATAACCCAAATATAGTCTTTCCGCTTTAAGCTCCGCTATATCCCGTTATTCCCGCTATATTTTTCTATTCCGCTATATCTTCTTTAAAAGAGATGAATTGAAAAATGACATTTATACATTATAAAAATTATAAAATTTATTTAATTAATTGAATTTTGAATATATTTTCAAAAATGAAAATTCTCTGATATTCTACTAAATTCAATTATGTTATATAGCAGTTTTATGTTTATTTACAGTATACTCGCAAATGTTTTTACATAAAATTATTTATGGATTAATGATAATTCAATTAAATGTTAATCTTTCATTTAATTACCATGTAAAAACATTAAGTATGAATTTTATACGCTATTTTAAAGTCATCCATTATCTCACGCTATATCCCCGATGTATCCCCGCCATGACATTTTGCACCTCCGTCGCATTGAATCTGCCGAGCACTTTAACTGCACAGTGCATGTATTCACCATTGTTTTAAAGTGACGCCACATATCACTATTTTAACCGTTTTCAAATCACTAAATATAAAAGATAGTGCTGCCGCTTGTGTAAGCATATACCTTATACATTTGGCGGCAGAATAACCAAAGTGAGTTAACTAAACTATTTTATAATGTTGTCGACAGTCTTGATGCCGCTATTCATCAAGGTTGGCAAGGCCATTTTCATTGTTTTGGCTACGATGTCATGTATCATGCATCGTTGTCGTGAATATTGACATCGACTTCGTTTTAAATAAGGCGGATAACCTATAGTGTATGTAAATTCGACAGCATTATTTTCCATAAGAGTTTTATACTTGAAGGAAATTTAAGTTTTGTTTTTAACCTTGGGTAAACGTTCGATGAGATAAAGTGCGATATGTCATGATTTATGATTATGTATATAGACCACCCATGATAAAAGAGATATTTGTACCACAGTAGATGACAATTCAACTAATGATCACTAACATATATAACACGAATGGAGCCTAGTATATAGATAAAGTCTTGCTAAGTATGGCAATTCATGATGGAAATGGAAGCTAAACTTACGAGACTGACTAAATCCTTTAATAGCAGAGAAGGGTAGGTAAGTACAATTATTATTGGTGATAGTTAGTAGTGATAGGCCAAATGTATCAGAATATTTGTTGTTTCTCTTGTTGAATTTAGAGATCCATTCACACATCTCTCTGTAGAGACAACATAGAGGTTGGTCAACATCTTTTAGAAAAAGGAATCATTTGTTGTTACATGCAATCAAACTCGCATATATAGCATTCCACCTCTATTATTTTTCACGATGTGAGACTGTTCTTTTTCCAATCTGAATCCATTATCCATATACAACGTCAGACACTCCAACAAAATTTCATTTTGACTCGTATCTATTCATGCGTCTTCTGTTACACCAACTTTGTTCTGTACCATGTCGAAACCCAGACCCTGCGTACCATCGTCTGGCTCTACCATAAATTTGAGTACTTAAGTCTATGCTGCTAACCACCATGATTTACAGATCTCTTATGTGTTGTCTTAAACATTACAATCGGCTCTAATACAATGTTCAGTTTCTTGGATTTCAACCTCACGATGTATTCCATCTTTCCCAAATCAGTCATTTCAAACTCATGCATCATAGAACTCTTGAAATTCTCAATCATAAATACATTATTGTTACTTGCAATGCTTCGATAAATGAACGTAAAAACAGAACTTACCGTAGTGGTAGTCCGTACAGTTGAATAGGGTGTCCGAGTGCAGTAGTAATACTGCTTCTTAGAAACAGAATTGCTCCCTCAATGGTGCGAAGGGATGAAAATTGTTTTCCAAGATGAAACAGACCGATCTCTGTAAGGCTGCGCTGGCGATTGCAGAGCAACGACGAACTCAAGAGAGTGTTTAAGAACAGAGTTTGGATGAGAAAGAAAATAAAGAAAAAATATTCAGTGTTTTTTTTCTTCTGATTTTTCTTCTGCCAATATATAGGCAAATGTAGGTGCCTATTCGGGGTGGAGGTGTCTGTTTGAACGGTCGTGACTGTTGGAAAGGATGCGACTCTTTACCAACTGACATGACCGTTAGCCTTTTATCGTTAGAAGCGGATTAAAAAAATGACCGATCTGAACAACCAAGTCAAGCCAACGCCAACAGCCAACAGCCAACTGCAAAGTGCTAAGTGCCTCTAACACGCCTCAAACGTCCATTCACCCGTGTCGTAGGCACGGATTCGGGCTGTGCGTTGCACCACCTTCTAGAATGGCCTGCTCTATTGTCTCTCTTCATTCCATAGTAACTATACTAGAGACCATATAGTACTGTATAAACACGTGATGTTTATTATATTCTGCTATGTGAGACTATTCATCTTCCAAGGCATTTAATGCCTCACACTTCTCAATGCAAATTCCCTTAAACTATTCACTCAATTCCAACAATTCCCCACATGAATGGGTAGTTTCTCACCTGTTCTTAATTTCATGAAACATTTTATCGTATCGGATAAAGTAGCACAAGGCCTTGAACTTTCCTATTGTTTTTATCTTTATAACCTACTGGCAAACCAGTGGACTAGATTGCCTTTGAACTGTAAGTCTTTTGTGTAAGTTTATAAGGATAACACGCGATAAATGTTTCTTAACTCCTTGGTTCTCTGTTTGTGTTCGTTTTTGCCATGAACACCGGATTGGTTTCACGAGTGCTTGAAGAATTTGACATCACTATTCTTCTTAAAGCGGCGCATTCGCACTCACATAGGTGATTCTATAAAGAGTATTCTGTAATACTCCCCTTGGTTCTTTATAATTCCACAGTATAGACATCATTAAAAGCTAAGCTTATCCTACTCTCCGGTGGGTTGTGCACCGACTTATCTTAGAAATTGTTGAAATATTTCTTTCAGTGATACCAAGTTCTATTCTCAACTTGGTTGTCCCTTTGAACCTAGATCTTGGGATATTCAGTCAGCTAAATTGGGTTTCCATTGAGGAAAACTTTTAGTTTATAGGTCTTAAGTCCATTCCTATCGATAAGGTTTGAACTTTCTCTCTAAACAAGCCTTTAGTTAGTGGATCCGCAATATTATCCTTTGATTTTACATAGTTTACAATGATAACTTCATTAGAGAGAAGTAGTCTCACGGTTTTATGTCTACGACGAATAAGTCTAGATTTATCATTGTATAGTCTGCTATTAGCTCTTCCAATAGCAGATTGACTGTCACAATGTATACATATTAGGGGTACCGGTTTTTTCCAATTTGGAATGTCTTCTAAAAAGCTCCAAAGCCAATATGCTTCTTCCACAGCATTATCTAGAGCAATAAACTCCGGTTCCATTGTTGACCTTGCTATGCAAATCTATTTGGATGATTTCCATGAAATTGCTCCATTTCCTAATATAAACACATATCCACTTGTGGATTTTGTGTCATTTGAACCAGTTATCCAATTTGCATGACTGCATTCTTCTACTACTGAAGGATAATTTTCATATTGCAAAACATAGTTCTGTGTATACTTCAGATATCCTAGAACTATGATTATTGCTTTCCAATGATTTTACCAGGATTGCTGGTATATCTACTCGGTTTGCTCACAGCTTATGCAATATCAGGCCTAGTGCAGTTCATGACATACATAATACTTCCTAGTATTCGAGAGTACTCAAGCTGATATATACCATCACTAGTGTTCTTTACCCAATTTTGGTTCATATCCACTGGTGATTTTTTAATAGTTATATTATGCTGCTTGAACCTTTCAAGTATTTTGGCGATGTAATGTGATTGAGAGAACGCATATCCTTATGATGTCTTCATAATTTTGACACCCAAGATTATGTCAGCCACTCCTAGGTCTTTCATGTCGAATTTAGAGGATAACATATCCTTTATAGATTTTATTACGGCCTTATTATTTCCTAGGATCAACAAATCATCAACAAAAAGACAAATAATGACATATCTAATATTTATATGTTTCATATACACGCATTTATCTGATTCATTTATTTTAGATCGATTTGATAACATAGTTTCATCAAATTTCTCATGCCATTGTTTTGGCGCTTGTTAAGGCCATAATGTGATTTTACAACTTGCATACCTTATTCTCATTTCCTGGGCTTAGAAACCCTCCAGGTTGCTGCATATATATTTCTTCTTCTAGTTCCTCGTTCAAAAATGCAATTTTCACATCCATTTGGTGTATTTCCAAATTTAGTATGGATGCGATTAAAATAAGCATCCTAATTGATGTTATTCTAGTTACTGGTGAGTATGTATCAGAGTAATCTAGATCCGTCTTCTGTCTAAATCCTTTGACTTCGAGTCTTGCTTTATACTTGTCTATTGAGCCGTCAGCTTTTAGTTTTTTCTTAAATATCCATTTGTATCCTAGTTTTTTTATCCTTTAGGTAGATCTACTAGTTCCCATGTATGGTTTTGCAAAATGGATTCAATTTCACTATTGACGGCTTCCTTCCAATAAGGAGATCGGGAGATGACATTGCTTGTTGGTATGTTAGAGCTTCATTTTCTATCATATATGCATAAAAATCGGGTCCAAAGGTTTTAGAGGTCCTTTGTCATTTGCTCCTTCTTGGTTCCACTAACTCTGGTTCAACATTACTTTCATGCGTGCTTTGATCAATATTATCCACATGAGTTTCCAGATCACTTGCTCTCTTTTGAACAGTAGTTTCAAATTAGGTTTTTAAAGGATAAACATATTCAAAGAATCTAGCATTTCGAGATTCAATAATGGTGTTTTCATGAATGTCATCAATTTCAGATTTATACACCAAAAATCGATATGCACTACTATTATGAACATACCTAATGAATATGCTATCTATAGTCTTTGGTCCAATTTTGATCTTTTTTGGTTTTGGTACTTCTACTTAGGCAAGACAGCTCCACACTCTTAAGTATTGTAGAATGGTGGTCCGCCTTTCCATATTTCATGTGGAGATTTTGAAGTTTTCTTTCGAGGCACTTTATTTAGAATGTAATTAGTAGAAAGTATAGCTTCTCTCCAGAAATTATCTGGTAGACCAAAGCTTATGAGAAAAGCATTCATCATTCTTTAAGGGTACGGTTTTTACGTTCTGCTATATCGTTCGATTGAGGGGAATATGGTGTCGTTGTTTGGCGTATAATATCATGTTCGGCGTAGAACTCCTCGAAGGGAAATTCATATTCTCCTCTCCTATCACTTCTTAAAGCTTTTATCTTCTTGTTAAGTTAATTCTCAACTTCTGCTTTATACTGTTTAAATTTGTCGAATGCGTCGTCCTTGCTTCTAAGAAGACGCACATAACAGTATCTTGTATAATCATCAATGAAAGTGATGAAGTACCTTTTTCCTCCTCTAATTTGACACATTATTAAGTCACATATATCCGTGTGTATTAAGTCTAGAGGTTCGGTTTTTTGTTCAACATGATGAAATGAGGTTATAGTCAATTTTGCTTCAGCACAAGTTTCACATTATAACTTGGATTTATTGAAAACTTAGGTATAAAGTCTAAGTTAATTATTTTTCGTAATGTGTCGAAATTAACATGGCCCAATCTGGCATATCATACATCAGAGTATTCAGCGACATAAACGGAAAAATTAATTTTATTATCACTATCCTTTGGTACAACGGTCATTACATTCATTTTAAACAAGCCATCACTCACACATCCTTTCCCTACATAGACTCCGTTCTTTGATAAAACAAAGTTCGAATATAAAGACTAACGTGAAGCCATTCTTGCTAAGTAATGAACTAGAAACCAAATTCTTTCGAATGTTTGGGACGTGTAAAACATCATTCAGCGTAAGTTCTTTTCCAGAGGTCATCTTTAGCACAATTCTGCCTTTTCCTTCAATCTTTGATGTGGAGGAATTTTCCATAAACAGTTGTTCTTCTCGTGTCACAGATTTATAGTTGGAGAACATCCGCTTATTGGCGCGGATATGTTTTGCGGCACTAGTGTCCACAAACCAGCCTTTAGAGTTGCCAATTAAGTTGCATTCATAAATCACTGCAGACAAGTTCATTTCAGAAATGTCATGAAAGAGTTTCTCGCATTTGGTGATATTTGCTTGTTCTTTCTTTTTCTTTGGACCTCGGCATTCGTTGGCTTTATGTCATTTCTTCCCGCGGTTGTGACTGTTTCCTTTGAACTTCTTTGGTTTCTTTGCGTTTGGATTGTATTCTCGTTTACGTTTGTTGCTTTTCTCAGCCTTACAACATTCGCCTTTGCCACCATTATATTAGTTGCTTTCTTTTCTGATTTTCTATTGTCCTCTTCGATCCTAAGTCGAATGACATGACCTTCCATGGACATTTCCTTGCGCTTATGTTTCAGATAATTCTTGAAATCTTTCCATGACGGGGGTAGCTTTTCTATAGCAGCAGCCACTTGAAATGATTCGCTTAACGACATTCCTTCATTATGGATATCATGTATTATAACCTGCAACTCCTGCATTTGACTGATAACGATCTTAGCATCTACCATTTTGAAGTCGAGGAACTTTCCGACAATGAATTTTTTCATTCCATCATCTTTCGTTTTATACTTTTTGTCCAGAGAAGCCCAGAGTTGTTTCGAAGTCTTCATCGTGCAATACACATTGTACAGACTGTTATCCAGTCCATTTAATATGTAATTTTTTCATATGAAGTCTGAACCGTTCCATATGTCAAGTGCTTCAACTTTGGTTGCATCAGGCTCTAGTTCGTCCACTTCCGGAGCATCCTTGGTGAGATATTTTGCAAGGCTGAGTGTAGTCAGATAAAACAATATTTTTTGTTACCGGTGTTTGATCCACTCTAGTAAATTTCTCTAGCCTCTCACCATGTGACAAAGCTACAGTGGTTGTTGGAACTATCGTTCTATTTTCAGTGGTGGCCACAGTCGGTTTTGTTGCCGAGGTGTTACTGTCTTGAGCCATTGTCTACGATACAATGACTCGTAATTAGTGACAGACAAACCAATTGCAAGTAAATTGCAAACAATTGCAAGAAGATAATTGCAGACAAACAAATTGCAAAGAATTTGCAAACAAATAATTTCTGTTTCTAGATTGTTACTAGTAATGCTTCAATTTATGAATGTAAAAACAGAACTTACCGTAGTGGCAGTCCGTACATTTGAATAGGGTATCCGAGTGCAGTAGTATTATTGTTTCCTAGAAACAGAATTACTCCCTCAATGGCACGAAAGGGATGACGAACAACTGTTTCCTAAGATGAAACAAACCGATTTCTACAAGGCTGCGCCGACGATTGCAGAACAACGACGAACTTAAGAGAGTGTTTAAGAACAGAGTTTGGAGGAGAAAGAAAATGCAGAAAAAATATTCAATGTGTTTTTTCTTCTGATTTTCTTTATGCCTATATATAGGCACGGTGAGATGCCTAGGGAGAAAGTGTCTGTTTGAACGGTCGTGACTGTTGGAAAGGTTGGACCCTTTACCAACTGACATGACCGTTAGCATTTTACTGTTAGAAGCGGATTAAAAAATGACCGATCTGAACAACCAAGCCAAACCAACGCCAACTGCTAAGTGCCTCTAATACGCCTCAAACGCCCATTCGTCCACGCTGCGGGTGCGGGTTAGGGCGCGGGCGCACTCGTGCTGGTGGTGCATTGCATCACCCTCTAGGATGACCTGCTCTATTGTCTCTTATCGCTCCATAGTAACTATACTAAGGACCACATAGTACTATATAAACACATGATGTTTATTATATTCTACTATGTGGGACTATTCATCTTCCAAGGCATTTAATTCCTCACACTTCTCAATGCAAATCCTCTTAAACTATTCATTCAATTCCAACAACTATTTCCCATAAAAATTAAATCGTTAACATGAAGACATGCAACCAAAATTTTACCTTCCTCACGCTTCACAAATAGTGTGTGTCCATAGTTACATCTCTCGAAGCCTGTTTTGACAAAATATCCTTCAATCATGTCGTACCATGCTCTTGGTGCATGTTTCAATCCGTATTAGAGTTTTTCTGAGCTTGCAAACTTTGTTTTATTCACCTTCCTTTACATAGCCTAACAGTTGGTCCACATAAACTGCTTCACTCGATTAACCAAGCTCTTGATATCAAGTTGGAACATAATCCACCCTTTTGAGCTGCCTAGCTAAGCCAGTATCACTCGAATTGTACCCCAACGTACCACTGGAGCAAACACTTCACTGTAACCTATTTTGTACTCTTGAGCAGGACCCTTAGTCATCAAATCTGCTTTGCACCTATCAATTTCTCCATTTTTATTAAGTTTAATTTTACACAACTATTTTACACCAATCATTTTTGCTCCAATTGGTAAATCGATCAGCTCCCACGACTCATTCCTCCCTATCGAATCAATCTCCAGGTCCATTGCACTTCATTTATCACTCCCTGTGGCTTCCTTATAACTCCTTGGATCTTCATAAGCGATGAACATTGTTAAGGGTTTTTATAAAAATTGAATATTTATATGGTACTGCAAGTCCTGTGTAGTATATAGTTACCACAAACATATGTCAAGTGGTTCAAATCACGCGCTATGTAGGATTCGACCCTACGACCTCTGAACCAAAGCTAGAGCGCCTAACCATGGGAATATTGCCAAGTTATGGAAGTTTGGTTCATCAAAGAGACCCTCCCCGCTTTCATAGTCTTGCATCCAAACTGGAGCTCTTCGAGTTCTACTTCACCATGTCATTTCTTGCGTTGGAGTTGATATGCTATTTTCTTGTGAATTGATGTTTGGTGCTTCTTCACTATTATTGTTTGGTAGCTCTTTGGTGCTACTAGATATTGGTTCATTTTGCTCTTCATCTCTCACATGCAACATAAATGTTTTTTTTTCTTAATTGTCTCCCCACTCAAACACATCAAGCTTGATCTCTTTATCACTTCTCAATCTCATCTCTCGTTTTCTTCAAACGCCACATCCCTACTAACCGCCACTTGTTTGGTTATAGGATCAAAAGTCTATAAGCCTTTGACTCTTCACTCACTTCCAGTAACTCAACCTTCGAACTTTTATCATTAAGCTTTAGCCTTTTGGCATCTGGAATACGTATAATACCTATGCGACCAAAAACTTTGAAAAATAACCGCTGTTAGGCTTCATACTAATCCAGCTCTTTTCCAAAGTTTTGTCTATGACAGCTGTGGTGGGACCACTATTGAGAACATGAACGGCCCATCTCATTACATCCTACGAGAGCCTTTGGCATCTTCTTCTCTAGAAGTAAACATCTTACCATATTCATGATAGTACGATTCTCCACTACTTCATTCTGCTTGGGTAAATAAGCAGTCGTAAGTTGCCTCTTGATTCCATGAGCTTTACAAAACTCGTTGAATTCTCTTGAGGTGCACTCACCGCCTCCGTTCGTTCTTAATCAACAAAATACAAAGCCCTAGCTCTTTTTCCACAAGACATTTAAAAATTTTAGATGTTGACAATGCTTCTTCACTTTTGTAAGAAAGTACACCCATATTTTTCTACTATAATCATCAATAAAGGGCAATATGTACCTTTTCCCACTGTTCAAAATCGAAGTTATGGACCGCATATATCTGCATGTATGAGCTGAAGTTTCTTTGATGCTCTCCACTGGCTTCTTCTCATTGTTGCAGCCCAATGTTTTTTCTCCTTGCAGTTAGTACACACCTTGCTTTTGTATTTGAATCGTGGTGACCCACTCACCAGTTTCTTGTGTTGCAAGGTTTGAAGGTTTTTGTAACCTTAAATGTCCAAATCTTTGAACCTTAAATGCCCAAATCTTTGATGTCATAACTCTACTGTATCTTTAGTACTTACCTTGAGACAAGTTGAAGGCTCTGGCGTCACAAGGGCATGTTATTTGTCTGGTGTACTAAAACAGATAGCACGGTATAATAAACTCGTCGCACAAGTTTATCGATTGGAATTCCACTACACTGGAATTCTGTATTAGATAATTGTAACAATAAATTACGTTGTAAATAAATTGCAACAATAACGTTATACTATTGTAAGAAATAGCACAACTTATAAACGGGAAAGATTACGGAGAATATAAGCAGTATATAAAGGAAATTTCGTCTGAGGCTTGTCGTAATAATTTCCTTAAGAATTTTATTTCAAAATTCTCTCAAGATACAACAAACGTAATCTGCACGAGATTGTAATGAGTATGTCAACTCTGTAATATATATGGAATATTAAGCAGTAGAGCAAAGAAGCAGAAGAAATTAGATTGGAATGGCATGAGAATGTAATCAGTATTCTCTCCTATTTATAATTTCGTCCGCATCCCTTCAAACAGTCGCGTCCTCTTGATGGGTCGCACCCGTTGCCTTTTGGTCACCGCTGTTCGTTAACGGGTCGCACCCGCCTGCTACTGGTTTGCATCTGCTAGCGTCCAACAGTTCGCACCGCCTAGCACTGTATGCGCCGTATCTGTTTCAATCGGGTCGCACCCGCTCGCGTTCGGCCACACCTTTTCTGTTTGCTTCTAACGGGTCGCACCCGCTATTGTTTGCGCCTATTCAATCCGCGTCCGCTTCCGAACAGATCCGCATCTGTTCGTATGGCCTGCAACTGTCAGAAAGTCCGGTTCAATTTGCAGTAAAAATACGAGTATCATATTAGACCCAAACCCGAGCCCGATCCCGAACCCGGCCCGGCCCGGTTCGGTCGGACGGACGGCGGCGGCGCGCGTGTGTGGTGGAGATGCATGATCTCCCTCCTCACAACGAAGCATACATTTGGGAGCCTCAAGCCCCCAACCTCATCTTGAGAAAAGCATATATAAACCAATATAGCTTTCAACAATTTGGCGATGTGGGACTTTGTATATTTTCATTCATTCTACCTTTAGGAATTCCAACAATCCCCCACATGAATGATAATATACATATCCCCCACACGAAGTGAAATATCACAGAGTACATATGGAATAATGCTTTATCGTAGATAAATAGATATTTCACTTTAAACTTTCCCTAGTTAAAACTTATCGGATATACTTAGCTAATCGGTGAATTATTTCATCTTGAACCGTCGGCCTTTGTTGTATATCCAGACAATAAGCTTTACGAAGCACTGATTCCCTTCTCATCCAATCTCTTGGTTGTGTTCATTTTGGTCCTGAACACTACTTGGTTCTGCGAGTGTTATAGAGAATTTAAAGCCTTGTAAAATTCTCATAGAGCCGACCTAGCTCACACTTACATAGGTGATCGCCACCATTAAGAGTATCTTATAAATACCCCACTTGTTATTTCCAAGATACGATCATCATTAAAAAACATAGTTTTAATCTATTAATACTTCTGTAGGCATGCATTTATATTGTGCACCATAGGAATGGAGTTGGACTATGTCCGCGCAAATGCATTACGTCTTGAGTTACTCAGAACTGGTTTGCCTATTGATCCTAGTCCGTGGGATCTCCAGTCGCTAGGATAGGTTTCCGTATAAGGTAACTCTTGTTGGTTTAGGCTTTTAAACTCATTCCCCTCGATGCGCAGTTAATTTTCTCTTTTGATAAACCTTTAGTAAATGGATCCGCTAGGTTATCATTTGTTCTCACATAATTTATGGAAATAGTTCCATTTGAGAGTAACTGGCTAACTGTGTTATGGCGTCGACAAATATGTCGTGACTTTCCATTATACACAAAGTTGTGCCCTCTGCTTAGCGCAGCTTGGTTATCACAGTGTATGCATATGGCCGGTACAGGTTTAGGCCAAAATGGAATATCTTCTAAAAAATGACGAAGTCATTCTGCTTCTTCGCCTGCTTTATCTAAAGCGATGAACTCCGATTCCATAGTGGATCGAGCTATGCATGTTTGTTTAGTAGATGTTCATGACACTGCTGCCCCTGCTAGGGTAAAGACATAACCACTCGTTGATTTTGATTCCTCTGAATCAGCAATCCAATTTGCATCACTATATCCTTCTAAGACGGTAGGATATTTTCCATAATGTAAGGAATAATTTGTGGTATTTTTTAAATATTCAAGCACTCTCATTAGTGCTTTCCAGTGTTCCTTTCCTGTATTGCTTGTATACCTGCTCAATCGACTTACCGCGTAAGCAATATCTGGTCTGGTGCAATTCATCAGATACGTTAAGCATCCTATTACACGAGAGTATTCCAGTTGCATTACACTCTTATCAGTGTTTTTATGCAGTACTTCCGATGGATTAAAAGGTGTCCCCACTCCTTTAATTCCATACTCTTGGAATTTTTCAATCACTTTGTCTACATAGTGTGACTGAGATAGTTTAATTCCATTAGGTGTTCTTATTATTTTGATTCCCAAAATAACGTCTGCAACTCCTAAGCCTTTTATATCGAAATTGTTGATCAACATTTTCTTTATGGTCTCAATTACCTGAGTATTTGGACCGAATATTAGCATATCGTCCACATATAGACAGATCATCACATATGATTGTCCAAGTTGTTTATAATAAACACATTTGTCACATTCATTTATACGAAAACTATTTCTCATCATGACACTATCAAATTTTGCGTGCCATTGCTTTGGAGCTTGTTTTAGTCCGTAATGATTTGACTAATCTACAGACTTTGTTTTTATTTCCTTTGGAAATAAATTCCTCGGGTTGCTCCATGTAGATCTCCTCATCGAGATTTCCATTTAAGAATGCTGTTTTTACATCCATCTGATGAATCTCTAGATTATAGATGGATGCAATTGCTATTAGCATTCTTATAGAGGTTATTCGTGTTACCGGCGAATATGTATCAAAAAAGTCTACTCCTTCTTTTTGACGATATCCTTTGGCTACTAATCTGGCTTTATACTTGTCGATAAAGTCATCTGCTTTCATTTTCTTCTTGAAAATCCATTTGCAACCAATTGGTTTTATTCCTGGTGGAGTATCAACAATTTCCCAAGTTTTATTACTTAGAATTGAATCAATCTCACTTTGGATTGCTTCTTTCCAACATGAGGATTCAGAAGATGACATTGCTTCCTTGTATGTTTGAGGTTCGTACTTTAATACATATGTAAAAAAGTCCGAACCAAATGTTTTGGAAGTTCTAGCCCTTATGCTTCTTCTTGGTTCAGCATCCTCAATTTCATGATGAGTTTCATCTTCATGCGAATCGTTTGATTCTTCCCTTGTCCTTTTTGGGACCTTATTTCCTTCATTCCTTTTGTGCGGAAACACATCTTCAAAGAATGAGGCATCTCTTGATTCCATGATTGTATTTACATGAATATCAGTTATATCAGATTTGAATACCAAAAATCTGTGGGCACTACTATTTTGGGCTGGCCTAAGATAATAACAATCTACTGTTTTTGGTCCAAGTTTGACTCTCTTGGGAGGCGGAACTGGAACTTTTACTAAGCACCCCCACACTTTGAGGTATTTAAAGCTTGGTTTGTGTCCTTTCTATATCTCATATGGAATTGTTCCTGTTTTATTGTGAGGAACCTTATTTAATATATGATTAGACATATTTAGTGCTTCCCCCCCCACAAGTTCGTCGGTAGACCAGAAGTTAAAAGCATTGCATTAATCATATCTTTTAACGTTCTATTCTTCCTCTCGGCTACACCATTTTGTTGTGCTGAATATGGAGCTGTTGTTTGATGAATTATTCCATTTTCTTCACAGAATTGTTCAAATGGTGATTCATACTCTCCACCTCGATCAGACCTTAATATCTTGATTTTTTATTTAACTGATTTTCTACCTCAGCCTTGTATTTTATAAACGCTGTTATTGCTTCATCTTTACTATTTAAAAGATATACATAGCAATATCGCGTATAATCGTCAATAAAAGTAATGAAATACTTTTTTCCACCTCTTGTAGGTAGTGATTTAAAATCACATAAATCTGTATATACCAAACCTAATGGTTCGGTGCTTCTGCCAACAGATTTAAATGGTTGTTTGACCATTTTTGCTTCTATACATGTCTCACATTTGTAGTTCTTATCTACTTAGAATTTTGAAATTAATCCCAAGTTTGATAATGTTTTCATTTTGCGGAAATTTATGTGTCCCAATCTATCATACCAAAGTAAAATTTTGTGCTCAAGCAAATAAGAAACTTCAATTTTATTAATAGCACAATCAGAATATGTATTTTTGTTGCTGACAACGGCTACATTTGCCTTAAATAGGCCATTACATAAATATCCCCTTCTTATATACATTCCAGCTTTGGATAGAACCATCTTATCTGACTCAAACACCATCTTGAACCCTTCTTTGATAGGACTGCACCAGAGATGAGATTTTTGCGTATGTCTGAAACGTGGAGCACGTCATTCAACTTAACAGTTTTTCCAGAAGTAAACTTGAGGATTACTGTGCCACTGCCTTCAATCATAGATACTGTCGAATTACCCATATAGAGTTTTTCTTCATGATCGAATTTCTTGTATGTAGAGAACATGGATTTCTCAGAAAAACATGACGAGTAGCGCCTGTATCTACCCACCATTGGTTAGGATTCTGAACCAGATTGCATTCAGAAATAACCGCTGAAAAGTTGGACTTATCCATTTTCATGTTGTCAACTGTTGCCATCTCTGTTTTAGCATAAAACAGTAAAATTCTTAAGATGTTATTTGTCTGGTGTACTAAAACAGATAGCACGGTACAATAAACTCGTCGCATAAGTTTATCGATTAGAATTCCACTACACTGGAGTTCTGTATTAGATAATTGTAACAATAAGTTACGTTGTGAATAAATTGCAACAATAACGTTATACTATTGTAAGAAATAGCACAACTTATAAACGGGACAGATTACAGAGAATCTAAGCACCGCCTGGTACTGTATGCGCCGTATCTGCTTCAATCGGGTCGCACTCGCACATGTTTTGTTTGCTTCTAACGGGTCGCACCCGCTACTGTTTGCGCCTATTCAATCCGCGTCCGCTTCCGAACATATCCGCATCTGTTCGTATGGCCTGCAATGGTCAAAAAGCCCGGTCCAGTTTGCAGTAAAAATACGAGTATCATATTAGACCCAAATCCAAACTGGCCCGGTCGGATGGACGGCGGCGCGTGTGTGGTGGAGATGCATAATTTCACGCCTCACAACAAAGCATACATTTGAAAGCCCGGGCCTCCAACCTCTTCTTGAGAAAAGCATATATAAACCAATATAGCTTTCAACAATTTGAAGATATGGGACTTTATATATTTCCATTCATTCTACATTTAGGAATTCCAACAGGGCAAGCAACACAATCCCCTTCATTCTACACAGATGATCCCCTTCATTCCAACAGGGCAAGCAACACATCCGCTCAATCTTCTCACCATGAATCTTCATTTTGTGCAATCATAAGTGTGCAAGCAAAGCAATCATCTACCTTTTCTCCTTCTCTCATTTGAAGCACTTCAAATTCCCTCCTAAGAGTTATGCCCTCTTGACTGTAGTGCTCTCTGAGTACTTCTGTTTCATAGAAAACCATATGTTCTTGGATGTGTTTTTGTTGAGTATCGGCTCCATAATCCATAATGGTACGATAGACTGCATTGAATAATTCAGGTCCTTCAGCCTTTGTTTCTCCACTATCTTTTTCTGAGCTTTTGTTGGCACCACACCTTCATCTAGCACCATAATCCTTCCCTCAACTAGGCTCCAATACTCCTTCGAGCTAAGGAAGTTCTCCATTAACATCGACCAGTGATCAACTAGGCTTTCAAACTTAGGAATGGCTGGCTGAACAAAAACTGTTCTCTGAAGCCATCCTCCCTCACTTCCTCTACATTTCTCTCCATCTCTCACGTTGTTTTCACTCTACTCCCCTTACACAGAGCCTGCAAAGAAGGAGCTTTAATACCAAAATAGTTGAAAAACCAAAGTGCACATGCAGTTTAACTCACAGTATGTTAAAACGATTTTTGTTTTATTGAACTAAAAGGAAGAGGCGTATATAGCCATTACATGTGCAGAAAAAAAAAACAACCCACTTCTCAACATGCCTGAGATAGTAAAAAGTAACTAGAGAATAGTTCATACGCATAAAGAGAAACGTCAAACTTATTCTTCTATTAAATAGGAGTTTATTTGACTGAAGCAAACAACTTGACATAATTAAATACTTCTAACATCTCTTGCCAGAACATCCCTTTTTCCGGCTAGAGCACTTGATCTCGCAAATCACTAGCAAGGGAAAAAAAATAGGTTGAGAAAATAGTTTCTAAATTGGATTAAGAAAATGCAAAGTTGTTCTTTAATTTTCATGGTTACATTTACACAATTCTGATACAAAGTTAATTCGATGTAATCAACTAACCTGCTATACCAGACTAAAAGATGATGCAATATCTTTTCTCTCATCATTCATATGCTTCTAAAAGGAAAGACAGATCATATGGAAACAACTAGATGATTTAATTGGTAAAATATTCTTTAGCGTGTCGGATAATACTCGTCTGATCACAATGCCTGAATCAATTATGAGTATCTTCTTGAGATTAGTCACATATCGGGCAGTTTATAAAATAAATCCTATATAAATATCAAGAGATCATCATAAACATTGCCAATTGGTTTTGTAATAATATAAGATTCTCTAGCATATCTAATGTGCACCTCCATGTTCCTTCGAATGGTTATCTATATAGAAATTTGATTATCCACAAATGGTTCCTGTTGACTGTCATTAGATTCCACGTATTTGTCAATCTTACAATTCCTTCTAAAGTTTGTTTTATCTCAACTTTTTTTCTTCGAAATGCACTGAAATAAACAACCGCTCCCTTTTCTTATTATATAGTTGAATGGATTGCTAAATATTCATAATCAAGCTAATATAGACTTGAGGTTTCATCATAAGAACTAGCACTTCACTTGGTAAGAACAACTGTTGAAAGATTAAGCATCTCAACCCAATTATTCCTAAAAATGGATCGGGCTTCTATTCTCTAACAGACTGTTAAAACTTGATAAATTTAGCATCGCTTTAGCCTTTAAATAGACATGAAAGGAAAGGGGTTATACACAACTTCTCAGATTAATTTGGCAATTTCTATATTGAAGCCAACTACGAAACAAATTATCATATAATCTAGTTAGTAGCTGGTTGGGTGATGAAGTGCTGCTGCGAAAATAAATTGTGTACATACTTGATCTTGGTGGTTTATAATTTTTCTCAGAAGTATGTTTCTAATGGGTTTCTATGAACAATTTTTTTTCTTTCTGCAAAATGGCAAATATTTATAGTTTTATATTAAAAAAGAATTGCAGTTCTAAAGTCTGGCTGAAACTAAAAACAGAGATGGTTTTTATAATAGGTTTCTGAGAAGGGTGGGTGTGTATTTTGAAACTTAAAAGGGTGTTTTACAAAAGTTCACTCTTGCAAAAAAAAAAAAAAAAAAAAAAAGAACAATATCAATTAAACAACGGATGAGATTTCATCACACCCTTAGAATAATGAGAACTGAGAATCAAGTTTGTCAGCTTGCCAACTATAAAAACATTCATCATTGACATTTTCAACTATCTCCACACTACTTCAAATTTGAAATTCCAACAAGCCAACATTTAATTTTGCAATCCACAATCCAGTGGAAGTTCCATTCAAAACAGTACTGATATGAGAGAAAAGATGAAATGCAGTTGCTAGTTAACATATATCATCTAACAAAATTTATATTCCTAAGCACACAAGGTAATCAGCCTTTCATTAAACAAACAAGGACCTAAAAACTGATCAATGATAACCAACAAACTTTTACTTTTTGCTCGTAACGATAATGTGCATAAAAACGATTCCATGGCATTACATGATAGAATCACTTGGATGAGGGTAGAACCTCATGAAGCAAAAGGGGGAAAGCATTAGCTATACTGTCAGCTGATATAAATTGTGTTGAGCCTAAGCCTTCTCTAAAGCTTTAGTTATCGTGAATGAAAGGAACCTTGTTATCCGGCCTCCGGCTATATTCAGACTGAGTGGACAAGTTAGACTGGACGATCATCGAGGAAGACAACCCGAAAAGATGATCATTAGGCTCGGAGAACAAGCGCAGGCAATGATATGAAGCGACGATAAACCGAGGCCAACGGATGGACTCTCCAAAATATTCTAAGTATAGAATAAGGTATTCCCTAGACGGGGTTCGTTGCCTATCTCTTTCCTAAAGGGTCGGTACATATTCTCAATTAATGCCCCAAACTTAGTAAGATCTATACGGAGTGACAATGAAGGCATCATGAGGCTACATTCCAAGTTTCAAGTCATATTGAGTTCGTATGCTTAAGTTATGGACAAATTACTTCACCTATACCAAAGGAATCATCCATATTCAGCTTTCACTACATATTGCAACAGTGATCGGCCAATAACTCAAAATCTACAAATGCTATCAACATGAAACTTGAAGTATAAGCTAATTAGGATATGTGGAACACCCCATAGGGATCGCATGGCATTTGGAAAAAATTGAAAGAATCGGTACCTATCCCTAAAGGAATCGGCAGAAATTAGAATTCAAACAACACCACTATACGGAAAATGCGATATCCCGCAAACCGTACATCGGAATCGCACGAAATTTAGAAAGCAGGTAGCTAACATCATAAGGCATCCCTCCTTGGGATCACAGCTCATTTGGATGCATTTATAGGGATCGGTATCAATCCCATTGTGGGCCTCGATAGACCTGCAAATTTTTGGATAGCCACGTCTTGGTCTCCTGAACATTCTACCAGAATTTCAGTCCGACCCGAGCACGTTTTCCCCTATAAGTACAAAAGGCATGATGTCAAAAAAGGGATTCTGCTTTCTCTGCCGAAGCTCTACCATTTTTATTCTTCACTTTTGTACTAATGAACCCTACATGATCCAAACATTCTTGTAATCATAATCAAGTGGAAGATCAATAAAATTATAAAGTAAACGTAGGCCAAGATTGACAAACCACTATAAAAATCTGTGTGTTCCTTTATGATTTTTGCTTTGTTTTAATTTAATTCTTCATTTAATCTCTACTGGATTCTATTGCGTGTTGATGTCCATTTTTGGCATCAACAAACGTATGCATATTTAATTCTATAAGTAATAATCTTACTCTAAAACTCTCCAAAACTCTTTATACCAAGGAATGAGGTTTCGGCCGGTACCCCGAAATTTCGGGGGTACCGGACCGTTACCGCTCGAGCACGATCCGAAACCGACAGTCAAAATCGGTTTCGGATCTAGGGCAAAAAAAAAAAGGAATCGAATCATTTTTGCTCAGAAAAATTAAAATCATCAGTGCGCATGTGAAGAAACAGTGGGATGTCGACCGAAAGCAACCAAAAAGCAAAAGAAATCGAATAATGTATCAAATCAGAAACTTTATTCACCGAGCGTGAATCAACAGTGAAAAGCGAATGATTAATTCAAGTTGAAAGCCTATAAAATACCGTGCTTCAATTACATACTCACAGCATCGAAGATTACAGTGCTTCAACGAATTTCTTCTGCTCGCGCTTCAATTACATACGCACGGTAGCTTCTTCTTCCTCACGGTAATTTCTACGCGCCTTCAATTACCTCGTCGCGATTCCAGATGCTTTTTTTTTTTAAATCGAAAACTGGAAATCACGTTTTCGTGTTATTTTTTACTCGAGAACTGTAAATCGCGATTTAGGGCTGGGGAATGGTAACGTGAATTATGAAAGAGGAAGGGGGGAATGACTGTTAATTAAATGGGTGTGCTGCTTGTTTTTTTTGTGACAGTAAAGGATTACGGGCTCTGATTTATTAAATGGGTTGTTAGGTGTAAACATATATTGGGCTGTTAGGTTTAAACTTTAAACGTATATTGGGCTGCTTGTCATTTAATTTACTTCAGCATGTTTTTTTTACAGTAATTGGCCTGCTTGTCATTTTTGTCATTTAATTTACTTAAGCATGTTTTTTATTTTGGGCTATTTGGAGCTTAATTTAAGTTATATTGTTCACAACTTATAGGTACGCTATGGAAAATCAAGCAAACACTACAGAGATCGGTTGGAATTATGGCACCCCAATCGATGGAAATGTTCGAAAAACAAAATGCAGTTTTTGTAGTAAACAAATCAACGGCGGCGGTATAACGCGTTTGAAAGAACATTTGGCAGGTGTAGGCGGCAATGTAATGGCATGTCCAAACGTTCCTCAAGATGTCAAAAAATTAGTACGAGCTCATATTGTTGGAAAAAAAAATGACCGTGCTAAAGGAAAACTAGAGAAACAACGCGTACAACAAGAATTGATGAGCAGACCTCAACAACACGACTCGAACAGTGAAGATGATGAAAACGAAGATGATAGAGATGTTCGTCGTGCTATGCGAGAAAGCAGGGATACATTTAGAGAACAGGAGATGCAAAGATCTTACAAACAATCAGGTGTCGGTTCTAATCAACCAGAGCGGAATGTACGTAGTAGATCTACGAGACTAGAGGGTGATTTTGAAACTCGCTCTGTTGCAAGGATTGATTCATACATGCAGAAAAAAGGAGGTATTTCTCAACCTTCTATTAAGTCTGCAATGAAAGGCATTAAAAATGCTAAAAAGCACATAGGTCGTGCAATTGCTAAATTCTTTTACTTTAATCACATTCCACATAACGTTGCAAATAGTCCTTATTATGCAACGATGGTTGATGCGATTGCGGAATGCGGTCGTGGAATAGATCCACCTACCGCATATGAATTATCACATTCATACTTGGAAATGGAATTAGAAGAAGTTCGATCATATATTACCACTTTTCATAATTTTTGGGATGAATATGGTTGTACGTTGATGTGTGATGGTTGGAGTACTCAGAATCGACGAAAAATTATAAATTTTCTTGTGTACTCCACCCACGGGACGATATTTCTCAAATCTGTAGATGCTACTAATGAATTTCAAAGCAGTGAATATATATGTGGATTGATGAACGAAGTTGTAGAGACTATTGGAGAAAGTAGAGTAGTGCAAGTAGTGACAGATAATGGGGCCAACTATAAAGCTGCCGGTCAATTGTTAATGCAGAAAAGAAAACATTTATACTGGACGCCATGTGCAGCACATTGCATTGATCTGATCTTAGAAGATATTTCGAAAGAACCGGAGGTAACATCTATCATCTCAAATTGTCAATTAATAACGACATTTATATACAATCATGGTTGGTTACTTTCCATAATGAGAAAAGAGACAAATGGCAAAGAATTGATCAGACCGGCAGTGACTAGGTTTGCCACTCATTTCATTGCATTAGACTCTATTTATAAATACAAAAATGACTTGAGAAGAATGATTGCTACGAGGGAATGGGCATCTAAATTGCCTAGACTCGCTGTTAAGGACAAAAGAACTGCAACCAATGTCTCCGACCTGATTTACAATGATACTTTTGGACTGCCGCTGCTTCCATCATTCTTGTATTTGAACCACTAGTCAAAGTATTAAGAATGGTGGATAGTGATGATAAAGCAGACATGGTGTAACAACCCTAGTTTTGGCTATTTATTTCTTTTAATTATTTTAATTTCGAAATATATTTTATATAAATTGTGTTTAACAATATAGTTTAATTATTTAATTTGGAGATATATTTTATAAAATTTCATATGTCAATAAAATTTAATAATAACTGTGAAAATTTAAGCTATGTTTGAACTGGTAAAATTCGCGTTTAAAAGACGCGTCAATTTTAGGGTATAATTAACGTAATATAACGTGTGATTTTAAAACGTAATTTTTATAAATTTTTTTGATGTTTTAGACTGCGTCTGTTTAACGTAGTGTAAAAATCATATTTTCAAATATTTTGGGAGTAAAATATCAGTCGGTAAATTTTAAGAAACGACTTTTGTATAACTGTCAGATTATCTTAAATTTTGTATATGCTTTCCCATCACAAAGTCTTTGCCTATTCTTGCCATTTCATTTATTTCAATCAAAGCTTGCCATTTCTTTTCTCTGCCAGATCAAAATGTATATAACTTATGGTAACATTCAAACGTGCATGCTTGATATTTAAAACGTGCATATTCAATATTCCTTCATGCTCTGCTTTCTACAGCACCACCATAATCACGCAAGCTATCAAGAAAATCTGGGAATATTTTTGCATGCATAAGTAACGTACAAATTGGTAATCTAGACTTGAATCACGCAAGCTTTAGTTTTAGGTAGTAACGTACATATTGACATGTGAAGCTGAAGCATTCACTCCAGTGTGCATATCAACCATTTCCTCTGCCCCGTTACCATCAGTTATACACAAGATTTAATACTTGAATCAAGTACTGAAACCTCGCAAGCTTTTAAATCAGAAGTAACGTGTGTATAAACTTTGTTTTCACTTTTGCTTCATCAGTCATCAACCTTAAATCACGCAAGTTAATTGAGAAGTAACTGCATATTTACCTCCCCTTGATTTCGACAGCAGTTATATTCGAAACTATGCCTATAAATCTTTGCTCCTGTACATCATTTTTGCTCTGCATCTCTTGTATTCTGCCTTGCTTCCTCTCTATCCATCAGGTATATTATCTGTTCTTCTTTAATTTCTTTTCCCATCTGCCTTGCTCGGCCACCCAGTGTTGCTTAGGCCATGACACATCACTTGTCTACATATTTTAGCAAAGATCTGGGTTTGAGTTGCATGAACTAAGTCGGAAAATATGGGAATAGGATGTGAGTTTTCAGTTGCATTTGTGGCATAAACATAGTTGGCATATGTATATATATACTGGGACATATGTCATAAACTTATCTTCATATTTTTTCCAAAAATCTGAGTTATAGGTTGCAGCATCTAAAGGGGGATAGGATTGTAATTGCCTTAAGTATTTAGGCTAGGGAAGATGTGAGTTCATAGGAGGAATAGGAAATGCAATCTGAGTATAAGTTTCCACTCTTATGATATCAAGACCATATCATCACTAAAACTTGATTTTGTTCAACCAAGACTGGTGTAAGTGCATCTGATTTGAAGATGAGATTGACTTGGCTGGATGAAGTGGTTGATGATGAATAGAAGATTTGGGTAGTAGATGCCAGAAGTGGAATAAGAGGAGTGGGTAGCAGTATCTTGTTCATAGTCCAGTGTGCAGGTGCAACTGTGCACATGTACATCAGTGCATATCAACCTTGGATGATGACTGGACTGGTAGTTGAGATGACTGGGGGGGTGATGCTAAAGAAGAGAAGTGGTTGATGGTTAAGGTATCAGTGAAGTTGGGTGGGTTGTTTCAGAATCATATGAACAGAGAGCAATAGGTGAGTGCATGGAGGGTTACATGGGTAACTTGAAGTAAGGGACTAATGGACTCGAAGATATTGCATAGTTTCCCGAAGATCTTGCATAAACTTCTCGGGTAGTTGGGTTTTCTTTGCCTGTTGCAGTTAGAACTGGGAAGTTTTAAATCTGAGAAAAATAAACTGTAAAATGTTTCAAAACTAAGCTTAAACTTAAGATTTAACTGAATACAAGTGAAAACTAAGTTAAAAATGTTAGGTGGGTGTTAATACTTGGGTGTGAGTTCAGTTTAATCTGCATGTTTGAAACCTTAGCAGTAGGCTACCCATGTTGGTATCACAAGTACATATGTTCATTTGTATCACTATGTGCATTTTTCTCTGACCTGATTTATTGAGAAGAAGTTGGCTTCAAAAGATAAGTTTGTATAGGAGATGAAGTAAGTGACAGTAGATGATGTATCCATTTACAGAGCAGATTGGGACTAAGGTATGAGCTTTAGATTTCATTCAGGCCTAAGAGGAAGTCTTTTTAGCAGTCCACATATGTACCTAGGACTGGAATGATGGGAAGAGAGGTAGGTAGCTGTTTAGTTCAAAGCCTGGATTATGTTAAATTTTAGTTTATTTTAAGGCTATGGTATAACCTGGGTAGATCTGAAATGGAAATTGGTAGAACAGGAGTTAGGGAATTTAGCTTGCATGTATGTTGAGTAAGTCTGCATACTATTATACTGATTTAACTTAGGTTAGGGGTCTTCCAGTTTGCAGTAAAACAGATTGGTAGACTGAATAGAGATTGCAGTAGAAAGTAAATACAAATGGTGGGTAGGTACAAATACTTTGGGGTGAGTTTCAGATTAAGTTTGCATATGTGCCAAAGGTTAAGAAGAGGAGATGGCCAAAACTGGGGTGTATAATGTTCAGGGTTGAACATTTGTAACAGGAGAAGGTGTGCACGTGCACAAGGTCTGCACACATCAGAAGCACACTAAAATCCAGGGTTGATGGGGGACTGACACCTGACCATGGTAGGTAGGTAGTGGAGGCTGATGAAGGTCAGTGGTAGGAGCAGTGAGGGGACAGAGTTCCTGTAATTCGAGATAGTTCAACCATTTCCAGTTTGACTCAAAGCAAGTCCGGATTGACTCGAAGCGGGATCAGCTCTGACTCGAAGCTAGACCGGTTCTGACTCGAAGCAAGGATGATAGGACCTCGGGTTAGTAGTTGTTGGGTCTGCATGTACAGTGTAGCCTGGGAAGTTTATAATTTAATGAATAATTAAACTGAAAAGTAATGATTAAAACTTAGTTAAACTTAAGATGAAACTGTATGCAAGGGTGTGGATCTAAAGGAAGGTTTAGTATACAAGAGACTGCATATTGCATTGATCAAGTCTGAAAGATTTTGGAGTAGAGTAGGCAGGAGGCTTGTTGACATGTATCTGTACATTTTTTTTTTGGGGGAAGGATGAGTCTGTTGGATTGTTAGGATGTGGTGTCTCATGTGTTGGTGTGAATGCATATGCGTAAGTAAGTATAATAGGAATGTGCACGTGTACATGTGTATCACGGCACGTAGTAGAAAAAGCTTCACCGTATTGTTTAGTCGACCTCTAGGAAATTTGGTCGTAAATTTTAGAGTTAGCCCGGTTCACATTTTGGGTACACTTTGGTCATATTACACGGTGGAGTGGTCGAGCAAGCCAAACTGATTCTCGTTCTATTTTATCTTTCCTTTGACCGTAATTTCTAAAGTCGCGTATCCTATATTTTATTTTTGTTTTAGATTTGAATCTAGGCGACATCCGAGAAATTTTATCGTTACCCTCTGTCGGTCTCTACCGGAGAATCGTCATTTTTGAAATTCAAATTTTCTGCAATTCTCAGGTGAGTATTTCTCACCAGACATACGTATTTATATTTTAGTAAATTATTGCAAGTGTATGTGTAAGATTGTATTTCACTATTATCGTCCGTAGTGTAATATAGAATGATGGACCCCAATTAAATTGACACCTCATCAGTTATTCATCTGTTGTATTATATCTGCAGTTATATTATGTTATCGTTTATTTACTGCTTAAATCACACTGCAAGTTCCCTGTTATATATATATTGTTATGGGCTGAAATGATAGGCCTAAATGATTATTGTTCATTTATTCTGTTAACTGCTTAACTGGTAACTTGGGATTGCGGGTTTGAAATGATAGAACCCGGGGTTTTGTAAATTACGGGTTGAAATGATATAAATCCGTATCACTTGACCTAGGCTAGAAAACTATATACAGGCCCGTGGTCCTTATAATATTTTCTGAAATATTAAAAATTTTATTTTGGAAGTTAAATATTCGATTTATATCTTTAAAGGAATTTATATTGATTTTTAATAAGTTATAAATAAAAATAAATAAATGGTTGAATAAAATTTGGAATATAACTTATTTGGTAAATCGGGATTTTGAAAGAATAAGATTTCAGTTAATAAATAAATAAATAAGTTATATTTGGAAATATTTACTAAGTAAACAATCTATTACAGCATTTAAATGCCGTCTTTTGAAATTGGACTAGTTTTATCCATAACTTTAGGTAGCATTTCCTAAGTGCTATGGAATCTAGAATTTGATTGCTCTAAAATTTATGGAATTGGATAAATTTTATTTTACCTTAAGTTTTGGAAAAACTTCAGACATAATATTTATAACTGAATTTTCCTTAATAAATTAAAGATGAATATTCTGGTATTAAGTAAATTTTGAAAATTTAATGGCTAAAAATTTGGAGTTTTATTTATGGAAATTATGGGAATATTCAAGACTAAATAATAAAAACATTGATTTGGGAAAGAATAAAACCCAAACTTAGTTTTGAATAGTAAATACCCCAAATTAATATATATATGGGAATTGTAATGTTTTGGGAACATAAAATGATATTTAATTTATGGTTTAAAACTTTAAATAGAGGAATTATTTGTAAAGCTATGTAAATTCTCTTCTTTACAAAGTAACCATAAAATTAACCCATTTATTCTATATACCGTTAAATATCCGAACCATTTGTGTTTTGGGAGTTATGGTTTTAAAGTAAATTTCCAAGAATAATATGTTTTGAAGATATAATTCAAATGGTTGGTTTCCAGATATTATAAATTTTAAGCAATATAGTTTTGGAAAGAATTATATTTTGAATATAACGATATCATATTGTTTTGGGCTTTAAAATGATATCGTATCTATAGTTTTGAAACGGAAATGATTATTCTGGTTTAAAGTATAAACTGTTTTTAAATGGCCACGGGTTATAATAACGTTTGGTTGGCAAAGAGACCGGGATCGGATATGGACATACTCTCTGTCGATACCGAAAACCACTTTGACTAACCATGTACGCGGTGGAGATTCCAGAATGAAGTAGGATGGTGGTGACGGTTTCTTGGAAGGTATATACGTGGACCCGACTCCCGTGAGTTGGCTTAAGGTGGCTAAAACAGGAGCGATTCTCGGATTAATGAGGTAGCTCCTCTGATCGAACGCACTTCTTCGTATACCATTCTATTGCTTATGTGATTGTTTGGGTGCACCCTTTGATTTGGGAGTGTTGTTCGAGGTGGGCGGTTGCTGCGGCTTCGCGTTACCACCGGTCCGGATAGCAATTGGTATATCTACCCTGGCATTGCCTAGTTGTGCCGTGTCACCTACCATATCGAGCCTTGTACGAGTTTGGTTTTCTCCCGTAGTCCGTGTGGTATCCTCTAGTTGCTTCCCGAGTAGGAGGAGCTATGATATTGGATGGACTACTGGGACTATTACGTGTTAAGGGCTATATGGGTAACCCTTAATGCTAAGAAATAAGTATGTTTACTTTATAAATAGACACTATTATAATAGCGCAATATACTACATAGTAAATAGTTTAACGGATCCTTAGAGGATGGGCGATCCCAAGCATCCTTTGAGTTACTTGCTCTATATTACAGTACACTTGATTTAGCTTACATTATATAAGTATGTATGTCCTGACTCGAGTGTTTTGTTTTATTGTACGCTCGGGTCAGCCTGAGTTGCAGTTCAGTTTCTTCTCCGTAGCTAGGACACTCAGTAGATCATTCGTGCTGCCGGAAGCTTGTCTCAGTTTCTATACTTCTGTAATTCAAGAACTTTGAAGACCATATCTCTATTTTGTTTAAATTTGTATTGAGTATTATAGACAATGTAAGTTCTGTTTTGTAAAGTTGTATCAGTGGCTTCATGAACCACTAAATTTAAATTTCCGCTGCGAGATTCTGATATCTGTGTATGTGATTCTGTGATTTATTTATTGTATATTCTGAGTTTTGCCAAATTTATTCTACAACGCAGTACTTTGAACAATTCAAGTCCGACATGCGCGGATGCGAAGGGTTGAAAATACTGGGTCGTTACAGTTGGTATCAGAGCTTTGGCTCTAGGCAAAACTTAGAATGTATGGTAAATTTGATTTATAGAATCACATTCGTCCGAGCTTGAATCTTTTCCTTTTCGAATTTTGGAACATTCCCTATGGTTCCAAGGTTCTTTCGTGTCCCTCACTTTTCGTCTACTTTAGATTTTGGAGTATCCCGTAACTCCACTTCGGGTGATCTTTATAGTGAATTGGTGGTCTCGCCATTGTTCTAATAAAGGGGTGAAACTCCTTTACAATTAGCATTGATTCACCGGAGAATTATATTTATCCTCGGTTTATATGCTAGTATCTTTGATTATTCCGAACTCCATCTCTCCAGATCAATGTAGATTTAACCAATCACATCGATCCGACTCTTTAAGTCACGGTTGACCCGGTCAAGGTTGGCCGCGATTTATATAAACTTACCCAGTTCCTTATTTTGTTATTTAAACTCATCTTGAATTCTATTTGATTTGAGTTCATCAAATTTGAATCTCTATCCTTGTTTGAAAAATTTATTCCTATATTTGAAAATAAAATCTAATATATATAAGTATGATTTTCAGAATCTTATAATTAATTTAACTATTTGTCAAGAGAAAATAGTTTTGATTTTATTTATAATTTTGTAAACCATGTGGTTTGTCTAACATAAATAATTGAATATAAACAATGGTTATAAATTAATTTAGAAAATAGAAATGAATTTAAAAACAAGAACTTGAGAATTCAATTTCTGATAATTTCAAACCTTGTGTTTAAATTTTAAAAGGATGTATTAAGTATTTTGTATAGAAATTTGTTTCCAAAGAATTTTAAAATTAGTGCTTTTCTCTTTGTCGCTGGGAAATAATTTCGGTGATGACTGCAGCATCATCGACATTCATTTTCGAGTTTCGAAGTGAAAAGACCATCTTGTAATCTGGCTACAGTGTTTCCTTGAGATTTTAATTGATTTGAATTTCTAAAGTATGACTTAATATATAGATATATAATTTAAATTTGATTTGACATATTATGTATATATATTTAGTTATCTCTAAATGGGTTGAAGGAAATCAGAAATTTAATTCTTGAAATTTATATTAAGGAAAATTTCAATAAAACAAAAAGGAAATAAATAAGAAATTCAAACTGGAGATAATTGAATTTGGAAGTTTTAGTTGTATAATACTCAATTTCATATAACTTACCTTGATTTTCAGAAGTTAACAATGTAACTGGATAATATACAATACAAAAGGATTTTATAAATAAACTTTGAGTGGTTATAATAAATGTTATACACTTAAATTTTAGTTATAAAAGATTAATTGAGGTAAATAAGGAAAAAGGAATTTAAGGAATTTATTTAAATAACTTAATAATCAAAATTGATTTAATAAGGAACCTTAAATCTAACCAAGAGATTTTAATAAAAGTTGTTTCCTGAAATGAATATTATTTGGCATTGAATTCAAAGGGTATAAATGAAGATTATTTTAAAAGTGTTATGATTTTGTAGTATGATTTATAAATGATAATATCTATAAATTTAATGACTTTCAAAGTATTATGATTTCAAAATTTATTATCTTATTTTGTTTTTCAACTATCTTTAAAAGTCCTTGGTTTCCCTATCTGCTACGGATTGGGGAGACTATTGCTTATACCAGTCTATTTAGAAATCTTTCTATGATCTTTGAAATCTTTGTTACTCATCGGGACCTGAGCACCCATAGACTGACGGTCAAACCTGAAAGGGTAAAACCGATTCTAGAGGATCTTCTTCGTGCTTCAAATCCGGAACTATTCGTTTAAAGTTCTTGTTTATCTAGCTTATCTTCCTTTGTTTCTTTTCTTTCGCTCCTTTTCGAGGACGAAAAGTTCTTAAGTGGGGGAGAGTGTAACAACCCTAGTTTTTGGCTATTTATTTCTTTTAATTATTTTAATTTCGAAATATATTTTATATAAATTGTGTTTAACAATATAGTTTAATTATTTAATTTGGAGATATATTTTATAAAATTTCATATGTCAATAAAATTTAATAATAACTGTGAAAATTTAAGCTATGTTTGAACTGGTAAAATTCGCGTTTAAAAGACGCGTCAATTTTAGGGTATAATTAACGTAATATAACGTGTGATTTTAAAACGTAATTTTTATAAATTTTTTTGATGTTTTAGACTGCGTCTGTTTAACGTAGTGTAAAAATCATATTTTCAAATATTTTGGGAGTAAAATATCAGTCGGTAAATTTTAAGAAACGACTTTTGTATAACTGTCAGATTATCTTAAATTTTGTATATGCTTTCCCATCACAAAGTCTTTGCCTATTCTTGCCATTTCATTTATTTCAATCAAAGCTTGCCATTTCTTTTCTCTGCCAGATCAAAATGTATATAACTTATGGTAACATTCAAACGTGCATGCTTGATATTTAAAACGTGCATATTCAATATTCCTTCATGCTCTGCTTTCTACAGCACCACCATAATCACGCAAGCTATCAAGAAAATCTGGGAATATTTTTGCATGCATAAGTAACGTACAAATTGGTAATCTAGACTTGAATCACGCAAGCTTTAGTTTTAGGTAGTAACGTACATATTGACATGTGAAGCTGAAGCATTCACTCCAGTGTGCATATCAACCATTTCCTCTGCCCCGTTACCATCAGTTATACACAAGATTTAATACTTGAATCAAGTACTGAAACCTCGCAAGCTTTTAAATCAGAAGTAACGTGTGTATAAACTTTGTTTTCACTTTTGCTTCATCAGTCATCAACCTTAAATCACGCAAGTTAATTGAGAAGTAACTGCATATTTACCTCCCCTTGATTTCGACAGCAGTTATATTCGAAACTATGCCTATAAATCTTTGCTCCTGTACATCATTTTTGCTCTGCATCTCTTGTATTCTGCCTTGCTTCCTCTCTATCCATCAGGTATATTATCTGTTCTTCTTTAATTTCTTTTCCCATCTGCCTTGCTCGGCCACCCAGTGTTGCTTAGGCCATGACACATCACTTGTCTACATATTTTAGCAAAGATCTGGGTTTGAGTTGCATGAACTAAGTCGGAAAATATGGGAATAGGATGTGAGTTTTCAGTTGCATTTGTGGCATAAACATAGTTGGCATATGTATATATATACTGGGACATATGTCATAAACTTATCTTCATATTTTTTCCAAAAATCTGAGTTATAGGTTGCAGCATCTAAAGGGGGATAGGATTGTAATTGCCTTAAGTATTTAGGCTAGGGAAGATGTGAGTTCATAGGAGGAATAGGAAATGCAATCTGAGTATAAGTTTCCACTCTTATGATATCAAGACCATATCATCACTAAAACTTGATTTTGTTCAACCAAGACTGGTGTAAGTGCATCTGATTTGAAGATGAGATTGACTTGGCTGGATGAAGTGGTTGATGATGAATAGAAGATTTGGGTAGTAGATGCCAGAAGTGGAATAAGAGGAGTGGGTAGCAGTATCTTGTTCATAGTCCAGTGTGCAGGTGCAACTGTGCACATGTACATCAGTGCATATCAACCTTGGATGATGACTGGACTGGTAGTTGAGATGACTGGGGGGTGATGCTAAAGAAGAGAAGTGGTTGATGGTTAAGGTATCAGTGAAGTTGGGTGGGTTGTTTCAGAATCATATGAACAGAGAGCAATAGGTGAGTGCATGGAGGGTTACATGGGTAACTTGAAGTAAGGGACTAATGGACTCGAAGATATTGCATAGTTTCCCGAAGATCTTGCATAAACTTCTCGGGTAGTTGGGTTTTCTTTGCCTGTTGCAGTTAGAACTGGGAAGTTTTAAATCTGAGAAAAATAAACTGTAAAATGTTTCAAAACTAAGCTTAAACTTAAGATTTAACTGAATACAAGTGAAAACTAAGTTAAAAATGTTAGGTGGGTGTTAATACTTGGGTGTGAGTTCAGTTTAATCTGCATGTTTGAAACCTTAGCAGTAGGCTACCCATGTTGGTATCACAAGTACATATGTTCATTTGTATCACTATGTGCATTTTTCTCTGACCTGATTTATTGAGAAGAAGTTGGCTTCAAAAGATAAGTTTGTATAGGAGATGAAGTAAGTGACAGTAGATGATGTATCCATTTACAGAGCAGATTGGGACTAAGGTATGAGCTTTAGATTTCATTCAGGCCTAAGAGGAAGTCTTTTTAGCAGTCCACATATGTACCTAGGACTGGAATGATGGGAAGAGAGGTAGGTAGCTGTTTAGTTCAAAGCCTGGATTATGTTAAATTTTAGTTTATTTTAAGGCTATGGTATAACCTGGGTAGATCTGAAATGGAAATTGGTAGAACAGGAGTTAGGGAATTTAGCTTGCATGTATGTTGAGTAAGTCTGCATACTATTATACTGATTTAACTTAGGTTAGGGGTCTTCCAGTTTGCAGTAAAACAGATTGGTAGACTGAATAGAGATTGCAGTAGAAAGTAAATACAAATGGTGGGTAGGTACAAATACTTTGGGGTGAGTTTCAGATTAAGTTTGCATATGTGCCAAAGGTTAAGAAGAGGAGATGGCCAAAACTGGGGTGTATAATGTTCAGGGTTGAACATTTGTAACAGGAGAAGGTGTGCACGTGCACAAGGTCTGCACACATCAGAAGCACACTAAAATCCAGGGTTGATGGGGGACTGACACCTGACCATGGTAGGTAGGTAGTGGAGGCTGATGAAGGTCAGTGGTAGGAGCAGTGAGGGGACAGAGTTCCTGTAATTCGAGATAGTTCAACCATTTCCAGTTTGACTCAAAGCAAGTCCGGATTGACTCGAAGCGGGATCAGCTCTGACTCGAAGCTAGACCGGTTCTGACTCGAAGCAAGGATGATAGGACCTCGGGTTAGTAGTTGTTGGGTCTGCATGTACAGTGTAGCCTGGGAAGTTTATAATTTAATGAATAATTAAACTGAAAAGTAATGATTAAAACTTAGTTAAACTTAAGATGAAACTGTATGCAAGGGTGTGGATCTAAAGGAAGGTTTAGTATACAAGAGACTGCATATTGCATTGATCAAGTCTGAAAGATTTTGGAGTAGAGTAGGCAGGAGGCTTGTTGACATGTATCTGTACATTTTTTTTTTGGGGGAAGGATGAGTCTGTTGGATTGTTAGGATGTGGTGTCTCATGTGTTGGTGTGAATGCATATGCGTAAGTAAGTATAATAGGAATGTGCACGTGTACATGTGTATCACGGCACGTAGTAGAAAAAGCTTCACCGTATTGTTTAGTCGACCTCTAGGAAATTTGGTCGTAAATTTTAGAGTTAGCCCGGTTCACATTTTGGGTACACTTTGGTCATATTACACGGTGGAGTGGTCGAGCAAGCCAAACTGATTCTCGTTCTATTTTATCTTTCCTTTGACCGTAATTTCTAAAGTCGCGTATCCTATATTTTATTTTTGTTTTAGATTTGAATCTAGGCGACATCCGAGAAATTTTATCGTTACCTCTGTCGGTCTCTACCGGAGAATCGTCATTTTTGAAATTCAAATTTTCTGCAATTCTCAGGTGAGTATTTCTCACCAGACATACGTATTTATATTTTAGTAAATTATTGCAAGTGTATGTGTAAGATTGTATTTCACTATTATCGTCCGTAGTGTAATATAGAATGATGGACCCCAATTAAATTGACACCTCATCAGTTATTCATCTGTTGTATTATATCTGCAGTTATATTATGTTATCGTTTATTTACTGCTTAAATCACACTGCAAGTTCCCTGTTATATATATATTGTTATGGGCTGAAATGATAGGCCTAAATGATTATTGTTCATTTATTCTGTTAACTGCTTAACTGGTGTTGGGCGGATTCTCGCCCAGTAGGCCACGAGACCGTGAAGCGTCATATCCCATGCACATTCGAAACCAACAGGCACAGTAGGCGTCATCTCCTTGCACTCAAGTGCTCATGTCCATTCGGTACCTCCTTGTACCAGGGTCCATTCGGCATCCATGAACTCATGTCCATTCGGCTCTCTCCTCTCATGTCCATTCGGCACCAGCTCAACGCCGGACCACACAATGCCGGTCCAATACTTCCACTCCACTACCGGATCAACCCCCTACCGAGCCAACCTCATTCGGTCCCCCACTCCATTCGGCATAGCCGGTCCAAGCCCCGCCGAATACCACCACCGGACCACACTATTGCCGAACCACCTTCTCATCACATCTCCACCGAACCAATGCAACATCTCCTGCTCCATACCGGTCCAACTTATGACCGGACCAACACATACCCTACTCAATACCGATCCACACCCTACCAGACCAACGCCACTCCAAATTCCATGCCGAATGAAGCTCCGCCGAACCAGAACGCTGCCAGGCCAGATTGCTCCAGCCCGGGCCCACCAACAGCTATATACCTCCAAGACCCCTTGCCCCCTACCTCATTCTATAAATAGAGGGGCAGGGGTACAACAATGGCAGACAAGTTTGAGAGCTCAAGCAAGGAAGGAACTTTCAAACTACTTTCATACACTTGTACACAACGCATTGTACTTGTAACCTGAAAGAAAGAAGATAATAACATATAAAGTGGACGTAGGCACATTCTGGCCGAACCACTATAAATCTGTGTGTCTTTTACATTTCAGCCCCTACTTTTCTCATATTTACATACTCATCTAAAATCATTGAAAATTACATATAATCAACTAAATAATACGACTTGGAGGTGTTTGTCCATTTTTTGTGCAAACATTTTTGGTGCTTTCACTGAGAGCTGAACTCAAACTTCATCTTCTCCCACTCAACCTTTTTCCTAACGACATCACTCGTTGCTTAGAAATCATGCCTTCCAAACAGAGAAGGGATGTTAACAAAGGAAAGAACATCGCAACTAGCAGCCTTCCAGATCCAGCAATCACAGATCAGCCCACTTCAACAGCAGTACCAGATGAAAATCAGGAAAATCCAACTGGTCCCGCAACGGAACAACCAATCACTAGGGCAGATCTGGACAGGGTTGTGGCTGAAGTAACTAACCGCTTCACATCCCAACAAGAAACTTTGGTGGACCAACTCATGACACGCTTAAGGGACGCTGAAGAGTCCAACCGCAACACTGAATCATGGGGTGAATCCCAATCCGGAGGATCCCGGAGGCAACAAAGGTCTTCACTCTTCGAACAAGCTATCAACAGGAAAAACGATGATAGGGGCCGCGCCCGGACTCAGCCCGAATTCCGACTCGAGGAAGCCCTTGGAACCGAACCTAGCGGGGGAGGCACCAGGCGAGGGTCGGATGTAGCTGAGCCAGTCATGCCACCTAATCATAGAAACCCCGCTGAACGGAGCCGAGCTAGAACCCAGCCCGAAGTTGACCCCATGGATGTGCTCGAAACAGAACCCCACAGGGGAAGATCAAGGCAGGGGGCAACTGTAGCTGGTCCTAGCGTGCATCCAAGCAGCCAAAGACAACCACTGGATAATGCTAGAGGTGATAGACTGTACCATCCCTACAGGTCATCTGGGCGAGATAGATCCCGCAGGGAAGAACCGAGCTCATTTTTGTCCGCTCCAAGTTCTGACGAGCGGATGGCACGATTATTCAGAGAATGTGTCCAACGGGAGCAAAGGGACCGGGGAATAGGCGCTAGGGTCACCAGTCCCTTTACCCGAAATATCGAAACTGCCATCACTCCCCGGGAATGGAAAATGCCAACCATGGAACCTTACAAAGGAACTTCCGACCCCATCGTACACCTGCAGAGATACACCCAGCATATGCTCATGAGTGGAGCAACAGAAGGAGTATTATGTAAATGCTTTCCGCTATTCCTATCAGATCTAGCTACCTCCTGGTTCTGCCATCTACCCCAAGGATCCATCAACTCATGGGAGATGTTAAAAGAAAGGTTTATTAGCCAGTTCCGCATCCATGTGGAACAACCCAGGGATGCTTATTCTCTATCCAATGTCAAACAGAAAACCGGAGAGACGCTACAACAATATCTAACACGGTTCAACGCCGCAGCGGCAGCAGTTCAAGATGCCGATGAAAAACTCACTCTAATGGCCCTCTGTAGTGGTGTGCATCCAGACACCAAGTTTGCCAGAAGATTAACTAAGGAAAAACCAGTTACCTTGCCTGATTTCTTCCATGAAGCTGGAAAGTATATGAGACTTGAAGACGCTGCTACGGAGAGGCAGCCAGGGCAACAAGGCAAGATAATTCAGGACAAGGTTCCCACTGCAGCTAAGGACGCTCGAAGAAATGAATCTAGAGACAATGCTGGGGGCAGAAAGGGTGAGAAGCGCCAATATCGACCAGGGCCAAGATTTGACTCCTACACTCCTTTGAATGAAACAATCGAAAACATCTACCTAGCCACTCAGGGCGAACTCGGATACAAGCGCCCCCCGCACAAGAAAGAATCAGATAACGCACTCAAGTCCGGAAAGTTCTGTCGCTTCCACGAATCCCACGGACATGACACCAATGAATGCCACCATCTTCGGGACTTGATCGAAGAACACATTAGAAGAAGAAGACTGGAACGTTATGTGAAAAGTCAGAACAGGACTCCAACTCCTGCCAATGAGAACTCAAAGCAACCCCTCCCAGAAGTAGGCGGAGGGAGTCGCAACAATCACAACACCAGTGGCTCTAGTCAAGAGAAGATAGTAATCCTTACCATCTCAGGAGGACCACACATTGCCGACAGAAGTTGGGCAGAGATGGAAAGGTACGGCAAGTCGCTTAGAAATACCGAAGGATACGTTAACTCCGTCACAGAAGAACGCCAACCGAAACGAAAAGAGAGCGACGACATCATATTCAGTAGACGCGATTTGGAAGGAAGACAGTACCCACATATGGATCCTATGGTCATCTCTGCCTGGTTCGGCCCTGCTAAAGTTTTTCGGATTCTAATAGACACGGGAAGCTCCGTAAACATCTTGTTCAAACATGCTTTCGACAAAATGAAGTTATCAATGAAGGATGTGTCTCCCTGCGACAAACCACTGCACGGTTTCACTGGAGATGCAAAAATGCCCCTCGGGCAACTTGACCTCTTCGTCGAAATAGGAAGTCATCCCCGCTCCGTGGTGCGAAAACAAACGTTCGTGCTAATAGAGAACCACTCGGCTTACAACGCCTTCTTGGGGAGACCAGCCTTGTCTGACTTCCAAATTGTCCTAGCCCCCTGGTGCCTGAAGATGAAATTCCCGACAGACAACGGAATAGGAGAAGTAGAAGGAGATCAAGACGCTGCCCGAGACTGCTATGTAACTGAGCTTCGCAACAACCGCAGAAAGAATAAAGGAAAAGATGCAGAGACTACTCTCTGCATGAAAAGCTTGGAGGCATAGCAACTAAAGAAAGCCCCTCCTCTTCGATACACAAGCGATCCCTTCAATGAACTAGACCCCCGGGATAAAGAGGAGGAGGCTACCGCCGAGCCTGCAGAGGCTATGGAATTCGTATCTGTAGATAAGCATGATTCAAGTAGACTATTAAAAATCGGATCTCAGCTGAAAACGGAATTGAAGGATCGACTCATTGACTTTCTCCGCCACAACTTAGATGTATTTGCGTGGACCCATGCCGATATGACAGGAATCTCCCCAGACGTAGCATGCCACATGTTGAACATCGATCCCACCAAGGTACCAGTGAAGCAGAAAAAGAGGAGCATGGGGGCAGAGCGATCAGCAGCCCTTGATGAGGAAGTAAAAAATCTACTTGCTAATGACTTCATACGGGAAGCCATCTACCCAGAATGGATCGCTAACCCAGTGCTAGTAAAAAAGGCCAATGGAAAGTGGCGAACATGTATTGACTTCTCCAATCTGAATGACGCTTGCCCGAAAGACTGCTTCCCACTTCCCCGAATTGACCAACTCGTGGACAGCACAGCTGGGCACGAACTCCTATCTTTTATGGATGCATACTCCGGATATAACCAGATCCCCATGCACGCTCCCGATCAGGACCACACTAGCTTCATCACCGACCGCGGATTATATTGTTACAAAGTCATGCCTTTTGGACTCAAAAATGCTGGAGCTACCTATCAACGCCTCGTCAACAAAATGTTCGCAGAACTGATAGGACGTACTATGGAAGTATATGTGGATGACATGTTGGTGAAGTCCAGGAAAGCCAACGACCATGTAAGCCATCTGGACGATATGTTTCGGGTACTTCGCCGATATGGAATGAAGCTGAATCCTCTAAAGTGCTCCTTCGGAGTATCATCGGGAAAATTCTTAGGATTCATCGTCCACGCCAGAGGAATCGAAGCAAACCCTGAACAAATCCGAGCTTTAAAAGAAATAAGGATACCTTCCACTCGAAAAGAAATGCAGAGCCTAAACGGAAAGGTGGCCGCCCTAAGCAGATTCATTTCCAAGGCAACTGACAAGTGTGTCCCTTTCTTCGAAGCACTCAAGAAAGACAAAGGGAGGTTCGAGTGGACCGACGAATGCTTAAAAGCCTTCCTCAACCTAATCGAACACCTTCAGAGACCACCAGTACTCTCAACTCCAAATGAAGGTGAAGTGTTATACCTATACCTCGCTGTATCATCTCATGCTCTAAGCGCCGCCTTGGTAAGAGAAGAAGACCGCACACAACGTCCGGTTTACTTTGTAAGCAAGAGATTTACGGGGGCAGAAGCCAGATATCCTAAACTTGAGAAGTTAGCATATTGTTTATTGATCGCGTCACGGAAACTGCGACACTACTTCCAGTCTCACTCCATCAGGGTTCTAACCGATCAACCACTAAGACAAGTGCTCCATCGTCCTGACACTTCTGGGCGACTCCTCAAATGGTGCATCGAACTAAGTCAGTATGATATCACCTACCATCCCCGCACCGCTATCAAAGGACAAGCCATGGCTGATTTCATTGCCGAATTCACTACCAACGAAGGCAAGGAACAATCCGAAGTAGCAAAAAACATCAAGTGGAACCTCTTTGTAGACGGAGCATCGAACGAACAAGGCTCGGGGGCAGGTATTGTGATCGTCACCCCCAGGGGAAGAAAGTTGTACTATGCATTAAGATTGGAGTTCACGGCCACTAACAACGATGCTGAATATGAAGCAGTAATAGCGGGATTGGAACTGGCCCTAGAAATTGGGATCAATTCCTTATGTATTCATAGTGATTCTCAGCTTATCGTAAACCAGGTACTAGGAGAATTCCAGACTCGAGGAGAACGGCTCACAGCATACCTAAAGAAAACCAGACTGCTGCTCGATCGATTGGACCATTATCTAATCAAACACATTCCTCGAGAAGAAAACCAAGAGGCAGATGAACTTGCAAAGCAAGCTAGTATGAAGGACAGCACCATTCCCGGAGCACTAGTAATCTCAAGGCAGCTAGCCCCAAGTTTCGAACAAGTAAATCTGATAACTGCAATCGAAGAAGGAACCTGGATGACTCCTATCCGGAAATATTTGCAAGATGGCATACTACCCGACAGGCGTGACGAAGCCAAGAAGATCTTGAGAAAAGTTCCCCACTACACAATACAAGAAGGCATCCTCTACCGGCGTGGCTTCTCTAGCCCCTTATTAAGATGCGTCGCCGGAAGGGAAGCCAAGGAGATATTAACAAACATCCATCAGGGAGGATGCGGAGATCACACTGGAGGACAGACTTTGGCAAGAAAGATACTCCGATATGGATATTACTGGCCCACACTAAACAAAGATACCCTAGACTTCGTTAAGAAATGCGACAGATGTCAGAAGTTCGCCAAGATCCCTCGACTGCCCACAAACGAAATTACTCAAATGACCAGCCCTTGGCCCTTTGCTGTATGGGGAATTGACTTAATTGGCGAACTGCCAACGGGCCGAGGCGGAGCCAAATATGCTATAGTGGCAGTCGATTATTTCACCAAATGGGTGGAAGTGGAACCTTTAAATAAAATATCTTCAGCAAAAATTATTAACTTCTTGATCAAAAACATTCTGTGCAGGTATGGAGTCCCCCTCAAGATCGTATCAGACAACGGACTCCAATTTGACAGCGAAGAATTTGCCGACTGGTGCCAAGAGCATGGAATTCATAAAAGCTTCTCATCAGTAGCTTACCCTCAGGCAAACGGACAAGTTGAAGCTGTCAACAAAATTCTCAAAACCCTAATCAAGAAGAAACTTGAAAAGTCAAAAGGCGCTTGGGTGGACGAACTTCCTACGGCACTATGGGCATACCGCACATCTTTCAGAACATCAACGGGACATACTCCTTTCTCTTTGGCATATGGATCGGAGGCAATGCTCCCAGTTGAGACTATTGTGCCTTCCCACCGTAGGATCCACTACAACCCAGAAGAAAACGAAGAACTCCTCCTCATGTCTTTGGAACTGATTGAGGAAAGGAGAAACGATGCAGCACTCAAAGCAGCAGCTCACAAACAAAAAGTGGCAGCACTATACAATTCCAAAGTCAAGCATCGCAGCTTACAAGAAGGAGATCTTGTCCTCAGGCGAATCTTTCCGCGCCCCGGGGCACTGGACCCCATCTGGGACGGACCATATGTAATTCACAAAGATCTCCACAACGGAGCTTACATTTTGTCAACAGTGGACGGAGAGGTGTTCCAGAGGGCATGGAACATCCGACACCTCCGTCGATACTTTTCTTAACTTGTACTGCCCATATGAAGTGAATTAACAAAGAGAACCAGTGGACGTAGGCATTTTCGTGCCGAACCACTTTAAAAAATCTTGTCTCTTTTTAACTTGTTCCTTTATGTCTTGGCTACTTGTTAAGTTTTATCCCTTTCTGTTGAACAAAATCCTATGGCATCTCCACTCAAGACGCACCGCGGCCTCATCTAGACTAGGCCTAACAGGTACGCCACGATTCTATGCACTCGCCAATGAGACTCTTTTGCTCCAGCATCCCTCTGCTGCGGGTTAACTCATTGCGCGCCTGCCCTCAAAGCCAACTGTAATGAGCCGATTATAAGTCATCATAAAGGCCGACTATAGCCGATGGCAGCTCATTACGGCGTTCGGCTCGTCGGTAACCGTGAACCTACTTTAAGCCCCAACATAAGGTGTGGCCAGCCAGGGGTAGTTCACGGCCAACGGCACCCACGCTAGCCGGCCACGGTAAATCGAATAATACCCACGATTACGGACCATAACGGTTCGGGTAGTTACCGTGCGCGATCTCGGCTCCGATGTGTCTTAAGTGCGGCTGTGGTAAAAAAGAAAACTCCCCGCGGAGGCGTAAGATGGGTGACAAATGTCTCCAAGACCCACAGCTAGGGAAAGTGACTACAAAACCCGTTTGCCACGAACTTAAGCACATCGACGGCCTTCCGTGACTGGAAGTTTTACTTTTACTATATTTCCATTTCATTTAAATATTTTTCTCCTATCCTGTATAACAAACTCTAAAGTACAGGAAACCAAATAGGAAGCATTCACTCATGAGGCTCTAAGCCTGCGTGCTGGGTAGCAGGGCGCTCTGCTATACCCGTGAACAGTTACACAAGACACTCAAAGCTACCGCCTGCGAATAAAACATAAAGGGCGGTACTCTCTTCTCTTGTACATAAATGCGTAACTATAACTTATTCATACACTGACATTGCAAAACGTGAAATTATATTTCAAGCAAAAACTTAACATCAAACACAAGTGGAATCACAGGCATATACATAATTATACTTCTCACACAGCACATAAAGATAGCAACAACATTTAAACATGACAAAATCAGCTTATATTATAAGATCACACGAAGTTATTCTTTGCAAATAATTTTATTACAGTTGCATATCAAAGACTAACATGAACAGTGATAAAAAAGAAACAAAAAGATGGCAGATGCATCCACACTCCATCACCAACTCCCCCAGCCTACTTAGCCGCAGGATCGGAGCCCCCAGCATGTGGATCTGAAGTCCCACCTGTCCAGATCAGAAGAGGAATTCATTAAACGAACGATCAAGTTATGAAAACACGAAAAGAAAAGAAAGGGAAAAGAATAACTCACCAGCATCCGCCGCTTGATCCTCATCATCCAACTGCACGCCCGCTTCCTCTGCAGCGAGTAGCCGCATCCCCTCCTTCACCGCCGCTTGCTCCTCCTTTGAGAACTGAGCAGTAACCGCACTCAAGTTGAAAGCCTCTCCGCCTTCCTTACCCGCATTCACCCTGGCCTCCTCTAAAGCCTGGAGATACACCTTGGCCATGACCCGAGGGTAATCGTCCATCCAAGACAAGCCGCCCTCCTTCCAAGTGTGGAAGTACATATCCTGCAACATCTCATCCATCATCCCCTCGTTTTCCTCAAACTCCCTCACCCGGGCCTCGGAAGCTTGCAACTTGGTGATGGCGACGTCCCTCTCTGATTGGTATCTCAAGCAGTCAGCCTGGAGTGACCTCCTCATTTCCTCTTCCTTCAACTTGAGGGACCTCCTCATCTCCTCCATCTCCTCCTTCAACTCGGCCTGGGCCATCTCCGCAGCCTCGAGCCTCCCGGACAACTCCTCTACCCGCTCGAGATCCGCATTTCGAACCTCATCCACCGTTGTAATAGCCATGTTAATCCGCTCCCTGCAGGTGACCTCCATTTTCCGTAACTCCGCCCTACTTGCCTTCTCCATGGTCTCTTTCAGACGCTGGGAAGCTTCCTCATGCTGGGAGATCTGGATGGCTTGGTCGGCAAGCTGCTTGGCCTGATCGGCAACCTTTAGCCTTAACCGAATGTTAGCACTCCCAATCTCCTCCCCGGCCTTGACCAATCGAGCATGATGCTCCATTAACTTCTTAGTCTCTTCGGCCACCCGATCAATATTAGCCTTGGCCTCGTCCCCCATAGTAACTACTCGGGTAGTAAGCAGATCAAGATCTAGGGACTTGGCCTCATCCAGCACTCTTACCATGGGGTTGCGGGGAAGAAGGTGCTCGCCCGTGGCCTCATCAAATGAAATGTCTTGAGAGCTTGGGTCTAAATCAGGATGGCCGGCAAAAGGGTCACGAGGCACGGGGCGAGGCACATCGGGACGCCTTATATGAATGACAGTAGAACTCTTGGAAGGAGGAGGAGGGGGGCAGGGCTCCGTGCTCTCCTCCGTAGTATCACGAGGAGGCTGAGTAGGGGGAGACAGAGTAGGAAGCTGCGAAGCAGAAGAAGACTCAAATAAGGAACGACTCCGCTTCCTTTTCTGAATGCCCTCTTCGATGACCCCAAGAAGAGGGCGGTACTTGACTACGTCCCCAGTGCGATCAGTAGAAGGTTTCGCGGAAGCTCTCCTCGACTTAAATTGTTCAAGGCGGTGTCGAACATCCGACGTTTTACCCGCCTGGCCTGCCCCTGGAATAAAGAACAAGTGTTACGAACATACAATAATCCGCAATTCAAAAAATGTGCTAAGTTAAAAAGAAAGAAAAGTGAGGAGACACATCTGTTATACAAACCCGGCGGAGGAGTGGGATACTGCAATAAGTCCTGGATCTCATTCCAGGACGGAAGTGAACCGTAAAAAATTTCTAAGTCCCTATCGAAAATGGAATCGGCAGAAGACAAAAGTTCACCTTGCATCGCCGGGGTCACCCTAGCTGAGGAACCCTTAGAGGATGGGTCAGTGCTAACCACAGCTTTGCCGGTTTCCTCTGCCTTCTCCGTTTCCTTCTCTGTTTCCGACTCCCCCTCTGACTCCCCGAAGGCCCGACGGAGAGCCTCATCCAGTTCGAGGTCCTGCTCAGAGGTTAGAGCAGCAACACCGCTACCACCCTGACCATCGCCATCTCCTCCACCCTCCGACCCTTCTCCAACTTCACCTCCTTCCTCCTCTTCTACACCTTCCTCCTCCGGGACATCCGGGCAAGTACTTGGAGAAGGGCCATCGGACTCCTTGAGCTTCTTGCCTCCTACGACTGGACGTTGTGCAAAGGGCTTCCTCTTGCCACCCTTCGCTGTCACCCCACCTTTAGGCTGGGCAGCCTTCTCTTCTGCCGTGTCCCTCTGTTTGACTACGGACTGATGTGGGAGGATCAAATTATACGACAAGAGCCTGGCATTCCTAATCAGATAAGCAGCCGATCTGTCTCTCCCGGAAATAGCTTCAATTTCTGCTGCCATCCGAACCAAGCGATCATCTTCCACAACCGCAAAACCACCTGTCGCTAGCAAGAAATAAAAGCGCATAAGAGAGTGAATTACAGCCAAGACAGGAATTATGAGTAGAGTTTTTACTTACATCCGGAGGTAAATCGGCGAATAGAGACGGAGTCATCCCTGACAAAGAACCATTCCTTCTTGAACATGCTATACTTCGAGTATAAATCCAAAACAGGCTTGAAGGAAACGGCTGACTCCAAGCTAATATATGGGGACCCCTTCCTGTACCCCCTCAGATTGTACAGATATCGTATTTCCCGGTTGGAGGGGGCGCGCCCATATCTCTTCTGGAAGATAGCATATAAGCATACCAGAATGGCATAAGAGTTGGGCTGAAGCTGGAATGGAGCCACCTTCAGATAAGTGACGAAGCTTAGTATCCAGGCGTTGATTGGAGGAATAGCCCCGCACATGCAATGGTACCGGCTATAAGCGAAGTACCCCTCAGGGGGATCATATGGCATGACCCCTTCCCCCGGTAACAACATAAGAGCCCTGTCTATCCCAAAGGAACGGGATATAACGTCAAGTTGCTCCTCCTTTAAGGAGCTTGGGAAGCAGTCAGGGGGAGAGTTCAAAAGTTCCTGTGGACCACATCCGTCCACTAGAGACTTCGGAATAGGTCGGTGTTGCCCGGATCCTGATTGGACTGGGGGCGAGGAAGAAGAAGGCTCTCCTGTGCCTCTAGACTTCTTTCTGTCTGATCGTGTTTCCGCTTTGCGAGACATTTTCTGCAGCACAAGAAAAACCTAATATTAGAACAAGGAAAATAGAAAAGTAAACAAACAAGTGCGTGCAAGTGTGGAATTTCATTCGCAAGCTGAAGTCTTCCAGATCACAAGTTCATTCGGTTTCCATGTTCATTCGGCTTCCAAGTTCATTCGGTTTCCATGTTCATTCGGCTTCCAAGTTCATTCGGTTTCCAAGTTCATTCGGTTTCAACCCCATTCGGTTTTCATCTCATTCGGCTCCAAGGCAGTAGTCCCATTCGGTGAAGCAAGGACATACGTGTGTATTCGGTAATAAGTATATACCTGGTTCGGTATAAGGTTGGTTCGGCAAACACTTGATTCGGCAATGGAGTGATTCGGCTCTACTCGTTCGGTAAAGAAAAACAAGGGGGGTACGGCCTCTATATATAGGCAAACTCACAACCACCGAACCAGATGTCTCGCCCAACCGGACCAATGATACCGGACCACCAGAAGCCGGATGAGAATAGCCGGACCAACCAAGAACCGAATGGAACCCTCTATCTACCGTCCAAGACCAGGAACTGGGGGCACGCAGGGCGCTTCACTCAGATAAGTACCGAACTCCAGAACTAACTAATAAAATAAAAAATATGATAACAATGGATAAGTCGTGAATCTCTCACTAACATGGATTAATCATTTACACGTGCACGCGACCACGAACGGTCCATAGGCACGCTCTGAATGGCTATTAACCCTATCGTCATAAGAATTTACACTTTGACATCCCTTTTTAAGCTCATCAGTCAAATGGATATTTGATAATTATGAAATGGCTAAGCTACTTACACATGTACGGGGTCGAGAACAACCCCTAGGCATGCTCTGAGCTAGCGATAAACCACCTTGACAAACGATCCGGGGAACCACTCGAACGTGGACCTGGCATCGATAACGAGCTCGAACGGTCATCATTTGAAATCACACTGAAGCTATAATTTCCTTTGCAGGACATCCGAAGGATATGGACACCCAGCTTATGTCGTTTTACAAATCACGCCCACTACAGGGAAACAAAGCGCGACACGTGCAAGCCCGTGCCCCACTTTGGGGGGCAAATGTTGGGCGGATTCTCGCCCAGTAGGCCACGAGACCGTGAAGCGTCATATCCCATGCACATTCGAAACCAACAGGCACAGTAGGCGTCATCTCCTTGCACTCAAGTGCTCATGTCCATTCGGTACCTCCTTGTACCAGGGTCCATTCGGCATCCATGAACTCATGTCCATTCGGCTCTCTCCTCTCATGTCCATTCGGCACCAGCTCAACGCCGGACCACACAATGCCGGTCCAATACTTCCACTCCACTACCGGATCAACCCCCTACCGAGCCAACCTCATTCGGTCCCCCACTCCATTCGGCATAGCCGGTCCAAGCCCCGCCGAATACCACCACCGGACCACACTATTGCCGAACCACCTTCTCATCACATCTCCACCGAACCAATGCAACATCTCCTGCTCCATACCGGTCCAACTTATGACCGGACCAACACATACCCTACTCAATACCGATCCACACCCTACCAGACCAACGCCACTCCAAATTCCATGCCGAATGAAGCTCCGCCGAACCAGAACGCTGCCAGGCCAGATTGCTCCAGCCCGGGCCCACCAACAGCTATATACCTCCAAGACCCCTTGCCCCCTACCTCATTCTATAAATAGAGGGGCAGGGGTACAACAATGGCAGACAAGTTTGAGAGCTCAAGCAAGGAAGGAACTTTCAAACTACTTTCATACACTTGTACACAACGCATTGTACTTGTAACCTGAAAGAAAGAAGATAATAACATATAAAGTGGACGTAGGCACATTCTGGCCGAACCACTATAAATCTGTGTGTCTTTTACATTTCAGCCCCTACTTTTCTCATATTTACATACTCATCTAAAATCATTGAAAATTACATATAATCAACTAAATAATACGACTTGGAGGTGTTTGTCCATTTTTTGTGCAAACAACTGGTAACTTGGGATTGCGGGTTTGAAATGATAGAACCCGGGGTTTTGTAAATTACGGGTTGAAATGATATAAATCCGTATCACTTGACCTAGGCTAGAAAACTATATACAGGCCCGTGGTCCTTATAATATTTTCTGAAATATTAAAAATTTTATTTTGGAAGTTAAATATTCGATTTATATCTTTAAAGGAATTTATATTGATTTTTAATAAGTTATAAATAAAAATAAATAAATGGTTGAATAAAATTTGGAATATAACTTATTTGGTAAATCGGGATTTTGAAAGAATAAGATTTCAGTTAATAAATAAATAAATAAGTTATATTTGGAAATATTTACTAAGTAAACAATCTATTACAGCATTTAAATGCCGTCTTTTGAAATTGGACTAGTTTTATCCATAACTTTAGGTAGCATTTCCTAAGTGCTATGGAATCTAGAATTTGATTGCTCTAAAATTTATGGAATTGGATAAATTTTATTTTACCTTAAGTTTTGGAAAAACTTCAGACATAATATTTATAACTGAATTTTCCTTAATAAATTAAAGATGAATATTCTGGTATTAAGTAAATTTTGAAAATTTAATGGCTAAAAATTTGGAGTTTTATTTATGGAAATTATGGGAATATTCAAGACTAAATAATAAAAACATTGATTTGGGAAAGAATAAAACCCAAACTTAGTTTTGAATAGTAAATACCCCAAATTAATATATATATGGGAATTGTAATGTTTTGGGAACATAAAATGATATTTAATTTATGGTTTAAAACTTTAAATAGAGGAATTATTTGTAAAGCTATGTAAATTCTCTTCTTTACAAAGTAACCATAAAATTAACCCATTTATTCTATATACCGTTAAATATCCGAACCATTTGTGTTTTGGGAGTTATGGTTTTAAAGTAAATTTCCAAGAATAATATGTTTTGAAGATATAATTCAAATGGTTGGTTTCCAGATATTATAAATTTTAAGCAATATAGTTTTGGAAAGAATTATATTTTGAATATAACGATATCATATTGTTTTGGGCTTTAAAATGATATCGTATCTATAGTTTTGAAACGGAAATGATTATTCTGGTTTAAAGTATAAACTGTTTTTAAATGGCCACGGGTTATAATAACGTTTGGTTGGCAAAGAGACCGGGATCGGATATGGACATACTCTCTGTCGATACCGAAAACCACTTTGACTAACCATGTACGCGGTGGAGATTCCAGAATGAAGTAGGATGGTGGTGACGGTTTCTTGGAAGGTATATACGTGGACCCGACTCCCGTGAGTTGGCTTAAGGTGGCTAAAACAGGAGCGATTCTCGGATTAATGAGGTAGCTCCTCTGATCGAACGCACTTCTTCGTATACCATTCTATTGCTTATGTGATTGTTTGGGTGCACCCTTTGATTTGGGAGTGTTGTTCGAGGTGGGCGGTTGCTGCGGCTTCGCGTTACCACCGGTCCGGATAGCAATTGGTATATCTACCCTGGCATTGCCTAGTTGTGCCGTGTCACCTACCATATCGAGCCTTGTACGAGTTTGGTTTTCTCCCGTAGTCCGTGTGGTATCCTCTAGTTGCTTCCCGAGTAGGAGGAGCTATGATATTTGATGGACTACTGGGACTATTACGTGTTAAGGGCTATATGGGTAACCCCTTAATGCTAAGAAATAAGTATGTTTACTTTATAAATAGACACTATTATAATAGCGCAATATACTACATAGTAAATAGTTTAACGGATCCTTAGAGGATGGGCGATCCCAAGCATCCTTTGAGTTACTTGCTCTATATTACAGTACACTTGATTTAGCTTACATTATATAAGTATGTATGTCCTGACTCGAGTGTTTTGTTTTATTGTACGCTCGGGTCAGCCTGAGTTGCAGTTCAGTTTCTTCTCCGTAGCTAGGACACTCAGTAGATCATTCGTGCTGCCGGAAGCTTGTCTCAGTTTCTATACTTCTGTAATTCAAGAACTTTGAAGACCATATCTCTATTTTGTTTAAATTTGTATTGAGTATTATAGACAATGTAAGTTCTGTTTTGTAAAGTTGTATCAGTGGCTTCATGAACCACTAAATTTAAATTTCCGCTGCGAGATTCTGATATCTGTGTATGTGATTCTGTGATTTATTTATTGTATATTCTGAGTTTTGCCAAATTTATTCTACAACGCAGTACTTTGAACAATTCAAGTCCGACATGCGCGGATGCGAAGGGTTGAAAATACTGGGTCGTTACACATGGGCTACCTTTATGAAGCGATGGATCTCGCGAAAGAGTCAATTAAAAAAAACGTTGGCTCAAGGCAATCAAAAAAATGGTGGGACATTATAGATAAAAGATGGGAAAAACAACTACACCGGCCAATTCACGCGGCAGGTATTTTAAATTATTATCTTACAATAGTTAAAATTCATAACATTCATGTTCCAACTGTTTAAAATATAGGTTATTTTCTTAATCCTATCATTCAATATGGTGATGCGGTAAACGATAGTGAAGTGTTAAATGGATTCGACAACGTTGTTGAAAAAATGATCGCAGACATATTAACACAAATCGAGATTGAAAAAGAGGTAAATTGCATCAAATGTTTTATTTAAAATATAAATCAGATATTTAATTTTTATATCCACAGGTGGACAATTACAGAATGAAAGTTGGCGCATTTGGCTCTTCAAAAGCAAAATCAGCTATAAATAGTTGTTCTCCTGCTCAATGGTGGTCAATAATTGGTAGAGAGGATGCTCCAAATCTAACACGCTTAGCAATGCATATTCTAAGTCAGACTGTTTCTTCTTCAAACTGTGAAAGAAATTGGACTACATTTTCCATGATTCATACAAAATTGAGAAATAGAATCAAAATGGAAAATCTAGAATAATTAGTATATGTACATTACAATATGAGATTACGAGCAAAGAATGTCAAACGTCATGATACAAATGATCAATTGATTGATCTGAATTATATATTTCATGAGGAGGATCCGTTAGCAGAGTGGGCTACTGAAGTTGAACCACGGTTGCTTGATGACGATCCATTGATGGTTAATATGATGAATGATGCCGTTGCTGCAGTGGATGGCATACCTGCATAAACAATGGCAAGTCAAAGCACTGAAAATAGTAGTGGCTCATCAAATGGTGATAATGGCAATACTGGTGGTAATGATATCAGTTTAGCAAGTAATTATGGCCTTGGTTCTACTGATGGTGGTGGTTCGCATAGACCAACTATACCTTACGTGAGAAGAAGAGGTGTGATGGGCAATCGTGACAGAAGAGACAGTAATTTGAATGTTGAATATGGACAACAACAAAATTATGATTATGCTAATAATCCGTATACGTCAAATGATCCACCTAACTATAGACATTCTACTTCTGACTACACCGGTGACTATTATTATCACGGAGCAACGAGGTATATAACAGTGATATATCAAGCGATCAAAATAGTCAGATTACATGTACAACACAGAATGACGAACCCTACTCATTTGATAACATGTTGGCAACGTTTCTAGGCACAGGATAAATACAATATGGTTATCCACCATACCATACGACACAAGTGGATGAAGAAAATTGTGAGAATAATCCATATACAGCACCGAGAAATAGTTTTTGGATGTAGTAAATTTATGATGTTGTATTCTATTTCTTTGTACACTATAATTATATTTTATTGATTGTTCACAAGTTTATTAACAAACTACCGAAAACCGAAATTTGGACCGAAACCGAAACAAAACCGAAATTTCCGAAATTTAGGAAATCATCCGAAACTAACAAAATTTCAAATGACCGAAACCGAGACCGAAACCGAGTTCTCGAACCTTGCTTTATACAAATAAATGAGATATTTCCGTACACAATTTTATACATGATAATTCAATAATGTTGCTTTTATTTCTAGATATTTTTTCAGACTTTAACATTGAGTCCAAATTAAAACATGTTAAATATTTTGTATCACACAACCAATTAAGAGCCAAAATAACTATGCAACCTAAAATCAAGTTTAATAGTCAATAAAATTTGAACAATAAGCTTTCGCATAGCATTGTATAAATTGAACTACTTATGTTCCCCTGATTTTAAAACAAAACATATGAGCGAAGAAAAACAAGGAAAGAATAAATAGATGAAAAAAATCAAAATTATTAAGGACACAATTCCAATTATCGAAGTTTTATGAGCTGTGCAATCAACTTCTACATTATTTTGTAGTAACCTGAAAACATAGTAATATTATTACAAGCTAAATCAACACAATACGACTTGAATACAACTAAATTATTTAATGGAACACTATGAACATGTGGTTCATATTTAGTTTATGCATGACCATCTCCTAAAAGGTGACATTTGACATCATTAAGTCAAAAGTCTTCTCCATCAACACTTATTGATTAATTAAACTGCAATGAAATTAATATAGATATATGCAAGATAACATTAATAATAGTTTGAATATTATAGATGTGAGTCCGTGCATAATCACTTTATTTAAATGTTGAAAAATTAAAGTGAATCAGGTAGCAAGTAGTATTCAAGTGATTGGACCAGATTAATCCCTGTATGATTATTTTCCATAACTTCATGCCATAACTTTATATATTATTATCCTATTATTAATTTGTTTCAACTGAAAAGGAAACAAAGATAAGAAGTGAACATGACTAAGCAATATAAATTCTTAATTCACTGGGCATATATTGTCAATTAATATTGGCAGTACTTGTAAACCACCAAATAAAATATTTGTTGAATAATAAATATTTACCTGAACCGTGAACAAACAAAATAAACTCGACCACAATGATTTCTGCTCCTATCTATATTGCTTTTATTCATCGATACATACAAGTATAAACTCCAAATTTTAACAAGATTTTTCTACAACTGATTGTTAATAGTTTAGAGACACCATAGAAATCATTCAGGTCTTGCAAGCAGAGGTAAAAACTGTCATCGCACACTCATCGAACTACTTAGGTCATGACTTTCTACAGGAGAATAAGTGTTTCACACACATATAAGATACTAGTGTTGATTTTGTGCTAAAGTGATTAGTATGCTTAACATGTAAGTCGTCATGATTTCAATACAATTACTACTATAAATCCAAAATTAATAAACCTAAAGCCTGTTCAATTTGATTTTACTATATCACATGCCACGTTGAAATTATACAAAAAAAGAAAAGAATAAAAATGTATTGGCAAATTCTACTGAAATATATTACTAACACACTTAACAACTTTTGAATCAAAACCAATCATCATTGGCCTATGTGATGTCTCCTTGGTTGCTAACAGAAAATTCACGCTTCTAAAATTTAGTATATGTGCTTTCTCCTTCTACAACAACCATCAAGGAGAACTTTTCTACAACCAATTCATTTAAATAAATTTAAAAAATGCAGTGCAAACTATGTATACTATATGATACCAAATATAAAAAGTCCGCTGGGACATTCACAGTACATCTGCCTATTGAATGGCTGTGATTAATTTCAATCTTTTACAGGGAATTTAAAGAAAATTTACTGCAAAGAGGAAATAAAACAAATCCAAATATCCTATAGTGGGGAATGAATAGCATTTTTTATTTGTCTTAACAAGACCCCACATATGCAAAAAAGCTAGAAAGAGAAGAGCACCATTGTCCAAATCCTAAACCAAATTGCATATAAAGCCAGTCCCTCACCACTAACTCTTGCACCATTCCATTATCAAGAAATTTACTTATATACCACCATTTCCATTAAAAAACTGAAAAACTAATTTATTCAGATTCTTCAAAACAACTACTGTTATTACCTATGCGGAGAGTAGTAGAAGCAATGAAGCGGGGACTTGGCATTAATCGATACAAAAGGAGAGCACGTGTAGTTGATGAGAGCTCTCTTGGTCCGATAATGCTTGACCAGGGTCAAGAATTTAACACAGATGTTAACTTGTTTACAGTTCTACTTGGAATAGTACGTGCCCGTACCGTAGTGGCATCGTGCTTCGCAGGCCAGACTAATGACATGGAAGATGTCTGGGTTTCGGGAGAAAGACCAAGGACTTATGAGATGAATCATCTCATGCTTCGTGATAGCATGCGTTATGCTATATATGTCTGAGGAAAGATTTGTTTTTGTTGATTTTAAGCAACTAATATTATGATAATTTAGTTTCAGGTTTTTATGGGGATTTTGGTGTAAAGTACATGGGAATTAGAAAAGTGATATTTTCAGTTTAGTGATAGATGATAACCAAGTTCAATAGTTTCTAGTATTTTGCTCAATAATCAAACAACCTTAATAAGTAGCCATGATCACTCATACAATTAGTAATTAGAATTAGATGGGATGAACTCGTCTGCTACTTGACATTTGACGTCGCACCTTCCAGTATATTAAGCATAGACTCTCAAGTTTTCTTTACTAAAGTCTGAGATTTTTGGCGAGATTTAGATGGTTTTTAGGGATAGCACAAAATGAAGTATAATAGGAAAATAGCGGTTTGAGCTTGGAAGCAACCTACTGTCTACTCTTGGCTGGCTATTTGCAAAAGTATGCTTGTTATTATAGAACAGAACAAACGACTGATCTTCAAATTCATCCTGTCCCGCATGAAGAAAGCGGGATTGATCAAAATGACCAAAAGGCTATCACAACACAAGTATTGGGAAATTCATTATTTATTTGGTGACATTATGTATGGGAAGTGGTACTAATTTGTTTTTATTAGTTATATATCATGGCAACTACAAACTCAAAAATCATTTGTGCATGTTGCTGACAAAAATACAGAACTATTCTCCCTGCAGAAAATGTACTTGCCATCTGAACAACGCCAGATCCCCACTTATAATAAAGAAATATTTCAGATCCCTAAACAATCTTCCGCTTATATTGTTATTTAAAAGCTATCTGACCTAGTACTACATTTCGCTATCGGTCTTTCTTCATTCTTACTTATGCTTAGAGACCCAAATTGCCTTAATAGAATAAACGTGACCTATACATTTTAGCTATATACCACATGATTTAGCATCTTTAGCGCCACTAGGGACCTCTTTATCATTTGATCACATAAGAAAGAATCCAATGTGGGAGTATTTTATGCTTTGACTTCGTATATGATTGAAAGTTGAGCATAATAACAGTGGTAGCACACAACAATTATACTTCAACTTTTTTCTGAACTTTTGTATCAACTAAGAAGATTTCCATGGAAAGGGTATTTTGAGTCGAACAATGTTGTAAGACTTTGTAATCGTAAGGTATAATTTATAGCTGACCACATTCTGATGAAGGAAAAGAACACTAGAAATAGACTTCTCATGAAAAAAGAGATGAATCTATCGTGGTGGATGACTGTTCAATCAATGATTATTAGCATATGTAACTGGAATGGAGCCCATAGATTGATTGTGTACAGAGATAAAGTTTAGATAAGGGTGGCAGCTTAGTGGAAAATCATGATAGAAGCTAAAATCATGAGAGTGACTGAATCCTCTAATAGCAGTGAAGGGTAGATAAGTAACATTAGTCTATCTATCAAATAATCGTAAAGTGGAATTATTTCAAGGTTTCTCATTAATTTTGAAATTTTCCATGCCTCCCATTAATTCTCTCTCACTTTTTCTGCATTCAAACCCAACCATAATTACAATAGTTTTTTTTTTGCAAACTTCTCCATAATTCTATTACAATTTCACACTCAGATTCTTATAGCTTATAACTTTTACAATTGTTTACAAGTCCCTCCTCGATTATGTCCACTATTTTACATTTAAGTACTCATATTTATACTTTCTACAATTATTTACAAGGTTATCTGAAATTTTCTTTCACTATTTGACATTCAAGTTCATAAGCGTGCTATTCATTAGCTAGATAATTTAATTGGCAAAACATTCATTAGCGTATCAGATGCTACTCGTGCGAACAAAATGCTTGAATCAATTATGATTATTATCTAATAAGGATTTCTAAGTTCCTTAACAATAGTTACCCGTTTATAAATTTGATAATCTGCAGATGTCCCCCTTATTTGTTTTAGATTTGACAGCTTTGTCGATTTATTATTCCTTTTGAAGTTCACTCTATCTCATATATTTTTCTTCTTCGTTAATTGGAGAAAATGATTAATCTTTTTTATTTACTTATTTACAATCCACTTGAGTGGATTGCAAGTAATAAAACTAATGTTGACTTGAGGTTCCATCAAAAGAACTAGCAATTCACTTGTTAGAAATAAATGTTGAAAGATCAAGTATCTCATCCCAACCATTCCTAAAAATAGACTATTTTTCTTGAATGAACTGTCAAATCTTGATAAATTTAGCATGCTTTGGCCTTTGTATAGACATGAGAGGGAAGGGATAATACACAACTTCTCAGATAAATTCGGCAGTTTTTGTCTCAAAGCCTACTATGAAGCAAGTTAACATACAGTCTGGTTAGTTGCTGGTTGGGTGATGTAAATATCGCTACGGAAAAGATTGTGTAAATGCGTGATCTTAGTGGTTTATATTCTTCGCAAAAAAAAAAGAGAGAGAGAGAGAGAGTGATTCTATCATGTTTGAAACCTTCCGCTTTTGTGTCCCCTTTATACAGATGGATATATATTGCAAGAACATAATTACAAGATCACTAAAACAATGGATGAGATTTCATACCTTGGAATACTAAGAACTAAGGACAAGCTTGCCAGCTAGCCAACTATAAAATAAAAAAAATAAAATAAAAATCATCATTGACATTTTCTGGCAGCAACGCACCTCCCGTGGTGAAAGCCACCAGCAACAGAAAATTTCTCAGGTTGACGAGGCAGATTATGAACTAATACTTCGGCTGGAAAGTAATAAATGAAAACTAATAAAGTTTCATGATTTATTTTGTCGTGGTGATGTGCATAAAAAGTACTGATGGGCATTACATTGTATATTTACTTCGATGAGGGTAGAATTCAAGATTCATGTAACAGGAGAAAATGAATAGCTACTGTCAAGCTGACATAAGTTATATTAAGTAGAAATGCACTAATCATAACACAGTTCTGGGGCATATGCCTTCTCTCAACCTATAGCTACATGAATCAAAGTAATTTCTATAGTAGTTTAAATCGTGTTCTTGTGATGGCAGCAGCTTGCAAAGTTCTACTTAGCAAAACTATTCCATATTTTCGACACAAAGATAATGCAGCTTCATATTCAAGAAAGAACAAGATTGAATACATGTAAATAATCGGGTTGTGAGTCTGTGACATGGAGATAATAATAAGAGTAAAGCGTGCAAACTGCAATACTGAGCAAAACAATAGAAGTAATATCGAATCATAGCTAACTAGTTGCATAAGCAACATAGCTAATTCTTGATTAAATCCTCAGCCTGATTTTGAATGGTGCAATGAGTATAAATTATGATTATACATAAAATGAACAGAAAAGGAGAAGGATAACACAAGAAGATAAGGATACTTTGAATTTTGTGATGGGTATGCATCTACCTATTTTAAATGATAGTTGAACTAACAGTTCCAAATTGATGGCCGAGGAGGTCATTTTTAGGATATTGTGAACATACATTAAGCAAGCGCAATTCTCATATACTCAATATAAAGGTAGAAAAGAAGGATGAAATAGCATATTTACCACATGAGAAATGGAAGTTAGCAACCCACAGATCAAAAGGACAACATGTCTCTGATGGATTCTGTTGATTTATGATCCGAATTTCATGGAAGAAAAGGTCAAGCTGAAGACAAAGTCATTCTCATCTCAAATTTGACAGTTTCTACCACCTTTTACGTTATCTATTTTTGTATTGCAGCATGGACTATAAATACAGTCCTCTAATACCTTTGTAAAGATAACTCTCTCAATAATAAACTGGCCGCCTTTCTCCCGTGGTTTTTCCCGCAAGGGTTTCCACGTTAAATCTTGCTTGTGTTTTCTGTTTTTCTGCTCGTTTTTCTTTGATCAATATCTGATTATTGCTTACAAGTGGTATCAGAGCCTTGGTTCATTTCTCCCGTCCAGGGTTCATTTGGCATGGCATCGTTGAAGTATGATCTTCCGTTATTGGATCGAAACACTCGATTCTCGTTGTGGCAAGTGAAGATGAGAGCGTTGCTCGCACAAGCAGATTATGATGATGCATTGGATAGATTCGGGAACGAGAGTTTCGAAACATGGACCGATGATGAGAAGAGAAAGGATCGGAAGGCTATGTCCCAAATTCAGCTTCATCTACACAATAATATTTTGCATGAAGTTTTGAAGAAGAAGACAGCTGCTTCTCTGTGGCTGAAACTGGAGTCAATTTGCATGACCAAGGATCTCACAAGTAAAATGCATCTCAAACAAAAGTTGTTCCTACACAAATTACAAGAGGAAGGTAATCTACTAGATCATATTTCGGATTTTAAAGAGATTGTCACTGACCCGGCTGCAATGGAAGTCAAATATGATGATGAAGATTTGGGTTAAATCTTGTTGTGTTCACTGCCTAGCTCTTACTTAAATTTCAGAGATACCATATTATATAGTCATGATACCCTCACTCTAAATGACGTTTATGAAGCCTTGCACGCCAAGGAGAAAATGAAACAAATGGTTTCTTTTGATGTGTCAAGCTCTCAAGCTGAGAGCTTATCTGTCCGTGGCAGGACAAAGGAGAAGAATTCTAATAATGGATCTCGAGGTAAAGGTTCGAATGTCTATAAAGGTCGATCGAAATCTAAAGGTAAATACAAGTCTTGCAAATATTGTAAGAGAGATGGACATGAGATATCTGAATGTTATAAGCTGCAAAACAAGGAAAAAAGAAATGGCGCATACAAATTGAAGGGCAACAATGAAGATGAAGGTAATGACAATTGTGCTCGTAATGATAGTTCTGATGGTGAGGTGCTTGTTGTTACTGTGTTTGCTGGATGTGCTGAGATTAAGGATGAATGGATACTTGATACTGCTTGCACTTCCCATATGTGTCCGAACATGGATTGGTTTACGACTTTAAAACTCATAAATGATGCTAGCTCAGTTTTAATGGAGGATGATTCAGTATGTAAAGTAGAAGGAATTGGTTCTGTTCAGATCAAGATGTTTGACGGCACAATCAGAACTTTAACCGGTGTTTGATTCATTCCAAAAATGAAGAGAAATCTGATTTCTTTAAGTGCTCTTGATGACAAAGGGTACAGGTATTCAGGTGGAGGTGGAGTCCTAAAGGTCACAAATGGTTCTCTTGTTGTGATTAAGGGTGATCTTAGACAAACAAATGGTCTTTACTACCTTAAGGGCACTACAGTTTCAGGTAATGCTGCCCATGTTATTTCAAATAATGTTTTTGATTGTGATACAGCTAACCTTTGGCATAGACGCCTTGGGCACATGAGTGAATTTGGTTTGTCAGAGTTGAACAAGAGAGGACTTCTTGATGGGTACAGCGCATGCAAGCCGAAGTTCTGCGAGCATCGCATTTTTGGCAAGCACAAGAGGGTGAAGTTCAACACTTCAGTTCATACAACAAAAGGCATTCTAGATTATGTGCATTCGGATCTATGGGGATCGGCTAAGAAAGCATCCATTGGCGATGCTTGTTACATGATGACAATTATTGATGATTATTCTAGGAGAGTCTGGCCTTATTTTTTGAAGCATAAATCTGAAGCTTTTTCAGCTTTCAAAGAGTGGAAGACTATGGTTGAAAAACAATCTGAAAGGAAAATAAAGAAGCTTCGAATTGATAATGGGATGGAATTTTGTTCAAATGAATTTGATTCATTTTTGCAAGGCTGAAGGCATTGTTAGGCACTACACCGTACCTCACACTCCTCAACAGAATGGAGTTGCTAAGCGTATAAACATGACTATCATCTCTAAGGCTCGCTGCATGTTGTCAAACGCATGTTTGGATAGACGTTTTTGGGCTGAAGCTGGTTCCACGGCCTGTTATCTCATCAATTGCTCTCCCTTTATTGCTCATAGCAAGAAGACTCCAATTGAAGTGTGGTCCGGTTCTCCAGCAAATTATTCAGGATTGAGAGTTTTTGGCTGTGTTGCTTATGCTCATGTTGATAATGGAAAGCTTGAGCCGAGAGCTGTTAAGTGTATTTTTCTTGGTTATAAACCTGGTGTTAAAGGCTGTAAATTGTGGAATCCTGAAACAAATAAGGTTGTGATTAGCAGAAATGTTGTGTTCAATGAATCTACCATGCTACATGATGTTCCAACTACTAATGATCCTGTTGAGAGTGAGAAAAAATCAAATGTCCAGATGGAGCATGTTATTGATTCAGGTGATGTATCAAACAAGGAAATCGAGGGTCGGGATGAAGCACCCATTGTTGAGGATTCTCCAGCAGTTGTGCAGCCACCGCAGCGCTCTATTGCAGCCAGCAGACCTAGAAGGGATCCAAAACCAGTAAGGAGGTTTATTGAGGAAGCAAATGTTGTTGCTTATGCATGTGCTGTAGCTGAAGAAGTAGAAGGTATTCCTGAGCCTTCTACATATTCTGAGGATGTTATTTCTAATTATTCTGATAAGTGGATGACTGCTATGCATGATGAAATGGAGTCACTTGAAAGGAATGGCACTTGGGACTTAATTAAGTTGCCTAAAGAGAAGAAACCTATTCATTGCAAATGGGTTTTCAAGAGAAAAGAAGGTGTTTCTCCAAATGATGAGACAACGTACAAAGCAAGATTAGTTGCAAAAGGTTACAGTCAGATTCCAGGTATAGATTATAATGAAGTCTTTTCCCCTGTTGTGAAACATAGTTCAATTTGCACTTTACTCGGTATTGTTGCTATGCATGATTATGAGCTTCAGCAGTTGGACGTAAAAACTGCATTTTTACATGGGAAATTAGAAGAGGACATTTATATGCATCAACCTGAGGGTTTTATTATCCCTGGAAAAGAAAACTTTGTTTGTAAATTGAAGTGATCTCTTTACGGACTAAAACAGTCTCCTAGACAGTGGTATAAGAGATTTGACACTTTCATGCTATCTCAAGGTTTTAAAAGGTTTGATTATGATAGTTGTGTCTATTTGAAAATTACTAGTGCTTTAGCCATCTATTTGCTCATTTATGTCAATGAAATGTTGATTGCAGCAAAAGACAAAGCAGAGATTGAAAATTTAAAGGGGCAGTTGAGTAGAGAATTTGAAATGAAAGATTTGGGTGATGCTAAGAAGATTCTTGGCATGGAGATATCAAGAGACAGACCTTCTGGAAAATTATACCTAAGTCAGAGTGGATATATTAGTAAGATGCTTCGTCGTTTTGACATGCTTGATGTCAAGCCAGTAAGTACTCCTCTCGCTGCACATTTCAAATTGTCATCAGCTATGTGTCCAAAATCAGATGATGATATTGAATACATGTCTAGAGTTCCTTATTCTAGTGCAGTCGGTTCACTTATGTACGCCATGGTCTGTTCACGTCCTGATTTATCACATGCTTTGAGTGTTGTTAGCAGATTCATGGCCAATCCTGGAAGAGAGCATTGGAAAGCAGTTCAATGGATTTTCAGATATCTTCATGGTACTTCTAACGCTTGCTTGCAGTTTAGTAGATCTAGAGATGAGCTTGTTGGTTATGTGGATTCTGATTTTGCTGGTGATTTGGATAAAAGAAGGTCACCGACAGGCTATGTTTTCACCATTGGTGGTTGTGCCGTGAGTTGGAAAGCAACCTTGCAGACTACCGTAGCATTATCTACTACTGAGGCCGAGTATACAGCTATTTCTGAAGCATGTAAAAAAGCAACTTGGTTGAGAGGTTTGTACTTTGAGCTTTGTGGAGGTACATCTTGCATTACTATATTTTGTGATAGCCAAAGTGTTATCTGTCTTACAAAAGATCAAATGTTTCATGAGAGAACGAAACATATTGACGTGAGGTATCACTATATCCGAGATATTATTGCTAAAGGTGATGTTAAGGCATGCAAGATAAGTACTCATGACAATCCCGCTGACATGATGACAAAGCCAGTTCCTACTACTAAGTTTGAGTTTTGCTCAAGCTTGGTTGGTGTTACAGTATAGTCCTTAGTGACTGTTGGAGTAAGGAAGATATTTATTTGTTGAAGGAGTTGATCTTTGTAGTTCTCTTTCTACTTCAAGATGAGAATTCGTCTCAAGGTGGAGATTGTTGATTTATGATCCGAATTTCATGGAAGAAAAGGTCAAGCTGAAGACAAAGTCATTCTCATCTCAAATTTGACAGTTTCTACCACCTTTTATGTTATCTATTTTTGTATTGCAGCATGGACTATAAATATAGTCCTCTCCTACCTTTGTAAAGATAATTCTCTCAATAATAAACTGGCCGCCTTTCTCCCGTGGTTTTTCACGCAAGGGTTTCCACGTCAAATCTTGCTTGTGTTTTCTGTTTTTTTGCTCATTTTTCTTTGAACAATATCTGATTATTGCTTACAGGTTCTAAATATTCATATGCATTTATATCAACCAAATGTTACCATTAGCAAGTTAATAAGTTTCATCTTTTTTTTTTTAAAGAAAAAGTTTTGTGTAAATTTACATGGTTGTAGAGTACAATTCACAAATAAGACTGCAATAAGCCATTCTTCTCGATTTATTGCCTTAGATTTAAGTGATGTCCAATTGATTTGTGACTCGAAATAAAATGAATTTTTCTTCATTTCCACAATTCATCATACGCTTTCAAGGCATAATAACAACAAAACCCAGACAGTTGGAAATACTACATAAATACAATGTGGAGATAAACCTTACTTGTTGTGGAGTTTCATTTTGAAATGTTAAATGTTGTCTCGGAGAAATTAAAAGGAAAGAAAATGCCAGTAGCAGTAGCAGAGCTGGACCCATTGACGTTGTTAGGGCAACAATACTCCAGAGATGCATCGTATTTTGTACGTGGTTTTCACTTCAATTCGGAAAACGTGAAGAATAAGAAAGAGATATAAATGAGCCATTAAATCTCGTATCCCGAAGAACACCTGATGGCGGAAACCTATCTTTCTCCACCCCAGCAGTCGCGGAAAAAAGTGTTAGAGGGACACACACCCACACCATCCAACGCCACCGCTGAAGAGCAATCTAGCAGCAACCACTTCATCTAGGATTGCATAGAAATTGATCCACCTCTTTAGATCTAATTTTTAATCCAACCCTTTTAACCTTTTTTTAATATGAGTTAATCTTATGACCCATAAAATAAATTTTAACTAAATTTTTGTGTATTTAGTTGCTAGCTCTACTAAAAAAATTGAATATTGTATTATTACACTTACAAAAAACCCACTTCTCTGTACACGTTCAAAGTAAATTCAAACACAAAATATGCAGTGATCTGATGCAAACAGTTATAAAAAGAGGATTAAAGTATAATTTCAGAATAGAACCGTCCATAAAAGATGAGTTTGACAGCCATACCATGTCAGTTTTTACAATTCAAAAATCCTAATCTGTTCACACTTGCTCAAATTACAGGCATCACTATTACATATCAACATCAAATAAAAATGCAATTGAGAAAACAACCATTCAACCGTGAAAGAGTAATGGCCCTGAATAATTACGCATACTACAAACTGAAGGTTATTTCTTCACAATTCACTAGCATGTTCTTCTCCAAACCTGCATATACAATAGTAAACGAAATTTATAGCAGCAATAACAAAACAATTTCAATATGACCAAAAGATAGAAATGAAAGATAACTATAAATCAAATAGTATACCTCTAACAATGCATCAATTAGCTAAAAGAGGAGTTAAAAATTATGTAGCTTCTTCATTATCAAGAACGGTAACATCTTCCGTATGATCTTCGATTGTTGACATTATAGATGTTCCATACAACCAATCTCTTGAACAAAGTAATGCTTCAACAACATCCTCCTTAATTGAACTGCGCTAGTCGTCTAAAACTCTACCACAATACTAAATGCACTTTCAGAAGCGACGGTGGTAATTGGAACAGCTAAAATATCTCTTGCCATGAGAGATAAAATTGGATATTTATATTGTTGCGATTTCCAAAATGAAAGAATATCCAATTGCATTTTACGATCAACTAACCCATCTTCCAAATAAGAATCAAGTTCGGACTTGCGAGGATTGCTAGCAAATTCGGAATAATCAAATCGGTCCATCATATCTTCGCATTCTTGCAAGTAAGGACCCGTAAATGATTGTGTGGATTCCACGATTTCCGCGACACATGTTTCAATGGACGATTCTTTTCTCACCCTTTCTCTATACTCATCATATAGTGCTTCCAACTTTCTTTCACCCTTTCAAACTCTAAGCAGTTACCATACAATGTGTTATAAGAAAACCGAACGAAATTTATTTTGTATCGCGGATCAAAGATGCAAGCAATGGAAAGTAACACACTAAATTCACTCCAATATTTATTAAACTTTTTGAGTATTTCACTTGCCATGTGAGACATAAAGTCATTCTCTTCCGTGCACTTCTTCAAAGTAAAATGAATCAAGAAAATTTTTGGAAAAAATAAGTTAACCATTGGATAATTTGCGCCGAAAAATAATGAAGTGGCATTGTAAAAAACTCCTAGAAGCCGTGAAATTCTCTTTGCTTTGATCCATTCTTCAGATGTTGGAAAATAACTATAATTAGAATCAATAAGCTTAAGACGGTAAAGCGTTTGTTCATAATGTATTGCGCTTTTAAGCATTATAGAAGTTGAATTCCATCTAGTAGGAACATCCTGACGCAATCCTTTCCTAACGTCATTTAATGAAAGAGTGGTTATGCATTCGACGAAACTTTTCTTTCTAGATTGAGAACCCTTGATATATTTAATACTCTCACGTATGTTACTTAAGAAAGAAGCGACGCATTTTAAACCATCCTGCACTATCAAATTTAGCACGTTGGCGGCACATCTGACATGTAAAAATTGTCCATCCGCAACCATTGCTTTTCTATGACAAAGATGTGATTTCAATAAATCAACGAATTTATCGTTAACAGATGCAATCTAGAGTGCATGCAAATATTTTATCGACTACTTCCCAATCAACCAACATACTTGAAAATTTTCCAAATATAGCCGAGCCCGAGTGTGGAGGTGCCATTAAACAAAAATTCAACAATTTCTTTTGTAGATTCCACTCATTATCAATAAAATAAGCGGTTATAGTTATAAAACCATCTGTATTTACTGAAGTCCATAAATCAGATGTTAAACTAACTCTTCCACTACATGATTTTATAAAATCCTTAAGTTTGACTCTTTCATTCTCATATACTTTCATAACATCGGAACGCGAAGTGTTTCTTAAATAATGCTCCACTTGATTGTTCAAGTAGGAATGATTCTCACGAATATGTTCATATTGATCAAATTTGAAGGGTAAGCTATGTTGTATAATTGCTCTAGCCATCAAGTCTCTATATTTCTTTTGTTCGAAAGCACTTCTTTGATTAACCTCTATGCTTTTATCGATTAAGGGACACTTTTCTACATGATTCAGCAAATTTTTAGTCCCATAGTTACCACCCGATATATATTTTATTTTACATTTTTGCAAAAGCAAGTACGTTTATGACCCTCAATAGTTTCATTTTTTTCAAAGTATTTCCAAACATCGGAATACGTACCCTTCCGTCGCTTATTTCTTAAAGAGCTACGCACTGAATCTGCATCTGCTGCCAACTCTGGTGTGTTTCCTAATTGAGTATCTTGGTCAACAATATCTGTAACGACCCAGAATTTCTGTCATTTGAAATTCGTATATTTAATTAATTTTAAATATTAACAAGTAAAATATGTAAGTCGAATAAATTTTATTTCGAATATCAAGATTTAAATGGATAATTAAATCGATAATTTAATATTTGAAATTACTGAAATAAATTGGAAATTGGGTTTAATATGATTAAAATTGATTTGTAAAGTTGTATTTAATCATATTGGAGTAGAATGATGTTATTGAACTTTTAAAATTGAATTAAAAGTTAATTTGCAGAAATTGAATATTTTAATATTTAATTGACGAGTAAAAATAGTCATTTTTCAAACAGTCTCGGATTTCGATGAAACCACTTTCATCGGATCCGTAATGTTATATTATTGTAAGATTTTAAATTTTGTGTCAATCGGATTTACGGTTTGTCCGGGGCAGGCTAAAACGCGTAGAAATTGGTTTGAGTAAATTTTAAATTTAAATATTCGATCCGAAAACTTATCTTCCAAATATGATCGAATTGGCTCTCGATTTATATTTCATTGTGTTCGGAATAGGGGTAAAACATTATAAACGCCAGGCGGCACGTTCCGTTTGGAGTTCGGAAAAATTTCGGGTGAATAGTGTCGCGGAATTTTCTATAAAAGGACCTTAAACATTCACATTTGCATAAACCCTAATTCAGATACCCTAGCCGCCTCTTTCAGAAATTAATGGCCGAAAACTTATCTTCTTCTTCCTCAATTTTCTTTCGATTAGTCAATCGATTCGAGAAATCTTCAACTGCAAAAACGTAGAGGGCAACGAGTACTACAATCTCAACGGTGATGATGGATTTTTGAGCAACAAATCAACGACAATGTTCGTTCAAAAGCGCGTCATTCGCACACGAATTTCGAGGCCATCATAGGGCCGAGCTCTGCCGCGTTCGAGGTGGAGGTGAGGAACGACATGAGCTTCGAAACCAGGGTCACCGATCGACTTCAAACGCATCGGGGTGGTCGCGATAATTCACGAAGTGGTAACGGCTATGGGTTCTTTGTCGCGTTCGTTACTGGGAAGATGGAAGAAGCAAAAAACACGGCCTAGATTCTAGGGCATTGGGATGGACGGCCCAGATCGTTTCTAGGTTTAAAATAATAAAAAGAAATTGTAAACTATTATATATTAAATCGTGCAAACTTTAAAATGCAATATCTCTTTCATACGAGGTCCGTTTTGGACGAAACGAATTGCGTCTGATTCATATTGACGAGCACTACACAATGGAGCTGGATTGGAATCGATTGGAGTTAGTGAAAATTTTGGGTAAAATTAAACGCGCGTTTAATTTTACTCGAAATAGAACACTGCAACAGTATTGGAAACAAGGTGAGAACTTCTCACTCAATCGAATCTGTTTCGATTTAAATTTTAAATAGTTAGATTTAAAATTTCTTGATTGTATGCTTGAATGATAAATCATATCTATTGTATTGAAATAGACCATATACGCCGTATATTAAGCGGAGGTTATTTACTAAACACATATACTGCGATATTCCATCTTGAAGTGTAATTGGTATTATATATGTACTTGGAGTTGATTTTCCCGCATTATATAGCGGATGAGACCCTATTGCGCCGCATAATAGCGGATAATATTTTATATGAACCCATGTACCACTAGATTCCATCTTGAAATGGGATGGGTATTGTGCTAACATCTGTGGATGCAGGGTAACAGGTTGGAGGGATCTAACTGGATTCCTCACCCGTATTGATTTATTTACGGATATTTGCGATATATTCTGTTATCATACTGATATATGATGTTTTGGATGCCGTGATTGTTATATTTAGTGTTGTTGCAGCATTGGGCCTATTTTGGAAAATTAAAATTGTTGAAGTAATGATTTTCAAATTAAAAGGATTTTTAAAGTGATTTTTTTAAAAATATTTTATTAAATTTTGAAATTGATTCATTTTAAATAAATAAACAATTTTTATGTTATAAAAATTATGATTTTTGTGAAATATAACCGAAATGTGATTTATGAAATAAGTAGTTGATTAATTTGTAAAATGGTTTAGATTGGGATTTATGAATTATTATAAACGGTTTGTATAAAAGATTTATAAAAATTGATATTTATAAATTAAAATATTGGAATTATAAAACGAGTTTGTATAAGTGTTAAAAAGAAGTATAAATGGATTTCATAAGTGAATGAAATTTATGAATTTATAAATTGTAAAGTTGTAAAATGAATAGATTTTGTAAAATAAAAGACGTTTAAGTAATTAACTTATAAATTGGATTTTGGCATTTAAATGAGATATAAATAGAATTTGTTAATTAAGGGATTTTATAAGTTGAATTTTTTATAATATATATATATATATATATATATGTGAATTTATAACGTTGTTTATAAATCCGAAATCAATTGAATTTGATAAGTAAGTATGAACGCTTATTAAAGGAGATATATCCACGATTTTGGACAGTGGATAATCCTTTAATTAAATATGTAGAAAATGTTGAATTTGGTTAACGAAGTATATTCACGATTTTGGACAGTGAATAATATATTAAAGAAATGTTTTGGTGAAGTGATATTTTAAAATAGAATTAAAACGATTTAAAGATGTTTTAAAAATATATTAAGTATCGAAATCATAGAGTTCAACATACATTGTTGAAATAGACACTTTCGAGAAATAAAAGGAAATAGTGGACTATAACACTGTTGTTATAGTAAATGATTTTCGAAAGGAAATGTTTTATATAGTATTGGGATTTATATATCTATCTTAATTTCGAATCCCTATACTAGTGATTTTGGGTCGTCGTAACGATGTTTTATGCAACATTCGTTTTGACTCAAATAAATGTGTTTAAGAGAATGTTTTCCTTAAAGAATAAAATATATACTTAATTGTGATTTAAGTATATGGAATATTTTTCAAATGTTGAAAATAAATAGATTTGTGAATTTCTTATTATTTAATAAGTATGGAAATGTTTTTCCAATATGAAGTGAAATGTTTTGAGATTATATCTTTTAAAGATAAATTGAAAAGTGATTTGAAATTTGTTTTCAAACGGTTGAAGTGTGGAAAAATATATATCTTGTAAAGATATTTTTTTTGAAAATAAATAATTTGGGAAATTATTTGGAATCTGGTGATGTTGTGCATATCTATTGATAGTTAAATAACCGACTATCAGTATTTACCTTTAAATGGGTATTTGTTGTGATTTGCTTGAATTTAATGCTACACTTATTTTTAAAATAAGCGCTCGTTATTCGGTTTAGCCAGGAGAGGACCTTTGGGTCATAAATCCCCTTCCGAATATTGATACGTCGTTTATGGATAGCATTTGAAGACCGGTGTTGAAGACCGGGTTTTTACGAGAATGATAGGATGACCTATCGATTGTCTCTGCACCGATAGCTACGGTATGGAGATTTCCTTTGTGATGGGAAGTTCAATCGGGATTGTGACTACCCGGATTGCAAGGGATTCTTTGGAAGTGCCTTCGGTTCTGTTTGAACCTAGAACAGACTTGTATGAATGGTAATGTCTGACATTACATTTTGAGATATAAAGTAGATTTCTTTCAAATACATTCCTGTTGGTGGCATGCTGAGTGTTGCTGATCATTTGTTAATCAACGATATATTCCCAATTTGGTAATGTGGCATGCTGAGTGTTGCTGATCATTTGTTAATCAAAGCGTGGCTTTTGTGAAAAGCATAGCTTTGTAGACGAGACATCGTCGAACCTCACAACCCGAAAATGGTCGAAACAGGAAAGATGCAGCAAGGTTTCAGGGGTAGCTTCCCTAGGGTATGACCATTCCTTCTGGAAAAGGGTGGTATCATGGTATGGAGCCTAGGTACTTACTCATGTGGACACTGTATTTTATTACTTTGTGATGTTGTTGGTTAAGAGAGCTCTCGTATAAAGGTCCCTAAGGACCGGGGTGGCATATCTGAGGTTTTTTATTCTCCGGGAAGGGGGTAGCCAGCCTTATGTTGACAAAGATCCAGTTAGGAGTCTCGAGGCGTCCTTCCAGAGGTGTACCCATGTGGCAATGGGAAGTTCCTTGGCCTGACCATTAGTTGGAAATCCAAAGAAACAATACGAGCTTTGTACGATTATAGTTGTAGAACCTATCATTTAATATGGTAGCTATAGTAGGCATACTATAATGGTACCTATGTTGGCTAAGATTAATATTGTACTTTCAAAATGGTTTTCCACATTTTGCACTTATAGTAATAATATCAAAGAAAATTCTCTACGTAGTAAGCATATTTGACTATCATAAGGAGAAATCTCCTCCAAGTTATGCGTTTGCATTGTGTGTGTAGCGGGAGGCCTTATGGTAGTTACATTTTCTAAAAGCATTACGAATCTATTTTAAAATATTTCTTTGTTTGTTTTTAAAGATAAACTGTTTTAAGTTCTCACACCAGTCCCATGACTGACCTGGAGTTTATCGTTTCCTTCCTAAACTCTGCGCGCCCACCAATTTTAACACGGGCAGTCTAGAGTCAGGTTATCAGGTCATTCTGGAATTCAGGAGTTGCTGCGGAGATCAGGAGCAAGCTGGACGGCGTGCCGTATCAATTAATATATAGTATTTGTTTTCCGCTGTTTGTTGTTATACACTCTGATAATGTAATGATAATGTGATGTAATGTAATAACTGATATAGTTCTTTGTTTTAAAGATATTCATTTTCTAATATATGTTGTTCGGCTGCGATTGTGAGATTCTGATATTGTTCTGTTGCTTTTTCTTTCTTCTTCTATCTCTTCTTTAACCCTAACGGTTCGGTTTTTCGGCCTTCGATTGCTCGGTAGTTGATACAGTGGACGTATTAATGTCGACTTTCGTGAGTCGAAAATCGCAAATGTTACATCTGGTATCAGAGCATTTGGTTGACAACCTTGGTTCTATTGGGAATTACTCATTATAGATAGAGTCAGTAGTACTCTAGAATGAGTGTGAGTGTAATAATAGATATGAGCGCGTATTTTTTAGTGAATATGAAATTGTTGTTTATTGTGTTGACTTATCGGTTGATTGTTTATAGATTCTGGTCGATGCAATCTAGCTAACTGTTTCGATAGGGGTTTCTAAACTCTTAAACGAGATAAACCGACATAATATCATTTTAAATTGGGTAAATGAAATAATTTTACCTTGATTATATTTTATATATAAAGGAATAAATTTTTCAGAATTATAAAAGTGTATATAAAATTGATTGTTTGATTGTTGAAATGTAAGAATAAAGTTAATTAAAAGAAAAAAAATCGTATATCGGTGGATTTGAAAATTTAAGTTAAGTTAAACAAGTGATGTTTATAAAATGAAATATAACTTAAGTAATGTTGAATGAAGTTGATTTTGGTATCAAAGTAAATTAATAAAGTGAAGTGATGAATATGAACTTGAGTTATGTAATGAAATTCAACTTTTGTGGTTAAATGAATTAGCAATTGAATTGAACTAATGAATTGAATGTAAATCAATTGAATGTAAATAAATCGATATGAAATAATGGATGTAAGTGTTAATTCATAAAAGCTAATTAAATGTGTTGAACCAAATTGAATGTAAAGTAAAGAAAATTGAAGAAATTTGGTAATGTTGGATATACATTGATTGTTAGATTGTGGTTAGTTGATTGTATAGAAATCCATATGAAATTGAATTAATGAAATTGAAAGCTAAAGTAATTGAACCAAATTGGAAGTTAAGTGAATCTTAAATAGAATTGAATTTGATTTGGAAGTGAACCAACTTGAATATAAATTAGTGAATGCAAACTAATTGAAATTGAATATGAATGTATGCTAGTAAATCCAATGTTAATGAATCAAATGTGATTTAAATTGGAAAACCAATTCATTGAATATTAATGAAAAATGAATGTATATTGATTTGATTATGGATGTTAATTGGATGATAATTGGTTGATGGTTGAATTTATTGCTTTTGATTGCATTTGCTATATTGGCACGTATTGTTGTTGCTTCAGATATATGTTGTATATTGATATTTCTTTCATATATGCATGTTTCTCATTATTGTTGAGTGTTTAGTAGGTGCGGATTGCGCTTGCTTCGCATTTGGAGCTCGCTTTCGCGCTATATTAGCCGTATATGCTCGCCTAATAATATATAAGGTACATATCTCAGATTACATATCGTACTTTTACACTTTTTCCTTACGGGATGCCTCATTACTTTGATGAGATGTATATTTCTGATATATATATTGCCATTTTTTTCGGATCGAGCCGCGCAAAGGAGACAATGGCGAATTTTTTTGAAAATTTAAGCCGTAGAATATTTTTGAGAAATTTGAATTTTTTTTGAAAACTATAACTTTGATTTTGGAGTGAAAAGTTAAACGATATAGTTGGTTTTGAAAAGATAACTAAGTATGATTTGAAAAGTTAGTGAAAATATTGTAAGAAGTTTAACTATGGATTTTGGGAAAGTTAAACACTTAAGTGAATTTGAAATCTAAAGTTAATGGATTCTGTAAGTTTTTCTTACTTGGTAATTTCGAGGACGAAATTCTTTTAAGGGGGGAAATCTGTAACGACCCAGAATTTCTGTCATTTGAAATTCATATATTTAATTAATTTTAAATATTAACAAGCAAAATTTGTAAATCCATTAAATTTTATTTCGAAGATCAAGATTTAATTGGATAATTAAATCGATAATTTAATATTTGAAATTACTGAAATAAATTGGAAATTGGGTTTAATATGATTAAAATTGATTTGTAAAGTTGTATTTAATCATATTGGAGTTAGAATGATGTTATCAAACTTTTAAAATTGAATTAAAAGTTAATTTGCAGAAATTGAATATTTTAATATTTAATTGACGAGTAAAAATAGTCATTTTTGAAACAGTCTCGGATTTCGACGAAACCAGTTTCATCAAATCCGTAATATTATATTATTGTAAGATTTTAAATCTCGTATCAATTGGATTTACGGTTTGTCCGGGGCAGGCTAAAACGCGTAGAAATTGGTTTGAGTAAATTTTAAATTTAAATATTCGACTCGAAAACTTATCTTCCAAATATGATCGAATTGGCTCCTGATGTATATTCCATTGCGTTCGGAATGTGGGTAAAATATTATAAATGCTAGGCGGCATGCTTCGTTTGGAGTTTGGAAAAATTTTGGGTGAATAGTGTCGTGAAATTTTCTATAAAAGAACCTTAAACATTCACATTTGCACAAACCCTAATTCAGAAACCCTAGCCGCCACCTTCAGAAATTAATGGCCGAAAACTTGTCTTCTTCTTCCTCAATTTTCTTTCGATCCGTCAATCGATTCGAGAAATCTTCAACTGCAAAAAGGTAGAGGGCAACGAGTACTACAATCTCAACGGTGATGATGAATTTTTGAGCAACGAATCAACGACAATGTTCGTTCAAAGGCGCGCCGTTCGCACACGAATTTCGAGGCCATCGTAGGGCCGAGCTCTGCCGCGTTCGAGGTGGAGGTGAGGAATGACATGAGCTTCGAAACCATGGTCACCGATTGACTTCAAACGCATCGGGGTGGTCGCGATAATTCACGAAGTGGTGACGGCTATGGGTTCTTTGTCGCGTTCGTCACTGGGAAGATGGAAGAAGCAAAAAGCACGGCCTAGATTCTAGGGCATTGGGATGGACGGCCCAGATCGTTTCTAGGTTTAAAATCATAAAAGAAATTGTAAATTATTATATATTAAATCGTGCAAACTTTAAAATGCAATATCTCTTTCATACGAGGTCCGTTTTGGACGAAACGAATTGCGTCGGGTTCGTATTGACGAGCACTACACAATGGAGCTAGATTGGAATCGATTGGAGTTAGTGAAAATTTTGGGTAAAATTAAACGCGCGTTTAATTTTATTCGAAATAGAACACTGCAACAGTATTGGAAACAAGGTGAGAACTTTTCACTCAATCGAATCTGTTTCGATTTAAATTTTAAATAGTTAGATTTGAAATTTCTTGATTATATGCTTGAATGATAAATCATATCTATTGTATTGAAATAGACCCTATATGCCGTATATTAAGCGGGGGTTATTTATTAAACACATAAACTGCGATATTCCATCTTGAAGTGGAATTGGTTATATGTACTTGGAGTTGATTTTCCCACATTATATACCGGATGAGACCCTATTGCGCCGCATAATAGCGGATAATATTTTATATGAACCCATGTACCGCAATATTCCGTCTTGAAATGGGATTGGTATTGTGCTAACATCTATGGATGCAGGGTAACAGGTTGGAGGGATCCAACTGGATTCCTCACCCGTATTGATTTATTTACAGATATTTGCGATATATTCTGTTATCATATTGATATATGATGTTTTGGATGTCGTGATTGTTACATTTAGTGCTATTGCAGAATTGGGCCTATTTTGGAAAATTAAAAGTGTTAAAGTGATGATTTTCAAATTTAAAAGGATTTTTAAAGTGATTTTTTTTTAAAATATTTTATTAAATTTTGGAATTGATTCATTTTAAATAAATAAACGTTATAATTTTTATGTTATAAAAATTATGATTTTTGTGAAATATAACCGAAATGTGATTTTTGAAATAAGTAGTTGATTAATTTGTAAAATGGTTTAAAGTGGGATTTATGAATTATTATAAACGTTTTATATAAAAATTTATAAAAATTGATATTTATAAATTAAATATTGGAATTATAAAACGAGTTTGTATAAGTGTTAAAAAGAAGTATAAATGGATTTCATAAGTGAATGAAATTTATGAATTTATAAATTGTGAAGTTATAAAATGAATAGATTTTGTAAAATAAAAGACTTTTAAGTAATTAACTTATAAATTGGATTTTGGCATTTAAATGAGATATAAATAGAATTTGTTAATTAAGGGATTTTATAAGTTGAATTTTTTATAATATATATATATATATATGTGTGTGTGTGTGTGTGTGTGTGTGTGTGTGTGTGTGTGTGTGAATTTGTAACGTTGTTTATAAATCCGAAATCAATTGAATTTGATAAGTAAGTATGAAAGCTTATTAAAGGAGATATATCCACGATTTTGGACAGTGGATAATCCTTTAATTAAATATGTAGAAAATGTTGAATTTGGTTAACGAAGTATATTCACGATTTTGGACAGTGAATAACATATTAAAGAAATGTTTTGGTGAAGTGATATTTTAAAATAGCATTAAAACGATTTAAAGATGTTTTAAAAATATATTAAGTATCGAAATCATAGATTTCAACATACATTGTTGAAATAGACGTTTTCGAGAAATAAAAGGAAATAGTGGACTATAACGCTGTTGTTATAGTAAATGATTTTCGAAAGGAAATGTTTTATATTGTATTGGGATTTATATATCTATCTTAATTTCAAATCCCTATACTAGTGATTTTGGGTCGTCGTAACGATGTTTTATGCAACATTCGTTTTGACTCAAATAAATGTGTTTAAGAGAATGTTTTCCTTAAAGAATAAAATATATACTTAATTGTGATTTAAGTATATGGAATATTTTCCAAATGTTGAAAATAAATAGATTTTTGAATTTCTTATTATTAATAAGTATGGAAATGTTTTTCCAATATGAAGTGAAATGTTTTGAGATTATATCTTTTAAAGATAAATTGAAAAGTGATTTGAAATTTGTTTTCAAACGGTTGAAGTGTGGAAAACTATATATCTTGTAAAGATATTTTTTTTGAAAATAAATAATTTGGGAAATTATTTGGAATCTGGTGATGTTGTGCATATCTATTGATAGTTAAATAACCGACTATCAGTATTTACCTTTAAATGGGTATTTGTTGTGATTTGCTTGAATTTGAATGCTACACTTATTTTTAAAATAAGCTCTCGTTATTCGGTTTAGCCGGGAGAGGACCTTTGGGTCATAAATCCCCTTTCGAATATTGATACGTCGTTTATGGATAGCATTTGAAGAACGGTGTTGAAGACCGGGTTTTTACGAGAATGATAGGATGACCTATCGATTATCTCTGCACCGATAGCTACGGTATGGAGATTTCCTTTGTGATGGAAAGTTCGATCGGGATTGTGAATACCCGGATTGCAAGGGATTCTTTGGAAGTGCCTTCGGTTCTGTTCGAATCCAAAACAGACTTGTATGGATGGTAATGTTTGACATTACATTTTGAGATATAAAGCATGTAACGACCCGTAATTTTCGTTAATTAAATTTGTCATTTTAATAAATTCACGTAATTTTAATTTAAAAGAAATAAAGATTTTATAATTAATAATGAAGCAAATGCTGAGAATGAAATGAAACCATGGGAATATAAGGCTAAGTATTTACAGTTGAAACAAAATGACGAATAAATTGAAGTGATGTAAATTGTTATACTAGGCTAAGAGTTGCATATAAGAGAACAAAGGTAAGTAGTGAATTTAGTTAATGAATTAATAATATTAAATAGTAAATTGAATTAAATCAATGTCCGGTAGAAATTGAAATATTGTTTGGAATGAAAGCTTATAAATTGTAAGCATTTAATTTACAAATGAAATCGGTGTATTAATTTAGTTGTAACTGAATGTAAATTAATGAAATTATGTAATAATTGATAAATTATGGCATTCATGAATGAAATAAGATTTGTAAGTAATAAAGGAATAATTGAAATAAACATTTACCAATGAAATAGTATATTGATTTATATAGACTTAATAAAAGAGTTGAATTGAATCAATCTATTTAGTTGAAACTAATTAATTGGCATGCAAATTATAAATGGGTTTATAGTAAGAAATTATACTACCGTGAATTGGAATTAAGATGAAATTGAAAAATTCAAGTATGTGATGCAAATATATCATATATAGCAGTGGAATAAAAAAATTAGTGTTATTATAACCTGGTTGGTAAGTAACAAACTTATAATTGAATTTAAAGGAAAGTAGGTGACAATGAATATAGATTGTTCACTTATTTGATGTGTTAAATAAATTTTGGTATTCAATCGCAATAAATATAAATAATTAATTGAAACTGTTGTAAGGTCAAAATTTATTGCATATAATAAATTGGAGGATAGATTTCATTAAAGGTAATTTATTTATTATGTTAATGTAAATTAAAATAATTAGAGGTACGTAAATGATGATTAATACCATGTTTGGAAGTTGTAATTCAGAGGATATTAAGAATTAGGAATTGAATTTTGAATTATTTGCAATACAAATAAAGAAAATGTTACGTTATTTCTAACTGAGGGAATCATTAATTAATTGAATAAAAGTTAAATCAGTGGAATAAATGGAGATTAATTTACGTTAGTTATTTAGGGTAGCAACTAAATTTGGTAATCCATTTTCAATTAATGATAATAGTGTTGATATAAGCTAATAAGTTAAATGTCAATGCAATACCAGTTAATGGATTGAATGTGGTTACGAAATTGGAATTAGATAAATGCGGTAACTAATTCAGGGCAAATAAAATTTATGGAACAAATGTTAAGATCTAAACTGATAATAATTAATAATTGAAGGTAATGTAAATTCCATTTATAATATGACTATTGGTAAATGAAAAGATTGTAAATCAAGATTTGTTTATTTATTTGAATTTTATGAAATTGAAGATTTATATTGATTAATCTTTAATAAATTTACATTTATAAATTGTTAAATTATTGTAAATGTTTGAGAATTATAAAGTGATAACGATTTCAAATTTTAGAATTTAACGCGAAATTTGATTTAATTAATTTATTTTAAATTTATGTAATTAATGGAAAAATAGCCATTTTGGTCACTAACTCGGATTTCGACGAAACAAGTTTCATCGGATCCATAACGGTGAATTATAATAGTGTTTCAATTTTCGTAGCGATCGAACTTGTCGTTTGATCGTACGGACTCGAAACGCCTTGAAATTTATGCGATTGAAATCAATTGAAATCAATTTGGAAAATATTGTTTTCAGCATAACTTCTGCATACGATGGAATTTGGACATGAAACCTATTCCATTGCGTTTAAAATATTTTAAAACATTTATTTTGATATATGGGTTGACCCAATTTCGTTTAGGAGTAGAAACGGGCTTTTCGGGCCATTTAGCGTTCAGCGCGTATACCAATCTGATCCATCTATTATTTTTCAGCCTCGTCTATGTATAACCCATTATAAACCCTAGCCACTCCTTATTTTCATTTTTCTATACGTACATCTCCTTCTCAACTCCTCATTCCAATGGCAGAAAAAAAACCTAATTCCCAAATTCCAAAAATTTATTTCAATAAAAAAAAAGGATCTGCAGCCACTTCGAGTCACACTTCGAGTTTCAGAGGCAAAAATGCTGTATCTACTTCAAGTCAGGAAGAAAATGACTTGGGTCGCTCCAGGTTGTTTTGGCAAAAACTCCAAACAAGCACCGGGGATTTGAGGCGGCGCACCGAAGTCGAACCCGAAGTCGACACAGGGCCAGAATTTTCCAATTTTCAAATTTTCATAAGTTTTGCGTACGAGCTCGGATTCACGCGCGTTTTTTTGTTGGGATTGTATCGGAATTCCTGACATTTTGGCGTTGGTTTGGGCGGATTTGAGGACTGCCAAATTTTTGGATTTAAATTGAATTTAGATTCAATTTAAATTCAAAAGGTGAGTGTTTTAACCCACTCACGATTTCTAAAATTTCTTATGTTTGTTAAATTGATTTTTGATGTGTTTAAAATTTTATTTATAGCTGTTTGGTATATATGTCATCAATTTCTCAGTTAAATTGCATTCATTTAATTTACGCGTTATTTAATTCATTATTGCATATTAACTGCCAGTTAAATTATATTTATTTTGCATATAAACTGCCAATTAATAGTTATTAAATTTATTTGAGTATAAACTGAAATTGATACCAGTTATTTATCACCTGTTATATATTGATGTTTGTTTAAATTGGATGATGATTATAATTAATGATTGATGATTGATGTTTGGTGAATGGATGATGTGTACTATATTTTAAAATCTGTAAGTTATCATGTATTTCATTCATTCGGGATTGCGGTTTGAAATGATATACAACCGCATTTTTTTATTTTAAATTGCGGATTGAAATGATAAATATCCGTATCACTTGACCATAGGATAGAAAATTATATACAGGCACCGCGGTATATATATATATATATATATAAATTATTTTTGAAATGATTTTTCTATGGTTTGGATAGGATACAGTTAATAAATATAGATTTTGATATTATATAAAATCTTATTTTATATATACATCTATAGTTAAAGTATTGAAGATAAGTTATGTATGGATTTGTTAAATAAAATAAATAAGTTGAATGACGGAGTTTGATTAATTTATATTATATGGTTAAGTACATGTTAAGATATTTAAATTACATATAATTTTAAAGGATTTAAATTAATTAAGATTGGGAGTTAAATTGGAAAATTTATTTGGAATTGAGCTTAATTAAGAAGTTAACTTCATAAGTTGATGTAAAATTTATTAACTTGAAATTTTAAAAAGGGTATGATATTTATAACTGAATTTTATACAAGGTGAATTAAATGAATATTTCTAGTATAATAATCGAAGGAAATTTTCTTTTATAAGTAATTTGAGTTTTACTTAAATGATTACGGGTTTATTATGCAATTATTATTTCAAACTAAATGATAGGACTTTAAATTGGTGAAATAGAAATTTCCAACCTTAGTTCCAATTGTTTAATATTCAAAGTTTGAAATATATTGAAACTGAAGTGGTTTATTTAAACTGAAAGCGATTTTAAATTTATGGATTTTGACTTAATCTTAAATGAAATAAATTGTAAGTCGTGGAAATTATTTTATTTTATAAAGAAATTTTGAATCCAAACTATTGATGCTATATACTGTTTGAATATCCAAACCATTTAAGTTTTAGAAATTATGGTTTAAAGCTATGAATTTTCGAAGTATTATAGTTTGAAAGTTATAATTCAATGTTTGGTTTCCGATTATTATAAGTTTGAAAACAATATGATTTTGGAAAAGAAATATATATTTGAAATAAAATGATATTATATTAATTTGGGTTTTTATAAAAATAATATCAAATGAGTTTGTTTTGGAAAGGAAATGATATCGTATTTATGGGTTTTGAAATGGATAATTATATTTTGGTTTTTGAAAGTATAATTAATTTTTAAATGACCACGGTGTTATAATAACGTTTGGTTGTTGAAGAGACCGGGATCGGAAGTTGTCATACTCTCTGCCAACTCTGAAAACCACTTTAACAACCGTGTACGCGGTGGAGATTCCAGAATGAAGTAGGATGGTGGCAGTGTTTCATGTAAGGTAAATACGTGGACCCAACTCCCGTGAGTTGGCATAAGGTGGCTAAAATAGGAGCGATTGACGGGTTAATAAGGTAGCACCTTTGATCGGACACATCCCTTCGATATTATACTTTGACTTTTGCATTGATTCGGTGGCCACTTTTGATTTTTATTTGGGGGTGTGGCTCGAGGTGGGCGGTAGCTGCGCGCTACGCGTTACCACCGACCCGGAAGCGTAATTGGTATATCTACCCTGGCATTGCCTAGTTGTGCCGTGTCACCTACCCTATCGCGCCTTGTACGAGTTTGAATTTCTCCCGTAGCCCATGTGGTACCCTCTGGTGGCTTCCCGATCAGGAGGGACTATGATATTGGATGGACTACTGGGACTATTACGTGTTAAGGTGGAAAATGTAAAGCCTTAATGCTATTTAAAAGTAAGTTTATTTTATAAATAGACACTATTATAATAGCGCAATACACTACATAGTAAATAGTTTAACAGATCCTTAGGAGATGTAAATCCCGAGCATCTCTTGAGTTACTGCACTCATATTTATTTTTGTTAATTTAACTCACATAAGATCTTTTAGTTCTGACTCGAGTGTTTTTGTCTTTTCAAATTCGCTCGTTTCAGTCCGAGCGTTTCAGGATTTGAAGATTTAGCTCTGGAAGACGAAGACGAAGATTTATATTATTATTATTTATATTAGTGCACTACACTCATATTGTTCCGCTGCATTGATATTTATTGGTATGTGAACTCTGATATTTATTGTATAAAAAAAGAATCAAATGTTTTGTAAAAAGATTTATGAACTGTATATTTATTATTATATTTTATCCTTCCGCTGTGAGATTCTGTTTTGTTTTATTTCTTTTCTATTTTTCTTATTTACCCCATAACAATCCGCCCTTCCGTATGGTTTGAATTGGCACGTGTGTTGATTTAAAGCATGTGAAAAGGCGGGACGTTACAAAGCAGATTTCTTTCAAATACATTCCTGTTGGTGGCGGAGAATTTATTCTCTTAGCTTAACACCCTTCTCTGAGACGTACGAGCTAGAGGTTATGTAGTTGAAGGTCATCAACGATATATTCCCAATTTGGTAATGTGGCATGCTGAGTGATGCCGATCATTTGTAGAACAACGCTTGGCTTTTGTGAAAAGCGTAGCTTTGTGGACGAGACTTCGTCGAACCTCACAACCCGAAAATGGTCGAAAAAGGAAAGATGCAGCAAGGTTTCAGGGATAGCTTCCCTAGGGTATGGCCATTCCTTCTTGAAAAGGGTAGTATCATGGTATGGAGCCCAGATACTTACTCATGTGGACACTGTATTTTATTACTTTGTGATGTTATTGGTTTAGAGAGCTCTCGTATAAAGGTCCCTAAGGACCGGGGGTGGCATATCCGAGGTTTTTTATTCCCCACGAAGGGGGTAGCCGACCTTGTGTTGACAGAGATCCGGTTAGGAGTCTCGGGGCGTCCTTCCAGAGGCGTACCCATGTGGCAATGGGAAGTTCCTTGGCCTGACCATTAGTTGGAAATCCAAAGAAACAATACGAGCCTTGTACCATTTTAGTTGTAGAACCTGTCATTTAATATGGTAGCTATAGTAGGCATACTATAATGGTACCTATGCTGGCTAAGATTAATATTGTACTTTCGAAATGGTTTTCCACATTTTGCACTTATAGTAATAATATCGAAGAAAATTCTCTGCGTAGTAAGCATCTTTGACTATCATAAGGAGAAATCTCCTCCAAGTTCTGCGTTTGCATTGTGTGTGTGGTGGGAGACCTTATGGCAGTTACATTTTCTAAAAGCATTACGAATCTATTTTAAAATATTTCTTTGTTTGTTTTTAAAGATAAACTGTTTTAAGTTCTCACACCAGTCCCATGACTGACCTGGAGTTTATCGTTTCCTTCCTAAACTCTGGGTGCCCACCAATTTTAACACGGGCAGTCTAGAGTCAGGTTATCAAGTCATTCTGGAATTCAGGAGTTGCTGTGGAGATCAGGAGCAAGCTGGATGGCGTGGCGTATCAATTAATATATAGTATTTCTTTTCCGCTGTTTGTTGTTGTACACTCTGATAATGTAATGATAATGTGATGTAATGTAATAACTGATATAGTTCTTTGCTTTAAAGATATTCATTATCTATTATATGTTGTTCCGCTGCGATTATGAGATTCTGATATTGTTCCGTTGCTTTTTCTTTCTTCTTCTATCTTCTACCTCTTCTTTAACCCTAACGGTTCGGTTTTTGGGCCTTCGATTGCTCGACAGTTGATACAGTGGACGTATTAATGTCGACTTTCGTGAGTCGAAAATCGCAAACGTTACATCTGGTATCAGAGCATTTGGTTAAGTGACAACCTTGGCTCTGTTGGGAATTACTCGTTAGAGATAGAGCCAGTAGTACTCTAGAATGAGTGTGAGTGTAATAATAGATATGAGCGCGTATTTGTTAGTGAATATGAAATTGTTTTGTATTGTGTTGACTTATCGGTTGATTGTTTATAGATTCTGGTCGATGCAGTCTAGCTAACTGTTTCGATAGGGGTTTCTAAACTCTTAAACGAGATAAACCGACATAATATCATTTTAAATTGGGTAAATGGAATAATTTTACCTTGATTATATTTTATATATAAAGGAATAAATTTTTCAGAATTATAAAAGTGTATATAAAATTGATTGTTTGGTTGTCGAAATGTAAGAATATATATAAGTTAATTAAAAGAAAAAAATTCGTATATCGGTGGATTTGCAAATTTAAGTTAAGTTAAACAAGTGATGTTTATAAAATGAAATATAACTTAAGTAATGTTGAATGAAGTTGATTTTGGTATCAAAGTAAATTAATAAAGTGAAGTGATGAATATGAACTTGAGTTATGTAATGAAATTCAACTTTTGTGGTTAAATGAATTAGCAATTGAATTGAACTAATGAATTGAATGTAAATCAATTGAATGTAAATAAATCAATATGAAATAATGGATGTAAGTGTTAATTCATAAAAGCTAATTAAACGTGTTGAACCAAATTGAATGTAAAGTAAAGAAAATTGAAGAAATTTGGTAATGTTGGATATACATTGATTGTTAGATTGTGGTTAGTTGATTGTATATAAACCCATATGAAATTGAATTAATGAAATTGAAAGCTAAAGTAATTGAAACCAAATTGGAAGTTAAGTGAATCTTAAATAGAATTGAATTTGATTTGGAAGTGAACCAACTTGAATATAAATTAGTGAATGCAAACTAATTGAAATTGAATATGAATGAATGCTAGTAAATCCAATGTTAATGAATCAAATGCGATTTAAATTGGAAAACCAATTCGTTGAATATTAATGAAAAATGAATGTATATTGATTTGGTTATGGATGTTAATTGGATGATAGTTGGTTGATGGTTGAATTTATTGCCTTTGATTGCATTTGCTATATTGGCACGTACTGTTGTTGCTTCAGATATATGTTGTATATTGCTATTTCTTTCATATATGCATGTTTCTCATTATTATTGAGTGTTTAGTAGGTGCGGATTGTGCTTGCTTCGCATTTGGAGCTCGCTTTTGCGCTATATTAGCCGTATATGCTCGCCTAATAATATATAAGGTACATATCTCGGATTACATATCGTACTTTTACACTTTTTCCCTACGGGATGCCTCATTATTTTGATGAGATGTATATTTCTGACATATATATTGCCATATTTTTTCGGCTCGAGCCGCGCAAAGTAGACCATGGCGAATTTTTCTAAAAAGTTAAGCTGTTAGAATATTTTCGAGAAAATTGTAAAATTCTTGAAAACTATAACTCTGATTTTGGAGTGAAAAGTTAAACGATATAGTTGGTTTTGAAAAATAACTAAGTATGATTTGAAAAATTAGTGAAAATATTGTAAGAAGTTTAACCATGGACTTTGGGAAAGTTAAACACTTAAGTGAATTTGAAATCTAAAGTTAATGGATTCTGTAACTTTTTCTTACTTGGTAATTTCGAGAGCGAAATTCTTTTAAGGGGGGAAATTTGTAACGACCCAGAATTTCTGTCATTTGAAATTCGTATATTTAATTAATTTTAAGTATTAATAAGTAAATTTGTAAGTCGAATAAATTTTATTTCGAATATCAAGATTTAATTGGATAATTAAATCGATAATTTGATATTTGAAATTACTGAAATAAATTGGAAATTGGGTTTAATATGATTAAAATTGATTTGTAAAGTTGTATTTAATCATATTGGAGTTAGAATGATGTTATCGAACTTTTAAAATTGAATTAAAAGTTAATTTGCATACATTAAATATTTTAATATTTAATTGACAAGTAAAAATAGTCATTTTTCAAACAGTCTCGGATTTTGACAAAACCACTTTCATCGGATCCGTAATGTTATATTATTGTAAGATTTTAATTTTCGTGTAAATCAGATTTACAGTTTGTCCGGGGCAGGCTAAAACGCGTAGAAATTGGTTTGAGTAAATTTTAAATTTAAATATTCAATTCGAAAACTTATCTTCCAAATATGATCGAATTGGCTCTCGATGTATATTCCATTGCGTTCGGAATGGGGGTAAAACATTATAAACGCCAGGCGGCACGCTTCGTTTGGAGTTCGGAAAAATTTCGGGTGAGTAGTGTCGTGAAATTTTCTATAAAAGGACCTTAAACATTCACATTTACACAAACCCTAATTCAGAAACCCTAGCCGCCAACTTCAGAAATTAATGGCCGAAAACTTGTCTTCTTCTTCCTCAATTTTCTCTCGATCCGTCAATCGATTTGAGAAATCTTCAACTGCAAAAACGTAGAGGGCAACGAGTACTACAATCTCAAGGGTGATGATGGATTTTTGAGCAACGAATCAACGACAATGTTCGTTCAAAGGCGCGCCATTCGCACACGAATTTCGAGGCCATCATAGGGCCGAGCTCTGCCGCTTTCGATGTAACGACCCAAGATTTTAAGTAATTAAAATTTGAATATTTAATTTATTTTAAATATTAATAAGTGAATTTATAAGTCGAATAAATTTTATTCGAATAATTGGATTTAATTGAATAATTAAATCGATAATTTAATATGTTGAATTATGGAAATAATTGAAAATTGAGTTAAATATGATTGAAAATGATTTGTAAAATTTTATTTTATCATGTTGGAGTTAGAATGATATTTTAGAACTTTTAAAATCGAATTAGAAGTTTATTTGTGAAAATTGAATATTTTAATATTTAAACCGACTAGTGAAAATAGTCAATTTTTGAACAATCTCAGAATTGGACGAAACTAGTTCCATTGGATCCGTAATAGTTAGTTATTACCGGATTTCAATTTTCGTAGCAATTGGAGTTATCGTTTGATCGTGGCAGCTCGAAACGCATCGAATTATTTTTAATTTTAATTTGGCGAGTTAAAATAGCCATTTTTCAAAAAGTCTCGGATTTCGACGAAACCAGTTTCATCGGATCCGTAATGTGATATTATTGTAAGGTTTCAAATTTCGTGTCAATTGGATTTACCGTTTGTCCGGTACAAATTAAAACGCCTAGAAAATCGTTTAAATTGGTTTAATTTAAATTGAACGTTTATAGCCATAACTCGCACAGATGTCCGAATTAGCTTCCGAAACCTATTCCACTGTGTCCGGAACGCGGGGTAAACCCTAGAAATGCTGGTTACGGTGTGTAAATCGGAGTTCGGAATTTCCGGAATGAATAGTGTCGTTCGTTCTTTTATAAATAGCCACATTCACAAAGAAAATAAAATAAAATAACCTAAACCTAACCCTAGCCGCCGCTTATCAATGGATGGCCAGAAACGTTCGATCTTCCTCCCTTAAATTCTTCTAATCCAAGCATCGATTAAGGAAACGTTCAACATGAGAGTTGTAGATCTAGGGGAGGGCTACAGATCCATACGGCTGTGATTGCTTCTGGGCGAGTGAATTAAAGGGGATTCGAGTTCAAAGTTGGGCCGTTTCGCACGTTCTCTGGGTGGAGGAGGCAACCGCGTTCAACTAGGTTCTGGCCGTGTGGAGCTAGTGTGGTGAGCTTCGCAATGGAGTTGCTTGATCGATGCAAAGGCGATTGATTTGCGTGCGAAAATTTGGAGTTGAAGGCGGCCGATGGGTCTCGTGCGTGTTCGTAACCTGAAGGAAGAGGGAGAATGAAGCAACGGCCTGGATTGGGGGAAACAACGGCTGTGATGTTAGGGTATAAAATTAAAAATAGATTTGTAAATTTAATTGTTTTATTAATTCGTATAACTTTGTAACGCTATATCTCGGTCATACGAGGTCGAAATTCGACGAAACAGGAAGCGTTGGAATCGTATGGACGAGCACTACGCGATGGAATTGGATTGGAGTCGTTTGGAGTTAGAGAGAATTTCGGGTAAAATTAAACGTCCGTTTAATTTTATTCGAAATAAATCGCTAAAACGAAATTGAAATCAAGGTGAGAACTTCTCACTCAATCGAATCAGTTTCGATTTTTATTTTAAATAGTTAGATTTAAAATATTTGAATGCATGTTTGAATGATGATTGTTATCTATTGATTGTTAAAATAGACATTACGCGCCGTTAGTAAGCGGATGTTATTTATTAAAAACATATACCGCGAATATTTCATAAACAGTGAAATTGGTATTATATATAATAGCAATATATATATATTGGCATATGTATATATTGGAGTTATTGATTTCCCGCATTTGTATAGCGGATGAGACCCTACTGCGCCGTTTATTAAGCGGATAATATTTTAAATCCCATATACCGCGATAATTTCGTACTGGAACGAAATTGGTATTGTGCTAATGTTTGTGGATGCAGGAAAACAGGTTGGGGGGATCCAACTGGATTCCTCAACAGTATTTATTTGATTATGGATATTTTGATATTCGTTGATTATCATATTGATATATGATGTCGTTGTAGTCGTGATTGACTATTTGGCGTGTAGCATCATTGGACCAAGTTTTGGAATTTTAAAATGATTTTAAAGTGATTTTTGAAAGTATACGTTTATAAAATATTTTTGGAATTGATCCATTTTAAATAAATAAACGTTATAATTTTTAAAGTTATAAAAATTATGATTTTGAGAAATACGGTTAAAGATTGATTTTTGAGAAATATGGGTTAATGTTTTTATAAAATAATTAAATTGGATTTTTGAATTTATTATAAAAAGTTTAAAAATAGGATTTATAAAATTTAATTATTTTATAAATCAAAATGATGAAATTATAAAGGAGATTAAAGATGTTTTAAAATAATAGTATAAATTGATTTTATAAAGGATTTATAAATTGATATTTATAAATTAAAACATTTGAATTATAAAACGAGTTTTTATAAGTGTTTGAATGAAGTGAAAATGGATTGCATAAGTGAATGGAATTTATAAAATTATAAATGGTGAAGTTATAAATGAAATTTATAAATAGTAAGATTTATAAATTTTGTGAAGTTATTAAAGAATATATTTGGATAAATAATTGAATCTTATAAGTTATAAGATTTATAATTATGAAGTTTAAAAGAACAATTTTGTAAAATAATCGTTTTATAAGCATTTAACTTATAATGTGAACTTTTGGTTTATAATTGAGTTATAAATCGAATAGGTTAATAAAGGAGATGTATAAAAAGGAAGTAGTTATAAAACAAATAGAAATAGAATTTATAAACGTTGTTTTATAAAATTCGCAAACGACTTATTTTGATAAGTAAATTGTTATAACTTATTTATGGAGCTATATTCACGTTTTAGACAGTGAATAATCCTTTAAAATGAAATGTATAGAAATGATGAAATTGGTTAACGTAGTATATTCACGTTTTTGAATAGTGAATAATATGTTAAAGAAAATGTTTAGATTTGATGTTTTAAATAGAATTAAAATGATCTAACGATGTTTTAAAATGTGTTGAGATTCGAAACCATAGATTTCAACATTTATTGTTGAAATAGACGTTTTCGAGAAATAGAAGAAATGGTGGACTATAACACTGTTGTTATAGTAAATGATTTCCGAAAGGAAATGTTTTGTATAGTATTGAGATTTATATATCTATTTTAATTTCGAATCCCTATACTAGTGAATTTGGGTTGTCGTAACGATGTTTTACGTAACATTCGTTTTGGCCAAATAAATATGTTTAAGAGAATGATTTCTTAAAGAATGAAATATATGCTTAATTTCGATTTAAGTATATTGAATATTTTCCAAGAGTTGAATAAAAAGATTTGTGAATTACTTATTAAATAAGTATGGAAATGTTTTCCAATATGAAGTGAATATTTTGAGAATTTATCTTTTTGAAGATAAATTGAAATGAATAATTGAAATCGTTTATTCATAAATATTTTGAAATATAAATTCATTATGGAATTTATAAATGAAAAGGAGAATTTGTTTAAAAATAAATATTGATTTATTTTTGAAGTGTGAAAATTATATATCTTGTAAAGATATTTTTGGGAAATAAATAATTTGGAAAATTATTTGGAATCTGGTGATGTGTGCATATCCATTGATAGTTCAATAACCGACTATCAATATTTACCTTTGAAAGGTATTTGTTGGGAATTGTTGAATTTGAATGCTACATTTGTTTTTAAATTATTGCACTTGTTATTCGGATTACCCATTCCGAATAGTGATACGACGTAATGGATAGCATTGAAGATCGGTGTTGAAGACCCGGTATTTGCGAGAGCGATAGGATGACCTGTCGATTGACTCTGCACCGAGTAGCTACGGTATTGAGTTCTCCATATGTGATGGGAAATCCGATCAGGATTGTGAATATCCGGATTGCAAGGACTTCTTTGTAAGTGCCTTCGGTTCTGTTCGAGCCCGGAACAGACTTGTGTGGATTGTATGTCTGACATTACAAATTGAGATATAAAGCCGATTTCTTTCAAATATTTTTCTGTTGGTGGCGGAGAATTTATTCTTTTAGCTTAACACCCTTCTCTGAGACGTACGAGCTCAGAGGTTATGTAGTTGAATGTTATCAGCGATATATTCCCAATTTGGTAATGTGACATGCTGAGTGTTGCTGTGAAATGATCATTGTGTTGATTATTTGTGATAGGATCATTTATTTGATCGTCTATCTTTGTGATCATTTCTATGATCATTTTTTGACCTAAAGCATGGCTTTTGTATAAAGTATGTTTTTGTGGACGTGACTTCGTCGAGCCTCACACCCCGGAATGGTCAAAACAGGAAAGATGCAGCAAGGTTATGAGGGGTAGCGCCCTTTAGGATATGTGCATTTCCTTCTGGAAAAGGGTGGTATCATGGTATGGAGCCCAGATACTTACTCATGTTGAAAACACTTTATGATTGTGTGAATTGATTACGAGCGCTCGGTGAAAGGTCCTAAAGGACCGGGGGATGGCATATTCGGTCAGTTGTTACTCAGTTAGGGGTAACCCGGCCTTGTGTTGGTAGAGATCCGGTTTGGTTCTCGGGGATGTCCTTCCAGAGGCATTCTCATGTGGCAATGGGAAGTTCCTTGGCCTGACCATTCGTTGGAAATCCAAAGAAACAATACGATCTTGTACGGTATTAGTTGTAGAACCTATCATTCACTTATGGTGGCGCCCCACTGTTTGGATGGTAGCTATAGTAGGCATAGTTCGGAATGTCTATGCTGGCTAAGATTTATATTCTACTTTCAAAATGAATTTTTTCCTACACTATGCACTAGTAATAATATAAAATGTTCTTTTAAATGCGTATCAAGCATCTTTGACTATCATAAGGAGAAATCTCCTCCGATTCTGCGTTTGCATTGTGTGTGTGTGCGGGAGGCCTTATGATAGTCTCATTTTTTAAAAGCATTGCGAATTGACTTTAAAAATATTCTTCTATTTTGTTTTCAAAGACAAATAAACTGTTTTGAGTTCTCACACCAGTCACATGACTGACCCGGAGTTTATTGTTTTCCTTCCTAAACTCTGGGTGCCCACCAATTTTCACACGGGCAGTCAAGAGTTAAGGTTTATCAGGATATTTCTGGAGTTGCTGGAGGCAGGATGGATGGCATGGCGTATTACTAGTATATAGTATTTCTTTTCCGCTGCATTGTTTGTTGTTTGTTGTTTGTTGTTGTACACTCTGATGATATGATGTAATGTAATGTAATGAAATGTAATGTATAAAATGTAATAACTGATATATTTCTTTGTTTAAAGATTATTCATTTATTATTATATGTTGTTCCGCTGCGAATTGTGAGATTCTGTTATAGTTCTGTTGTTTTCTTTCTGTTCTTTCTATTTTCTTTTCTCTCTATTTTCTATCTTCTTATCTCTTCTTCTCTCTCTTTCCTTTTCTTAAACCATAACATTTCGGGTTTCCGGCCTTCGATTTCTCGGCAGTCGATAAAGTGAGTATCGATGTTGAATTTTCGAAAGTCGAAAAATTTCGGGGACGTTACATTCGTGGTGGAGGTGAGGAACGACATGAGCTTCGAAACCGTGGTCACCGATCGACTTCAAATGCATCGGGGTGGTCGCGATAATTCACGGAGTGGTGACAGCTATGGGTTCTTTGTCGCGTTCGTTACAGGGAAGATAGAAGAAGCAAAAAGCATGGCCTAGATTCTAGGGCATTGGGATGGACGGCCCAGATCGTTTCTAGGTTTAAAATAATAAAAAGAAATTGTAAATTATTATATATTAAATCGTGCAAACTTTAAAATGCCATATCTCTTTCATACGAGGCCCGTTTTGGACAAAACGAATTGCGTCGGGTTCGTATTGAGGAGCACTACGCAATAGAGCTAGATTGGAATCGATTGGAGTTAGTGAAAATTTTGGGTAAAATTAAACGCGCTCACTCAATCGAATATGTTTCGATTTAAATTTTAAATAGTTAGATTTAAAATTTCTTGATTGTATGCTTGAATGATAAATCATATCTATTGTATTGAATAGACCATATACGCCGTATATTAAGCGGAGATTATTTATTAAACACATATACCGTGATATTCCATCTTGAAGTGGAATTGGTATTATATATGTACTTGGAGTTGATTTTCCTGCATTATATAGCGGATGAGACCCTATTGCGCCGCATAATAGCGGATAATATTTTATATGAACCCATGTACCACAATATTCCATCTTGAAACGGGATTGGTATTGTGCTAACATCTGTGGATGCAGGGTAACAGGTTGGAGGGATCCAACAGGATTCCTCACCGTATTGATTTATTTACAGTTATTTGCGATATATTCTGTTATCATATTGATATATGATGTTTTGGATGCCGTGATTGTTATATTTAGTGCTATTGCAGCATTGGGCCTATTTTGGAAAATTAAAAGTGTTGAAGTGATGATTTTCAAATTTAAACGGAATTTTAAAGTGATTTTTTTTAAAAATATTTTATTAAATTTTGGAATTGATTCATTTTAAATAAATAAACGTTATAATTTTTATGTTATAAAAATTATAATTTATGTGAAAGATAACCGAAATGTGATTTTTGAAATAAGTAGTTGATTATTTTGTAAAATGGTTTAAATTGGGATTTATGAACTATTATAAACGGTTTATATAAAAGATTTATAAAAATTGATATTTATAAATTAAATATTGGAATTATAAAACGAGTTTGTATAAGTGTTAAAAAGAAGTATAAATGGATTTCATAAGTGAATGAAATTTATGAATTTATAAATTGTGAAGTTATAAAATGAATAGATTTTGTAAAATAAAAGACTTTTAAGTAATTAACTTATAAATTGGATTTTGGCATTTAAATGAGATATAAATAGAATTTGTTAATTAAGGGATTTTATAAGTTGAATTTTTTATAATATATATATATATATATGTGTGTGTGTGTGTGTGTGTGTGTGTGTGTGTGTGTGTGTGAATTTGTAACGTTGTTTATAAATCCGAAATCAATTGAATTTGATAAGTAAGTATGAAAGCTTATTAAAGGAGATATATCCACGATTTTGGACAGTGGATAATCCTTTAATTAAATATGTAGAAAATGTTGAATTTGGTTAACGAAGTATATTCACGATTTTGGACAGTGAATAACATATTAAAGAAATGTTTTGGTGAAGTGATATTTTAAAATAGCATTAAAACGATTTAAAGATGTTTTAAAAATATATTAAGTATCGAAATCATAGATTTCAACATACATTGTTGAAATAGACGTTTTCGAGAAATAAAAGGAAATAGTGGACTATAACGCTGTTGTTATAGTAAATGATTTTCGAAAGGAAATGTTTTATATTGTATTGGGATTTATATATCTATCTTAATTTCAAATCCCTATACTAGTGATTTTGGGTATTATAAGTTAATTGCATTGATTTAGGGAGTTGGGGAATTCAATTGATTTCGGATTTATAAACAACGTTACAAATTATAAGTTAATTGCAAGGCAGGAAATGCTTGAGTATTTACCTCATCTTAGGCAGGAAACTCACCCTTGGTTTGTCATGGGTGACTTTAACTGCATGCTGTCTGCTGACGACCGCTGTGGTGGCAAACCACTTTCAATCTCTGACATTGCCCCTCTCAACCTTGCCATAACTACCTCAAATTTACATGAAGCAGCGTTTGTTGGACCAAAGTATACGTGGAATAACAAAAGTCGCTCTGGTGTGAGGACCATGAGTAGATTGGACTTGACTTTTCAAAACACTAAAGCCTTAACGCAATTCCCCAACTCCCTAAATCATATTCTTCCCCCACTTCTATCAGATCATTCTCCTGTTTTCTTAGCTCCTCAGTGTGATGCCATTAAAAGAAACTCAAGTTTTAAATTTTTTAATACCTGGATATATGATCCAGAATTTATGCCATTAGTTATTAAAGTTTGGAAATGTCCTCAAAGTGGTAACAAAATGACTATATTGCAGTGCAAACTGAAGGCCACCAAGGAAGCTTTAAAGAAATGGGCCAAGAACAAGTATGGTGATGGTAACAAGTACTCTTCTGTCTTGCAGAGAGAGCTATCAACAATCCAGCTGAGGATGCTTGAAGATCCAGGTAATATTATCTTTTCAGAACAGGAACATGAGTTAACGAAGCGTTTATCTGATGCCCTAACTGCTGAGCTAAGTATGAAGAAACAAAAGTTGAGGAAAGAGTGGGATCTGCATGGGGATAGGAACACTGAGTTGTTTCACACCTCCCTTAAAATTAAAAATGCCAAAAGAAACATCTACCAAATTCAGTGTGATGATGGTTCCATATTAAATAATCCCCATGACATTGACAAGGCTTTCCTCAAGCATTACACTGACCTTTTTTCCCCCAATGAAACAGTGACGCCAGTTATAGATGAGCTCTTGAATACCCCTATGCCAGTTTTGACTGCTGATGATACGATGCTGTTATCCTCAGCGGTGACAAATGAAGAGATATATAATGCTATGTTTGGAATGAAGAGAGATTCTTGTGGTGGCCCTGATGGCTTTAATGCTGTCTTTTTTACAAAATGTTGGGATATTGTTGCTGATGACCTGTTAGCTGCAGTGCATAATTTCTTTTCTCATAATAAATTGCCATTACCTATCAATGCCACCAATCTGTGTTTAGTGCCCAAAGTAAAACATGCTGCAACTTTACATTCCTTTCGCCCAATTGCTTGTTGTAACATAATATACAAATGCATATCTAAAGTCATTGCTTCAAGGCTCAGGCTTGTGCTTCCATCTGTTATATCTGACAATCAATCTGCTTTTTTGAACAATAGATGTATCCTCGACAATGTGTTGGTCACTCACGAACTTCTAAATGGGTATGGTCGTAGCCAGGTATCTCCTAGAGCTATGATGAAGCTTGACATCAGAAGAGCTTATGACACTGTGTGTTGGGAAGCTTTAACTGGTATTATGAGTTTAATGGGGTTTCCTTGCCATTTTGTTAGTTGGATATATACGTGTATATCCACTGTATCTTACTCCCTATGTTATAATGGGGGCAATGTTGGTTATTTCAGAAGTAAAAGGGGAATCAGGCAGGGGGATCCAATGTCCTCCTATCTGTTTATTATTGTCATGGAATTTTTTACTCAACTTATAAACAAGCAAGTCAGACTGAATAAATTTGAGTTACATCCCAAATGCAGGAATCCTAACATTACTTCGCTGCTCTTTGCCGATGATGTGATTCTTTTCATGAAGCCAACTGTCTCCACTATAAACTGTTTCAAAGACATTCTAACCTCCTTTGAGAATTGCACTGGTCTTCAGGTCAACAGCAGTAAGTCTTACCTCCTGGTGGCTGGTCTAAATGAGATTGATAAGCGGACCATTTTTCATGATTATCAGCTTCCCAACCTTCCTGATGGTACCATACACCTGGGAATTCCATTGTCATCGAGGAAAATTGGGACCAGTGCGTGCTTACCACTCTTTGAAAGAATTACTGAGGCCATGAACAGGTGGGCAAGCAACAAGATATCTCAGGCTGGTAGAACAACTATCATCAAATCAATTATACAGGCAATGACAGTGTATTGGAGCAGATGCTTTTTGCTGCCATCTTCTCTACTGCAGAAAATTAGGAAAGCTATGAATCACTTTCTTTGGACTGGAAATATGTACTCAACCAAACTTATTCCTATTGCTTTTGCCAAAGTGGAAAAACCACTTAAACTTGGTGGGTTGGGGTTTAAGTGTTTGCCTATTTGGAATCAAGCTGCCTTTTCTAAGCACTTTGATAATCTGATTAATGACAGGCCTAACATTTGGGTTAAGTGGGCTAGGAAACATCACCTTGGAAATAGACATTTTTGGCTTATGGATCCATCTCCTCTGTGTGGCTGGGTGTGGAGAGCCATCCTAAATCTAAGAAGCATTCTACTTCCCCATGTCCAGCTGATCATTTCCCCTGACTGTGTTGCAAGGTTCTGGTTTGATCCTTGGGTGAGAAGAGGTGTGATATTGTATGACATGCTTACTTATGATCAGGTAATTCAAACTGGCATCCCTATTAATGCAAGTGCTAATGATTACTGTGTTGATGGTGTCATTATGTTGCCTTACACCTCCAACCCTAACATCAATCAACTATGGGAGTCTGTGAAAGCCTTCAAGTTACCATCTGTTGGTGGTGGTTATGTTTGGACAGCAAAACATGAAAGGCATTCAATTGCTTGCATTTACAAAGCACTTATTGGAGAAACAGGTAACTCTGAATTTAGATGGTATTCAAGAGTGTGGAACAGCTTTACGTCTCATAGCCTCAATTTCTCCTTGTGGAAGACTCTCAGAAATGCTTTGATGACAAAGGTGAAATTATGTAGTAGAGGGTTTACTGTGGACTTGAGGTGTGTTTTCTGCAATATTGTTGCTGAAGATACTGACCACCTGTTTTTTGGCTGTGGTTTTACATCAAAAATTTGGAAAGCTTGTCTCAATAGTGCTGGCTACAATGATACCATACTGCATGGTGATGCTGAGTGGAATAGGTTGTTCAGGAAGACTAGGTGGATGACTTCAACAACCTTGTGGCATTTGTTAATATTGAAGGTGTACGTGAATGCAATTTGGGCAGAGAGAAATGCAAGGGAATTTGAAAACAGTAGGAAGTCTGCTACTGCCTTAATTAGTGTTATTACTGCTAAGGTTAGGGAGAAGGCTTCACATCAATCTGCGTATGATACTATGGATTAAGGGGTTGGTGTATGTACTTGTGTTCTTGCTTGTTTGTCTTGTGTTTTTCTTTCAATTCTAAGTTGTATCTCTGTGTTTGTTGGAGCAGTTTGGCCTGCTCTGTTTTGTTTACTGTTTGTGTGTTTAATAAACATGGTTAGGGTCCATTCAACCCTCCTTGCCGTTCAAAAAAAAATATTGGAATTATAAAACGAGTTTGTATAAGTGTTAAAAAGAAGTATAAATGGATTTCATAAGTGAATGAAATTTATGAATTTATAAATTGTGAAGTTATAAAATGAATAGATTTTGTAAAATAAAAGACGTTTAAGTAATTAACTTATAAATTGGATTTTGGCATTTAAATGAGATATAAATAGAATTTGTTAATTAAGGGATTTTATAAGTTGAATTTTTTATAATATATATATATATGTGTGTGTGTGTGTGTGTGTGTGTGTGTGTGTGTGTGTGAATTTTTAACGTTGTTTATAAATCCGAAATCAATTGAATTTGATAAGTAAGTATGAACGCTTATTAATGGAGATATATTCACAACTTTGGAAAGTGGATAATCCTTTAATTAAATATGTAGAAAATGTTGAATTTGGTTAACGAAGTATATTCACGATTTTGGACAGTGAATAATATATTAAAGAAATGTTTTGGTGAAGTGATATTTTAAAATAGCATTAAAACGATTTAAAGATGTTTTAAAAATATGTTAAGTATCGAAATCATAAATTTCAACATACATTGTTGAAATAGACATTTTCGAGAAATAAAAGGTAATAGTGGACTATAACACTGTTGTTATAGTAAATGATTTTCGAAAGGAAATGTTTTATATAGTATTAGGATTTATATATCTATCTTAATTTCGAATCCCTATACTGGTGATTTTGGGTCGTCGTAACGATGTTTTATGCAACATTCGTTTTGACTCAAATAAATGTGTTTAAGAGAATGTTTTCCTTAAAAAATAAAATATATACTTAATTGTGATTTAAGTATATGGAATATTTTCCAAATGTTGAAAATAAATAGATTTGTGAATTTCTTATTATTTAATAAGTATGGAAATGTTTTTTCAATATGAAATGAAATGTTTTGAGATTATATCTTTTAAAGATAAATTGAAAAGTGATTTGAAATTTGTTTTCAAACGGTTGAAGTGTGGAAAATTATGTATCTTGTAAAGATTTTTTTTTTGAAAATAAATAATTTGGGAAATTATTTGAAATCTGGTGATGTTGTGCATATCTATTGATAGTTAAATAACCGACTATCAATATTTACCTTTAAATGAGTATTTGTTGTGATTTGCTTGAATTTGAATGCTACACTTATTTTTAAAATAAGCGCTCATTATTCGATTTATCCGGGAGAGGACCTTTGGGTCATAAATCCCATTCCGAATATTGATACATCGTTTATGGATAGCATTTGAAGACCGGTGTTGAAGACCGGGTTTTTGCAAGAATGATAGGATGACCTATCGATTGTCTCTGCACCGATAGCTACGGTATGGAGATTACCTTTGTGATGGAAAGTTCGACCGGGATTGTGAATACCCGGATTACAATGGCTTCTTTGGAAGTGCCTTCGGTTCTGTTCGAACCTAGAACAGAGTTGTACGGATGGTAATGTCTGACATTACATTTTGAGATATAAAGCATATTTCTTTCAAATACATTCCTGTTGGTGGCGAAGAATTTATTCTCTTAGCTTAACACCCTTCTCTGAGACGTACGAGCTCAGAGGTTATGTAGTTGAAGGCCATCAACGATATATTCCCAATTTGGTAATTTGGCATGCTGAGTGCTGTTGATCATTTGTTGATCAAAGCGTGGCTTTTGTGAAAAGCGTAGTTTTGTGGACGAGACTTCGTCGAACCTCACAACGCGGAAATGGTCGAAACAGGAAAGATGCAGCAAGGTTTCAGGGGTAGCTTCCCTAGGGTATGACCATTCCTTCTGGAAAAGGGTAGTATCATGGTATGGATCCTAGATACTTACTCATGTGGACACTGTATTTTATTACTTTGTAATGTTGTTGGTTTAGAGAGCTCTCGTATAAAGGTCCCTAACGACCGGGGATGGCATATCCGAGGTTTTTTATTCCCCGGGAAAGGGGTAGCCGGCCTTATGTTGGCAGAGATCCGGTTAGGAGTCTCGGGGCGTCCTTCTAAAGGCGTACCCATGTGGCAATGGAAAGTTCATTGGCTTGACCGTTAGTTGGAATCCAAAGAAACTATACGAGCCTTGTACGGTTTTAGTTGTAAAACCTGCCATTTAATATGGTAGCTATAGTAGGCATACTATAATGGTACCTATGCTGGCTAAGATTAATATTGAACTTTCGAAATGGTTTTCCACATTTTGCACTTATAGTAATAATATCAAAGAAAATTCTCTACGTTGTAAGCATCATTGACTATCATATGGAGAAATCTCCTCCAAGTTCTACGTTTGCATTGTGTGCGTTGCGGGAGGCCTTATGGTAGTTACATTTTCTAAAAGCATTACGAATATATTTTAAAATATTTCTTTGTTTGTTTTTAAAGATAAACTGTTTTAAGTTCTCACACCAGTCTCATGACTGACCTGGAGTTTATTGTTTCCTTCCTAAACTCTGGGTGCCCACCAATTTTAACACGGGCAGTCTAGAGTCAGGTTATCAGGTCATTCTGGAATTCAGGAGTTGCTGTAGAGATCAGGAGCAAGCTGGATGGCGTGGCGTATCAATTAATATATAGTATTTCTTTTCCGCTGTTTGTTGTTGTACACTCTGATAATGTAATGATAATGTGATGTAATGTAATAATTGATATAGTCTTTGTTTTAAAGATATTCATTTATCTATTATATGTTGTTCCACTGCGATTGTGAGATTCTGATATTGTTCTGTTGCGTTTTCTTTCTTCTTCTATCTTCTATGAGACAACCCGACTTCCTATCTCCAGGAAATCGCATCATCTTGAAGAAAGAAAGGGATGGAATAAGAAAAGAAAGAGAAAGAAGAAAGACAATAACATCAGAGAACTCACAGCGAAACGAATAAAATATAATATATCACATAAAATATTACATAGTATCTTATTACATCAGAGTACATAATAAACAGCACAGATTAGACAGTTATAAACATATGTCTAATTATACAATTCAAGTACACTAGAAACAGAACAAACAAACACAGCGGAATCATATTATATCTACACGTGGAAGCCTCCTGCTCCATATCTCCTCCAGAATTCGTCAAGCTAACCTGAATCGCTTGACTACTCATACATAATATGAGTACCCAAGAGTTTAATAAAACAGAAAATAAACACTCGGGTCAGACAGGGGTCTGGTGTGAGTAAACAATTTAAATTTGCTTAACTTTTAGAAAACCTTTAAAAAGAAAAAGTATCACATAAGACTTCCCACACATAAACATGGAAAAGTTTTTACCTTACGCTACCAAAACATTTGATAGGAAATCCAGTGATATTATAATAGTGTCTAGGGTTTTCAAGTAAATAAGAAATAGCCGAAATTGTTACATGATTAAATTCCAGCTACTAGCCACAAAAGTGGGTAATACAATCAAAACCGTAGGGTCTCGTAGGAAGAATGGGTTTCCATCAATGGCAGGGCTACTGGGGTACCTCCCGTCACAGTACATGGCCTAGATCACCGTACCGAGGAGTACGCCCACTCCCCTGCAACACAAGGCCGGAACCATTCCTTACTGAACAGTCCCGAACAAGACCACCCCGTAGTTGGCGCGACCAACCACACACTAAGCCGAAATAGAAAGGGACCTCTAGACAGGGGTAAATCTTGCTCTACCCACGAAGCCTTGCTGCACCTCCCCTGTTTTATCCATTCCCGGTTGATGAGGCTTGAGGCTGTAATTACCTATATAGAACACATCTATCTTAGAATGCTCATCATCCACCTGACGATGTTCTGAAAGCATTCAATCCATACAAGTTCGTTCCGGGTTCGAACGGAACCGAAGGCACTATCTCGTTGCACTCATTATTGGAATCACCCTCAGAGTCAACGACCATAGCCCTTGCACTCTATATCACCATCTCGAACCTATAAGCACTATTCCGTCAAACTCATTACGGAATCACCCACAGAGTTATACTGACATATAGCCCTTACACCTCGAGTCTTCACTTGCTCCACTTGGATTCACGACCTAACGTTTAATTGGAATCGATGTGGTTTTCGGATTACCCAAATGTGGAAACCCGATCCCGGTCTCACCGAAACCAAACGCCTTTTTAATGTCCAAGTTGTACTTAAGGGTTTAAACAGTTTAATTCATATTCGGGATGATTTATAAACAGATAGATGAATCATATTATCACAAGAGATAATTCATATCATTATTCATCTTCACAAAGCAGCATATCTCATAACAGAGATATCCTGTATCAACCAGTATCAACCAATATCAAACATCCAATATCAACCAATCATCCAATATCAATATCCAAATATTAATCATCCAATATTAATCAATTAACCAATATTAATCAATCAACCCATATTAATCGAACATCCAAAACAGAATTGATTATCTCTTAATCAATTGAATTACCATAATCCTTCTTCATTAATTATTATTCCAAATAAAATAAATTAATTATCTCTAATGATCTTCCTTAATTAATTTTCCTTGATTAATTATATTTAATTACATTCAAGTAATTATCCTTAACCATATACAGTAATTAATCCTTAATTACTATCATTAATTATAATAATTAATGATTCTACATTTTCTTCCATTATTAATCAATCATAATTAATTACATTAAACCTTAATTAATTACAATTAATTAATCACTCCTGAATAAATCACTTATATTAATCAACCTTGATTAATATCATTAAATTCAATAATTAATGGTCTTATTAATTAATAATTACTTCAATTAATTAATTAATTAACTTATAATTAATCATTCTATTAATCATAATCAGTAATTAACAATTTGTAATTACTTAACTAAATTAATTAACTTCTAAATTAATTATATTAATTCTTGATTAATTAATCTTTAATTACTTATTTAGTAATTATTAAACAATTAAATAAATAAATAAATTCTTAATTAATCACTTTATTAATTAATTACAAATTTAATTAATTACACTTAGTAATTAATCTTAAGTTAAATTCATTTATTAATTAATTAATCTCATTAATTAATTAACTAAAATAATTAAGTAATTTACTCTTAATTACTTAACAAGTAATTATTTCTAATTACTTCATTAATAAATCTTGATTACTCTCTTAATTAATTACTTAACAAGTAATTACTTTCATCATTAACCAAATCGTTAATTCTTTTATTAATTATTACTTCATAATTAATTAACTTCAACAATTATATTAATCAATTTCCTTATTAATATCATTTGGTGATTATCCAATAACCACTTAACTTTAATTACTCCATGAGTAACCTCTACTAATTACTTCCATAATTAATTACTTTCGTTCTTAATTATATTCAAATATTAACCCTTGATTACTTCATTAAGTAATCAAACTTAATTAATCCATAGTTAAGTGATATTAAAATTTAAATAACCAATTAACTAATTATTTATAAATTAAGAAAGCCATAAATTTTAAATCAAACTTAACTTATTAACAAAACATGTTAAATAAGTATTCTTAAGTTAATTATCCCAATAATTTAACCTTATTTATTTCCTTAAATAAATTATTTGAATTAAATCAAATTTTAACAACTTAAACAAATTATTCAATTTAGATTTCCAAAATCTTAATAACAACCTTATTTGAAAATAAGGAATTTAGAAATCAAATTAAAATACTTTAATTATCCAATTTAAACATATCTATTTAAAATAAATTTGAAAACTTCGTTATTAAAAATATTACTTCAAAATTTAACATAAAACTTAGTTTAATAATTAAATTCAAATTACGCTTTTAAATTTGAATTTTAAAACTTAATTAAGATAATTATTTTTAAAACAAACAACTTAAAACATTTTTAAATTTGAAATATAAATTGAAATTTCACTTTTGAATGTTTAATTTACTTTCACTTTAAAATAACAAGTTTATCTTTAGTTTCTTTATAAACTTGTTCTTAATTTTTTTAACTTGATTTCTACTCAATGCTAGATTTCATTAGTTCAAACTCAAGTTCATATTCAATTCAATCTAAACTTGCACACAAATAAAATCTGCATTTGCAAATTACAGAACCCGCCCAAAAACCCAAGACAAGCACGGTAACCTCACGTGTCACTCCCGAAGCAACCCAACGCTCCTTTCCCTTCGAGACGACACGCGAGAAACACGAGTCAAGCTTCGAGCAAAAGCTTGCCTTCCCCAAATCACCATTTCCCAGTGTACAACATGTACACGTGTGCACTTGCACCACGGCCTCCGGCCACCAGCGCTCGTCGCGATGACCAACATCGGTCATAAAATCATGTGCGATCACTAACTCGAACCTAGATCACTAACTAGTAACATCGGTCACAAAAATCTCTTGTGTGGTCGATTTTATTCACTTTATTTATTTCCGCTAATACCATATATAAGTTTTAGTTAGTAGAATTATTCATATTACTTGATCCATAGTGACTTGCATTTGGTATGAACGAGATCATCATAACCGTAATAAAGTTTATAATAATTCAAGTAATATGGATAGCACTACTTCGATTTTTGTTAAAGATCGATCTACCATATGACCACCACCATTTAATGGATTAAATTATTATTATTGGTCAACTAAGATGAGAATGATATGCAAGCAAATGGTTATAACACTTGGAATATCACTCAACAAGATCACACTGTACCCGTTACTGACTATGCATAATGGTCAAACACTTAGAGTCTTGATGCTACTAGTAATGCTAAGGAAATGAACATGTTCTTTTTGCTCTCTAGACAAAAATGAGTTTAACAGAGTTAGTATGTGTATACCTGCATATGAAATTTGGTGTACTCTTAAAATAATTCATGAAGGAACAAACAAAGCAAGATTCCTAGGCCTAAAAATCAATTTCAAAATTTTGGAATGAAGCAAGATGAGACTATAAATGACATGTACTCTAGATTTCAAGATATCTATCGTTCACTTCTAGCAGTAGAAGAAAAATATACCGATTTTGATATTGTCTAAAAAATTCTAAGCTCTTTAACGGATGACTGGGAATGAAAGGTCTTAGCTATCGAAGAAGCTAATGAACTTTCGACCATAAAACCAGAAGAGTTAACAGGAAACCTCATGTCCTATGAACTAAATTTGCAAGCAAAACAAGTACAAGCTAAGATAGGAAAACAATTGCCTTTCAAGCAGAGAATGAATATTCCAATGAAGATGATGGTAACATTGCATTTCTAGCTAAGAATTTCAGAAAGTTTCTAAAATTAAAAAAGAATAAGAAGTTTGACAACAACAAAAATAACAACAACAACCCGTCAGCTTCCTCACTCAAGTGCTATAAATGTGACAAGATAGATCATATAAATAACGATTGTTTAGACCTTAAGAGAGAGAAGAATAACTTTAAAATAAGAACAAGGAATTTCATAAAAAGAAGAAGCAAACCTTTGCGGTATTCAGACTCATCTTCTTCGTTGGATAGTGATAGGGACTCCGAAAAAGGAAATGTATGTTTGATGGCTATTAATAACGATGTAGGTGAACTCTCTTTCGATGATCTAGTTGAAATAAATTCTGAGTTATTAGATAAGCTAAAAGATTTGAAAAGAAAATACAAAGATGCTTTGGGAGTTAAATAGAAGTGAATTAGAAGTTGACATGTTGAAAGATGAAAAGAAAATATTAGAAGAAGAATTAGTAAAATCTCAAGATTTTGTTATTGAATTAACAACTTAGATTACTGTATTAAATAGTGAAATGGAAACCCAAAAAAATGAAAATATTAGACCAACAAAAGAAAATTTTGATTTGAATACTAATATTAATACATTAGGCATAGAAGTAAAAGATCTTAAAACAAAGTTAGAAAATATTTCTAAAAATGTTTTTAATTTTAATAAAGGTAGAGAAAACCAATAATTCACAATCTTCTTTTAATAAGAAAGGTTTAGGGTTGTGATAAAACTATTAAGGAAATAAAAGCCAGTCCTAAGAAATATAGTTCATTGTATACAAAGTTTCAAAAAGAAGGATGATAGTCAACAGAAATCGGTAAACAAGCCCAAAAATATAAAGATATGGGTTCCGAAGACTAACAATCATCTCATAAAAAATAAGTATATATGGACTTTTATATCTGGCATACACAAAAATTCTAATTATGTGATAACCCGGATTTTTGAATAGTTATTAAATTGGATAATTAACTGATTGTAAACTATTGGGATACTGATTTTATTTGGATCAAACAAATAAATTTGATAATTAAAGGTGTTTGGATGTATATGAGTGGATTTGAAATTATAATAATAGTTAAATTAAAATGATGAATCTTATAGTAAATTATTAAATATATAAATAGATGTGTAAACTCTATAATATTGAAATATTAAGTAAGTACATATGAAAATCCTTTGTGAATATATAATCACAGTAAACATATTTATATAATAATTAATTTGGCAATATTAATTTAATAATCTCCTGATATAATCATTTATTTGGCAAAATTTATCTTTCCTAAGCAAATAAGAATAATTTTCTAATATGGGAATATATATATATTATATCGAAAGTTATGTTTTGAAAGTAATATATATATACATACATACTTATTTTAGTGTTAAAAATATAGAATTCAACTTTAAATAAATCTTTGAAAATTTTACACACATTTATATATATGTAAGATTGGTCTGTAAATATGTAAGGTGAAATTTAATTAAAGATTTAAAAATACTTTTCTCGGAAATAGATATATTTAATATATATGTAAAAGTACATAACACATATGTAATGTAAACATATGTAGACATAAAACTAAGTAATTTATGAAATGAAAAAGATTTAAATCATAATATATATAAGCATAGGACATATGTAAAAAATATGTATGCTTATGACACTTGTAGGATAAGTAACAACATAAACTACAAGTGTTAGCATAAATTAATACAAGTGGCATTATCTCTTTAAATTAAAATATATAGGAATATATGTATAGAAAGAAAACTAGGCTATATTTTTTTTCTTCAACACTTCCTCTTCATAAAATCTGGAAACTAAACAGATCAACGGAAAAAAAGGCAAATTGGTCTCTTTTTTCAGCAAATCAGGTGAGTAAACTACTCCTTTTAAAGATGAATCGCTCTATACTTTCATGAATGTGATGAATATTAGTAGTGATGTTGTGGAATTGCTTTGCATGAATGAATAATTGGTTATTTGGTATATATGGATGGAAATATTATATGCCTGTCTGTGAGGAACTTCAATCTCAAAGTTAGGATTAATGTGACTTGCTGCTCTGTTAACAGTAACACTTGAACTATCCTAAATTTCAAAAATCTATATCTTAAAACCTAATTCTAATTTGTTGATGTTATGAACTAGGAAAGTGTTTATTTTTGTATATCGTTTAAGTTAATTGTTGACCTGTTTATTTAATGTTTTGAGAGAATATGGAGTTTACAGTAGGAATATATATTTGGTCGATTTTCAACGTATATGAAATATCAATTCACATATATGATCGTAATCTTTGAGGGAAGACATGAATTTTAGTGGATGTTTGGGAATTTTTAGTAAGCTAGGAAGAGAGAATTTTGAGATTTGTCATTTTACAGAGAAAAATAATTTTTTCGGCCATGGGTGGCCAAGACGGTGGAACGATGGCACTGGAAGACGCGCATGATTAAGAGGGAAAGTTCGACCGTGGCCTATTTTTGAATAATGGCTTGGATTAAGTGGGGCGTTTGATTTTAGGGATTTATGAAGGGGATCGGTAGGGGTCGAGACGCGAGTGATTTGGGAAAAGTAGGGAGCACCGGGCGGCGTCGCACTCGGCAGGAGGGTAGCGTGACATGGGGAGGTCCTGTTGGAAGTGGTGATGAGTGGCGCAATACGGTAGAGTGGTAGTAGTTCGGTGGAGTATGGGTATGCGTTGGTTTGGTGCTCCTGTTCGAGGTCAAATTCGGGTTTTGTGGTGTGATGGACTCCGGCGAGGTGGTGTTGAAGGTCTGGGAATGGGTAGTGTTTTCCAGAGCATCGCGGTGAGGGGGCAGGTGTCGGTATGGCTGTGCACGTGCACGACGTGCTCAAAGGACCCATGGCGGAGGAATTGAGGAAAGGGAAGAGGAAGTAGTTTCGATCAGGGTCGTGAATGGCCTGTGATCGAGTCAGATTTTGCGATGGAAATCTCATCAGAGTTGATCGACGACGAGATGTGTTGTGGCTTTCGTTGAAGTTATGGGAAGAATGGAATATTTGGGTACTGGAAATGAAGAAGGAAAGGAATTGTGACACCCCACCTCTATGCTCATAATAACAAAGTTTATTATAAGGAATAACGTCTGCTATTGCGAAGAATAAGGAGCGACCATCCGTAAGTTATGCCTTAGACGAGTATTGATTACATCGATAAGAGTTGTGTAAATTACTCCCAAAGATATATACACTCAATCCAAATCTGAAACGAAACTAAGGAGGCTTAATAAAAAATCCAAAACAATTCATAACAACAACAACATAGATAAGTATAATCACATCAGAACAGAAATATCAGATATATAGCGGAAGGCAAGTCTGGATACATGCTACAACAATCGATGGTTCACAGGAACCCAATGTACAAAAACATAGATATCGTATCATACATGAGATGAGAGTCAATACACCAAAAGTACACCTCGAAGTCTAGACAAAATATGAAGTGAAATCCCAAAAGCTGAAGCGGCAACAGAATCAGAGATAGAGGTTATCCTGAAATAACTCGGTCTGATCCGAGTATTATTTAAAAGAAAATAATAAACGGATCAGTCTAATTTAAACTTCAGAAACAAGTGTATGATAAATAACACTTAAGAAAGTCAATTATAATCTCGAATGACACTAATCAACGTAAATAATCAACATAGTTTAAATGAAGAAATCTCAATTTAAACTCCATCAAAATCAATTTTCAAATTCACAATTGAATTCAAAACAGCAATACGCAAAACTATAGTCTCGGATGAGACTATACACAAAACTATAGTCTCGGATGAGACTATACAACATAGTAATCAACATTGTTTAACTGAAGAAATCTCATTAAACTCCATCAAAATAAATTTTCAAATTCACAATTGAATTCGAAACAGCAATATACCAAAATCTAGAAATCAATTAAGATAACTAGAAAATCAGCACTCACAAAATCTAGAAATCAAAATAAGATAACTAGAAAATCAACATAAAAGTGGATCGATCCCATTATATGACGAGTCTAAGCTACGCCGTACGTGCATCAACATATGACCGAAGCCTACCAAGTACTATGATTTTTGGCACCCAACAAATGACCCGAAGGTCCAACATATGACCCGGAGGTCCAATAGATGACCCGAAGGTCTAGTACTGGCAATTAACCCGAAGGTCCATCATATGACCCGAAGGTCCAGCATAGTGGCTCGAAAGCCCAACAAAATCATCAAAATCATTAAACAACATCAAATATTTCAATTAGCGAGTCCAGAATTAACCGAATTAGTAAAAGTGTGGTTCCATACTCCGCACTTTTGCTAAATCATTTAAATCTCTTCATCATTTCCTTGAAAGTGCAAAATTGTGTATTTTATATAAATAACATTTTACGTTCCCAAATGGGCAAGTCCGGAATTAAGCGAATCGGTAAAAGTAGTCCTCAATTTTGCTGAAACGTTTAAATCACTTCCTCATTCTTTTGAAAGCGCAAACTGTAAATTTTTTGAAAATAATTTTTATTTTAAAACGATTTTTAAAACACGTGATTAAAACAACAATAACTATAGCAATTTCGACGAGGAAATTGCGCTTCACAAAACACCGTAAAAACGAATATCAAATCAGCGTTGCGGGATAACCGCTTAAAAAATTCAATTTAAATTGACGGTTACTGAAGTCAAAATAATAGTAATTTTTATTCGTCAAAAATGTCATCAAAACAACACGCTTCAAAAATTTAACAACGGAGTAAAAATTCCGTTATAAAAATAACGGCACCAAAACTCGTTTTAAAACCAAACATCGGTTCAACGTAAATTAAATAGTAGATTGCACTGCTATATTCATCAAATATTTTGCACGCAAAAGTGGCATTTACATGCACACGAGAAGTAAAATCTGGCATAACAAATAAATGCACGCATATATGAAGTTTTGAAATCCAAGAAATGCATGCACGTAACTAAACAAAGGTTTGGCCATTTTAAAAAAATCAAGAAACGCAACACTTTTTGGACAAAATACAATCAAGGAGGACAATAAACACGTGTCTCCTTATGGACAGGCATGCCACCAAATAGGCTTTAGCTTTCTTGTAAATAAATCACGAAATATAGTAACTGGGCATAGTTATATTTATGTGCGCATGAAATAATGGGTAACCTGGACCATTCATTTACACGCACACATCAAATGCGTATCTAGGCAATGTGCTATAACTTGCACTAAATCATGCATGCACGAGCCTATATGGGCTAATGCACACAAATAAAGTTTAAAATATATGATGACCTGGAACTTGATTTCGTGCAAAGCTTACTTGCACGCAGACAATAAAAATAAAGAAAATCTGGTCTAAACAATATCTCTATGCACACACGTAATGTGATACATAGGATAGCCTGGGCAACAACTATTTACACACAACTATGAATAAATGACCTAGAACAATTACTACTAACAATATGTATGCACATTACAATTTTCATGGCACGTCATAAAATACAAAAGAGTAAAATGATCAAGACTTGGTTTCCATGCAACACCGTTTGCATGCAAGAATGCCTTTAATAAAAATGACTTAACTCAGATAGCATTCCTCTTGCACATGTAACAACATAAAAACCAAGTTACCCACACGTAACAAAGTAAAAAGGTCTAGACTCTTTTTTTCTTCTCTTTTCTACTGCACGCTACTTATATCGTCAATTTTTGTGTGTACATTTTTCCACGTACGCACCGTGAAGGAGCACATACAAATGTATATATATATATATACACACACACACACGTGTATTTTGTGCACCCTATACTTGCATGTAGGTCCACTTAAATGTGTACAATTGCACACACGTGAAGAACTGCTTGAATTTACAAAGTTTAAAACATTTTTCGTGAGTTTGAGCATGCAACAATTTTGCCTGAGCTAAGTTTTGTATCATGTTATTCACATGAAATAAGAAATTTAGCTTGAGCTTAATAGGCATGAAAAATAGAAAAATTTATTTAACCTGACGTTGGTCTCTTGTGTTTCAACTAGCACGTGAAATGAAATGTACCAAAAATATTAGACCTGACTTATTATATCAAAGCACGAATTAAACCACTAATGCCAATGACCATTTCCGCGCAAGTAATAAATATACAAAATATTTGCACACGGTAGAAGGTAATTTATTTAAATTATAAACGTGAGTTTTGAACTCACCTTAAATTCGCTTGAAAATCAATAAGCAAACCGGACCCAAAAGAAGCAAAATTCTGAACTGCCATTGATGTTTCCTACACAGCTACTGAAGATTTTGGAAAAAAATGATGTAGTTGGAAAAAAATGAGCAAAAGAAAGGATGTAGTCTACTTTTCTTCTCTCAAAATGTGAACAAGTCAAATAAAAGTGCTGGCAATTGTACAAAGGCATTTAATGAAAACGTGCAAAGTGGAAAGGAAGTACACACGGCTGCAAATAATATAATGATGATAGCAAAGAGTGTTCATACTTTGCTTTTAAAAACTTTGTTCACAGCAAAGACAAAGTGTTCGCATATTTTGATTTTACAAATTTTGGTGACAACCAAGAAAAATGTTCCAACTCTTTGTTTTACAACCTTCTTTGCTGCCGAAAAATGTTTCAACTTGCTTTTATAAAAAAATGAATGTGACAGCAAGACAACAATGATGCTAGAAAATAATGCAAAGTGTTCAACGTGTTTTACACAATTTTTGACAGCAAAGTGTTTATATTATTTTAAATGAACCAATTCTTTTACACGCATGTAAAGGCAAATTTTGCCCTTCAATTCAGCGTGCAACCACTTAGATATTTAACTGACTTTGCAAAGTGATTTGCACCATTTTTTTTTTCAAATTTTAATTTAAAATTTCTATTTTATATTTTTATTACGACGTTAATAAAACAAGGTTGTTACAAACTCCCCTCTTATAAAAATTGCGTCCCTGCAATTTTCATACTAGAAGTTGTTTATAACACAAATAATTCATCACAACAAAGATTAAAATAGAAAAGATGAATTAATAATGCTCACCCCCACCCGAAGAGGAGAGAAAACCGGGATAAGAACGCTCGGTGAATTCTTTGGTATCCCAAGTGCAATCTTTGGGGTTTGCGGACCATTGAATTTTCACAAGCAGGATTTCTTTATTCTAAACGCGTTTAACCTCCAAAGCTAGCACACGAATAGGATTTTGCACTATAGACAAGTCGGATGAGACCTCAAGATCTTGCAACATATGAGGATCAATAATAGAATCCGAATCTCGAAGGCATCGACGAAGCTGAGATATATGAAATACATCATGAATTCCCGAAAACTAGATAGGTAGCGATACACGATAAGCAACAGGGCTAATGCGTTCCGTAACGGTCCAATATATCGAGGAGCCAATTTCCCGAATCTACAAAAACGCACCACACCCTTCATTGGAGAAACACGAATGAATACGCGATCGCCAACAGAAAATTCCAAAGGCTTCCTACGATGATCGGCATAAGATTTCTGCCTATTCTGAGCCTCCTTCATTCTCTATCTAATAATACCAATCTTCTCAGAAGATTCACGAATAAAATCGAGGCCGAGAACTAACTTTTCCCCGGATCCCAACCAACAAGATGGTGATCGACATTGTCTTCCGTAAAGAGTTTCGAAAGGAGCCATACCGATACTGGATTGGAAACTATTATTATAAGAAAACTCAATAAGAGATAAGTGGTTTTCCCAAGTACCACCAAAATCAAGAAGCAGTCCGATTGGACTTGATAGGAATAAAATGGGCTGATTTTGTCAATCGGTCAACAATCACCCAAACACCAGTGCAGCCAGACCTCGAACGAGGTAGAATATCAATGAAGTCCCTAAAAAAAATTTGATCCCATTTCCATAATGGAATCTCAAGAGGCTGCAAAAGACCACTAGGACGTTGGTGTTGCGCTTTAATAATTTGACAAGTCCTACAACGACTAACATAACTTGCAACATCATGCTTCATACCTTCCCAAAAGCATAAGCATTTCATATCAGCATACATCTTACTACTACCTGGATGAATAGTATACTTAGAACGATGACAGTCCTCAAGAATGTCATTTCTAAGATTAGGAACATAAGGCACGATCAACCTTCCCTTCTTCCGAATACAACCATGAACATCAATATCGAAATCCTTTAGATCATCACTTTGGGATTCCGATTTACAACTCTAAATAAGATAAGAGAGATATGGATCTTGTTTCTAGGCATCGGCAACATGATCCAACAAACTAGGACGAGCTTCCATGCTAAATAAAAGCACCGGAGAATCATAAATTGAAGGACGGTCTCTAATATCACAAAGAGATAAAGCTTCCAACATATTCCACTCTGCTAGCATCATGGAAACAACAACTTGCTGCTTGTGACTAAGCGCATCAAAAACCTGATTACCCTTACCAGGGGTATACTGAATATCGAAATCATATGAAGCTAGACATTCGAGCCAACGACGTTGCCTCAAATTAAGTTCTTTCTGAGTAAATAGATACTTCAGAGATTTGTGATTAATGAAGAGAATAAAACGCTCACCCAAAAATAATGTCGCCAAATCTTTAGAGCAAAGACTGTAGTGGCTAACTCCAAATCATGGGTAGCATAACGAATCTCGTTAGGCTTTAGTTGTCTAGAAGCATCAGCAACTACTCTATCCTTTTGCATGAGAACAACACCGAAACCAATACGGCTAGTATTGGTACAAATAATGAAGTCTTGATTCCCTCCGGGAATCACAAGGATAAGATTATCAGAAAAGAGTTCTTTCAAATAATCTCCTTTCCTGAAAAGCTAAAACTTTCAAAATTACAATTATCTTTATGAAATCATTTTCTAGAAAATTTTGTTTTTATAGGTCAATATATTGTGTCAAATTGTCTCATCAAAGCGTTTAGGAGATTCCTATCGATAACGTTGATCAAGCGCATTGACCAAAATTCCTAAAGCACTCAATGGGCAATATAATCACAAAATCATCTTCTATATGATAAACGCAAATCCAATTATACTTGTAAATAAATCTGATGAAAAAGATTTGCAAAATTTCAAATTGTTGTTTTCATCACAAATCAATAAATACACGAATGGAGTCATCGAGATATTCGTAGAATACTCGATTCATAAAATGGATGAAATAAGCTGGGCAAACTAAATGACATAATAAGTCATTCATAAGAACATAATGAGTGTGGAATGCGGTAAGTGGAATGCTAACTTCCACAACTCGTTGCCAAATGAAAACCAGTTGTAAGGTCGAGTTGGGAGAAGAACTTAGCGCCGCTTAATTGATCGAACATGTCGTCGATCCTAGGTAATGGATACCTTTTTTTTTGATAGTGAGCTCATTAAGCTTGCGATACTCAATGCAAAGCCTAAGAGTACCATCTGGCTTCTTAACAAAGACAACGGCGGCGCCCCAAGGAGATGAGCTAGAACGAATAAATTGCTTGGCTTTCAATTCAGATAATTATTGCTTGAGTTCCTCATTTTTCTTAGCAGACATCATCGTGGGAGGACGACTGACAGGATGAGCACCAACGATATGATCAATACGGAACTCAATTGCCCTCTTCGACGGCAAACATGAAATAGGCTCAAAGACATCAGAAAATCACAAACAATCGGAATATTAACTAAGACATCCTCCGATTCGAAGGAAGAAATAAGAGTATTCGAAGTATGGTCCATGCTTCGAAATATAATAGATAACTGCTCGATAGCATCAGGATGCTTGAGATATAAAGTTCTTTCGGGACATAGGATTTGAACTTCATAACGGACTAGCCAATCCATTCCCAAAATCATATCAAAACCAAGATGATCCATAAAATGCTGATTTGCATGAAAGGAAAAACCACAAAGAATAATCTCAACATCAACACACAACAAACCAAGAGTAGCGAATCCACCAATAGGATTTATAATCCTTAAAGGGTCGTAAAGACTAACAACATCCAAAGGAATAACATCAACAAGCTCCTTCGACATGAATGAATGTGATGCACCCGTATCGAAAAGAACTCTAATAGAACGGCAATGAAATAAAACCTTCCAAAACAGAAGGAAGAATACCTTTGGGCTGAGAAGAATCGCCAGAAGCTTTAGCAACATTAAGCTTCCCGAATTTGAAACCCTTAGGAATAGTTAAAACAACTCAAGATTGATAGGGAATTTAACAAATGGAATACTACGGGAATATGAGATTTATTCCTAGACATATTCCAACTTGTTAGAGAGGATAAAAGTTTAAGAACAATGAAGGGATAGATTAGAAAGGCACGAATAAAACCCTCGAATAGTTGTTACACATGTTCCATTCTACTTCTGTTCCGTGTTTATTATAATTTGTTCAGAACCTCAGCTCTGATACCAAGCTGTGACACCCCAACTTTATGCTCACAATAACAAAGGTTATTATAAGGAATAACGTCTGCTATTGCAAAGAATAAGGCTTGTTAGAAGCGACCATCCGTAAGTTATGCCTTAGATGAGTATTCATTACATCGATAGGAGTTGTGTAAATTACTCCCAAAGATATATACACTCAATCCAAATCTAAAACGAAACTACGATGGCTTAAGAAAAAATCCAGAACAATTCAAAATAACAACAACACAGATAACTATAATCACATCAGAACAAAAATATCAGATATATAGCGGAAGACAAGTCTGGATACATGCTACAACAATCGATGGTTCACAAGAACCCAATGTACAAATACATAGATATCGTATCATACATGAGATGAGAGTCAATACACCAAAAGTACACCTCGAAGTCTAGACAAAAGATGAAGTGAAATCCCAAAAGCTGAAGCAGCAATAGAATCAGAGATAGCGGTTATCCTGAAATAACTCGGTCTGACCCGAGTATTATTTAAAAGAAAATAATAAATGAATCAGTCTAATTTAAACTTCAAAAATAAGTGTATGATAAACAACACTTAAGCAAATCAAATATAATCTCGAATGAGACTATTCAACATAAATAATCAACATAGTATAAATGAAGAAATCTCAATTTAAACTCCATCAAAATCAACTTTCAAATTCATAATTGAATTCAAAACAAAAATACGCAAAATTATAATCTCGAATGAGACTATACACAAAACTATAGTCTCGGATGAGATTATACATAAAACTATAGTCTTTGATGAGACTATACACAAAATTATAGTCTCGGATGAGACTGTACAACGTAGTAATCAACATTGTTTAACTGAAGAAATCTCATTAAACTCCATCAAAATAAATTTCCAAATTCACAATTGAATTCGAAACAACAATACACAAATATCTAGAAATCAATTAAGATGACTAGAAAATCAGCATTCACAAAATCTAGAAATCAAAATAAGATAACTAGAAAATCAACATAAAAGTGGATCGATCCCATCATATAGCGAGTCTAAGCTACGCCGCACGTGCATCAATATATGGCCGAAGCCTACCAAGTACTATGATTTTTGGCGCCCAACAAATGACCTGAAGGTCCAACATATGACCCGAAGGTCTAGTACCGGTAATTGACCCGAAGGTCCATCATATGACCCAAAGGTCTAGCATAGTGGCTTGAAAGCCCAATAGAATCATCAAAATCATCAAACAACAACAAATATTTCAATTAACGAGTCCGGAATTAACCAAATTAGTAAAAGCGTGGTTACATACTCCGCACTTTTGCTAAATCGTTTAAATCTCTTTATCGTTTCCTTGAAAGTGCAAAATTGTGTATTTTATATAAATAACATTTTACGTTCTCAAACGGACAAGTCCGGAATTAAGCGAATCAGCAAAAGTAAGGGTTCATAGTCCTCAATTTTGCTGAAACGTTTAAATCGCTTCCTCATTCTTTTGAAAGTGCAAACTGTAAAAATTTTGGAAATAATTTTATTTTAAAACGATTTTTAAAACACGTGATTAAAAAAGCAACAACTATAGCAATTTCGACAAGGAAATTGCGCTTCACAAAACATCGTAAAAAGGATATCAAATCAGCGTTGCGGGATAACCGCTTAAAAAATTCACTTTAAATTGACGGTTACTGAAGTCAAAATAACAGTAATTTTTATTCGTCAAAAATATCGTCAAAACAACACGCTTCAAAATTTTAACACCGGAGTAAAAATTCCGTTATAAAAATAACGGCAACAAAACTCGTTTTAAAACCAAATACCGGTTCAACGTAAATTAAATAGTAGATTGCACTACTATATTCACCAAATATTTTGCACAAAAAAGTGACATTTACATGCGCACGAGAAGTAAAATCTGGCATAACAAATAAATGCACGCATATATGAAGTTTTGAAATCCAAGAAATGCATGCACGTAACTAAACAAAGGTTTGGCCATTTAAAAAAAAATCAAGGAACGCAACACTTTTTGGACAAAATACAATCAAGGAGGACAATAAACACGTGTCTCCTAATGGGCAGGCATGCCACCAAATAGGCTTTAGCTTTCTTGTAAATAAATCACGAAATGTAGTAACTGGGCATAGTTATATATATGTGCGCACAAAATAATGGGTAGCCTGGACCATTCATTTACACGCACACATCACACGCGTATCTGGACAATGTGTACAACTTGCACTAAATCATGCATGCACGAGCCAAAATTATATGGGCTAACGCACGCAAATAAAGTTTAAAATATACGATGACCTGGAACTTGATTTCGTGCAAAGCTTACTTGCACGCAGATAATAAAAATAAAGAAAATCTGGTCTAAACAATATCTCCATGCATACACGTAATGTGATACATAGGATAGCCTGGGCAACACCTATTTACATGCAAGTATGAATAAATGACCTAGAACAATTACTACTAACAATATGTACGCACATTACAATTTTCATGGCACGTCATAAAATACAAAAGAGTAAAATGATCCAGACTTGGTTTCCATGCAACACAGTTTGCAAGAATGCCTTTTAAAAAAATAAATGACTTAACTCAGATAGCATTCCTCTTACACACATAACAAAATAAAAACCAAGTTACCCACACGTAACAAAGTAAAAAGGCCTAGACTCATTTTTATTTTTCTTCTCTTTTGTGCCGCACGCTACTTATATACGTCAATTTTTGTGTGTACATTTTTGCACGCACGCACCGTGAAGGAGCACGTACAAATATATATATATATATATATATATACGTGTATTTTGTGCACCCTATACTTTCATGTAGGTCCACTTGAATGTGTACAATTGCACACACGTGAAGAACTGCTTGAATTTACAAAGTTTATAACATTTTTCGTGAGTTTGAGCATGCAACAATTTTACCTGAGCTAAGTTTCGTATCATATTATTCGCATGAAATAAGAAACTTAGCTTGAGCTTAATAGGCACGAAAAATAGAAAATTTTATTTAACCTGACATTGGTCTCTTGTATTTCAACTAGCACGCGAAATGAAATGTACCAAAAATATTAGACCTGACTCATTATATCAAAGCACGAATGAAACCACTAATGCCAATGACCATTTGCACACGGTAGAAAGTAATTAATTTAAATTAGAAACGTGAGTTTTGAACTCACCTTAAATTCGCTTCAAAATCAGTAAGCAACCCAGACCCAAAAGAAGCAAAATTCTGAACTGCCATTGATGTTTCCTACACAGCTACTGAAGATTTTGGAACAAAATGATGCAGTTGGAAAAAAATGAGCAAGATGTAGGCTACTTTTCTTCTCTCAAAATGTGAACAAGTCAAATAAAAGTGCTGGCAATTGTACAAAGGCATTTAATGAAAACGTGCAAAGTGGGAAGGAAGTACACACGGCTGCAAATAATATAATGATGATAGTAAAGAGTGTTCACACTTTGCTTTTAAAAACTTTGCTCACAGCAAAGGCAAAGTGTTCACATATTTTGAATTTACAAATTTTGGTGACAGCCAAGAAAAATGTTCCAACTCTTTGTTTTACAACTTTCTTTGCAGCCGAAAAATGTTTCAACTTGCTTTTATAAAAAAATGAATGTGACAACAAGACAACAGTGATGCTAGAAAATAATGCAAAGTGTTCAACGTGTTTTACACAATTATTGACAGCAAAGTGTTTACATTGTTTTAAATGAACCAATTCTTTTACACGCATGTGAAGGCAAATTTTGCCCTTCAATTCAGCGTGCAACCACTTAGATATTTAACTGACTTTGCAAAATAATTTGCATCATTTTTTTTTAAATTTTAATTTAAAATTTCTATTTTATATTTTTATTACGACGTTAATAGAACAAGTTTGTTACAGGAACGGGTTAGGTAGAAGGTTTGGTCTTCGGCCCGTTTAGGTGATTATATGAATAAGATTTTAAATTAAAATTTAGTTTTAAAAAGCATGGTGTAAGGTAAAAGAAATCCCTAAGAATTCAGTCTTCCCAGGCTTTGTAACAAACATGATGGTCAAAGAAATGGTTTAAACCAATTTTCTTAAATATTAAAAACTTATTTGAGGTTGAATATAGATAGGAATTTGATTTAATAAGTTGGAATTATTTGCCCCTTTCACTATCTGATACCATAAATTTCAAAAGCTTAAAGTATTAAAAGAAAAGTAAGCCTCTAATATAGATTATTAATCAAGTTTATAAAGCATAAAAGAAATTGTTAAACAAGTTTTTTTCAAGTAACGTGTATTCAAGATTTCATAACAATTTGCAATATAAATTATAGAGACAAAGGTTTTGAAATTTAATTTGTTAACTTGAGTAATTATGTATAAGGATGATTACTTAATGAAATTTATTAAAGAATGTTTATTTAATATAAATATTTAAAGGTTAATAAATGTGAATGGTTAAGGCTAATTAATCTATGTGGTAATTAAAGGTTAATTACTTAATGTAATTAAAGGATAATTAATCGAGGATGAATAATTAAGATGGATGATTAAAGAATGATTAATAAATTGGGATTTAATTAATTAATGTTAAGTAAGCAGGATTAAGGTAATCTAAGTGATTTAAGTTGGTGATTAATTTAATTAGGAATTATAGATCTAATAAATCTTGCTTATGGATGGTTGAATGATACTGGATGACTTGGATTTGTTGATGTCTCTAATGAGCGATTGAGATGTGCTGTTATATGAATGGGTTAAACAGCGATAATGTGGGCTATCTACCTGAGATAAATTGATGAATGGTATGATATCCTAAATATGAATTGTTTTGTTTTGAAACTTAACAACTTGGATTAGAAACGATATTGAATTCGAAGAGATAGGGGTCGGGTATCAGTAAATACCCGAAACCACTTCAAATAGTAATCTAAAATTCCTCATAAATTGGATATGTGAGATTAAATCTGGCTCGAATGAAATAAGTTAAGTAACCTGGACATTTAATGCTGAGAACTATTGTGTGTGGTAAATGATTGATGTAACAACCCGCATATTTATCGATTGTATATTTAAATATTTTATTTAAATATTTCATCGTTCGTCAGATTTTAGTCTGAAAAGCTACTTTTTGCAAACAGTCGAATTGGGACTCGAGACCCCTCGCATTGAGTTCAAAATGACGTTTGCGATCTTTTTAAGTATAAACTTTAATATGTTTGGATATAGTAGAATTTTGCTACTTTTTCACTTAGGGCTTTGGTTTGGGCTGAGCCCATTAACCCCACTTAACTCAGTTCCAACCCTCTCCTCTTCATTACTTCATTTCATATTCCTAACACTTTAAGCTTTAAGCAACAATGGTGGAAGAGAGTGGAAATTAGAAATTCCAAGCCCTAGTTTCATTGCAAATCCAAGATCTAGCTCCAAATTCTAAGAGAACCCATTGGTAAGCATCTCCTTCTTCTTCTCCAACCCATTCTCCTTCCAATTTCAGAATTTCCTAAACCTAACTTAGGAAATATTTTATATGGAAGCTTAGATTGAAGCTTCTTGAGTTGCTATTGAAGAGGAATTGATCTTAGCTTGGTTTAAAAGCTTCTCCTTCATTTGTTTGGGTTCAAAGGTGAGATTTTTATCTCACATCTTTGTCTATATTTATCTTCGATTGTTAGGTATGAATTCCTAACACTTATTCTTGTGCAATTGATTTTGATTTGGATTGATTTGGTGAATATTCCAATTTTTAGTGTTTAGAGTTCAAATCTTTAAAAATCATATCTTTGATGTTTTGATCATGTTTTTGGGGATGAATCTATGAGTTTATAGGACCGGGTAACCGATAGGCGTAAACCCCTAGCGTCCGTACTTGTCCGTTTGCAAATTGAAGGAGTTTGCACCTCATTTGAAATGGGTTTCAAATTGCTGAACATCAGGTTCGGTCGACCGAGCTCTGTAGCCGACCGACCGACCTGCTACTAAAAGTGCATAGCACTTCTCTGTCTCAAGTCCGGTCGACCAACTACAGAGCTCAGTCGACCGACCTGCTTCCCGAGGATTTTTTCAGAACAGGGTCTGGTCAACCGAGCTCTGTAGCCGGGCGACTGACCTGTTGCTGTTTTGCCTATTTTGCGTGGTTTCCAAATTTAAATCGATTCGTGATGATCCTATTTGTTGTTATCATTTATTATCGAGGTTGCTCGATCCTATCCTCCCTTAGGTCTTCACTAGGTTGTTATCACTAGGCCGAACCCCGTAGCAGGGGCGTTGCCCCCGCACCCCCACCTTGAGGGGTTGCTACCCCCCTGGACCCCCCCTCCGTAGGGGATCTTATCTGAAAAACATTCAACAGAACTTGCTTTGTTGAGATGCTGAGTTGACCATTCTTCGAGACAAACTATCTTGGGCTTCTCGGTCGATTTTATGTATTTTTGAATATCTATTTCGATGGATTCTTTATCGGTTTCTTTGGATTTTATTCACGTCTTCGGATGTGAATTTTTATGATTGATTGTTTCTACAATCACTTCTATGATTTGTCACTTTAAAATATAAAGGTTTTCTATACTAGTAGTAAATATCAAAACTCTTTCTTTAAATGATTTCAACACTATTTTATAACAAAGCTCGTTTTCTCAAACCGATTTCCAATCTATTAGTATATACAAACCTTTACCTCACTCGTATGAGAAATCTAATTAAACGACTAATAAAACAAGTGGTATGAAACGCTTGCGTTTACTTCGTCGGTTAATTCTTGGACTTGTTCGATTGAATCTCTTGTGACAATCTTCTAGTGGAGATTTACAGTTTGTTCGTAAATATTTAAGTTAAGCAAGTGGTTATGGGACATGAAGCTAAACTCATATATTTACTAACTTAGTGTGATTGACACTTCTTGATGATCAATGATGATCATTTTATGGTTTAGACTAGCAGGGTGCGATGCCTCTTTGTCCATGTGGAGGTCCGTACCTCAATTCATTGATCTTCGTCTCATTTCTTTGTGGGCTGGCATCCCATGTACTTTTAATGTGTTTTGATTCATTGGATGTACCGTTTGCACTACATCAATGTCTTTGCTTTTGATTCATTGGATGTACCGTTTGCACTACATCAATGTCTTTGCTTTTGATTCATTGGATGTACCGTTTGCACTACATCAATGTCTTTTCTTTGATTCATTGGATGTACCGTTTGCACTACATCAATGTCTTTGCTTTTGGGATTCATTGGATGTACCGTTTGAACTACATCAATGTCTTGGCCAACCTTTTCTTGTGATTTCTGGATTTCTATATGATGATTTCTGTAATTTATGTTTCACCAACTTTTACAATTGGCATTGTTATGTATGCCATTTATTGTGGCTTGGTGAATTAAATAAAGAATATGACATTCTTTTTGTGCTATGAGATTCGGTAGATAATTGTGTGATTTTCCTTTGTTGATTTACTAATGTATACTTTTCGCGGTATGGCTTTTTGGTTATCATACATTTTTATTACGTCTCTTCTTATATCTCATTATATCTGATAATTATAGCTAGACTGATCCGTTTATTATTTTCTTCTTAAATAATACTCGGGTCAGACTGAGATATTACAGGTGCTTCCTCATGGCTTCCTATCTGGAACCATCTTCTGACTTTTGGCTAACTACTCTAGTTTAGTAGTTTTTGGTTGTATACATTTGAGATTTAGACTCCTTGATGTATACGTATTCTTTTGCCTAGCACTTGTATCTATTCTTTTGATATGGTGGATCTTGTTTGACCACTACTCTGATGTACACTTTCATGTGTTAGTTATATATTCATATCTATTTCCGCCTTTGTGATATGAATTATCTGTGACTGATTTGTGTTACGTTTATTTGTATAATTGTTTCCGAAGATTACATATAGCCAATGTGTAGTAGCTTTGAGTTTGTGTCGGTATGTCGGACTTCCTCTTGAGATGAAATGCATGTTATATTTTTATCTGGCATGTCGGTACTTGCACAAAGCAATTATACAGATGGTCGCTCCTCAACAGCTTTATTCTCCGTGCTAGTTGACGGCATTACCCCATAGTGTCCTTGGCTAGCGTGGGTATAGAGGTGGGGCGTCACAATTGACTAAAATAAGTAAGAACTCGTAAAAGCTACGAGTTACCTTGGTAATTCATAAGTTATATAGCCTGATATTTCAAATTATATGGGTTTACTCACGCTGGTTTCCAGCCTGACCTGGGTGTTACATTGATGTAATGCTCGGGTCAGACTGAATATTACAGATTTTCAGGTAGGGATGTTCTGGAGTTCAGGAGGCGAGCTGGATGGCAGAAACGATGGAGTATTCCGCTGAGTATTGTTTGTATTTCTAGGACAAGTTAATCTTAACTGTCCAATTGATATGATAATGGTTATAACTTTGATATATTGATGTAAATTAACAGATTCAGCCTTCCTTTGTATAACTTTTATTATTTAATATTAGATTTTATCCGCTGTGAATGTGAGAATCCGCGACTTGTTTTTCTGTTTCTTCTTCTATCTCTTTCTTCTTTTCTCTAACAATCTAGAATTTTTCGAAGTCAAAAATTTTGGGTCGTTACATTTGTTATCAGAGATGAAGGTTAAGCCAGAACCTTGGCTCTGGTGGGTTTACCATCAAGAATAGGGTCAGTGGTACCCTAGGATGAGTTGAGTGTGTGTATATATATGTTTATATATATATATATGAGAGCGTACTTGTTATTTTGTTATATAAAAATTTTAAAATTGGTTTTAAAATTGAATGATTTTTATATAAGTAAACTTTACCAATTATATATATATAGAAAATGGGTTGTTGGTTCTTGAAATTGAATAAGAATTTAAGGAATATATATACATATCCAAATAAGGATTAAATAAGATAAATTAGAATTGCTTTCAAACCAAAAAATAGAATGGTTACCGTGTCTAATAATGAGATGTTTGTTTACGAGTAAACATTGACAAAGTAAAATGAAATGTGTTAAGGAAGTAAACTTAGATGAGTATAACTTGTAAATTAGAATGGATTTAAATTGTGAAATTTTAAGTCCAGAAAAGAATTTAGAATTGTTTCCAAAATGTTAAAGGAAATGATAGTTAATATTATTTGGAATATTTTTAAACGTGATCTTATTTTAAAATAAGAGCAGTTTGGAAAATTTAAGGAAATTAATTTTGAATTAAAAACCAAGAGTGATTTAAAATATAAAATATGACCTGGTAGGCTAAGGAATAAATATGTGTATATGTGTGGATATACATAATATCAAAGATGATTTGGAAAAAACTCTAAAGTCATGAGTATTGATTTTCCCTGAAGTGTGATGTAAAAACTTAAAATAAAATAGGTTTTGAACTTTTAAGTAAGAAAGAATATTGATAGAAATTTGAAATTTGAAGTGGGAATTCAAATTGAGTAAGATTAATGGGATTAAATTGGATTTAACTTAGAAGAAGTTAAATAAGTTTGGAATGAACAACCTGAATTTGAAATTTCAAGATCAAATTGGAATTTAACTTAGGGAAGTTGAATGGGTTGATTTAGAAGGGAGTTATATGAGATCTCAAAGAGGGTTTGAGTTCTGGAAATGAGCAATGGATGTTATTGGTAGATGTTTTAAATAAACTGGATGTTTATTTATCTTAATATCATCTAGTTATTATCAATAATTTATGGACTATGAATTGAGTTATTTAAAATAAATTAAGAAATGGATTGAAATGATATACATCCATTGCAGATATAAATGGAAATGAATCTTAAATTTGTAATTATTTAAATAATTTTGATTTTAAGAAATTAAGATGGAAAGTGAATCACTTTGAACTTAAGTTTTGGATGTTAATTTGAACTTGCAAACTGAGATTGTTAAGAATTGGTTTCAAGTTGAAATTGAGTAATAAATTGGGTTTCAAGGATTAAATTGTTTAAAAAGAATTTGAGTTATTATTTAAACTTTGGAACAAGTTAAGTAAAGGTAATTTAAAATGGAATTTTGAAATTTAGACTGAGAATTAAATTGTTTAAAGACTTTAAAAATAAAGGTTAATTTGGTTTAAGAGGTTAAACCAACATTTAAAAATTTAACTCGAATTTATATAATTTGAGAATATTTAAAGTGAGATTAAATTTGAAATCAATTCAAATTGAAATTTGATTTGAATAATTTGGATTTGTGATCAAAGTTGAATAGTTTTAAATTCAAATGGAATTTAATTTGAATTTGGAAAGAATCGAGGTTAATTCAACTTGAATTGGGATTAATTCAAACTGGAGTAGAAATGAAGTTGTTTAAATTGATTTGGGATTGCACCAATGTTAAGAGGTAGTGGAAATTTAAAATTGTATTGATTGGAATGAAGATTGAGTAGTGGAATAGTTCGGCTCTGAAACTATTTTCAAACAAATTATTTTAATATAAGCTTTCTTATATCTATTTTTTCAAGCTATTTACTATATACAACCTTTCTTTTTAAAGCCAAACTATTTTATACTTACTTTACAATAATTTTTGGAACTATTTAACTATTTTACATCTATTTTATAAACTAATCACTATTTTTCAACTACTTTATAACTAATTACTATTTTACAACTATTATCTAACTATTTTACAACTACTTATCTATTTTGAACTTTTCAAACTATTTTCTAAACTCAAGCTAGTTAAAGTGCAAACCGTTTATAATTGAAGTGATTAATCTAATAGAATGAAGCAATTGTGAATAAGTGCATATAATCAAAATTCAAGGTGAATAGAAGGAGATTGATTTGGCTAATAATCAATAGAAATAAATACGTAGGATGTGCGTATATTATTCTATCCGCATAGTGATTTGATCTAGATTCGAATACAGAATTTCGAGATAGTATATCGGGTCCGAGTTGGGATTTTTCACTCGATTTTCGACGGCGGACCCTGGACATGGATTTTTGATTGATTTTGAAAATTCTCTATCATAGTTATGGCTATGCAAGGAGAATGACGATTTCTGATCAAGAAACCAGATCGAGTCCGCACTAGGAAGTTGGGTGGGCGATCGGAAGTGAAATTGTGTGATCGAGTGAGCGATCAGATTAATAAAGTGTACCGATGATATGTGTACATCGTACGGGTTTGAATGAAATAGATATTGAAAAACTTGCAGATAAGAAATGTAAAATAGTTTTTGAAATGAAAAGTATATTTTGTGAAATATATGATGAAATACAGTGGAAATTGGATATTTCTATGGTAGAAATTTACTTTATGGAAGTAAGTAATATGGTAAGTAACTTTATAGGGTAATCAAACTTGAATATTTGATTGGCAATAAACAAAGTTATATATTTAGTAAAACTCCCCTTGTTGAATCTCTAGGCAGAATAATTTTTTTTTGAAAGTATATGAAATATAAAAGTGGAATTTATACAAGTATGAAGTGATTAAAGATTTTTCAAGGTTATATATATCTATATATATATAAAGGATTTATGAGAATGATTTTGGGAAAAGGTTTTTGGAACCTTTGGATCTGGAAAGGCTTTAGATTTTTGGGAAAGATCAATTTTTGAATTTTGGAAAGCCTAGTTTAAGAATTATCGATTTTGGGATAATCGATTTTGAGAAAGAAGATTAATATGAGATTCATACTAGGTGTATGATATGAAAGATACTATATGTGTATAGTATAAAGTGTTTTGAAATGGCTCTGGAGAAAAAGGCGCTCCCTTGAAATGAACTTCTTAGGAGTTCCATAGGTTGTACTGCCTTGAGCCCTAAGGGGGGTTCTAAAGTTGATCCTGTGAGGAAGTCCGGAGAAACTGAAGTTCCTGAGGATTATTGGGTAGCGAAAGTCGAGGGCGCTGATGACTATAGAGGCATTTGGGTTATGCTGTGACGACAATATAACTCGATGTCGTTGTGATCTACTGTGGACCATAGCGGAAATCGTGTGGAGGTGAGTGTCAACGGTCTACATTTGATTTTGCCGGGAAGGTAATGTGACATCGGTAGACTGCGATCTATGGTCGATTGGAGAAGTTTCATTCTTTTAGTAGCGAATTTCCAGGGCGTTGATGCCTATAGTTATATGGGTTTTTGCTGTGATAGCAATGTAATCCCAGTTGTAGCTGCGATCTGTAGCGGGTTCCATGGCGTAATCGAGGGCACGGAGGCCTACAGTTATCTATGGATTTTGCCGGGATGACAATGTAACCATCGGGTTAACTGCAACTATGGATGGGGGTAATGATTTCCAGAGCATTCTCACCAAAGATATATCCTCTATTTCAAAAATATTTTCTATATTTTCGTAAAGTTTTCGGAAATGTTTTCAAAAAAAAAATTCATTGGGCGTTGAAAATGAATCGGCTTAGTACATATAGATTTTCAGTCTTACGCCTGATCAACGTATGAATGAATTTCTGTGAGAACAAGGATGGACTGGTTGAGACATCAAGTTTACTATGTAGATTTTAAAAGTATTTTAAAAATTCTTAATAAAAAAAGGAGTTTATAGGTTAAAAATGTTCAAAGGATAATTTATCTAATTTTAAGCATTTTAATAAATCTGGTTTCGTTCCTTTTCGAGGACGAAAAGATTCAAAGGGGGGGGGGGGGGAATGTGATAACCTGGATTTTTGAATAGTTATTAAATTGGATAATTAATTGATTATAAACTATTGGGATACTGATTTTGTTTAGAGCAAACAAATAAATTTGATAATTAAAGGTGTCTGGATGTATATAAGTGGATTTGAAATTATAATAATAGTTGAATTAAAATGATGAATCTTATAGTAAATTATTAAATATATATATAGATATGTGTAAACTCTATAATATTGAAATATTAAGTAAGTACATATACAAATCCTTTGTGAATATATAATCATAGTAAACATATTTATATAATAATTTAGTTTGGCAATATTAATTTGATAATCTCCTGATATAATCATTTATTTGGCAATATTTATCTTTTCTAAGAAAATAAGAATAATTTTCTAATATGGGAATATATATTATATTGAAAGTTATGTTTTGAAAGTAATAAATAAATAAATACACACACACACACGTACACTTATTTTAGTGTTAAAATATAGAATTCAACTTTAAATAAATCTTTGAAAATTTTACACACATTTATATATGTGTAAGATTGGTTTGTAAATATGTAAGGTGAAATTTAATTAAAGATTTAAAAATACTTTTCTTGGAAATAGATATCGTTAATATATATACAAAAATACATAACACATATGTAATGTAAACATATGTAGATATAAAACTAAGTAATTTATGAAATGAAAAAGATTTAAATCATAATATATATAAACATAGGACATATGTAAAAAAAAAGTATGCTTATGACACTTTTAGGATAAGTAACAACATAAATTACAAGTGTTAACATAAAATAATACAAGTGGCATTATCTCATTAAATTAAAATATATAGGAATAAAAGTATAGAAAGAAAACTAGGCTATATTTTTTTCTTCAATACTTCCTCTTCATAAAATCTGAAAACTAAACAGATCAACAAAAAAAAGGCAATTTGGTTTCTGTTTTCAGCAAATCAGGTGAGTAAACTACTCCTTTTAAAGATGAATCTGCTCTATACTTTCATGAATGTGATGAATATTAGTAGTGATGTTATGGAATTACTTTGCATGAATGAATAATTGGTTATTTGGTGCATATGGATGGAAATATTATATGCCTGTCTGTGAGGAACTTCAATCTCAAAGTTAGGATTAACGTGACTTGCTGCTCTGTTAACAGTAACATTTGAACTATCCTAAATTTCAAAAATCCAAATCTCAAAGCCTAATTCGAATGTGTTGATGTTATGAACTAGGAAATTTTTTATTTTTTTATATCGTTTAAGCTAAAAATAATTATAGACTTGTTTATTTAATGTTTTGAGAGAATATGGAGTTTACAGTAGGAATATATATATTTGGTCGATTTTCAGCATATATGAAATATCAATTCACCTATATGATCGTAATCTTTGAGGGAAAACATGAATTTTAGTGGATGTTTGGGAATTTTTAGTAAGCGGAAGAGAGAATTTTGAGATTTGTCATTTTACAGAGAACAATAAATTTCCCGACCATGGTTGGCCGAGACGGTGGAACGACGGCATTGGAAGACGCGTATGATTGAGGCGGAAAGTTCGACCATGGCCGATTTTTGAATAAAGGCTTGGATAAAGTGGGGCGTTCGATTTTAGGGTTTTAAGAAGGGGATCGGCAGGGGTCAAGATGCGAGTGATTTGGGAAAAGTAGGGACTACCGGGCGGCGTCGCACTCGGCAGGAGGGTAGCGTGACATGGGGAGGTCCTGTTGGAAGTGGTGATGAGCGACGCAATACGATGGAGGGTAGCAGTTCGATGTAGTATGGTATGGGTTGGTTCAGTGCTCCTGTTCGAGGTCATATTTGGGTTTCATGGTGTGATGGACTCTGGCGAGGTGGCGTTGAAGGTCTGGGAACGAGTGGAGTTTTCTAGAGCATCACGGTGAGGGTGCAGGTGTCGGTGTGGCTGTGCATGTGCACGACGTGCACGAAGTACCCATGGCGGAGTAATTGAGGAAAGGGAAGAGGAAATAGTTTCGATCAGGGTCGTGAATGGCCTGTGATCGAGTCGGATTTTGCGATAGGAATCTCGTCAGTGTTGATCGATGACGAGATGTGTTGTGGCTCTCATTGAAGTGATGGGAAGAATGGAATATTTGGGTACTGTAAACGAAGAAGGAAGGGTACGAGTTATGTAAAAGGTTTGGGTTTGGCCCGTTTAGGTGATTTTATGAATAAGATTTTAAATTAAACTTTAGTTTTAAAAAGCAAGGGGTAAGGTAAAAGAAATTCCTAAGAATTTAGTCTTCCCAGGCTTGTAACAAACATGATGGTCAAAGAAATGGTTTAAACCAATTTTCTTAAATATTAAAAGCTTATTTGAGGTTGAATATAGATAGGAATTTGATTTAATAAGTTGAAATTATTCGCCACCCTTTCACTATTCGATACCATAAGTTTCAAAAGCTTAAAATATTAAAAGAAAAGTAAGTCTCTAATATAGATTATTAACCAAATTTATAAAGCATAAAAGAAATTGTTAAATAAGTTTTTTTCAAAGTAATGTGAATTCAAGATTTCATAACAATTTGCAATATAAATTATAGAGGTAAAGGTTTTGAAATTTAATTTGTTAACTTGAGTAATTATGTATAAGGATAATTACTTAATGAAATTTATTAAAGAATGATTATTTAATATATATATTTAAAGGTTAATAAATGTGAATGGTTAAGGCTAATTAATCTATGTGGTAATTAAAGGTTAATTACTTAATGTAATTAAAGGGTAATTAATCAAGGATGATTAATTAAGATGGATGATTAAAGAATGATTAATAAATTGGGTTATAATTAATTAATGTTAAGTAAGCAGGATTAAGGTAATCCAAGTGATTTAAGTTGGTGATTAATTTAATTTGAGATTAATTAAATTATTTAGGAATTATAGATCTAATGAAACTTGGTTATGGATGGTTGAATGATATTCGATGACTTGGATTTGTTGATGTCTCTGATGAGCGATTGAGATGTGCTGTGATATGAATGGGTTGAACTGTGATAATGTGGGCTATCTACCTGAGATAAATTGATGAATGGTATAATATCCTAAATATGAATTGTTTTGTTTTAAAACTTAACAACTTGGATTAGAAATGATATTGAATTCGAAGAGACAGGGATCGGGTATCAGTAAATACCCGAAACCACTTCTAATAGTAATCTAAAATTCCTCATAAATTGGCTACGTGAGATTAAATCAGGCTGGAATAAATTAAGTTAAGTAACCTGGACATTTAATCTTGAGAACTATTATGTGTGATAAATGATTGACTAAAATAAGTAAGAACTCATAGAAGGTACGAGTTACCCTGGTAATTCATAAGTTATATATCTTGATATTTCAAATTATATGGGTTTACTCACGCTAGTTTGGAGCCTGACCTGGGTGTTACTTTGATGTGATGCTCGGGTCAGACCGAGTATTACAGATTTTCAGGTAGGGGCATTCTGTAGCTCAGAAGGCAAGCTGGATAGCAGGAACGTATGGAGTATTCCGCTGATTATTGTTTGTATTTCTAGGACAACTTAATCTTAACTGTCCAATTGATATGAGAATGGTTGTAACTCTGATATATTGATGTAAATTAACAGATTCTGTTTTCCTTTGTATAACTGTTATTATTTAATATTATATTTTATCCGCTGCGATTGTCAGATTCTGCGATTTGTTTTTCTGTTTCTTCTTCCATCTCTTTCTTCTTTTCTCTAACAATCTGGAATTTTTCGAAGTCAAAATTCGGGGTCATTACAAATTATATTTTCAAAGGGAATGCCAAGCCCACTTGGGTATGGCTTCCTAAGACTTAACTCCTAGGACCCTAACAAAGGAAGTCAGTATCAATATAATCTAATATTTTTTGCAGGTACCAAATAAAAAAGAAGAAAAATGGATACTCGACAGTAATTTATCCAAGCATATGATGGACATTAAAGATATGCTAATGAATATTATCTACTCAGATGGAGGATCTGTTACTTTTGGAGATAACTCTAAAGGATATGTCATCAGAAAATGAGACATGAGTAATAAAGGCATATCCAATTCACCTATTATTACTAATGTTTTATTAGTTAAAAATTTAAAAATTAATTTACTAAGTATTAATAAATTACGCGGTAAAGGATTTAATATATCTTTCTTAAAAGATAAATGAAATATTTTTGATCAAAATAAAAATCTAATTTTCGAAGGAACTAGAGAAAGAAATATTTATGTTTTAAATATGAAAATTAATCACAATTTAGACATTTGTTTAATAGCCAATGATAATGATCATTGGCTATAGCACAATTTGTTATATAAATTTCAAAGCTATTAGTAAACTACGTAAAAACAATTAAGTAAAAGACCTACCAAAGATGAATTATAAAGTAAATAATATTAGTAATGCATGCCAGTTAGGAAAATTAACTAAATCGTCTTTTAAATCTAAGAAAATCGTTTCTACGTTACAACCTCTTGAACTACTACATTTGTATCTATTTGGTCCAACTCAAGTTCAATCTATAAACTATAACAAATATGTGTTTTTAATCGTAAATGATTTCTTTAGATATACATGGACATTATTTTTGAAAAACAAAAATTATACTTTTGAAGCATTTAAATTTTTTTCCAAAATAATTCAAAGTTTAAAAGTTAAAAATATTAGAAGTGATCATGGTGGCGAATTTGAAAACGAACTATTTAACAACTTTTGTAACAAAAAAGGCATTAGCCATAACTTCTCATTTCCTATAACTCTCTAACAAAATGGAGTTGTGGAAAGAAAGAATTAGATGTTACAGGAATGTGCTAAGACTCTATTTATTGGTGGCCAACTACCAAATTTTTTTTGAGCCGTGTCTAGTGCATGCTATGTCTTAAATCATGTCACTGTTCAAACTTTAACTAAACATACTCCATACGAGCTTTTTAATGGTAAAAAACCTAATATATCTTATCTTATAATTTTGGATCAAAATGTTTTATTTTAAATACAAAAGATCAACTAGGAAAATTTGATCCAAAATCCAATTAAGGAATATTTATTGGATATCCAAAACGAAGTAAAGCTTATAGATTATACAACAAACGAATAAAAATAATAGAAAAAACACATGTTTCATTTGATGAAAATTTCGAAAATAATAAAGATGATGAAGATGAAATCATTGAACAACTGACTATTGAAAATCTAGCTCAAGATATTGTAATTCAAAATGAAGAACATTAAGCTACTAAAAATCAAAATGAAAGTGGACTCAAAACTCCTCTATGTATCTTAGGAGATCATCCAATAGGAAATATAATTGGAGTAGATATTAAAACTAGACATTAATCAAATCAAATGTGTCATGTAGCTTTCATCTCTAATATAGAACCTGAGAATCCTAAAGAAGCTTCAACCGATGATTATTGGATTTTAGATATGGTGGAGGAGCTAAATCAATTTGAACAAAATGACGTTTAGGAGTTGGTTCCAAGACCAAATGATTAAAATCATTAATAGGAAGTGGGAATAAAAAAATAAAGCTGATGCAAATGGTAATGTAACTCGAAATATGGCTAGATTAATTGCACAATGTAATAATCAAGAAGATGGGATATGCTATGAAGAAAATCTTGCTCCTATCGCCAGATTAGAAGCGATACATATCTTACTAGCCTTCTCCTGTCATCATAACCTTAAACTTTATCAAATGAACGTTAAATGTGCATTTTTAAACGATTTTATTAAAGAAAATGTTTTGTAGAACAACCGGCTCTTTTTAAAGATGAAAAATTTCCTGTTCACGTCTACAAATTTAAGAAAGCTCTTTATGGATTGAAACAAGCACCCCATGCTTGGTATGGAGGACTAAATAGCTATCTTATAACTTCGAGATTTGAGATTAGAAGAGCTAACTTAAACTTTATTTATTAAACGAGATAAGAAAGATATATTAATCATTAAATTTATGTCGACGATATCATATTCGGGTCGACAAATGAAAATTCGTGTAATAAATTTTCAAACATAATAAAAATGAATTCAAGTTGTCTCATATGGGAGACTCTCATATTTTCTCAGTTTATAAATAAAATAATTAAGTAATGTAATTTTTATTAATTAAGAAAAATATTGCAATAACTTAATAAAATGATTTGAAATGGAAAATACATCAAGTAAACCGACAACTATGAGCACTACGGTGCATCTTGGCAAAGATAAAAATGGAAAGAGTATGGGTCAAAGACTTGTAGAAGTACGATTGGCTCTTTATTATATCTAACCGCTAGTCGTCCCGACATTATGACGAGTATTTGTTTGTGTACACGATTTTAGGAAAATCCCAGGGAATCACATATGCGTGTCGTGAAATGAATTTTGCCCTACTTACAAAATACTAGAAACTACAGACTCTTTTATCCATAAGAAGACCTTTCGAACTAGTATCTTATAGTGGCGCTGACTTCGAAGGATGTTGAAAAGACGAAAAAAGTATAAGCGGTACTTGTCACTTTATCGGACAGTCTTTGGTGTCATGGTTTAGTAAGAAACAAAATTGTATTTCACTATCGATGTGTGAGGTGGAATATCTTGGCCGCTTTAGCATGCGCACTGGTCATATACATGCAACAAGCACTTATGAATTCGGAATACATTTACAAAAATAACGAACTTTTTGCGATAATACAAGTGCTATAAACTTATCAAAAATCCAACAAATCATTCACGAATGAAACACATAGATATACGGCATCATTTTCTAAGAGATAACATTGAAAAGGAAGTAATTCCACTCAAGTTCGAATCTTTTGAAAATAAAATTGTGGATATTTTTACAAACCACTAAATGAAAATATGTTTACCAAGCTTAGACGTGAAATTGGTATTGTGTTACTTCAGAACGTACTATAATTAATGAAATATCCATTATCTGCTTTTGAATTAATAAAAAATTGTTTTCAATAATCTTTTTCTATTTTTAGTATTCTATATAAAATTCATTAGTATAAATAGTTTCCTTAAAAATAATGGTCGGTAAATTAAAACCATAGAATCTGTGCTATTTATACATCTCATGTTGTGATACAAACTTGAAAAACCATATTTCAAATCACACGAAAGAATTTACTTGTAAAACTTCCTAAGGAAATTTCAACAAAATCACAAATTTCATCTTGCAACGATTCAGCCTATTCTTCAATAGATTATAGCTCCATATCCTCTAATAATACAAATTCATCTTCCTAAAAAACAACTCCTTCTTCTAGTTCATCCTTACTAAAAATAATTCCATCATCTGCCTATCATACTAGTTTCTCTTGAAAGGAAAGAAAGTCAAACAGTAAATTAACTTTAATGTCATAACGTGGTCTCAAAATAACCAGTGCATCGATGAGTTACATCATTATCAACACGAAATGATGGGTCATCAAAAACAAATGAATTGGGAACGACAAAAATAAGGAGCTCATCTTAAATTCATTGAAAGATCCATTTTGGCATTGTGTGGACGATCACCTACAAAGGATAGTATTCGTAAAAGCTCTCCTCATCTAACAGGTATTACTGCAAAGATCATGACTCAAAACCAAGGAACTCTTGGGAACCAAAGCCATCAAAGAAAGATTGGGATCTATCTAAAAATAAATAAATAAACCGTCGCTAACCTATTGTATTTCGTATTGGTTTCTATATATATATTGTTGCAATAAAGAATGAAATAAAGTAAAATAATATAATCATTCATTATAAACATGTTCAAAGCAAATAAAACAAAACAAATATAATGTAACACAAATTAGAAATCTTCAGTAACCAGTCGATTAAACAATAGTACACAGTCGACTGGTACCTGTGTTGTATAATATTTTTTTCAAACACTTAAAAAACAGTCGACTAAACACAAAAAACAGTTGACTAATAACCCCAAATTAACACTGCAAACTTTCGGGATAGGATTCTCTGTAACTTAATCGATTGACCTTATACTTTCAGTCGACTGGTTGCGTATTTTTATTTTTTCATATACGTACTAGCACATCTTTTGAGAAACCTACCCCTTCACACCAATCACACGTCTTCACTCCTATATACTAGCGATTTGACAAAATTATTTTCCCATCTTCTCTTCATTTTCAAATCATCTTCCCAAACCCATAACTCTCCTAAAAAATAACTAAAATCTCTTCAATAAAAATCAATGGCACCAAAAAAGAGAAAGGATCGACCTTCATCATTAGTAAGTGAACCATCTAATGCCCTAATCCGTAGCTAGCTCTACAACAACGTGGCTATTCGTCGCTTTAACAAGATGAAAAACATGCGAGTCTTTGAACGACTCTTCATCAAGTTTCAAGATTTTGATGGCTATACTATCGACAATCCGCAGAGGCTAATGGCATTGATTTCCTTATTAGCTATAATACCACAATTCTCAAAATTTATCCGCTTTTGTAAAATTATTTTATGCTAATCTAAATCTTGATTTTTATAAACTGAAAAACCGCAAGGATATCATTTGGAGTTTAGTTTGTGGGGAAAGGGTTGTTTTACCCATTTAATGAATAAGGATGATTTTATGTTGTTCTTCGGATGGCGAAGGTTTAAGTACCATTGAAGTTAAAATGCTTGAACGTGGTAAAATTAGTTATAATTTCTTGTTGATGATCTTGTATCCTTAAAAGCTAAATATTTACGTCCAAAATCTAGGATTATCATCAGGTTCTCATTAACTCATTACTACCTAAAACCGGTAGTTATGAAATTATCCATAAGCATAAATACCAATGTCTATGTGCCTTATGGGGGGAAAGTGAGTAAATTGGTCTAAGGCAATCATGGATGAAATTGGATCATTAGATTATCGAAATGCCAAAACAATTCATTATGGTGAAGATACATTAGTGAGGATTCTAATGAACTTTCAGGCCAATATTCCTGATATTGAATATACCACCGTTAGTTGCCTCAGCTCAAAAGCTTTAAGCCTCATGTCTCTTCCATCAATAGTTAAACATCATAACATCGTTTATTTTGAACAATGGCAATTAAATAAAGCTTCTAAAAATCCTCAACCACCCGAACCAAGAGCCTCTTCCTCTCAAACACAACGTGTTGAAGAAAATAATGATGATACCATAGAAGAGTTAACAATGGATTCAAGTGTACGACAATCTTTTGTCACTTTGTCTCGGAATCAAAACAAGCTAGAACATCACTTAAGTTGTGTCAAAAGCACAACGCTTCGTATGGATAGTAAGCTTGATAAAATTAAAGGTTTCTTAGGAAAAATTTGAAACAAAATGTCATGTTAAACATCTATGGCTCATGCTTCTCCTCTTCCTTCAAAAGAAAATATTCCAACTACTTCAGCTGGTTTTAGACGGACAACTTCATAGAAAGAAGGAGAAGAAGAAAATGTGGCAGATATGAAGAAAGTAGAGACTTTTAAGGGTAGTAAGCTTAATTAAATATGTCTAATTTCAAATGCCTACGTGTTAAAGTTATTTGGAAACTTATTTAGTTTTATCTGGCTGTGGTTGTCAAGTGTTTATGGCTTTTATTATCTCCTGTTTGTGGATGTGGTTAATATGTTATTTGTGACTTTCCTCGTTCATATCTAATGTAGTACTGTTTTAAAAAATTTGTGATCATGTACAATTGTGTTTATGTTTGTGCTTCTTTTGTTGTTGTTATGTGGTGTTCATAAGAGAGTGCTACCACTTTTAATGTTTATATTACTCCTATCTGCTTCCTTTTTGTCGATAACAAAGGGAGAGATGGCCATATCAATAGGGGGAGTATAAATTTAGGGGGAGGTCTATCTATTGCTCTATTAATTTTAAAATTTAACTTGTATAGCTATCATCATCAAAAAGGGGGAGAATGTTAAAAATTCATATTTTAATGTTTTGATAGTGACAACCATACAAGAATGTATTGTGTATATTACCAACATTTTCAAGAAATGATATCAACTATACAAGAGATCCACATGACGAAGACGAAGATGATGGTAACACAACATCATATTATCAATCATAGTGTTTTTAGTATAGAGTATAAACACGTTAAATCTCTTTAAAGTTGTATACATACACATACACATAATCAAAACATTTTTAAAGTGTTGGAAAACAAAATTAGCATTATCAGTCGATTGATAAGTGTAATTTATTCGACTAATATACACTTGCACACAATATTACTTAATATGGTTCAGTTGACTAACTTAGCATATTCAATTGATTGAAGCCAAGATTTTTCATAATGTTTTATTGCAGGATTAAAAAAACCTTACAATTCGATCGAATTAGTCACTTAGCTTAGTCGACTGAATGCTGCAATAGTCATTTTTCATTTGAAATATTAAAGGGATCTTCTCCTCCGTAAAGAGACACTTCCCTCCAATAATGGCTACAATTCTTCTATAATTTATCATGCTTCACTAGTAGTTGCATTTACTCATTCTCTATATAAAGCAATCTTTATTCTTGAATACATAACAATTCTACTCTCTCTATTTTCAATATCTTGTCTTGAATTCTCTAAGCAGTCAGTATATTCTCATTGCTTTCAATTTGATCACTTGCACATTCATATATATTTCTCTTGTGATCCATTCACTTCTAATTCTTCATGAATACATAAGTATACCACTTTCAGAAATATTATAGGAAGGTTGTACTTATTGACTTATTCGTGCTATTCAATAGCATGAAGTCACAAACTTATCAAATCATTGTAATCTAAGTCCCGTTGGAGATTTTTAGGAAAAATGTTCTATTCGGTTGCTCGGACAGTTGTAATAGATATTCCTCCGGGTTAAGTGAGGGTGTTGCTTAAAATCCAGAGGAAATCTAGGACTAGACGTAGAACGGGAAGTTCGATCCAATAAAAAATCTTCGATGCAATCAATTTTATTCTCTTTACTTTATTTATTTCCGCTGTAATAATATATAAGTTTTAATTTAGTTGAATATCCATATTACTCGATCCATAGTGACTTTCATTTAGTATTAGAGCAAGATCATCATAACCATAACAAAGTTTTTGATAATTCAAGTAATATGGATAACACTACTTCGAGTTTTCTTAAAGGTCAATCTACTGCACGACCACCACTATTTAACGAATTAAATTATAATTATTGGTCAACTAGGATAAGAAAAATATGCAAGCAAATGGTTATGATATTATGTATTCCATCATCATGGGTGTATGTTTGTTTGTAATGAAATACTATCTGTAGAAAGAAAACATTATGTATGTTTCTTTATAACAAAATACTAACTCTACAAAGAAATAAATTACATGAATTTAAATTTAGAATAATGTAAGAGAATTAAATATAATTTTCATGTACAATAGTGAAAACTTTAAATTATATGTACTTAAATGAAAAGTTATTTTTACCATTTTTGTCATATAAATTTGGTATATAGTACAAGTAATTTTCATTTTTAGGACCTATTAGACCAAAATAACAAATACTAATTAATTATATTTATCTAAAAAGTTTGAAATTAAGATCACATAATTGATTTAAATATATATGGACGTTAATGTAAAAAATAGGGGAAAACATGGAACAATTTTGTGAATAATTGCAGAAATCACTGAACGTTGGTTTTAAATGTAAAACAGTACAATGGAGAATTACTAGAACGTCGTAATAATAATTGTAATAATAATAATAAATTTTACAGGGATTTAAAAACGAAATATCTGTAGAGAATTAAGGAGAGAAGAGGAAATGCCTAGATTTAATAAGAATATAGAAAATTCTTCTGCTTTACTATTACTTAGTATATTCCACATTAAAGTAAATTATTTTTTACTCGAACTTATCATCATTAATCTAATTTCCTTTTCTAATTAGTGGATTTAATGAATGTTAATTGAGTTTGCAGAAGTCAACAGAAGAGAATGATAAAACGAAGAACTCCAAAACTTGGAAAAACACTTAGAAGAGCTAGAGAAGTGACTTGGGAAATTTTTACTCGATTTGGAGCCAAGCACGTAGCTCGGTACCGAGCTATAATAGGTCGGTACTGACCTATAGTTCTCCCCTATTCATCTCCCACACTTCTCATACATTTCTCCAATAGCTCATGATTAAGTGGCTTTTCCAGAGTATGGATGACTAATTCCAACGTTGATAAGAAGAAAGCTAAGAAAGTAAGGTAACTCAAGTGATTGAGGAAAGAATACTAGAATCAACCAAAAGTCAATGAAAAGAGCTTGGAACCTATCAACCAGAAGATGGAAGAGCTGATCAAGGGTTGAAGCTAGATTTGCACCAACGTTTATAGCTCGGTACCGAGCTATATAGATCGGTACTTACCTATCCTTTTGGGTCGTGGTGTTATGGTTTCTCCGACCTAACATTTTGGTTCATGGTGTATAGGTTTCTCTTATACAACATCGGGCCTTCATCTAGACTCCATTGAAAGCAGGCTTCTGATCCATTTCTTCTGTTTCCCTATAAATACCAATCTAACTACAATTAAATAAGGATCTGGTTTCCACTAACTCCATATGCGAAAGTTTTGCGTCTTCTTCATGTCCCACCTCTACACAATCGTCACCTAGGCAGCTACTTTAGGAAATTCTAGGATTTAGAACTTGTCAAACCCTTGTACTAGTGACTAATACTCTCTCTAATCCTCTATAATCTCGTAGAAACCCTCTCAAATCAATAATCAATAAAACTATTAAGTGGACGTAGGTCAGGAATTGCTAAACCACTACAAAAATATTGTATCTCTCTATTCTATTTTCTTTTATTTTTCAATCCTATATGCTAGATCTAAGTCATACAGGTTCCCTATAACTCAATCTTAGGCGTTGATCCATTTTTGGAATTAATATTTTCTTTGTTCTATTTTCTTTTATATTCTATATTATCTGTTAGATCTAAATCATATAGGTTTCCTACAACTCAATCTTGGGTACTGATCCATTTTCGGTGCCAATATTTTGGTGGTTACACTGAGAATACTGAATCCAGGTCTAGATCTTTCTCTCTAGTTTGGATTGGATAGATCCACAAGTTAGATTCAGAAAACTTGTTTAAAGAACATGAATAATTGCTAACAAAATTCATGGCACCAAGGAGATCTAATAGATCCTCAGGAGTTGTGGATAGTGGCGATGAAGGAAACATTCACCAAGTTGACGTAAACAATCAACAGACAATTCTAGGATCCTCTGCTCAACATGAAGTAGTAATCAGAGGAGAGTTTGATAAGATGACCCATGAACTTAACCAAAAGTTGGCTGATAGTCAATAAATTCTCATGGATAAGATGAACACGCTGCTAACCTTGCAACTGCCAATGACAAGGAGAGTTAGAAGAGAAACTTATTCTGTAATAGAACAAGCGAACTCTTTAGTTTCCAGTTTAAACAGAAGAGATGGAAAGAAAAAGCAGGAATTAACTACCGGAGTTGTAGAAGCTATTGTAGGAGGAAGTAGGTGTTGGAATTGTGCCAGCCCACAGTAGAAGATATGAGTGAATTTCAAATTTTCTAACCCTATTGGAAGTTTATTGGGCCAATGAACTCTATTTTATTTAGAACAGTTCTAAAATTAATTTAAATAAAATCATATATTTCATTTAAATTTATAAATTATTGATAGAAATTTGTTTAATTTATTTTCAATTTATCTATAAGTATACATATGTGTCTTATACTTACGAGTACATATGCATGCCCAGGTGGGCCTGCATTTAATCACAACGTGCACGCAATTTTAGTTGTACCTCTGGAAGTAGATTTCATAGTAGCATTCCAATATTTGAACTCCACTTAGGCAGAAGCCGCTATTTTTTTTATTCAGACTACAGTGACTTCTTCATATTAACTCAAAATCAAGCGAGACTTCGACCAATGAACTCCTATCAAAATTACGGATTACGGATAATATGGTACACTCGGATACTCATCTTGTGAACACACACCATAGTTCTCCATGGTGAATAACAGTTGTACTTAGAAAATAGGGGCATTTCACTAGAAGGATAAATTTTGTAGTCCAATTAGTTTCTAGGACACACATCAATATAAATTAATTTCAAGGCCAAAGTCAGCAGAATAATTATTTTCAAGGACAAAGTAAGCAGTCCAATTAGTTTCAAGGACATAATTTCATAGGTTTTTGGGCCTTAGAAACTAATTATTTTGCATTTTGTCCTTAAAAGTAATTATTTCAGTTGTGTGTCCTAGAAAATAATTGCACTTGCTAAAGAGGCCCTTGTGGCTAATTTCCACTAGAAAATGACAGGCTATATCCCCATATTTGAATACTATTTCTCTATGAGATGTAAAATGGTATATTTAGAATTTCAAAAGGACACTGAGTAAATCTATTCAATGAATTCTATTTATTAGTAGTAAAGATATTATATTAATTAAATCTTATTTAACTAATTTTTAATTAATTAACTCTTTAATTAATTTTAAATTTGTATTCCAATCAACTCTTTATTAGTAGTAGAGCAAAGTAGTGGTCATATGCGATATCTGCTCCAGCAATAGATAAAAATAACGCCTGGGTTGCCTGCCAAGACAATTGATATTTCAAATACTGGATATCATCTTTTCCTATAAATGTGCAAACAGACAAATAAATGTGTCCACACACATAGATACATAGATATGAATAATACACACACACGCCTAGAAATGTGCACAAATATACAAAGAATACATTACATTAAATATACCCATTGTATAACCCTTTTATAATGTGATCACAAATCCAAATAATCAAAAATACCTTATTTTTACATCGTTGATTTGCTACTGGTGCACTTTGGTTGCGTCTACTTGATTACTTCCTCCATTTGACCAGATCTTCTACTGTGCAGGTATAATTTTATTTTCCTCATTGTTTTATTGAATGTTGAAGTTTATTCTTCTTCTTAGATTTGAATTTTACATGTCTTTGATTTCTTATGTAATGTTTTGGTTTCCTAGACTGAAATAAAAATTTGTATTTCATGATTATTCACCTTTGCCTCCATTACTTAACAATCAAAAGATTCTACTTTTAAGGTACACATTGATTTGTATGAAATGTTCTATTTATGATAACAATCAAAAGATTCTATTGCTTACTTAGTTTGAATTTTACAATGTAATTGTTGAACGACTTAAATCTGTAAACATTTTTAATTCTCCAAGAAAAATTTAGGCAGGTAATTGTATTGACTTTTAGGGATTACTCATGTTGTTATATGTTCTTCATCGCTATTCATGCATACACATATGCACGCACATGCTTCTTCGCAACTACTTCAAAAATACAATGTTCCGTATAAAATAGGTTATATGCAAATAATTTCAAATTAAAATTGCTAATCGAATATGTAACGACCCTGGATTTTGGCCCTGTTTATTTTAATAAATATTTAATCTGATTAAATAAAATGTGAATTGATTATTTTCAAATGAATATGATTTTGGAATAATTGCCATTTGTTTATATAAATTTGTATTTTAAAAAGAAAATTTGATTCTGGAAATTTAAATAAAATCTCTTAATAATATTTAACTTATATAATTGAATTAAAATACATTTGGAAATATACATATGGATGATAATGTTTAAATTTAAAATCTAATTCTAACAAAATAAAATATAAACGTAAAATATAAGCCAAACATATGTATATAATTTAAATAGTGATAGTAAAGTACAACTAGAAATAAGTACAAATATAAGTAAGTAAACCATATTGAATATAACTTAAACATTGATAGTCAAATATAAAATACAAATGTAAAATTTAAATAAGAATTAATTAGTTAAGATTGCATACAACATAACTTAACAATTTGTAAACAAAGCTAAAATAAGAACACGGTATAAAAACACAATGTATAAAGTAAAACAAAATCAAATGTAATGTAAAACCAAACTTAAACATTTGTGTATAAATTATGTAAACTAGAAGTTAACAAAACAAAATATTTTCATAACAGAATGACAACAACCATATGTGTACAAATTATTCAAGCTAGAAATAATGAAACTGTTGGGGATGCGGATTAAGGATCTTAAGGCAGAAATAACACTAGACGGGGGGTGAATAGTGTTTTAAAGAATATATGAACTATATGACTAAATTAAAACTTTCAACACAAATCTAAACAGAATTCTAACACAGAATGATCACAGAACATATAACAAATGCAAATAGTAAAACAAAGCAAGTAAAAGGAAAGAACACACCGGATTTTATACTGGTTCGGAATCCTCCTACATCTAGTCCTGCACCAAGGCAATATCCTTGTACAGATTTTTATAAGCCAACATCCAAATTACAACCCTCAATTTCTAAGGCCTTGAGGAACCCTCCTATCTCCGAGTCTGGGGTAAACTCTCTTGATTTACGGGACACAAGATCACCCTAATACTTCTTAATAACAATCCTTTTGAATGGATAGACTCTATGGACTTTTTGAATACAAATTAATCCTATAACTCTGAATAACACTTTGATCTTTAGTAGAATGATGGAGAATCAAATAGAGAGAGTATGTAAATGATTTCCTATTGAGAATTTGGCATAATGATGGCACGATCTTGAAAATATGAAGTTTTATGGATATGGAATGGTAGAGAAGAAAGAGTGAAGAAAATAAGAAAGTAGTTGTTAAAAAATTCGTTTTGGAAGCCTTTATATAGATGCACAACAGTCATAACCATTGGCGAAAGGTTTTCGAACGAATGGACACTTCTTTTGAAATTTGAATTTTGAATCCAACTGTCACCATGTCGACATGGGGTATCCCCTTATGTCGACATCCCTCAGTTCAAAATTGTAGAGATGTTGTTTTGTAAAAGCATTTGAATTTAAAACAAGTTGAAACTTCTCTGAAGCAAAATAAAGTGTTTAAACAATATTTTGAGATAGAGAATGAATATAAAATATTATTTTAAATATATATATATATAATTGATATAGACCGTCAATTATATAAGTAATATTTAAAATCAGAATAAGTTTTGATGTTTTAGAAATAGAAGTTTTTAAAATCAGAATGGAGGAATATTTCAAGGCTAAAACAAAGTTTGAAAACATTTTTGAAAACATGATTTTGAAAGCTAAAACATTTTGAAAACAGATTTAAAAACATTTTGAAAAATCTATTCAAACTGAAATTGGAAGAACCTTCCTACAGAGGTCCTCCATAGGACTCGAGAACTTGTACAAAGTAGTTTATATGATTTTGAATTTCGTGGGTTTGTAAGCCACTTGCCGTAGGTTTGTAAGCTACTTGTCGCGGATTTGTAAGCCACTGGTTTCGATAGAAATTGGGTTCCATCCCAAAAGAAAATTGGAAGAAAGATGAGAGTGCTATTATGAAGTTTTAACAAAATACTAGACACTTATCTTGAGATCTTGAAATCTTGATTCTCTAGAGTCTTGAATCTTGAATCTCTAATCTTCATCTTGATGCTTGAGTCTTTATACTGATCAGTCTTCGATAATACCTGCATATACTTCCTATATACATACATATACATATATATATATATATATATATATATCTATATGAAAATGTTGGTATATATTTTATAAAGTAAAGTATAATAACTATATAAGGTTATTGTCATCAAAACATCATCAACTCAGTTCCTAACAATCTCCCCCTTTTTGATGATGACAACCTTTATTTATAAAATATTCTTACCATACCATAACTCCCCATAACTCCCCCTTACTCCGTGACTTCTTCTTAAAACTACAACTTCCATTTACTCCATGACTCCCCCTTACACCAAGCACATATATTTTTATAACTTTCTCCCCCTTTGTCATCAACAAAAACTATTAACTACTTAAGAATTCAAGAATGATTAGTATGAACAAATAATATGTATAGAACAAGCATGAAACAATGAGTATAAGTGAACACATTTTTGTTATTACGACATATATAAAAACATACATAAACACGAACAAACAGAACAATGTAAAACGAAGAATAAAAAAGAAAGTACGCTTTAATGGCGATCCTTAACTATAGGAGACTTATGAATCGAATAATTGGGGTAGTGGAGACAAAAGTTTCCACGTTGTTCAATTATATTTCCATTAGTATCAACAAGGATCTCACCAACGCAAATAACGCTCTCGTCCTCATTTATAGGGACTTCGGGTTGAGGAAAAGGTTGATCTTCCTCTTGGTCTTCTTGTGGCTCTTCCATAGGTTCTTCTTCCTCTGATTCCATGGCTTGTGAAGAGTCTTCAATATTAATAGGATTTGTACGGTTATCCATAAGGAATTTTTGTACATTCCTAATAATATTCCCTTGCCTTTGTTGTTCTCTAGCCATCCTAAGTTGGCTTACTTGAATTTCAGTCAACAATTGAAGGATATCTTTCATCTTCTCTTGCAATTTGATCACTCGAGCATGCGTAGATCGTTGAAATGGACCATAATGAGGAGATGTGGGTGAAGTGGGTTCATTAGTAGAAGAGGAGGCCATTATTTTATTGTTTCGGAAGTTATTTACAGAGAATATAGTGAAGAAAGAGGAGAGAAAACGAAATAAATAGATAAATAACCAAATAACTAACTTTGGAGGGAAATTCTATTTTCAAATTTTTGTTGGGTATGTCGACATCAGGGGATGGGGCATGTCGACATGTCTTTCAGAAAAAGTGTAATTTTTATTTTGAATTTTTATTGATTATTATATTATATTATTTTATATTTCAGATTTTGAACAAATACCTAATTCTCTTCTAAATTTAGTAAAATTCTGCTCGGTTAACGGTTTAGTTAATATATCAGCAATTTGTTTTTCAGTATTTATATAATCTAGAGTTATTATTTCTTTAGTTATATTATCTCTAAGAAAATGATGTCTTATATCAATATGTTTAGTTCTAGCATGATGAGTTGGATTTTTAGATAGATTTATTGCACTAGTATTATCATAATATATTGGTGATTTACTTATGTTAATTCCAAAATGTTTTAAAGTTTGTTGCATATATATGACTTGTGAACAGGCCAGAGCAGCAGATATATACTCTGCTTCAGTTGTTGACAAGGAAACAATATTTTGTTTCTTGTTGAACCAGGAAACCAGTGAATGTCCTAGAAAGTGACAAGTTCCACTTGTACTCTTTCGGTCTGATTTACAACCAGCATAATCAGCATCACAATATGATATTAGATCAAAAGTATTATTTTTAGGATAAAATAAACCATAATCTAAAGTGTATTTTACATATCTTAAAATTCTTTTAACATCTTTTAAGTGAGTTTCTTTAGGTTGTGATTCGTATCTTGCACAGAGACAAACACTATGCATAATATCAGGACGACTCGCTGTTATATAAAGTAGCGAACCAATCATACCCCTATATAAAGTTTGTTCAATATCTTTTGATTTATCTTCTTTACTTAAACCTACATTTGTTGACATTGGAGTTGGTTTCCTACTAGAGGTGCTTAAACCAAATTTATTGATTAAGTCTTTAGCATATTTTTCTTGACTTATGAAGATTCCATTTTCTAGTTGTTTAATTTGAAGCCCTAAGAAGAAACTTAATTCTCCCATGTGACTCATTTCAAATTCTTTAGTCATTATATCTGAAAATTCTTTATTCATTATGTTATTAGTTGATCCAAAGATTATATCATCTACATATGTTTGAACCAGTTGAATATCTTGATTATTTCTTTTAATAAAAAGTGTTGTATCTACTTTACCAATTTCAAAACCAGATTGAAGTAAATAAGATCTTAGTCTTTCATACCAGGCTATAGGAGCTTGCTTTAGACCATATAGGGCTTTCTTTAACTTGTATACATGGTTTGAAAATTTATTATCTTCAAAAAGTGGAGGTTGTTCAACATAAACATCTTCTTTTACAAAACCATTTAGAAAAGCACTTTTAACATCCATTTGATATAATTTGAAATTATTATAATTAGCGAAAGCAAGTAGAATTCTTATAGCTTCTAATCATGCTACGGGGGCAAAGGTTTCATCATAGTCAATTCCTTCTTCTTGACAATAACCTTGCGCGACTAAACGAGCTTTATTTCTTACGACCTCACCGAGTTCATTCATTTTATTTTTATAAACCCATTTAGTTCCAATTATACTTTTATCCTCAGGTTTAGGAACAAGTTCCCATACATCATTTCTGGTAAATTGATTCAATTCTTCTTGCATAGCGAGAATCCATGAATCATCAGACGATGCTTCCTTTGGATTTTTAGGTTCAATTGTTGATATAAAGGCTACATTACTCATACTACTTAATTGATTTCTAGTTCTTACTACAGATTCAATATTTCCCAAAACATTTTCTATAGGATGATCTTTTGATATTTTAAATCTCTTATTAGGTTGATTTATTTCACTAATAGTTTCATTAGATTGATTTAAATTTATAAAATCTTCTTAATCATCTATTTGTATAATATCTTTAAGATTTTCATCGAAAGATACATGCATAGTTTCTTCAATAGTATTAGTTTTTAAATTAAAAACTCTAAATGCTTTGCTTCTATTAGAATAACCAATAAAGAATCCTTTATCAGCTTTTGGTTCAAATTTATCTAAATTATCTTTTGCATTAAGTATAAAACATTTACTCCCAAATACTTTGAAATAAGCAACTATAGGTTTCCTATTATAAAGTAATTCATATGGAGTTTTATTTGTTAATGGTCTAACTAAAATTCTATTCAATATATAACAAGCTGTAGCAACTGCTTCAGCCCAAAAATATTTAGGTAAATTACTATCAGAAAGCATTGTACGAGCACACTCTTGAATCGTTCTATTCTTACGTTCTACTACTCCGTTTTGTTGTGGAGTTCTTGGAAATGAAAAGTTGTGAGTAATTCTCTTCTGAGTATAGAAATTCTCAAAATTTTCATTTTTAAATTCACCATCATGATCACTTCGAATAGTTTTAATTTTGAAAGAATGTTGTTTTTGAATTCTTTTAGAAAAGTTTTTAAATATTTCAAAAGCATCACTTTTATGTTTTAAAAAGATTGTCCAAGTATATCTTGAATAATCATCTACTATAACAAAAACATATTTACTATGGTTAATTGATTGAACTTGTGATGGACCAAATAAATCTAAATGAAGTAATTCTAGAGGACTAGAGGTAGAAATAGCATCTTTTAATTTAAATGAACTTTTCTTAAGTTTTCCTAATTGACAAGCATCACAAATACTATCTATTTTAAAGTTTAACTTGGGTAGACCTCTAACTAAGTCAATTTTTGATAGCCTAGATAATAATTTGAAATTCAAATGGCCAAATCTTTTATGCCAAATCCAAGGGTCACTTGTATTAGCCAAAAGACATAGGTTATCATTTGAAATTTTCATACTAAGGATATAAATATTTTTCTTCCTAATACCTTCAAAAATTATATTAGACTTGTCATCTTCAATGTGACATTTATCTTTTTCAAATTTAATTTTAAAACCTTTATCGCAAAGTTGACTTATAATAAGCAGATTATGTTTTAAGTTCCTAACTAATAAAACATCAGAAATAAGTAAAGTTTTAGAGTTACCGACATTGCCGACGCCAACCACATATCCTTTAGAGTTGTCACCAAAATTGACTAATCCACCATCTTGATAAGTAATGTCCTTGAGTATCTCGGGATTTCCAGCCATGTGCCTTGAATAGCCACTATCAAGTATCCATTTATCTTTCTCAATTTGCACAGTTTGTCCATTGGGTGTTGATTCGTCAAAAGCCATATAACATGTATGTTCCTACATAACAAACCAATTCAGTAGATAACTTGATTTTTCAAAATAACTATATGCAGACTTATGAAACTTTGATGAAATGCATATATTCAAAACAGTTTTAACACAATTTTCCAAAAATGCCACTTATATATTTTTCAAGTTTCAGATTATGAAAACAATGAAAACCAATGCTCTGATACCAATTGTTGGGGATGCTGATTAAGGATCTTAAGGCAGAAATAACACTAGAGGGGGGGTGAATAGTGTTTTAAAGAATATATGAACTATACGACTAAATTAAAACTTTGAACACAAATCTAAACAGAATTCTAACACAGAATGATCACAGAACATAAAACAAATGCAAATAGTAAAATAAAGCAAGTAAAAGGAAAGAACACACCGGATTTTATACTGGTTCGGAATCCTCCTACATCCAGTCCTGCACCAAGGTAATATCCTTGTACAGATTTTTATAAGCCAATATCCAAATTACAACCCTCAATTTCTAAGGCCTTGAGGAACCCTCCTATCTCCGAGTCTGGGGTAAACTCTCTTGATTTACGGGACATAAGATCACCCTAATGCTTCTTAATAACAATCCTTTTGAATGGATAGACTCTATGGACTTTTTGAATACAAATTAATCTTTTAACTCTGAATAGCACTTTGATCTTTAGTAGAATGATGGAGAATCAAATAGAGAGAGTAAGTAAATGATTTCCTATTGAGAATTTGGCAGAATGATGGCATGATCTTGAAAATATGAAGTTTTATGCATATGGAATGGTGGAGAAGAAAGAGTGAAGAAAATAAGAAAGTAGTTGTTAAAAAATTCGTTTTGGAAGCCTTTATATAGATGCAAAACAGTTATAACCATTGGCGAAAGGTTTTTGAACGAATGGTCACTTCTTTTGAAATTTGAATTTTGAATCCAACTGTCACCATGTCGACATGGGGTATCCCCTTATGTCGATATCCCTCATTTCAAAATTATAGAGATGTTGTTTTGTAAAAGCATTTGAATTTAAAACAAGTTGAAACTTCTCTGAAGCAAAATAAAGTGTTTAAACAATATTTTGAGATAGAGAATGAATATAAAACATTATTTTAAATATATATATATATATAATTGATATAGACCGTCAATTATATAAGTAATAAAATCAGAATAAGTTTTGATGTTTTAAAAATAGAAGTTTTTAAAATCAGAATGGAGGAATATTTCAAGGCTAAAACAAAGTTTGAAAACATTTTTGAAAACATGATTTTGAAAGCTAAAACATTTTGAAAACAGATTTAAAAACATTTTGAAAAATCTATTCAAACTGAAATTGCAAGAACCTTCCTACAGAGCTCCTCCATAGGACTCGAGAACTTGTACAAAGTAGTTTAAATGATTTTGATTTTCGTGGGTTTGTAAGCCACTTGTCGTAGATTTGTAAGCTACTTGTCGTGGGTTTGTAAGCCACTGGTTTGATAGAAATTGGGTTCCATCCCAAAAGAAAATTGGAAGAAAGATGAGAGTGCTATTATGAAGTTTTAACAAAATACTAGACACTTATCTTGAGATCTTGAAATCTTGATTCTCTAGAGTCTTGAATCTTGAATCTCTAATCTTCATCTTGATGCTTGAGTCTTTATACAGATCAGTCTTCGATAATACCTGCATATACTTCCTATATACATACATATATATATATATATATATATATATCTATATGAAAATGTTAGTATATATTTTATAAAGTAAAGTATAATAACTATATAAGGTTGTTGTCATCAAAACATCATTAACTTAGTTCCTAACAGAAACAAATTAATTTCACAAGCAAACCAAAAGTATAAAAATGAACCTCGCACACATATGTGAAATATTCAATTGGAAGATAATAACAAAACAAATGTTTTTTTCATTCACAAGTCAAATGCTGTGTAAGTTTTTAAACAAAATATCTATACATAGTAACATTTTAGTAAGTATACAAACTAATTAAGATACAAGACAAATATTTATCTATAAATTATCTTCATGTACAACACCATAGACCACCTGCAAAATGGAAATCAGTCAAGTATAAAGTATAAAATAATAAAACAAATGTTTTCAAAGGAAATAATCCTCATTCACAAGTATCTGTAAGCATGAAAAACCTGACAAACTCAGGTAAATTGAAATACAAGCAATAAAGTAATATGTCTACCTATACAAGCCGCAAGCTTACCTGCAAATGTACTTTTTCATACCAAATCTATATTCTCAGTTAAACATAATTATGTAAACTAATTAAGCAACACAACATTTAATGCTTTTCTGTTCGAGCCCATATTTTTGTCTATTTAAGATATGTACAAATCTTTACTTTGCTGAATAAGGATCTGATTAACATAACTAAAACAAAAGTTAGATAAGTCTAAAAACAAGGCAGGCTTGTATATGTGTACCTGTAAATAATTATGTAAAGCAAGTAATGAAAATTTATGTACTAATAAGATTTAGTGTAGACATTAGGTACATTAGCATTTAATGTTTTATCATCTCAGCAAAACATTTGGTCGAATTCAAGGATCATCTCAGCCCTATTGAAAATCTTGCCGGATAAAACAAAAATGAATAGTGTACTAGCAGATAACACCTAACCTGGTTAAACTTCTTTCCATTTATACATAACTTTTTATGTTTTATATATATGTGAGACCATCTTCTATTTTCCAGTTCATTCTGTAATTCATAAAAAAAAGAAGTGAAATCAAATTGAATTCAAACTCAAATGTATCTAACTCAAACAAGAACAGATGGGACCCTGTAGTTTCAAATCTTCAGGTCTTCCAGAACATCAAATATGCTCTGTTCAACAGTTTTTTTTTCTTCTGGTGAGTAAACATAAATATTGAAGCTTTAGTTTAATTAAAAACAGTAAGATGATTTGTGGATTTCATGGTAATGTATGTATTTTATCTTGGTATAAATCCGTGTTTATATACAGGTTGTTCTTGGAAAGTGAATATGTTGTTCATTTCTGCTAAGTGATTACAGGGTTGAAAACTATTTAATCTTGAATTATTTTCATTTGATCATGGAAAAGTTTTAACGATAGGTCGTGAATCTGAAGTGAAGATGAGGATTCAGAATGCAAGGGTTGTCGTCGTTAACTCTGAGGGTGATTCCAAAATGAGTGTAACGAGATAATGCCTTCGGTTTCATTCGAACCCGTATTTATTTGTAGGGAGTCTTACATGATACCTTTATTTTCAAATGTTTTTCAAGTTAAACAACCTTAAACCGTTTACTCATACCAGACCCATGTCTGACCCGGAGTTTATATTTTGTGTTTGTCATAAACTCTTGGGTACTCAAATTTTTACGAGTAGCCAAGTGATAGGTTCTTGGATTGTTGAGTTCTGGAGGAGCTTGGAGCAGGAGCCCGGACGTATGTAGATATCTATCTAGTTCCGCTGTGTTAGTTAGAGTATGCTGTATATTGGGATGTATGTAGTGACAGATGTATATAGGATTGTCATGTGTATGATATTGTAAAACTCTGATACATGTAAAACTATGTAATAGTTATGTGATATATTATTTTTGTTCCATTCCGTTGTAAAATTCTGATGTTGTTGTTTCTTTCTTTTCTATTCTTTTCTATTTCTATCCCTTTCTTTCTTAATGATGATACGTCTTTCTGGTAGTAGAAGGATGGGTCGTCACAGTTGGTATCAGAGCTGAAAGGTTAAGTGAGAACCTTGGCTCTAGTGGAGATTACTCATTAGAGATAGAGTCAGTAGTACTCTAGAATGAGTTTGAGCGTATTAATAGATATGAGCACGTATTTGTTAGTGAATATAAAATGGTTTTGTATTATGTTGATTGATTTATTGAGTGGTATATGAACCTTCGTCAGTACAGTCTGCACAACTGTACCGAAGGGGTTTCTAAACACTTGAATAGAACAATTCGACACAATATTATTTTCAAAGGTGGGTGAATTAAATAGTTTCACCCAAAATATATTTTGATATATATAAAAAAATTTTTATGCAAATTATTATATATAATTAAAGTATTTGGATAATAGTGTTACAGACAAATAAGATTATAAAGGTTTACAAAGGCTTATATAACCAAGGAAAGTATGAGATTGAATTTGGAATTAAAGTTAAAAGTGAAGTTAAAAATGAGAATTTATTTTGAATTAAGTTGAAAGTTTAATTTAATTTTGGAATTTAACTAATGATAAAACAATAATAATGATGTAAATAAATTGATGAAGTACATCAAATTTAGAATGTAAATAAATTAGATTGGGAAATTTAATAGAAATAAAATTTGGTTGAGATTAACTTAAGCTTAATAATTGGATTTAAATTTAAGATTGAAATGAAATGAAATTAAGTTCTTATTTAATTAAATCCAAGTGATTTGGTAGATTTAAGAGAATAGTATGGTGCTTAATTTAACGGAAGTTAAGTTAAACAAATTGAATTGAAATAGAATTCAGATGAGTTATAGATGATGTTAAATAAATTAAATTCTTACTTAAATAAATAAAGGTAAGTCGAAATGAAATTGAATTGGAATAAATATATTCCGATAACGTATAAAGAAAATTGGCAACACATTGATTAAGAATATTTTTGGCTATAGATAAGTGTTCAATCTCGAGTTAAAATGAAATATGAATATATTCAAGCTTAAAATGGGTAAAAATGTGAAAATATGAATGTGAAACTTATAAAAGAAAATATGTGGAGAAGGAAAATAGTAAGCCAAAATAAAATTGTTTTGTATTTGGAGAATGGAATAAAAATCCAAACTTGAATTATAAAATAAAATTGAACACGGATAGAATAATAAGATGATTTTTAAAGATAAAAATCCAATGTAGAATTGGAAATGGAAGTGGGCTAATTTGGAATAAATTGGTTAATTGAATAGGTTAATAAGATTTAAATTGGTTAAATAGAAGTTGGATTGTGAGTTAATAATGGATGTAGTGTGGTGAATAAATAAATTTATGGCTCATAAAGTTTAAAAAGTGGAATTATAAGCCAAAATAAAATTATTTTGTACTTGGGAAAAGAAATAGACATCCAAACCAGAATTACAAACTAGAAATGAATTCAAGAACTATAATGAAGTGATTTTTGTGATGAAATCAAATATTGAATTGGAAGTGGAAATAAACTAATTTGAAACAAATTAGTAAATTAAGTATGTAAATGAAATTGAAATTGGTCAAATAAGAGTTGAATGGTGAATTAATAAAATTTAATTGTGAATTAAAGTGAATGGGAGGCAGAGACCTTGAGTTACAAATATAAAATTCATCTTGGATTGGTGTTGTATCTTACAGAATTGAATTGCCAGAACGGATGTCTGGAATTCATAATGTATTCCATGCATCTCATCTAGGAGATTTGTTCAGGATCCATCATTAGTTGTAGAACCAGTGGTTCAGGGAGATTTAGAAGTTGAACGGAATTTGACTATGGTCAGGAATTCTGTTCGAATTGTTGATTAAGACGAGAGGCAACTCGGGAGTAAGTAGTGAAGCTTGTCAAGTGCAGCGGAGTGAGGATCCCAGTGATTACACCTGGGAAACTTTGGATAGTTCTAGGGAAGTTTGTCTGGATTTGTGTTCGGATATCTAGTGTTGCTTGTTAGGATAGACTGTTTGATTGTTTGCTAATGTATGAATGATATGTATGTGTGGATGGTTGGTATAACAGCTTTTAAATTATCTTTGTTTTAAATTTCGGGAACGAAATTCTTTTAAGGGAGGAGGAATGTAACGACCCTAGATTTTGGCCCTGTTTATTTTAATAAATATTTAATCTGATTAAATAAAATGTGAATTGATTATTTTCAAATGAATATGATTTTGGAATAATTGCCATTTGTTTATATAAATTTGTATTTTAAAAAGAAAATTTGATTCTGGAAATTTAAATAAAACCTCTTAACAATATTTACCTTATATAATTGAATTAAAATACTTTACTTTGTTTACATTTGGAAATATACATATGGATGATAATGTTTAAATTTAAAATCTAATTCTAACAAAATAAAATATAAATGTAAAATATAAGCCAAACATATGTATATAATTTAAATAGTGATAGTAAAGTACAATTAGAAATAAGTACAAATATAAGTAAGTAAACCATATTGAATATAACTTAAACATTGATAGCCAAATATAAAATACAAATGTAAAATTTAAAATAAGAATTAATTAGTTAAGATTGCATACAACATAACTAAACAATTTGTAAACAAAGCTAAAATAAGAACAAGGTATAAAAACACAAAGTATAAAGTAAAACAAAATCAAATGTAATGTAAAACCAAACTTAAACATTTGTGTATAAATTATGTAAACTAGAAGTTAACAAAACAAAATATTTTCATATCAGAATGACAACAACCATATGTGTATAAATTATTCAAGCTAGAAATAATGAAACAAATTATTTTCACAAGCAATCCAAAATTATAAAAATGAACCTGGCACACATATGTGAAATATTCAATTGGAAGCTAATAACAAAACAAATGCTTTTTTCATTCACAAGTCAAATGCTAAGTGTAAGTTTTTAAACAAAATATCTATACATAGTAACATTTTAGTAAGTATACAAACTAATTAAGAAACAAGACAAATATTTATCTATAAATTATCTTCATGTACAACACCATAGACCACCTGCAAAATGGAAATCAGTCAAGTATAAAGTATAAAATAATAAAACAAATGTTTCAAAGGAAATAATCCTCATTCACAAGTATCTGTAAGCATGAAGAAACCTGACAAACTCAGGTAAATTGAAATACAAGCAATAAAGTAATATGTCTTCCTATACAAGCCGCAAGCTTACCTGCAAATGTACTTTTTCATACCAAATCTATATTCTCAGTTAAACATAATTATGTAAACTAATTAAGCAACACAACATTTAATGCTTTTCTGTTCGAGCCCATATTTTTGTCTATTTAAGATATGTACAAATCTTTACTTTGCTGAATAAGGATCTGATCAACATAACTAAAACAAAAGTTAGATAAGTCTAAAAACAAGGCAGGCTTGTATATGTATACCTGTAAATAATTATGTAAAGCAAGTAATGAAAATTTATGTACTAATAAGATTTAGTGTAGACATTAGGTACATTAGCATTTAATGTTTTATCATCTCAGCAAAACATTTGGTCGAATTCAAGGATCATCTCAGCCCCATTGAAAATCTTGCCTGATAAAAAAAAAATAGTGTACTAGCAGATAACACCTAACCTGGTTAAACTTCTTTCCATGTATACATAACTTTTTATCTTTTATATATATGTGAGACCATCTTCTATTTTCCAGTTCATTCTGTAATACATAAAAAAAAGAAGTGAAATCAAATTGAATTCAAACTCAAATGTATCTAACTCAAACAAGAACAGATGGGACCCTGCAGTTTCAAATCTTCAGGTCTTCCATAAAATCAAATATGCTCTGTTCAATAGTTTGTTTTTTTTCTGGTGAGTAAACATAAATATTGAAGCTTTAGTTTAATTAAAAACAGTAAGATGATTTGTGGATTTCATGGTAATGTATGTATTTTATCTTGGTATAAATCTATGTTTATATACAGGTTGTTCTTGGAAAGTGAATATGTTGTTCATTTCTGCTAAGTGATTACAGGGTTGAAAACTATTTAATCTTGAATTATTTTCATTTGATCATGGAAAAGTTTTAAATTTTCCAACAGAACAATATGTTCGGACTTCAATCAGGAATCGACATTTGTTTTAAACATATTAAGAAGCTATGCTCAGTAAACTAAACTTTTACAGGTAACAAAGATTATGTTGATAAATTCATCTGTTACAAATTATAAATTCAAGTTGATAACCTGGATCTTCAACGCAAAATAGGATTTTAAAGCAGAAATGGGAATTTTTAGTGTAGAATTGAAAAAAAACAGTTCATTGTTTATCAAAATTGGCATTTTTACCCATTATAGATTATTGATCCAATAATAAATGCTCAAATTTGTATTGAAGCAAGCTTAAACATTGATGATCACGTAAAAATTATCAGATACTTTTTCTATTAAGTGAATTAAGGGATTGAGATTGATTTAGGGTTTTGTTCAAGGTTTTTGTCATGACTGTAACCAAACGAGTACAACTCCTCTACGTGATCGAGTGCCACGAATTTCTGGTCGATGGTCGAAGGTCGTGTTGTCGAGACGTAGTCAAAATCTTGGCGACTCAGGTGGCTTGAATGGTGATCGTGAGGTGATTCTATTGGATTGGTGCGAGTTCTGTTTTTGGTTAGAACTGTCGAATTTCGATTTGAAATTGCTGTGGGTGTTTTGGGTTGAGATTTCATACTGTGGGGCAAGATGCGACTTGCTGGTGATCTTAGGAGATCGCCACAGCCTATCGTGCCGCCGTGCACGTGCACGGCATGGAGGAGGAAGTCGGCGTCGTGTCAGTGGTGGTTCTCGAGTTGTGCACGAGTGCTTGGGTAGGTCGCTTCGGGTTATCGCGAGCGTAGTTTTAAGGCTGATGCTATTTTTACTTAGCAAATTTAAACTGCAGGAACTAAAAAAAAGAAGGAGAAGAAGAAGTTTGTGTATAGGGAGTGAGGCTTGGGAATTAGCGTGTTGTACTTGGAGTTATACTCGAGTTTTTGCGGGAATGGCTCGAGTTTCCTTGGAACTGCAGTAATGCATTTTAATGTTGGAGTTAAACAAATTTGTTTTCCTCAAATTTTTAAGTACTGAGAACATAATGAATGTTTAACAAGTTTTAATTAAGATTTTGATTCAAGTTATAATGATTTTTGATTAATACTTAACGAAAATTTTAAAACGTTTAATTATTATATAATCCAGTAATTATTTTAATTAAGTATAAAGTAAATTAACAATTAAGTTGTTGTTAGTTAACATAATTGATTTCCAGAATCAATGAAGGCTTTTAAAAATGTTAGTTAAGCTGAAAAATTAATATTAATTGATGATTTCAGGAAGTGAGTAAAAATAATTACTTTCTAATTTTAATTAGAGATGGATTATAAGTAATAAATAAATTAACTACTTAAGTAAATTAATGATTAATGGTTAATTGATTAAATAATTTAATTAAGAATTAATAAAGTGATAAATTAAGTAATTAGTAGTTAATAAATGGGTAATTAAGTTCTATTAATAATTAAGTTTATTAATTAACGATTAAAGAATAGTTAATTAAGTTAATTAAGGTAAATAAATTGATTAGGAAGTAATAAACTGAATAACATGAAATAGAATAATTAAATAATTAAGTAATTAGGAAATTAATTACTTATTGTAATTAATGAAGTTTAATATGAATCGTTTAAGTTAATTAACTTAAATAATTATTTGATGATGTGATAAGTATAATTACTTGGGAAGGTAATTAATGATAATGACTGGATGCAATTGATTGAGGATGATTTAAAAATGAAAGTAATTTGAGTATAATTACTTTGGGTAATTAATCAAGGGATTAATTTAAAGGAAATTAATTGAGGTGTAATTAATTGATGTGATAGAGTAATTAAAGGTGGTTGAATACTGAATAGTATTAATCAGGAGTGATTAATAAATGTAGTTTAATTCAAGATTTAATTATTTAAGGTAATTAATTTAATACAGGATAATGAAATTAAAATGTAATTAGTAATCATTAATAAATATAATTAATAATAAGAGATTAAAGAGTAATTAATTGGTGTAATTAAGAAATAATGTAATGTTTGTAATTTAAGGTTAATTTCTATATTTGGATACGACAATTAATTTGTGAAAATAATTAAAGGATGATTACTTGAATATAATTAAATGTAAATTAATCAAGTGTGATTAAGTGAAATGAATTTATAAATTGATTGATAATTGGTTAATAGTTATATAAACAAGATTTATAATGGTAAGGTAATTAATTTAATTCACGTTAAATTAATTAGAGATGAAGTAATTAATTTAATTCATTTTAAATTAATTATAGCTGATATGATTGCTTATGTATAGATGGATGATATTGTTTACCTTGAATGGTTTGAGATTTCTAGTATGAGATAAATGATGCAGTGTGAAATGTATGCTTTGTTTGAAGTATGATGGTAATATGGATTATCTGTTGTGATGATAATATTGATTATCTGTTGCGATGATAATATTGATTATCTGTTTATGATGATAATATTGATTTTCTATTGTGATATTGTGAACTATCTACCTGTGTGTATATGGATAATTGAATTGTTTTAAATTTTAATACAACTTGGCCCTAAAAGACACGTTTTGGATTTCGATGAGACCGGGATCGGGTTTCCATATTTGGATATCTGAAAACCACATCGATGCAAATTAACGATAGGTCGTGAATCTGAAGTGAAGATGAGGATTCAGAATGCAAGGGTTGTCTTCGTTAACTCTGAGGGTGGTTCCAAAATGAGTGTAACGAGATAATGCCTTCGGTTTCGTTCGAACCCGGAACGAACTTGTATGGATTGAATGCTTTCAGCACATCGTCAGGCGGGCAATGAGCATTCTAAGGAATTTGTTCTGTAAAGGTAATCGTAGCCTCAAGCCTCATCGACCGGGAATAGCTAAAACAGGGGAGGTGCAGCAAGGTTAGGTGGGTCATGCCCAAGCAGGACAAGATTTCCCCTGTCTAGATGTCCCTTTTTATTCGGCTTAGTGAGCGGTTGGTCGCATCAACTGCGGGGTTATCTTGTTCGGGACTGTTCAGTAAGGAATGGTTCCGGCCTTGTGTTGCAGGGGAGCGGACGTACTCCTCGGTACGGTGATCTAGGCCCCGTACTGTGATGGGCGGTACCCCAGTAGCCCTGCCATTGTATGGAACCCATTTTCCAATAAGTGCCAACGGTTTTTATTGTATTACCCACTTTTGTGGCTAGTAGCTGGAATTTAATAAATGTAACAATTTCGGATATTTTCTATTTACTTGAAAACCCTAGACACTATTATAATATCACTGAATTTCCTATGAAATGTTTTGGTTAGCGTAAGGTAAAAACTTACCCGTATTTATTTGTGGGGAGTCTTACATGATACCTTTATTTTCAAATGTTTTTCAAGTTAAACAACTTTAAACCGTTTACTCATACCAGACCCATGTCTGACCCGGAGTTTATATTTTGTGTTTTTCATAAACTCTTGGGTACTCAAATTTGTACGAGTAGCCAAGTGATAGGTTCTTGGATTGTTGAGTTCTGGAGGAGCTTGGAGCAGGAGCCCGACATATGTAGATATCTATTTAGTTCCGCTGTGTTAGTTGGAGTATGCTGTATATTGGGATGTATGTAGTGACAGATGTATATAGGATTGTCATGTGTATGATATTGTAAAACTCTGATACATGTAAAACTATGTAATAGTTATGTGATATATTATATTTTGTTCCATTCCGCTGTGAGATTCTGATGTTGTTGTTTCTTTCTTTTCTATTTCTATCCCTTTCTTTCTTAATGATGATACGTCTTTCTGGTAGTAGAAGGGTGGGTCGTCACAGAATATAATTTAAATTGGTTATATGCTGCTATTTGGTTTTATATTTTCTGATAGCTTGGATGACTTTAAATAGCAGTTCTGTGTCCCATGTTTACAATAATTTTTTTAGCATATTTTCTTTTTCAACTTTGTGCTTCACTTGGTTTATCAGGCTTTCACCTCTATAGGCTTTATGGTTTGCTCTAATTGAATTTTGATGAAAACAACAAATTCCTCCTTTTTCACTGAAAATCTTATTTTTTAATACTGTTTTTTTCTCTTTTTATCATGTTTAGAATTTTAGGAATTTTTCCACAGGAAAAATCTTCCAAGTTCAGCAATTTGAGAAGCGTAATATTTAATTTGCAAAAGTGCTTTATTTTTATGGATGATCTATGAGGCCATGTCTAAAATTCAACCGTATAAATTGTGGAAGCATATTTGATATGTATTACTTTAGCACTAAAACAAATCAAATGATCTGTAAGGCCATGTCGTAGAAAAAATAAGTTGTGCTTAAGTTCTTCGTGTCCTGCATGCCAAAGTTAATATGAAAATAATATTTGGACAGTATGTAGGAAAACAGAGAATGTACACCAAATCCATATTTTTGACTCCATGCACTTTCATTTGATAAAATTTAAACGGGTGAATTGACACGAGTTTTATGCGGGCTAAACAAAAGACTTCATATGCATAAATGTTTATTTCACTTAGGCGTTCTCTAGATTCCAACTCATATGCATATATCAAGGCATTTGAAAGGATACTCGATTTCTTTATTGGATGGTAAGGTGCATACATTTTCGTGATTTCATCATAATGGAAAAAAAATCCTAATAAATAGAGGAATTTTTCCTAGGAGGCACATGTCAACATTACAAAAATGCCATAATATCCTTATGTGTTGAATCCATTTTATTTATAGCCATGGATATATAGAGTAATTATTACTGTAATAGTTTGGGTTTCTTTACATGTGTCTTGTGAAAATGCATAACAAAATGAGTAAAAAAAAATACTTTGTTATGCTTGACAAATGCAGATAGTGGGCGGTATGAAAAAAGAATTCAAAATGAACGCGTTCAAAGCTCTAATTAGCTAAAGTAACGACAACACAAACTAAGATTTTAAATACACCCAAATCAAAGCTGAACAGAACATAATGTAGAACTTAAAAATATCATAATTGTTGGGAAATTCAACTCAAGTGTGAGGGCAGAAGGTAGAAGAAAAACAGGTTTGGTCAAAGTTAGAACAACACACAAAGGAAAGCAGCTGAATGACACAAATGTTCAAAGACTCATTTCAGTACTCCATTTGGTAAATAAAGCCTGGTACACTAACTGTTACAGTTGTTCTTTTAATCAATTTTACTATGTCTGAAACAATGAATACATAATGAAAACAGAATGAACGAAAGTGTTTGTCAATTGTGATATGAATCGCACTACCTTTAATGAGCTTGATTTATTATGCTAAAATAATTTCTAAAAAATTAGTGAATATATGTCATAATCGCTGGTGAATACAATCTTTGTATAATGTATATTGTTGGAAAATTCTTTTCTCGCCTTATCCATGATTACTGTTGCATTTATATAGCAACACTGCCTATTCATTCCTCGTACATGCATTATATTTCCCAACATTCATTGTATTATAGGTTCCCAAGTATTTAAATTCTAATTGGCTTTTGATTTGGGTGTGTTTAAGTAGTGAGTTTTCTACAACAAATATGAGTCCCACATCGTCCAATATATAACTGCTGTTGGTGTATATAAGCTAAGAGATGAATCAACAATTAGTTGATGTTGAGAAAGTTGGCATGCCACTTTCGTGGATGGCTTGTGCAAATTGAGTGACGTTCAAAAAATTAAAGTAATTTTAGCCTGCTTGCCATTCCTCCCTTTCACTTCAACCGAGAACCATAGGTCTTCCATATATGTGGAAAGGGCATTTTCGAAATTTCAAAAAGACACCATGTAAATCTGTTCATTGAATTTTCTTTATTAGTAGCAGAGATGTGTATGCGTATGCATATGGAACATGATATTCCGTACGAGGTACAACATGCCCGTATATAGACGTTGAGATTTACATCGTAACGGACATGTTAGCTCATTCTATATATGCTACATGTTGTCCAAATATGTGTATATATTTATACTAATTATATATAGAAACCCAAGTGTAAGTATATATATATATATATATACGGTGTGTATGTATATATATGTTTATGTATATATATATGTATGTTTATGTATATCTATATGTATATATATATGTATATGTATGTATGTATATGTATATGTATGTATATTATGAGAAAATATTATAGATATATTTATGCACAAAATATTATAGTGTTAAATATCAAATAAACATATGTATGCGTATGTATGCAAGATATAAGTTCTATTTATTTTTTATTAATATATATATATATATATATATATATATATGCATCAAAGTAACATAATTACACACACACACACACACACACACATATATATATGTATAACAATATGTATATATAAATATAAGTATAATAATTAATGTAAATATGAGCTAAAATAGTTTATATAAATATATAAATTGCAAAATTTAAAATTTGAAATTGTTTTTAACATCCCATATTGAATACACTGCAGATCCAAATTTAATTGTATTTTTATTATATTAATATATATATATATTACGAATTAATTAGTTAAACAATAACAAATAAATGATAGAAAATATTTATATAACAAATATGTCAAAATTTAAAAATTTTAAAAATCAGGAATAATATTTTATAACTTAATTTTTTTAGAGTTTTCTACGTCAGACTATATTATTTATTAATTAAATACTTTCTGTCGAATTTAAAAATGATTTTTCAATAATATAGAAATTGGTTTAAAAAAATCTGATTTTTTGACTGAAGGCTTCTATGATGACAAATTAATTTTATAAAATTTAAAATAAAAAATTTGAGGCATAATTTATTTTATATTAATTTATTAATTCATACAATGATTAAATAATAATAAAAAATATGAAATAATTACCAAAAAATTATTTCTTGTCACTAAAAATCATAATTGATGTATATATATTTGAAAAATATTAGTTTAGATGTCTATGAGATATAATTATATAGTCTAATACAAATTATATAAATAAATTAGTTAACATATTAATATATGTATACATTAATAAAATATTAATAAATAAAATATAATGAGTTTGGCTATGTGTATCAGATCCTTAATGAAAATTCTAATTTTTTTAACCGATCAATATGTGACAACATCAATACCTATAGGAATCTCACCTAACTAAGTATACAATAATCATTATATATTATATATATCTATGTATGTACGTACGTATGTATGAACAATATATAGTCATACAAAGGTTATGCATCATATATAAAACTAAATGCTTACTTAAAACTAATGCTCTTAAGATCACCTTGTAATGATGAGTTCTCCTCTTTTGAAACCTTTGATTCTACAGATTGCTAGTCCTTAAACCACGGACCTTTTGCTATCAAATAGCTGTAATTTGAACTGATTTGATTTGAGTTTTATTAGAGCTTTAAGATGTGTAGTTTGGCCAAATTGATGGATATAGAAGGCAATAAAAAGTCCTTCTAAATTTAAGGTTAGGGTCTCTTTTATAATGGTTGAATCAGAGAGAAAAGAGGATCACATCACTTGCCTTTTCTCACCCATTCTTAAGCATCCATTTCAAACCCATTTTTCTCTCTTTTTGGCAGCCCCCTATATCATATATTTGTTGCCACATTTTTTCCTTTGACATCATGGGCTAATATCCCATTTAAGCCCAAATAAGTATATTTAATTAAATCCATTTTATTTCCTTATCGATATCTCATATCGATCAATATATTTATAACTATTATAAATATATACAACCATTTTTATTCCTCAAATCATATTCAAAATTTATATTTAATATTTCATTAATATTAGTTCATTTATAACAACTATAAAGTAATTAAATCGTTTGGTCTAAAGAGAATTCATCATTTGGGTTATGCGACCATCGGTGTAAATTTGGTCAACAATTAACATCGAACTATTCGTATGTTAACGTTCACATGTCACTTAGCAGGTGGTCTGACAATTTGGGTGAATTTATCGCTTACTTATTAAGATAAAATCCAATTTTAGTTAATTAAGTGTTATCTGGTTGTGACATTTATTTACACCAATTCTTCATCAAAACTATATCACTATGGACTTATTGAATTCGGTAATGGTGAAAATTCCAACATCGTCCATATTCAACTCTATAGTCCAAACACAAAGTCTTTGGTTTAATAATAATAATTATTAATTGATGTAACTACCTGCTTTTTCGACCATTGAAAGTTGGCACTCGATTCATCCATGGTATTCAAATATCGAATATATGACCGCTGAAAAGGCATATTTCTACGGTAAAATAAAAAAAATAACAGGGGAAATAGAATCTCACAGCGAAAACGATAACATATAATATAACAAAGACGGTATCAACTATCACTCCAAGATACAAGGTACATTAGAGTTGAAAACAAACCTCATCAGCTAGACAGTTATAATTTCCTAACCTTATAATTGTCGATGGTTAAACAATATAATACATCGAAAAATAAAATACTACAGTAGGTGAACATCCAGCTCTACTCCATGAGCTTCATGTCCCATCAATGGTAACCTGGAAAAATACTCGGTCGGACCCAAGCATTATAATAAAATAACACCCGGATCAATATGGAAAAATCGGCATGAGAAAATTAAAGAAATATGATGAACATATAATTATTCTGAAAGACCGTTCCACTAAACACGGAACGGGTTTTTACCGCACAAGAACAACATCAATAGATGAAAGAATGAAAATTAATTACAAAAAAATCCAACTTGAAAGAATGGGTATAAACAAGATCAAAATCCAAACTTAAATGATGGATACAAGTAACTAAGCATCGAGAAGAGCTTCAGGCACTTCTCTGTGCACTTAAGAAAAAAATTCAAAGATTTGTATCAAATAAGGAAAGGAAATTTTTGCAACAATGACTAGGAGGGTGCACCCTTTTACCGAAAGTATACTTCTAGAAAATATACATAAGAATTATAATGGCTTTCAGACACATCCAACCCTGACTCAACCAACCTTACCGAGTATCCTATATTTCACATCACCGTGCGCATATCTCTGAATCCAATCTTGAGTAGATGTAAAGATGCCCTAATGGGAGCAATCATACATAGCCTGGGTTCCAGTCTCTCTTTGGTTTTAGTCATTTCTGATAAAGGATATCAATGCTCGAAATGAGTAACAAATCATCTTGGATCGATGGAAATCAAAATAAGAAAGATTAATTCCAAGGTTAGAATCTAAACAAGGAGATTGAATTCACCCAACATGACTAGGAGGATGCACCCCCTACACTGAAAGCATACCTCTAGATAAAATATACTGGAGAGTCCATGCCAAACATGTAATTCTCTCGAGAACTTCCAAGTTGGACCTTGTTAAATCCACAGGCATATGAATATACCCACATCATCACATGCATGCTATTAATAAATCTCTTAATAAATGTGAATATACCCTAAAGGGTGCGACCCATATGGCTTGGCTTCCACTTGCTCTTTGGTTTTAGTTATTCATGGTGTTGGATGCCAATGCTCAAATGAGCTACAAATTGTCTTAGATCGACGAAACACAAAGAACGATATCAAAATCGGTATTGATGGATTAACTATCGAAAATAAATGAATGATTGCATATGAGAATTAAATCGCATACACTTTCCACCAATAAACAAATCAAATTTTTAAAACATTTGATTCCCACTTGTGCTTGATTTTCACATCATAAATATTTGTAAAACACATAAAATAACACTCTTTAAAAAATATTCCTTAAAAGAGCAAATTATATTTCAAAGTGTACTAAAAAGAAGGACAAAAAATGCCATTAAAACATTGTTTACAATATACCCAAAACAATTTACACTTAGCTTTATTTTTAAACAATTCCTTTTAAAAGATTTTCTCATTTATAATTTTCAAAAAACATTTATTATCCTGGAAGAGAATAATCAATTAAAATGCTTTTACAAATTTAAAATAACGTTAATTATCCTAAAATATAATGGACATAATTATTTTATAAATTTAAATATAATTGATATAATTATTTTATTAATTTAAAAAACCACATTAATTATCCCCAGAGATAATTAGTCACATTTGTAACTTATTTAATGAATTAATTAATTAAATCCAAACACCTATATTAAATTAGTTAAATTAACTTTAATCACTTTTATTAAATCAGTTAACTAGCTTTAAAATTAAATCGGTTAATTTACTTTGAACATCATTAATAAATTTATCAATTAACTTTATTATAATTAAATAATAATTAAGAATATATATATATATATTTATATAAACCTCCACTTCTTTTCAAATACTTATACAATCCTTATAAACCTACTTGAAAAGAATTTACAAAAATATTTAAGGTAAATAACCTTTACAAATTTAAACAACATTATTTATCCCGAAAGATAATTAAATTCAATTTACAATCTTTTATAAATTTTAAAATGATATTAATTATCTCAAAAGATAATTAATCAAGTTTATAATCTCTTTATGAATTTAAAACATCATTAATTATCTCGAAAGATAATTAATTAAATTTATAGCTCATTGTAAATTTTTAAACACATGTATCCTTTATTATCAAAATTCTCAAATTACTTGAAAATATACTCTAAACAACTTTCAAAGTGCAAAAACACGACCAAACATTTATTTTATAAAAATACAGGCTCAAGTTCAACATACAACAAGGGATGATATTTCATAAATGACGGTATAGAAAAAATCGCTATAACGACACTTACACAAATCAAATAGTAGGTTACAAATATTTCAATTAGACATCAATATAAGCAACAAAAGAATATCAGTAAAATGCATATAACAGTAAATTAATAATGGCAAGAAACCTCTTTGGGTCTCTCTACAAAAATCCTCTATAAATCACACATATGTATGTTTATTTTCAAAGTGTTCCATAACGTCCTATTCGCTACGTACACTTTGACTTCTTGTATTTGTTCCTTGCAGCACAATGGTTATTTATTTTATCCACTTTCAAGAAAAAATCAAGTCCAAATAAGGCAATCAAATAACAATATACACTATCATCCAAGCATTTAACATAATCAATAGCAACACAAATATCATATAGTTTATTTAGAGTGAGTAAACTCACCAAAATTCTAGTTGACGCTTTCACGTTGTAGGTTCGATTTAAGAGCATACGATTTTAGCCCAAAATTATGCTAGGTTCAATTCTAACAGCATCAGTCCCAACGCAAAGATATGTCGATTCGAGTCCAATGCAACTGACCGCATCCGAATTTGACCTCATATGAGAAAGTTTCGATTTAATACGAATTGGAATTAATTGAAATAATTAATCAAGTCAACTATCTTTAATTACCCTATTAACAAATAATCCTTCTTCCCCAATAAAAAAACATTCCCGCCTATGCACATGTACACTCATGTACACCCATTAACACCGACTGTGCATACACCACATATAACACCTCCCGACCATGAAAACACGTGCCAACGATTACAAACAACTTCTCTTTACCTTCTCTCTGCATCAATCATCATCTCCTCAAGATCCTTCATTAAACTCCAACGCTACATGCTCCTCACATAAATCAAAACCCAAATGTTGCGACTAGCATAAGACGACCGCATCTCCCCAATTTAACACCGTCGACTCCTCTTCACTCGAGAAGACCAACACCATCGACAAGACCTAACATCGCCCAAATCGAACTCAACCTCAAACCCTAGTTCACTATCGTTCTATTCTAAAACCGATTTTCACTGCAATGATACCCACACTCGACCCAACTCATATAGACTTGTAGAACTCTTTGATACAAACTCAAAGAACCTTGTTTTGATATTTTCATTGAGAGAATCATTGTGTTTTGATTTTTGAAAGATAGGCCATTTGCATTTTTTGTTACAAGAAAAAAGGGAAGGAGGGAAAGGGGAAAATGAGAATGGGAAAAAAATAAAGGGTTGAATTTACTTTAGTTTTATAAACAAAACAGTTACCTTGCTTCATTTTCAAGCAAGCCAAAAACTTTAGGCATTCTCAAATCACCCATCACATCATGTTGGAACTTTAGAATTTTTGATTTGATTTAAAAGTGTTGAAAAGAAGGTTTTGTTGTATCCGGCTACATAATATTCCATCTGCATACGAACCGCGAATGACTGAAATAAAGATACGATTGTGCATAAAATGCGACAAGATCACCAATCAACAATAAAATACAAAAATTATTTTATTCAATGAAATTTAAAAAATACCATCATTTGCCATAAAATACGTCAAACAAAAATTTAAATATTTTTCAAATAAAAAACTATAGAAAATATCCTATAAATTCATAAAATATATGTCAATTAAAATCAAATCTTTTATTAACAATTGGTTTTCTTATTATTTATTTGAACTATTTGTTATTGTAAATAAATTTACAAATGAGTTCACCATTGTTATATAATAATTAAAAGGAGTTGGCTATGGCTATTAAATCCATTTAATTAATATTTAATTCACAATTCAAATATCTAAAAATTTATCATATTTAATATAAGTTACTAAACTTTAATAAGACCAATTATTTAAATATTTAAAATTAATTAAATATTCAAAATCAAAATGATAAGATTCTAGGATTTTATATTCTCCCCCTTGAAAGAATTTCGTCCCCGAAATTCTCAAGGAAGAAAATGTCTCCAAAACCTTAAGGTTTAAAAACTATTAACTAAAATGAGTTAAGCCCATTATGTTATGGAAAATTTCGGCGTACCTCCTTTGTGAGGCTAATTCGAAATAACTACAATTTGTCATAACCGGCCCAAATTAATGAAGAAAATAAAGTCATATGGCCTCCTATATTTGGAGTATAAAATCATTAACCAGTCACCAATATCTAAATCTACTACATACCTCTTTTGCATTTGATTTTTATATCTTTCAGAAGCAACTTACTATCTTGATGCTAATGCAGCTGCGCAACCCATCTTGGATTTACATCATCCAAAAGTGAATCATATTAACAAGAGTAATACACTAGCTATTTATATCATAAGATTAAGTAACATAAACAAGATAACATACATATGCAACAAAAGTATAGAGAATACCCCGTAATAAAATACTAAGCATCCAATCTTTGAAAAAATAAATTTAGAACTAAATGACTGGTTTTTATATTCAAAATATATTTTCAAATTCCCTCGAAGAGAAACAAATCAAAATTAAAATCAACTATGACAAGGAGGGGGCTCCTCCTACCGAGGCCGGGTATGACTCTAAAATCAAAACAGTATAGAGCATCCAGTGGTATTTTGGTTTCTCTTAAAACAACAACTAGACTAAACAAATATACCCGGTGGGTCTTCCAAATCGAAAATGCCCTAATTGCCCAACTTTAGCCATAAAAAAAAATAGTTGAAAAATCACTTCACAAAACTCCTTTCGAATATCTTGAAATAATAACAATCTACCAAAGTTTTCATAATAATATTATTTTTCTTTCACAAATTCTTTCAAAATCACCGAAGCACCAGGATCATGTCCTAATATACAACACTTTAAAAATTGTAGTATATAAAATCACACTGTCAATCACATTAAATTACATAAAGGAATAAATTGACACTTAAAATTATTTACAATGTTAAGTGACTAACAAACAATAGTTAGAATTTTGCTTAGGTCCATAACTTTCTCGATATTCCAAGGATATAGATAATTTTCTAAGCGTACCATCATTCTCATCGACCTTTGGTTATTGCTTAGAAGATTATCTAAGCTCCCTTAAATGAAATTGAAAGTCACTTCCTAAACTTTCCTAAACTACACAACAAAGCATATAAATATACTTAAGCCCGTATGATGCGCACAAATCATCTGTATGCAATATTTGATCCGACCATTTGCTCAGATGCATAAACTTCACTTTCAAACTAGTATCATTCACTCGACCTCACTAGTGCGGACTCTGATCAGGTTCCTTGATTAGAAATTCTTATTCTCCTTATATAGCCATATACTATGACAGTAAACCTCGGTATCATATCAAGAATATGAATCAAGTCTTCGCTGACTAGAATAAAGTGAGAAACCATTTTTCGGACTGGTGTGAATCACCCCGAAGTTATGTACTCGAATCCTAGATCAAAAACCATGTGAATAAAATAATCTACATATAACTTACATACTTAATCCGATTAGTTTCTTAATTACACCAATTTCCTTTTAAATCACTTTCGTTTATAGTATTTCATTCAATACTAAAATTATTTATGATTACTTCGTAAATTTTCAATTAAGTTTATAAATATTTTATAAAGACAAATCTTTATAAAATGTTAAATTAAAAACTTACTTCATTTTCATTACTTATATAATACTCTTCTAAATACTAAGGGTGTACACAACATGTTGAATTTTTTTTCAAAATACAAATGGAGGCCCATACAAAATATGGGTCTTAAAACCGAGTCGACTACTTTAACCTTTTACCTTAGAGTATTCTAAGAAAAGATGTTTATGGTTTGGTTTAATATCACAAATAGTGTACATAACTTAGATGTTTAAACAAAACTACGGTTTTAATAAAACAATGCTTATTAAAACCTTCCTATCCAATTTATCCCATTTAAGAAGTTGAGTTAAATAATCTCTTCTCTATCCAAGAGTTCAAAATTTTCATTTATCAAATTATTATTCAAAATAACTTTTATTTAAATCAACTTCCATTAAGGGAACCTAAAGACTAAATACCCAATTTTTACTTCAAAGCCCCTTTTGAAATCAGTTCTAGCGGGATTTATATTCTCACAAAATCACTTTTTACTTATAAACATCTTTCATAAATTATATGAATCATTTTATATTCCATACTCATATAGAATGTACCCTTAAAACCATCTAACATTATAATAACTTCCCTTTGTTATAACAAAACTCTTTTTTAAAACACCTTTTATAAACCAAATTTATAAAATTTCCTTTACATAAAATCATCTAATAAAATATAATAATTCTCCTTTATTATAATAAAATTTTCTCAAATATATATCCTTTAAATATCTTATCTTTCCATCTAGATTATATTAAACGACTTTTACTAAAAGTTTTAACTCAACATTTTGAAAAGATGACTTTTAACTTACATTTTCTCCGAACACCATGTAGTCAAATTACAAAACTTAATTCACAAGGGGTTTGTTTTTAATGTACTCACAATTATCAAAAAATAAATGCCTATAAACTGGTCGGGCATAAATTAACAATCAACAAACAGTAGTCGATGCTCCTAAACTATCCAAGCATGACAAATCAAACAATAATGATAATAAAGAAATATTATCATTAACAAACAAACACCATAAATAACCATATAAATCGAAAGATTATTCCTTTATATATATAAAATATATAATCCTAGGTAAAATATTTCATTTACCAATTTTCAAAAATCAATACCATGTCTGCTTTCCTCGTTCGAGTGATTAGAAATGCCTATCGACGTCGCGGCGTCCCACATCTCGACCAGAATTCATATACAACTCAATTGACCAATTAACACCATACGTATTTATAGCAATAACAAATAAGCTCTTATAAATATAACACTCTTAACTCATTCTGTAATGTCAATTTCCTTATCTCTAATGAGTTTACCCCACTAAAGTCAAGGTTCTCGCATAACCGCCAGCTCTGATACCAAATATAACGACATGCCTTTTCGACCATCGAAAGTCGGCACTTAATACATCCACGGTATACAAATGCCGAACATCCGGTCATCGAAAAGGCAGATTGTTAGGGTAAAATAAAAAACAGGGGAAATAGAATCTCACTATGGAAACAACAATGTATAATATAACAAAGAGAGTATAAACCGTCACTCCAAGACACAAAGTACAACAGAGTTAAAAACAAACCTCATCGGTTGGACAATTATAATTTCCTGACCTTGCAATTGCCGACATGTATACAATATAATACAAAAGAAATAAAAATACTACAACAGGTAAACATCTAGCTCTACTCCATGAGCTTCATGTCCCACCAACGACAACCTGGAAAAATACTCGGTCTGACCTAAGAATTATAATAAAATAATACCTGGACCAGTCTGGAAAACCAGCGTGAGAAAACTAAAGTAATATGATGAGCATATAATAATTCTGTGAGACCACACCGCTAAACACAGAAGGAGTTTTTATCCCATAAGAACAACATCCATAGGTGAAAGAATGGAAACAAATAAGAACAAAGCAACTTGAAAGAATGGGTATAAACAAGATCATAATCCAAAAATAAATAATGGACACAAATAATTAAACATCAAGAAGAGCTCCAAACACTTTCCACTGCAATTAAGAAAACAATTCATCTATTTGAATCAAAAAAGGAAAGGTAAAATTTTCGACAACGGCTAGGAGGGTGCACCCTCTTAACGAAAGTATATCTCTATAAAATATACTTGAGAATTACGAGGCTCTCAGACACGTCCAAAACGGACCCCACCAACCTTAATGAGTATTTGAGTATTTCACATCTCCTCGTGCATACCACTGAATCCAATCTAGAGTAGATGCGAAGATACCCTAATGGAAGCAACCTCACATAGCCTGGCTTTCGCTCACTCTTTGGTTTTAGTCATTTCCGACAAAGGATATCAAAGCTCAAAATGAGAAAAAAATCGTCTTAGATTAACGAAATTCAAAAGAAGGAAGGGTAAATTCCAAGGTTCGAATCTAAACAAGGAGAAAAATTTATCCAATGTGACTAGGAGGGTGCACCCCCTATAGTTAAATATACCTCTAGAAAAATATACTGTCCAAACATGCAACGCTCCTGTGAACTTCCAAGCTGGACACCGTTAAATCCATATACATCTAAATATACTCACATCACCGTATGCATGCTACCAACAAATCTCTAGATAGTGAATATACCCTGCTGGATGTGACCCATATGGCTTGGCTCCTACTTACTCTTTGGTTTTAGTTATCCACGATGTTGGATGCCAATGCTCAAACAAGCTACAAATGATCTTAGATGGGCGAAGCACAAAAAAGGATATCAAAATGGATAGTTGATAAATCAACAATTAGAAATAAACGAACGATTTTATATGAGAATTAAATTGCATACACTTGCCACCAATAAATGAATCAAGCTTTTAAAACATTTGATTCTTACATTACAAATATTTTTTAAACCCTTTAAAAAAGTATTCTTCAAAAGAAAAAAAATTATATTTCTAAGTGTATTGAAAAGAAGGGCCAAAAAAAATGTTATTAAAATATTGTTTATTATAAACCCAAAACAATTTACATTTAGCTTTTTATTTCAGACAATTCCTTTTAAAAGATTTTCTTATCTATAAACTATCATTTATTAAATTTCAAACAACATTTATTATCCCTTAAGACAATAAATCAACTAAAATACTTTTACAAATTTAAAATAATGTTAATTATCACCCAAGGGACAATTAATCATATTTTTAACTCCTTTAATAAATCAATTAATTGATTTTAAACACCTTTGTTAAATTAGTTAAATTTACTTTAATCACTTTTATTAAATCAGTTAATTAACTTTACAATACTTTTATTAAATTTGTTAATTAACTTTTAACATCATTAATAAATTTATTAATTAACTTTATTATAGTTAAATAACAATAAAGAACATATACAAACCTCCAATTCTTTACAAACACTTATACAATCCTTACAAACCCATTTGAAAATAATTAACAAAATTTTAATGTAAATAACCTTTATAAATTTAAAAAACATTAATTATCCCAAAAGATAATTAAATCTAATTTATCAACTTTTTTATATTTTAAAACGAAATTAATTATATCGAAAGATAATTAATCAAGTTTATAATCTCTTTATAAATTTAAAACAGTCTTAATTATTCATAAAGATGATTAATTAAATTTGTAACTCCTGTTATAAATTTTAATCAACACTTATTATTTATTATCAAAATTCTCAAAATACTTGAAAATATAGGTTAAACAACTTTCAAAGTGTAAAAACTCGATCGAAAATTCCACTAGCTCCAATTCCAATGAAATCCACCCTAGCACAATGATAATGTTGATATAAGCCTAACGAAACTGACCATGTTCAAATTTAACCTCGTATGAGAAAGTTATCGATTTAATATGAATTGGAATTAATTGAAATAATCAATTAAGTCAACTATTGACTAATTACCATATTAAGAAATAATCCTTCTTCCCCACTGAAAAAATCTTCCCTGCCGTTCACATGTACACCCTTGCAGACCCATCAACACCGACGATGCACGCATCACTTATCACTACCTTCTGAGCACCAAAACAACTTCTCTCCACCTCCTCTCTACATCGGTCATCATCTCCTCAAGCTCGGTCATCTAAACTCCAACGCGATGTGCTCCTCACGCAAACCAAAACCCAAATATTACGGCTAGTATAAGATAACCGCACCTCCCTATTTCAACACCATCGACTCCTCTTCACTCGAGAAGACTAACTCCACCATCGACGAGACCTAACATCGTCTAAATCAACCTCAACCTCAAACCCTATTTCACCGTCGTTCCATCCCAAAATTATCGATCATTACCAACGACACCCGCACTCGACCCAACTCATATAGACTTGTAGTGTCCTCGATACAAACTCAAAGAAACTTCTTTTAAGATTTTTAGTTGAGAGAATCATTGGGTTTTGATTTTTGAAAGATGAGGCCGTTTACATTTCTTTGTTACAGGCAGAAAGAGGAGGAGGGGAATGGGAAAATGAGAATAGGAAAAAAAAAGAAAGCGTTGAATTTACTTTAATTTTATAAAGAAAACAATTCCCTTGCTTCATTTTCAAGTTAACCAAAAATTTCAAGGGAACCATTCTCAAGTCACCCATCACGTTATGTTGAAATTTTTGAATTTTTGTTTTGATTTAAATATGTTTAAAAGAGAATTTGGCGGTATCCCACTACACATTATTTCATCCGCGCATGAACTACGAACGACTAAAATAAAACTAGATCACGCACCAAAATGCGACATGATTACAAATCATCAATAAAATACATGGATTATTTTATTCTGTGAAATTTTAAAATATACCTTCATTTTTCGTGTCAAACGAAAATTTAAATATTTTACAAATTAAAAATTACAAAAAATCCTATAAATTCTTAAAAAAACATGTCAGTAAAAATCAAGTCATTTTATTAACAATTGGTTTTCTTATTATTTATTCGAACTATTTATTATTGTAAAAAAATTTACAAAACGAGTTCACCATTATTATATTAATTAAAAGGAGTTAAGTAGGGCTATTAAATCTATTTAATTTATATTTAATTTATAATTCAAATATCTTAAAAATCACCATATTTGAATAGAAGTTATTAAACTTTTAAAAAAAACCAATTATTTAAATATTTAAAATTAATTAAATATTCAAAATCAAAAAGATAAAATTTTGGTATGTTACAACTGAACTACTTTGGCTAGAAATTTTGACTTTGGGTTGACTTGAGTTGATCGTGATACTAGCCTCGTATAACTGAGAAGACAAATCCTCTCTTGAATAGTGCTTCAATTCCAATATTTACACTCGAGCCAACTATAGTCACTCGATGGACGTCATGTCATAATTTGACTATAATCAAAGTAGAGGTTTGATATTGAAGATTCATTGCATTCTCAAGTAGATAGAACTTTGTAAATCCGTCATGTAGATATTTTTTGTTTGACCTTAGTTTTATTAACCAATAGAAAACTATTGAGTGAGTTGTTCCACAGTTATCTAATAACTATTAATATGCAACCTCTTGATGCCCCCAACAGTCATGAGTAATACACTATCCTACATTTGGAGAGCATTATATACTCGAGTCTCAATGGGTACACCGATATCCAGTCTCAATGTATCTTGGCTAGGAACATTTAAAATGATGTGTTTTATAAAATTGTGATATAATACTCGTGATTACAACTATTTGTAATTACTATCACAAACACACCATTTATGAATTTTCTGTTAAATATATTTTAATAATCATTTAATTATTTATAATATATTATAACAAATACATAATAGAAAGAAAAAACACCTTTATTATTGATGAGAATTGATTATAAAGTTAACTGATTTACAATAAGAATTGTCCCTAGGGCATACCCCTAAGTTATATTAGGAGTATCACTCCTCTACAAGAAAATAACCCTGTATCAAGCCAAAACAACTCGGTACTGATCCGAATATCCCACTTGATGAGGCTCGGGATGGAGATGCATTGCTGGTTTTGACTCTAATGATGATATATAGTTAGATGATGGTGATGATGAGTTGAATACCTGTGCTAATGGACAAAACACTAGGACCGAAGTTCAAACTGCTACGGCATGACCAACCTAGCACCAACGAAACTCTGTTGGAGTGGTCCTGCCTAAGAATAGAGAACCTAGACTTCAGCAGGCAGCTAAGATCATTTATGGAGCTAAACACTCGGTACAGCCCTTGGTAGTTGACCTGTAGATTACCATGCTAATGAGGAGTATATCGTTGACATGGTCAAATGGTTGGTGGAGGAGAGCAGAGGTAGGAAAGATGAAGACTGGGGTTCCATACCAATTAAGATTTCAGAATCAGTTAAGATTTTCAGGCAAGAAGGTTAGATGTTTAATTCTTTTGATTTTTAATTCCATTCCTCTTGTAACAACCTCGGCCGAGATTACCTAGAATCTAAATTTAAAATATGATTTAATTAATTGAATGAATTTGAGGAATTTGTAAATTATTGGATTTCCAAATTAAAATGGATTTGGAGTTTAATAAACTAGGAATTTAATGAATTCTCTTTTTATGCTATTTAACTCTTTTAATTACATAAGAATAATTTTGGAGAAAATGAATAAATAAATTGTACGAAAAAAATTCATTGGATGAAATATGGTTTTTATGTTAATGGTTCATTTTATTAAAAATATAGAGAATGACTTTTTATTTTATATGTTGTAGTTTATTTTGATAAAATATTTCAATATTAATGAAAAGTGAGATTTTAACATGTTATTTATATTGTGAAAATTTTAGAAACAAATTTTATTAAATTAGAACATTGTTTTAATTGAATTAGTATTTATAAAGTGTTAAAATCAAACACAACAAATTAGAAACACTTTGGTTTTGAAAGAATCAGCGACACTTGGCTAATGGATCCGCATTCTTTACCCACTTAGCCTAAAAAAAGAAATAGAAAGGAGAAAACGTACGTATATCATTTTTCACTTCTCATTTTTATCTTCAAACCAGAAACTCAAATATACTCTAAGTACAAAAAACCTAGATCCCCAAATTTGCAAATCAAAAGGATTTTAATCTACTTTAGCGTGTTTTGATAAAAGGTAATCTTCTCTATCTATCTGTATAACAATTGAATGATTTATTTCATTTTTGATTTCTGAAGTTGATCATTCCTATCCAATCTTTGTTTATAGCCTAGGTCGATATTGTCATAGGAGGGAATAAGAGATTCTAAGTTCTAATATTCCATTCCGGGTTTGTTTAGGTGAGTTTATCTCACGATTTCTAGCCTTAGATAAATGGTTGCTGTTGTTAGATGATTATGATTGAATTTAAAATTTATATGATCTCAATATGTTGATGGATTCATTGTCTGATTGAATTGAATTTTCTGTTTACTCAAAACCACCATATCAAATCACAAATTTCATCCAATTATACATGTTTATATGCATGCATGACTGCCTATTCAATACCTTAGATCATTAGAGAAGCAACACGGGAAAAATTAGTGAAAACGGATCGATAGAAGGTCATCAGAATTGCCTGGATGTTAGCCCAAGTGAGCCAACCGGTGGGCCGGTTGGTCGAATTGGTGCACTGGTTCATAGCCTGAACCAGACATCCCAGCTACATTTCGGTATTTCTCGATCGACAAGTTTGTCACTTGTTTTCCCAGTCGATTTCCAAAAGTTGATTGCTTAATTTTAATACTGCATTTCATATCAATTTCATAGATATTTTTCGGATTTGTGACTTATGAATTGTTGAATTCATTCTGATATTTGTACCATAGAGATTGTTCTATGGATCTTGGGAGAATTACACACTTTTGATGCACATTTTCAACCCAGATTAACAAATGATTGATTTCTAAATCCAATCGTTTTATACAAGACTACTTACGCACCAATCTAATTTATATATATATATATATATATTCATATAAAGAATTTTAGTCATATATATACTATATATTTCTATTTGTAATGGTTTTAAAAAATGTTTTGGAACGATAGTTTGAAAAGCTTACTTATATGTGTATATATATATGTTTACATTATGAAAACATAGTTTAAAAGTGGTTTTAACAGAGAAATATTTTCATAAAATTGCCTGTTATCAATCAAATGAGAAATTGATTTAAACGCTTAAATAAAACGAGTGGTATGGAACAATCACATTTGTTTTACCAATCAACTCATGGACTTGTGCGACCGAACCATGGTTACACATGAGTGGAATTTACTAATATATAGTAAATGTTTGGGTAAATCTGTGTGGTATGGGACACATGGTCGTTATCTATTCGATTTCTATAGAAAAGTATTTAACACTTTTCAACGAGTTTATGACTTGCCTTTGATGTTTATAGGACTTGTTCCTATTTGATGTTTATAGGCTTTTTACCTAAGGTTCCCATTCGATGTTTATAGGTTTCAAACCTATCTTAGAGTTCATAGGTTTTATACCTGTTTTGATGTTTATAGGTCCCATACCTATCTCGATGTTTATAGACTTTTACGTTTATCTTGGAGTTACATGCACGTAGGTGAATTTATTTCACCAATCTTGGAGTTTGACGCCTCCCTTATTTATGAGATTTCTGGATTTTTATTTGTGAGATTTTTAGATTTAATGTTGCTGGATTATCACCAAATCATTTTGTAAGATTTTTTTTCTTTTAAGAACCTATTATGAGTCTTTGTATTTGGTGATTTGAAGTTATTGATGCATGTTTAATATTTTTCGATACATGCTTATAATTGAGATCTAGATTACGTCATCTATCATTCAATTTTGTTAATACATGTATCTTAGTCTAGATTGACCTATTTATTTTTATAATACTCGGGTCCGACCAAGATGTTTCAGGTCCTTCATCTTGAGGCTTTAGAGTGGATATCTTACCTGTTAGCTAGCAGTTCTCTTTTGCCATCCTATGTATTTATCTGACGTTATGTAATATCTTGTGTTGAGAATATACTCCTTTTGTATACATATTCATTTTGAGATGTTTCACTTTGTATATGTATATACATCATGTATTTATTACGTGTCGGTTCAAACTTGTATATATTATATTTCGTTGTGATTGATTTGATATTCCGTGATCTGTATATTATTATATGTTGTTCTAAATTTTTATTATAGCCATCGCAGTTTTGTTTGAAGCCTGAATTGTATATGTCGATTCCACTTGATTCAAGAAATGTATAACATATTAATCGACGTGTCAATGCTCGCTTAAAGAAAAATTCATGGATGGTCGATCCTAACCAGCCCTATTCTCTGCATTAGCCAAAAATATTACTTTGTAATATTCTCTGATAGTGTGAGTCTCGGGATGGGGAGTCACACCTCTATAGTTTTTGATTCTAAATCTAATTTTTATATACAATTCACTTTGTCGTATATACCAAAAGAGGGAGATCTGAAAGAGAATTAGGCGTGGTGTAAACAAATCCAGTTAGGAAGTAAACAATTCTCTGTGAGTGGAATTTCACTTTATTCCCATTCTAGTATCAATGTTGTACCTATTTGGGTATGATATATGCCTTGGGATATTCTAGAAATGCAAACCCTAAAACAATAAAACCCTAGAATGTCCCTAAGTAAATATCAATCTTTGTATATGTAACGATTCGGATTTTCATCGCTTTAATTTATAAATATTTAATTAATATTAAATATTCAAATATTGGTTTTTATAATGAAAATAGACCTCCTTAATTTATGACTAATATTAGAAAGTTCATTTTTGAATTTTTTTACTAAAATAGATAGTTCAAAGAAAAACAGAAAATGTAACAGAAGAACGTTTTCCAGAGTTTCGAATTTTCGACCCTGAAAAGTTATCGAAAATGTTGTTCACCTTTATGAACTATATACACACATATATAGTAGATAATTAAGCATATAATATTACACTTAGTAATATATTATCTTATGTTAATTATGCTTAGGAAGTGATGTGACAATTCATAGTTTTAAAAATAATATATATATGTATATATATATATATATATATATATATAATTTTTATCTCTGGTCATATCATAATATTTATCATCATTAACCATCACTAAGCCTAAGACATGACTAACTAAGGAAGTGGATGTGACAAGTAAGGGAAGAATTAAGCTGATGTGCAATTCATAAATTTAAAAATAATAAACATTATATATACTAGTATACAACGCACGTACGTGCATCTAATATCCAAAGATGTTTACCTTGTATGGATGTGTGTTTTAAGTGCAAATGTTTTTGTAGTCCCAACACATTCAAGTTGTTTTGTTGGTGACATGGATGATAAATTGATAGTAAAATTCCGTTGGTGGGTAGCCAGAAAGAGTGGTGAGATTCCATTAATGAATGAGGATAATTTTGGAATTTCAAAAAGACACCGTGTAAATCGTGTTGATTGAATTCTCTTTATTAATAGTAGAGATGTGTGTGTGTGTGTGTGTGTATTGTCACATCTTATATATTTTAATAAGAAAACGTCATTAGCTATAATTACATATATAATATGACTGGAGAAGATAATATGATGCATGAGAGGGATGAGATGTTGATTTGATTTCATAAAATGTGACATATTTAAAAAAAATCTAGGCTAAGGTTAAAACGGTAATTTTTCCTGCTTTCTTCCTCTATAAATACACGCCACATTCATCATATTTTCATTACTTCTCCATTCCTATTTCTCTAAAGCTTTCTCCATAGTTTCATGACTTCCTCATCTTTTTAATAGAAAAGAAAAATCATAAACCCTTTGAAAAACTTGTTTAAAAATCCACTATTCCTCCTCCATTTCCGTTCAACTTTCTACGGCCGTATCTTCCTCGATAACACTCCAAATCTAGATTTTTGTTTTTTCAAACTATCTGAATTTCCATTAGCTATAACTTTTATGTTGACCACTTCTTAAGATTCCGACCATAGATATGTCAAAAGTTTAATTCTTTACAGAGTGTTTTCGGATCCAGAAATTCTAAGGCCGAAATACCACACATTCATTTGATAATATCTCCCGCCAAACGAACCAATTTGAGTGAACTTTTTTTGAAATGATAGAGAAAAGAAAATCCTAAAATTTTTCAGTTGACCACTTTTCAAAATTCCGAGAGTAATATAGTTAAAATTTGAAAGGAAGATGACCTTTTGCGAGTTGCAGTTTTAGATTTTTCAAGTTTTACAAGTTTAATGTATTTAAGATTTGGAAAGCTTTATGGTGAGTAAACTTGATGATTTTTTTTAAAATTATTAGCTCTAGCTTTGCTTCATAACATGATAATATTATAGCATGGAAGTTTGTTAAATAACATATAATTTGATATTGATATGGATTGGTGATTTTGGTTATGTTTGATTGGATGTTTGGTGTGCGAATATAAAGTTAGTAAAGTATATATACATATACATATACATACATATACATATATATACATATACATATATATACATATACATACGTATACATACATATATATACATATACACACACACACACACACATATATATATTGAAATATGTATATATATATATGATTTTTTATGTGAATGTGATGTGTAATTTAATGGTCGATGATGGACTCGACTATAGTTGTGATGGGTTGAAACAAAACTGAAACTTTGTATGAAATCGCGATGGATTTGAAGTCGGACTTGGAATCAAAACTTGTTTCAAGGGTTTAAAGTTTACATATTTGGTTTATAAGTTGAAATCTTACTAAATTATGCTTCAGTCAAGAAATAATATATTTTTGACAAAGTTGTTTCGCTTGAAAGTAAGTTCGAGCGAACTGCACTTATTGAAATAGTCGCCATGGATGCGGTTCGACGGATTTTCTCAAATTTGATTTCAAAATGTTTTGTTTCTGAGGTTGTTTTATAAAAGTTTATTAAAAATAAAATAAAAATATTCAAAAAGCGATTAAGGTTTAGAAATTTAATAATCTAATTAATTAGTTAAAGGTAATTAGCACTTAATTAGTGATTAAGAAGTAATTAGTAGTTAATTTACACTTAATTAAAGTTAATAACTATTATTTGATTAATTTAGTTCTAATTAAGGTTTAATGTGATAAAAAATATTTAAGTGGTCGATAATTACTTAATTAAGATCAATGATTAATTAATTATCAATTAATTAAGTAATTATTTAATTAATATTTAATTTATCAGAGTTTAACTATTAATGATTTAACTTAACTTTAACTGACATTCATTAAGGAATTAATTAGGGCTTAACTAAGTTCATTAAGTCTAATTAAGGGTTAATTAGGATTTAATCTTGATATAATTAAGATTAATTAAGGGTTAGTTAGGATTTAATCTAATTTACTTAATTAAATCTTTTTCAAGGGTAAATTTTAAATCAAACTGATTTCGTTTTAAATCAATATTCTTTTCAAAGCAAGTTGATTCAAAATCAAATGATCTCTTGTCTGGACCTTAAGTAAGCCTATATGATTAGGGAGACTAAATGATATTTGTTAGCAGAACAAAACATCATTTTGCTATGTGAAGTAAATTGATTGAATTGCTTTTTACATCTATATAGTAGGACAAATCACCATCGTACTAATATGATATTATAAACATGGGTGTATATGTTAGCTTATGTTAATTGTAGATTTATTTACATATCTATTGTTATGTTAACCCTTTTGTTGTGACTTGAATGTCGTTATAAATCATGATAGCTCGATTTAGTACTGTTGTACTCTGTTAAGCCTCATTTCAAATTGGATAGGCAGATGGATTTTTATATCATTGTTTAAAATCAATTAACTATTTAATTAACTAATACTTTGAAGATTATTAATTATTTTATAATATGGTACTTAAGAATACCCTTTTGATTATGACACTATTTGTGGAAGGATTTTAAAGTAAATTGGTTTACAGGAATATTTTCTTATTAAAGGGTTCTTTTGCTAATGATTTTAATGTTTTGCAAAATAATGTACAAAAGATTTTGGATATATAAGAGCTTATAAGTGTACTTATGTATTATAAAATTTTTTTTAAATGATTTTCGGTTTCATGAAAAGGAGTTTATAACTGAAATGAAGTTTTTTTAAACGTAAAGGAGATGGGTTACATAATCTTGTTTAAATGATTTAATATGAAGATATTTTGATGATAAACTTCCATTCTGCCAAGGAATAAGAGTGTTATCGAGTAAAGGTCTGAAAGGTAATAATATCCCAACTTGAACGGCTTCATTGTTATCTAAGGAATAATATTAGTTTTGCCTCAAGTGTTGGTTGTGATTCAAAGATTATTTCCATAAATGAGATTGTTTACTAAAGATGTCAAGTTTGATAAGTTAAATAAAAGTGGCTTGGTTTCTAGTAACTGACTGAAGATGATTTTGGAAATAAGAACCTTTTTTAAATGGCTTAATATATATATATATATACACCAGAGGGTTAAGTATATGAATGTATTGGGAATAAAGGATATGTAATTAAATTAGTGTAAGATTAATTTAATGAGGCTTAGTGGATCCAATAGGATTTTATCTATGTTTGAATGTTTGTTTGTTTGTTTGATAGTTAAATAATCGACTATCAAATCTTGACCAAAGTGTAACTCTAGGAATATCTAGGAGAAACACTTGAGTTATAAAGCACAGTTATCCTCATGATGTGGTACTGTGCATATAAACCTTGTTTGTTCTCATAGGAAAATGATAAGAAAATCCCTTTACTTAATGTTCAGGCGTGATTCCCACTCTTGTGTTGTCTAATCATCTCCTAAAGAACTGGGGTTGAGTTTACCGAAAATTATCGAAAATTGTTTTGAAGAGACCACGATCAGATATGTTATTCGAAAACCACGATCCAACTCAAGCATTGCGAACTGAAGATATCGTGAAGCTCATAGAATCGAAGATAGAGATGTGAAGTGCAAGGGCTAATCGCTACTAATCCCGAGGGTGATTCCAAAATGAATGTAGTAGGAATAGTGCCTTTGGTTTCGTTTAGACCCAGAATACACTTGTATGGATGAATGCTATCAGCACATTGTCATTGGAAGGCAATGAGCATTCTAAGTGTAAATGTTCTTGAAAGGTAATCGTAGCCTCAAGACTCATCAACCAGGAATGACTAAAACATGAGAGATGCAGTAGCGCTAAGTGGGTCGCTCCCAAGTAGGATATGATCATCCCTATTTAGAGTTGCTATTATCTCTTGTGTATGCTTTGGGACCCATTAACGGAGGGGTGATCATATTCGGTACTATCCTGTAAGGGGTAGGCCAGTCCTGTGTTGGTAGTGGATCTAGGCAAGGTCCTCGGTGTAATTTTATCTAAGGATGCACCGTGATGGACGTTACCCCAGTAGCCTAGTCATTGTATGGAATCAATTCTCCAATAAGCATCGTACGGACTTAGTTGTGCCCAACTATGCTGAAAGGTGAGATGCAAGCATTTCATCTATTTTCATATTTTATTTTGACCTCTAGACATTATTATAATATCATTGGATTTTCTATAAAGGTGTTTTAGGTATCGTAAGGTAAAAACATGTTCGTGTTTATGTGCGGCGATGTCTTACGAGATCCCTTTGATTTCAAGGAATTTTTTAAGTTATAAAATAATAAAGTTTTTTTGGTGATTTGAGTTTACTCACGCTAGTATTCCAGACTGACCTGGGCGTTATTTCCTTATAATGCTCAGTTCAAACCGAGCATGTTTGCCAGGTTAGCTTTAGATGCTCTGAAGCTATGGAGTCGAGTTGGAGGTCCGGAACGTACTATCATATTTTGGATATCTTCCATTGTGTATGTGTTATGTGTAGTTTGTCTGTTGTTGTAAGGGCAGGTGTTATAACTGTCCAACTTTGATATGTATATGTATAAAAAAAGGTCTCAGATTTTGTAAGACTTGATTATATTATATATTATTCTGCTGCATTGTGAGATTCCATGTTGTCCATTTTCTCCTTATCTTTCTTTTCTACTTTCTTTCCCCTAGCAATCTGCCTTTCCAGCACTTGGTGGTTCGGCATATGAATACCGAGGATGTATTAGTGTTGACTTCTAAGGGTCGAAAAGCCAGGTTCGTTATAGTATATGTTGGAATTATCATTGTTTTTGGTATTGGTATATTAAAATCTATTTAACTTTTAGAATTAGATAATCTACGGTCAACTTAACCTATTTTCCCTCTTTTGAATTGAAGTATTAAAGGGTTCAAATAGAAAATAAATTAGAAATAGTGTGTAAATTATGAATTGAATTGTTTGTGGTTTGCATCTCCTATTTATACCACTTATATAAATTATGAATTCCTTTCTTACTTTAAAATGATGTATAAAAAGGTTGAATTGAACTTAGGCAATCTAATTTGTGTGGATGCATTCTTTAGAAAAGGGATTCTAATGTATTAATATGGAACAAGTTGTAGGTTTCCATGTTTGTACAATTATGTTTTATTTGGCTATGGGCTGAAGCAGTTCTTATTGGAATTGTAGATTTGTATGAGATTGATATTTCAAAATACCTTACAAGCGAGTTATCACCAAACTGCTGTAACGTAATGATTAGACCCTAAATTACATGCATATATACAGACACACACACACACATACACACACACACACATACATACATACATATATAATAGCACATTGAATGTGAAAATTAGTATTACTGGACTAGTTAGATAATATTAATTTATAGGAAGAGAGTTATAGTAAATTAAGGAATTAATTCCTAATAGGGGCAAGGAGACACCTTATACGACCTTTATTATTATTCAGGATGCATGTATATAGTGGATATATGTATAAGTTATGACTAAGTTATATGGATGCGAGGTTTGTCCAAAACTACATGGAAGTCTACCAAGTTAAACCTAGCTACTAGCGATGTGGCTTTGCGTACTACTGTGGGACATCACTTTAATAAATAACCACAGTGGACATGAGGTTAGTCCCAATTTCATTGAGTAAACCTGCCTAGTTAATCTGATTACTAGTACTTACGAATAGTCGGACTAATATGAGGTGTCACGAGTGGGTTATGGGTCATAAATTGCATTTTGGATGCGGTAGGTGAATTCGTTCGAAGGGGTCCGCTTTGGTTTGAGGTATTAAGTGGTTATCGTAGGGCCCGCCTCTTTTTTGGAGAAGTATTAAATGACCTGATGGGATTTCTTACAATGTTATCTTGTAAGAACCATGGAGGGACCCGCCTTGGGTTAGGTCTTAAATGACATGGACCTACCTATTTTATAGGTCTTAAATGGTTAGAGTCTCCCTATGTCCCATGAAAGAGGTATCAAGTGGTTTTTAGGTTCCCTGTCTCACATCGTTAACGATAGTTGTGTTAGAATTTGGAAATGGGTTAAGTATTAAAGGAAAGGGACCTACCTATTTTATAGGTATTAAATGGTTGGCGTTTGCCTAATCACCAATAGAGGGTATTTATTTGTTTGGATGCTTTCTCTTGCATCATTGATGTTAGTTGCCTTAGAATTTTGGCATTGGATTGGAAAGGCTTTCAGGCTTACAATTAAAATTATTAGTATTTATAGCACCACCATTTAGGGTAACTGTTACATTTGGTATAGTCTTCAATATGTAAGACAAATTTCTTATTTAAATAATACTACCTAAGTAAGAATAGGAAAAAGAAAAATGGTGTCATCCTTTTATCTCCATCCTCTGCTGGTCTTCCCTCTTATTCGCCTAACTTACAATCTTAGCTTTGCTCTTCTCCATGTCTACATCCGCTCCTTCCATCGCCATTCAAACTGATCTCATCGCCCCGCAAACCATCATGCTTCTGGAAGTAGATTCTCGACCATCTCTGTCCTACCAATGATCGCTCAGATCCCATGTTTGTTGAGGCTGGCTTGTGCCGCTCTTCTACCGATCCTCCCGTCCTTGCCTGCATCTATGCCGACATTGTCGAATCCACTCCTTCGCTTCCAATGGCCAATTTGGATTCAAAATCTTCCACTATTCCAACGGTCAGAACCTTTACGAAGAGGAATGTGTTCAAAATGGTTCAATCAATTTGGGCCAATAGTAGGTGCTTTGGGTGTGGGGACCCTGGACACTTGGCAAGATCCTGCAAGAGCCTAGTATTATACTTTCAATGTGGCAAGTATTACTCCACATATTGCAAGATCTCCAATATCAAGGAGTGGCCAGATCCTTCTCAATCCGTGTGGGCCATCACATCCCCCGTGCAACAGGTCACCATTCCTATCCCCCATCTACCCTTGACTCCATGGCCCACGATACCCATTTATTAAATCCAACTGACATTCCAAACCCCACTTCTAGCCCCATAAAAAAACGAAAACCTTTTTTCTTGGAAATTCTTGTACTTCTCCAATCATGCTAGAATCTAAGCACGATCTCTAGTGCTCCCAAATGAATGTCGTTTTCTTGATGGCTAGCGGCCTCTGGAGCATCCACGACCTTAGGCGGTGCCTTAACTTTCACTTCCACCGTCCTGCCTAGCGTATAACTCTTTTGAGCAACCACCCTGTTCTCATGAGCTTCCCTGACAGGTAACTCCTAAGCATTGCAATTCGAAAGGGCTTCTTCCATAAGTAAATTGGTATGGTCCCGTCTCGCCAGTGGATGCTCTCAAGGGTATGTTATAGAAGGAAATTTCTCGAGGCCTTATGGCATCGCATTTCTAATCTGCCGCCATTAATGCACTCCGATGCAGCGCTCCATTCCATCCTTCACCCCATTAGGGAGTTTGTATCTTTGGATCATTGCAACTATTCTCTGATTGATCATAACTTCGTATTTGTGAAAATCAAGTTAGAAGATTTGTTGCAGTGCCAGGCTCTTTGATCACTCAGGCCTACGATCTTGAGCTTAAGCCGTCCTTTGATCATTGGACTCATAACCACCCTCATATTCCTTTAGAGGACATAATACTTGGTGATGCTGATACTCTGCGCTTCTAGATGGAAAGGCCCATTTATCTTTTTAATGAAAAAGGTCTTTAGACATGGGCATCACTGCCTTTCCCGCCGCTTAGCTTTATGGACAACGTCACGTCAAACGAGGTGTTGCTGCGGCACAAGATGGTCGAGATTGCAAAGGGCAAAAGGGTTATTGTCATTGCTTCATCCGAAGAGGAGCCTTCTTTAGATGTTCTTAGTCCTTCGGTGCTATGGCCGCCACTCAACATTGATACCGCTCCTATGACTTCTGCTGATAGGGAGTTCTACATGGAACAACACATAATCATCGACTATGAGAGAAATGTGGGTACCGGCTCCCAGGTGGTGGGCTAGTAGAGGAATGTGGCGATCAATCTTCAGCTTTTCAGCACTCCACCAGCAATTGTGCCTTTGCAACCAGCTGCGTCTGCTTCCGTCGCCGTAGTCAAGAGGAGTGGACTTCTGATGATGGGCAGTACAGGGCATCCGCTGTAAGGTAGCATCTTTATCCCTTGAATTTTTAGATACTTGTATCAGAATCCAATTATTTATGTTGCTTCTAAATTTTCGTGTAACTTATCATCTAAGCATGTTTCTATTATCTAGAATTTAAAAAAGGAGAGAGCTTCTTGTTCCCCAAGAAAGTTGTCGCTTGGAATGTTAGATGTCTAGGCTGTAATGATAAGTGCGGCCTAGTAGAAAAAATTATTAGGGACTTACATTTTGATGTTCTTCTAGTCTAGAATCTAAATTGATGGATCCCTCCCCTTCTATGTTGCATAGTGTAGGTGGGTCTTTTTTATCGGGGTGGGTCGTCCTAGATTCAGTCGGGTCTAGAGGTGGGGTTATCACCTTTTGGGACAAATCAAAGTGGACGTTATTACAAGTTGCAAAATTAACTAGCGTCCTTCATGTCATTCTAAGGAATCTCTCGACCTTCATTATTTATGCCGTCTCCAACATTTATGGCCCTCATAATGCTATTGATAGAATTATGTTATTAGCCTCCTGTTCCAATTTCTTCAATATGTTTAACGGCCCTTAGGTTATAGAGGGGGACTTCAATATCACTCGCTTCCCCTTGGAAAGGAATAATCAATCTTTTTTCTCCACGAATATGGATAACTTTAACGACTTCATCTCTGCATGCAACCTCATTGATTTGCATGTAAATAACCATGCCTTCACCTGGTCTAATAAAAGAAATACTCCATCTCTAGCTAAGCTAGATAGATTTTTCATCAACCTTGCACTTAAAAACATGTGCCCTCTCTCCTTTCAACATGGCATCCCTTCTCTTTTTTTTGACCACTGTCCCATTCTATTCGATTCTGGAGATGGGAGTCCCACCGCCCACCTTTCAAATTCGAGAATTTTTGGATCCTTGAGCAAGGGTTCAATGATATGATTTAGTGCCTATGGTCTTCTTTTCCCGTTGAAGGTTCGTCTATCCAGATCGTAGTCTCCAAACCTTGCCTCCTTCGTTCTTCCTTGAAGATATTGTCAAGGGGACTATGAGGCTCCATCAAATCTCGAAAAAACCATCTTCAAAATCAGATCTTAGATCTAAACATCTTGGAGGAGCCCTCTCCATTTTCCCCGAGGATGTTTCCTTGTTTGCTAGTCTGGAAATGGAGCTGACTCGTATTATAAGGTAGGAGGAGTGGCCTGGAAGCAGTGTTCCAAGGACCAATGGGTTCGTGAAGTGATCTAAATACCGCTTATTTTCACAAGATTGCAAACGGCAGGTGTAGATCCAACAAAATAATCTCCATTACCATTGACGGCGTAGTAATCGACGATGAGTCTGAAATTTTGAACCAGGTTCACCACTTACTTCAGATTTGTCCTCAATTAGACATCTCCCACCCATGGCATCTTGATCTAGGATTCCATCTACAACCCTTCTGATAGTATATCCACTCCAATTGATCGAGAATTCGACCTGGACGAAATCTAGGAGTCACTCTCAAGCATGGCTACAGATAAAGCACCAGGGCCAGATGGGTTCCTAACATCATTCTTCAAATTCTACTTAGGCTTCTTAAGATTCTTTATCCTCCCCGTCTTCGATGAATTTTTTTACTAGGCTTGAGCTCATCTCCAGGCTAAACTATGCTAACATCATTTCGATTTCAAAATTTAAGAGGGCCTACAATGTTTTAGATTTTTGCCCTATTAGTATCTAAAATACCATCTCAAGATAATAACCAAAGTTCTCTCGAATCGCCTTCAGCTGCTTATGGAGTCGCTTATCTGCCAACGACGGTCGATATTCACCTTAAGTAGATCGCTGACCACTAATGTAGCCATCATTTAGGAGGCTACCAGCTTCTGCCACTCTTACTACATAAATTGTGCCTTCATCAAGTTGGATTTCTCAAAAGCTTTTGACACAATTTCATGGGATTTCATCTTGATCGTTCTTGCTTACAAGGGGTTTTTTCCAAAATTAATCACCCAGATCAGGTTCATTTTATCGACTTTCTGCTCCAATGTTTGCATCAATGGCAGAAGAGGTAATCTATTCGCCTCTTCTCAGGACCTTCACTAGGGAGATCCAATTTCCCTACTATTATTCAATATCATCGTTGACACCTTTGCCAGACTCATGGACCTTGCATGTGAGTGAAATTTATTGTGCTGTTTTGGTAAGGGCTTCTTCACAAATGGTCTCAATTCCTTCCAGTTCACAGACGACACCATCCTTCTATCTCTTCCCGAGCCATCATTTATAACTACCTTAAAACTCCTCTTCTAATGTTTCAAGCTAGCCTTAGGCCTTACAATCAACTTCTCAAAAAGCGCGGTCTTCATGTCTGACCCTATACACTTTATAGGACCTTTGGTTGCAACCTTCTTAAATTGCCAATGTAATGCTTCCCAATCCCTTATCTTAGGTTGCTGCTAAGACCATCCAAGCCCACTCAATCTGACTGGTTAACAATCTTTGAAATGATCTTAAGAAGACTAAAAGGTTGGAAGGGTTCCTTCCCTTTTCAAGGGAAGGCAGGTCTACTTTGGTTAACTCAGCACTATGTGCCATCCCGACATACTGGCTCTTATTCTACAAGGCTCTAAAATGGGTGTTCAGCAAAATCGATTCCATGCGAAGGGATTTTCTTTAGAAGGGATCCCCTTGTGTCTCTCTAGCAAACTGCTTAATTACCTAGGATAGAGTCCACCTTCCTAAAAATGTCGACGGTTTAGGAGTCATCAATCTATTCTATTACTATTCAAAAAAGCACTTCTTGGGAAATGGGGCTAGGATTTTCTTCACGAATACCATAAGGCTTGGGCAGTTTGGATTATGGCCCGCTACTATGGCTAGGACTTCTGCCTCTCCGACTGTCTTGCACCTTCATACCAGGCATCCTCCTTTTGGAAGAATGTAATCTCATCCTGCCATAAGCTCTATATTAGCACAATCATTGAACTGGGTGATGGTAAGATATCAGCTTTATGGCCTAACCCTTGGTTTGATGGCATTGCCCTCCGATCCTTTTTTCTAGATCTCGTCACTATTGCTTTTGACAAAGTCTTCACAATCCAGCATTTTGAAATGGCAGTTATATAATTTCCTTCTATACTATCCTTCAAGGCCCTTTATTATTCGCAGCATCCTTTTCGACCTTGACTAATCATGTCTCCTTAAAGCAGGGCATGGACACTTACCAGTAGGGAAGAACTAGTAATGGATCATATGAAGTTAAATCTCAATACACCTTCTACGCCTTCCCTGGGATGATCATCAACTTCAACAGCCTCTAGGCCTTTCATGCCCCCCTCAGAATTCAAGATTCACATGTGGCTCCTTATGCTTAACAAGTTGAATAAAACTGCAGCTTTGGCAGCTAAGAACATTTCTTCTGCTCACTTATGCTTTTTCTATCATTCTAATTACGACTCGACTAATCGCTTATTCTTTGATTGTGAATTCTCTTTTCAGGTGCGGTTGCTATGTGTTAGTAATTCAAACATTGAATGCCAGAACTCGAAGCTTCACTAGCACAGCCTATGGGAGTCTGCTCTACCGGACTCCCTATCGGCTTTGCTCGCCCTCACGTTTGCCTAGATGTGTTGGATAGAGAGAAATGAAAGATGTTTCAATAATAACGTACATAGTTATTACTTAGCTTCTGTGAAATCTTATATTTGAACTCTATTTGGACATGACATTCGTGTGGGCCGCTTTATTTCTTCCTAATAGGTGCCAATGCCCGCGAGTCAACTAGAAGCAACGACTCTACTATTTTATTTGGTTTTGGCAATATGGTGTTGCAATTTGTACTATGCCTGTGGGCATATCCTGTATATATTTTTTACTTTCCTATTATGAAAGGTGTATGTTGTATTATGATGTTTAAACTACTTTGCACTTGACGCTTTCTGGCTACTGACTAGGCTTGTTGGTCGAATATTACTATCTGGTTTAGTTTATCCAGCTATGCGACCATGGTCGCATATCTTTTTTATCAAAAAATACTACCCAAGTACAATTATGGTAAAGCTTGAGTTTTCCATTTCAGCAGACATTTGTTGTTCTGACTCATTCCTTATTACAGCACACAGGTTAGAGGAGGCAGTGCTGATTTTAGGGGTGAAGGTAGGGATGAAGACTTGTGGTAGATATATATATATATATATATATATATATATCCATTTATGCTTTTTAAGTATTTTTGTCGTATCCAGTTCAGAGAGTTATATTATTTCGAGATATTGTACTATGGAGATTTTATGTAAACTGTTGTAATATCTAACATATTACATTTTTGAATTGGGTACTTATTTTTGATGTTATATTTTATCCATTCCACCATGATATTCTGAAAGCATATATAGCTTTGTGTGCTATGTATTTTTTTAATTCTATCAACCTAACAACTCGCCTTGAGATTAGCCTAAGGTTCGACGGGCTTTTATTGGGTCGAAATAAGATCCATTTCGGGGCGGGTTATTACGACTACGGCCGCCTATTCGCATGTCGATTCCTTTGTTGCTTTGCCCAATGAGCCATCTAGTTTTAAAGCCTGCCTTCACCCCACCAAACCTCCTTTGAAGTTCATTGGTTGATGATTTGGAAGTGGTTTCTTATGTGTTAGATAATTGACTTTGACATGAAATCCACTCTTTTCATGTATAGAGTTCAACAGGTGAATTTACCGACCCAACCTCCTCTAATACCCTAAAAAGAAACTCAACCGGCCTTCTTACCATATGGATTGCTTGCATGTATGTGGATGACACTATTCATGCATGCTTATGCATACACATACTCACAAACACACAATATTATATAAATCATGTTTCGGGCTAAACTGAAGCGATTACTCGATCGAATACCTTCTTATGCAACTTAGCACATGCGATGGTCGCTATAGCTACATGAAACGCTCACCATGCGCTTATAGACAAATTTGGATATTGACATCGATGCATATATGAATACATGCACAACACATTCGATGCTTCTATTTACGACATAAGAATTATCTTGATTATTATACTACTTCAAATACACCCGCTCGTGCATATATGCATACATGTATATTCAAGCAAGTATTTCAATTATTACTTAAATCAAAACCTACTTTTATTTACTAAATCTTTTCAATAAAAGTAAAACATATTTATATATTATTTTATAAAACTTCATATACTTTATAAAATATCTCATTCATACTATATGAAATACCACTTTTACACTATTTTATAAAATATCATTTTTATAATATTTTATAAAATCATTATTTTATAAAATGCAACTTTTATATAATTATAAAATCTATATTTTATAAAATATCGCTTTTATTTATACTATTTTGTCTCTGTTTTATACTCTATAAGAAATAACTGCCTAAAATTTTGATGCTTGAATATGATTTCTAAATGTCTAAAAGTTTGCTTTCCAAAACTTTTTAAACGTATAGATGTTTAGATGTCTAAAAGACTTATCCAAATGTCTAATTGAAATTTCAAACATGTGATTAGACTTTCCAAACGTCTGAATATAAGTATTTTTGCACGATTTCCTTTCTGTTTAAAGATTACAGAATTTCAAACATCTTCCGTCTAAATTTATATTTTTGAATTTCTGTAACTACTATTTTTCCATTTTTAACAAAATTTTCTTTTGAAAGTTCATGTTATTCTACAAAAAGCTGCATCTTTTCTAACGGCTATTCCTTTTCAAATAGAAGCTTTTAAACACTATAAATAAACATTGTTTTTGTACTTTTGGTCTTACCTAATCTGTCTTTCCTTTTTGCAGTATATTTTCTGACATTTCAAAGGCATTCAAAATAATCTTTCTAATTCAAAATCTACACGGTCAAACCACAATCATCAAAGAAGACGGGTGCACTTCAAGTGAGTTATCGGTGTTATTAAAGAATACTACAAATCAAAGACAAGTTTTTATTTTATTTTAGTGATGGCCGGTTGGAAACTTTCAAGTAGGGCATTGAAAGTCCTATTCGGTTGTTCCAGCAGTCTTGTAGAAACTTGTTCTTTAAGGTAAAGTGGGAGTGCTTTAGTGAAATTCCAAAGGAGATTGAGACTAGATGTATCACATTAAGTTCAAACCAGTATAAAAATCACTGGTATGATCTTTTATTTACTATATTGCTTGTATATTATAGTTTAAACTATTATTCATATTACTAGATCCTTAGCTGCATTTTAATTGGTTTTTGAAATTTGAGAGGAACACGATGAAGCCCAAAAAAATAATCAAGAATTCAAGTATGAACACTCTAATCTAATGTGGTTTACAGATCCATAAAGGATAAGAGTGAGAGAATGTGGATTTGCAAAGTAATGAAAAAGTATTAATTGATCTTTATAGCAAACTAATGGCGATAAAAGAGTAAGAGAAGAATGGGAACATGGCGTTAAAATTTCATTTTCGAGAGCCTTTATATAAAAGACAAAATAATATGTCTTTTAGCAAAAGGTTGAAGTGAAGTGTCTATTCATTTAAGTTTAAAAACTCTCTAGTGGTTGCTACATCAAAATATAGTTAATATGTATGTCGAGATACCTATATTGGTTATAAAAAAACATGTTAACAGCCACTATTTCGATATATGCTAGGAGGGTATGTCGAATATACTAGTTTTTGTTGAAAAGACATTTTATAAAACTATTTTTGAATTTCAATATTTTAAAACTATTGTACAGTTTATAAAAAGTAACTAAAGATGAAAATAATGTTTAGTAAGAGAGAAAATTCGAAGATATTTGCTACGAGGTCTCTAACAAAAATTAAAGACCCAACATATACTTTTCTGACCAATAATGATGTCTTTGTCCTTGAATCTTTTGTCTCTTTGTGCTCTCCTACTCTTGCCTTTGAATCTTTTTCATCCTTCTAATCTTTGCTTTTTTCCTCGTCTTGATTCTTCTCCACCTTCTTGTTTTTCTCTTAAGACCTTTTATTGATCTGTCTTGATGTATAGTCATCTACACCTGTATATTCTTGCAATATATCTGAACAGTATGCCTAAAATTCCTACAAAAATTTCTACATAGCATATATAACGGTTAGTACAATAATTATGTGGTTATTGTTATCAAAATCAATACTCATGGTATCAACACTATGGACTCTATATTTACGTTATGTGTGCAATATTACATTGATTTTTATACTCATGATAGTTATTTTGATAGAGCGATAATGCATAGGTTTTTATACCGATAATATCCTAAACATTTTGAATATGTGATAACATATGGATTTTTATACTTATGATAGCCAAGTACTTTGGAGGTTAGGCAACACTAAAAATTTGAGGAGTGCGATGGCCTTGTTTATACGTAGATTTAACCTGATTGAAATCGGGTCGGGTTTTTCTAACAAAAAAATATTGATTTGGTTAAGTTATAAATTTTGAGTAGCATTTTGGAGGTCGAATTCCGAATGTGTTTAATTTGAATTCCATAGTGATGAAATTTTAATGAAAAACAATGAGTTAGAAATATAATAACTTATTAAAGAATAAGAAAAGGAACTAAGCTTAAGGAAGTTAAGAAATAATAAGTGCATTATTTAAAAAGAAAGATAAAAATGAAATATTGAAATATGACACTGTATTTAGAATGTGGTATAAGGCAGAAGTGGAAATTAAATGTATAAATATGACAATGTATTTGGAAACGTGGTGCAAGGCCAAAGTGGAAAAAAGTCTAAATACAACATTGTATTTGAAAAACTAGTGTAAGGCCCAAGTGGCGACCTAATGTCTAAATATGACATTGCGAACAGAGACATGCTTTATGGCCTAAGTGGCAACCTACTATCCAAATGCAACATTGTATTCGGTAATGCGTCATAAGGCGTCATAAGTTCTAAGTGGAAATCCAGTGACTAAACATGACATAGTGGTCGAATACGTGATGTAAGGCCTATGTGGGAATTCAGCGTCCAAATATGACATATATTCATATGCGTTGGTGCAATGCCTTAGTGGCAACTTAATGTCTGTTTATGACATTATACGAAAGCCTATAAGGCTTGAATGGCAACCTAAAAGATCAAAACTCAACATCAAATAAAAGTGGAAGGTAATGCCTAAGAGGCAATAGCATGGAAAAGACTATAATTTTAGTTACAATGTAGTAGAAAGTGTAGGGCACAATTATGTGTGATAGAATAACTTATAATTATGATTCATGTATGATGATCATTCCGTTTGTTAAGATGAACTGATGTTGTTGGAATGAGGGCAAAATATATTCCTTTAGGCGATGTCATCTCACTTTGTTTCATATTATGGTAAATTCTTACTTATATCAGGCTTTATGTCCAATCTGCATTTTTACTATTTCCCATAAACTCACGAATGCTCATTCGAATAAGCTAAGTTTTTTATTTAGACATGTTTGCTAGAAGAGAAATAAAGATTCTGAAGATAAAACAGGAGGGTTAGTAGTTAATAAAAGTTATTTTTAAAATTCTACTAGATTGAATTCATACTCTATAACTAGTTATCTGTTCGTATCGACATCCTCATATGTCGGCACAATACTATTGTTTATGTTTTATCGTATTTAACCCATACGTTAGTACATTTTGGGAAATGTATGTCAAGTAAACTTATTTTTATTGCTCCATTTACTTAATGTTGTTGAAAAAAAGGATCTCATTTTGTTACTTGAAAATAGTTATGGTGATAACTGGAGCATCATCAATGTTCGTTTTTTGGTCTTGAAATATGGGCTAGTATAGTACATGGCCTATAGTTTTTACCATTGCCTGGCTTGTACCCCACCTCCACTACATGCTTGGATTGTAGGAAGCCTTGTATGCTCTTATATTTCTCCTTTCCAGCTTCATCCAAATGGAAATGCGAGTTTGGCTTACTTATATATCCTTTTCGTGAGGGTCTTTGGCTCACCTCATACTCATAACTAGTTCCAATTCCTTTATGAGGTCAAGAGCATTATTGAATCTTCTTATTTATTTTACTAAAAAGAATGCAAAAAATTCGTGCCTATGGAGGACCTATAGTTCAAATACATCATGTTCAAATATGAGCACTTCTTCAATTGCAACGGATCACCTTACTTTCATAAGTGGCACTCAAGATGTAAGTTTTCACCTTTTCTAAAATTAATTTCATTCAAATATGATGTCTCCATGTGCCGATTTGAATTACTTTCCTAGCTACCATCATAGGAGCCACTGGAAATGGCTTGATTGATATGCTAGACACATTAAAGCATGTTCCTTGTGAGGGGATAGAGGTATCTTGATTAGTCAACAATAAAATCCTTTGGCATTTTGGACATATTGCTAAATGTATAACCATTGGCCGAGTGAGAGCCCTGCCTACCGAACAACCACAAAGGAAGAAAAGGAGCATTATTTGAGCTTATCTTGATTTTGCAGAGAACTAAACCATAGTTAGGGAAGGGGAGCCCGACCATGCTCAAGAATAAGACCCAATCCTCGAAGTTGAAACTCAAATGCCTAACAACATATGAAATTTTTGAGACCGAGGGGAAGACAATCTCTGAGACATATTTGGTCACGCTAGTGCCTCTTCCTCTAAGGATACTACTATCATAAAGGCTAGTGTGTCATTGTAACATTTTGGCATGGAGCTAAATAAAATAAATACAATAAAATATATTTTTGAATTTAAATTAGAATTTTACCGAATAAATGGAATTTTGGAATTTAAACAGAGAAGTTGAATTTTAAGATGAATTTTAGTTGGGAAAATATTTTAAATAAATAAAAAGGTTGGAATAATTACTAAATGGGTTGAAAACATTAGTTTGGAATTTTTATTGAATTGAATTCAACAAATTTAATTTTTGGGTTTATTTTGGAGTAAAATGTGAAATATAAATTAAAATTCAAATTTGAAGTTTAATTGTATTTTGTGAGTCCGAAAAGTCATCTAGAATTTAGATTTTGAAATAAACTATATTTGTGAGATTTGAAATAATTTTGAGGAATAAATAACAAGTTAAGGATTAAAAGCGATACTTTAACTATCAGAAAATTACTTTGGATAGAAATAATTTGGTAAAAGAATTTTTCTTGGTTTGAATAATTTTTGTAAGTAGTAAAATGTTTTAAGATAGTGGAAAATAAGTGATATATGGTGTGAATAAGCATTTTCTTTATTATTTTTAGGTTTAAAGGCTATTTAAATCCTGCTAGACCATCCCACCTCTTGTAACTACCCAACCTCATCCTATTTTATTTATATCCTTATCTCATTTTTATACTGCCTCAATTATAACCAGACCCAATTCTGTACCTTAGCCCTAATTCACCAATCTAATCGACTAAGAAAAGAAGGAAAAAATAACGATGGAAGATGATGCATGCATGCTTAGATAAGTGACTAGCGATGTCGTCGAGAGGAGGCGACTGAGCACTCTCGGCATAGGTAGAGGATGCAATTGTTGGCATGCAACCTGAGGAGGTGCGAGACGTGCGTGCTTGAGATGGAGCAGATATAGAAGCATGGTGGATGAAGTTTGTGATGGCATTATGGTGGCTGGTACTAAGAATTAGGCATGTGCGATATCATGAGTGGTGCATGTCAATTTTTATGATGCGATGTAGGCAGTGGCTTGCACCATGCTAGTTTTGGCGACAAAGATGGCAATGAGCAGAGGTTGATGACGAAGATGGAAAAAGGGAAAATCAAGGTGAGTGTAGCTTCTACATTTTATTTAAATGATTTACCGATCATGTCTGGTGATTGCTATGAATGTTTTATTACCTAAAAATGATTATTTTGGCTTCCTATACTTATGATTGTGAAGTGGACAATATGCTATGATCAAAGTAGTGCAAAACGTATATATTTGTATATAACAATATTCAAAATTTTGCTCAAAGTATGAAAGGTATTTTAAAATCCTAGTTACAATGTATTCAAAATATTTTAAAATATTTGAATTAATTTATAAAGAAGAGAATCAAAATTATTTGATATAAATTGGATGAAAGTATGTAAACTGTTTTTATTTACTTATGCAAAGTAGTTGATAAAATTATATTTTGATTTTTGTTGTAAAATATCGCATATATATTGTGATAATTTGAAGAAGATAAAAATATATGTGACAGCTCTGCTTTCTACGTTGTATAAATAAATAAATTTAAATAAAATCAAACTATTAAATTTGATTTTATAGTTGTTGTTTATGAAAATAAAATTCTACTTAAATAAATTTTATTTAAAAAGAGATTTTTTTATATAAATTGAATAGAATTAATAAATCCTTTTTTAGATAACATATTAGAATCGAATAAAATGTTTTAATTAATTATAAATATTTTAAAGTGTAAATATTTTTTATATGATTGAAATATTAAGAAAATAAACTTATTTTTGTGATAATGCAACGAATAATTAAATAAAAATAAACAAGGATTGAATTCTATAAAATTGTCCAATTATTGAAATATATCTTGTAAAATGAAGTGTGAATTAATTAAAATTAGTTTGAAATAAATTTGCACATTAATAAAAATATTATTTAAAAGAAAACATGGTTTTCAAAATTAAATAAATGGAAAGGGTATAATTGTAAATAATACTAGTCTAGAAAATTCTCTATACTCCTTGATCACTTCCAGCCAAGCCTAAATGCATGCTTTCATCATTCATTTGTGAACCCGTAACCCTTCCTCCAAAAGAATCCCCAAAATCAGAAATTCGTGATACACACACACATACAAAAAATATTAGATAAAATCATGCTAAGGCGCTCGATACTGGAGAGGGAATTAGCAATGACATTCATCATTCGATGTGAGAGGGATGGAGCCTTGCCCTGGCTATGATGAAGAAGTCAAAGTCAAATTTAAGGGCAAGTGATTTGGAGATGCATGGTGTCGGCTGGGGTTGCTGGTTTAGGTGTGTTCGTGATTGAGAACGACGATATAGGGAGGCATTAAGATTGACGTTGTTTTGTTGTGACTTAGAGGAGTATGCATTCTATTGAGGTAGACGACATTCAGGTATTATAAGGGAGGTGCGATGCTAGAGCTTGGTGGATATTGATGCAGGCAATGTGCAGTTGAACACGATGATGATGTAATTATTTGAGTTTGACATATTGTTGGCTGTGGTAGGCGATGATGGATTGTTGTAGCCATTAGAGTTCCAATAGCGAAGACAAAAGGCTCGACGGAGCATATAGTAGTAGTTTACATTGTTTAATCACTATTTTGGAAACATCGATATTGAGTGCAGTAAGGAGATCGAATGTCTTTGCTTGGGTTTCGGTGAGTTTCTTCTCACAACTATATCTACATTTTATTGCTTACATGTACAAATCTCGATATTGATTGACTTGCTTGTTGTTATAAATTGGATTACGTTGTGATAGTAATTGTTTGTGTCGGATGGAAGTGGCAATTTGCAAACAAAACTCCATCTTTTTATGAATAGAACTATATATATATATATATTTGTTTGTTGATATGTGCGTATTTTATAGATGGCCAAAATTCGATGGAATTCGACTCGGCCATGCAATTTAAATGGTATTAATGTCTGGTTGAGATGTTTTTGAGTAATTTTACTCCATAATTTATATATTTTAGATATTTCTTTACTTTCTTATTTTAAAAAGTTAATTTGAAACATTTTGAAGAATTATCTAATGATTTTGAAATTTTATTTAAGTATTTTATAAATAATTTATTGAGATATTATTTAAATTGAGCCTACTCCTATATAAAAATATATTTTTAATTATAAGTATAATTATAGCTTTCTTTTGGTTTAAAATTCTTTTAAAATCAAATAACATTATAATATTATAAGTTTGGAGTTGTTTTAAGAAAAAACATAATATATTACTACTTTATAAAATGTATTACGAAAATTAAATTATTACTTCTAAGTGATATTTTATTGTACAAGTTATCTAAATATGCAAGTAGAGATTTTGAAATGTATTTTGCTATTTAAGTCTGTATTTTTTTTTAATTACATGAATAAAGTTAAAGTACTATTCGTCATATAGTATATTTTAAAGGTTTTTATTCAATTTAGAATATGAAATTGAATGATTAAGTGTTGTCTAAATTTGTTGATTTATTAAGGGGAAACTTTTATATTATAGTTTTAGTTAATTATTTAAAAGATTGTTAGATTGTGAAAATATGTAATATCTTATGATTAATATCTTATGTATTCTTATGTATATTTCACTAATAATAAGGTTATATGTGAATTATTAAAGTGTTATATATATTTATATTCGATTTAATTGTTTAAAAGAAAGATTTTTTTTGAGATTTATTAATTGTTATTTTTTTGAATTAAATTGGGATTTTGTGATAATTTCTATATTTTCTGATTTCTCATTTTTATAATTGATTTTGATATCATGAATGATTCACCATTGATATTGATTTGAATTATATTTTTTAGAAGATACCGTGATGACCTTTCTGATTGATTTATTAATATATATTTTATATGACGAGAATTCTAAATAAATGGGTTAGTGATACCATCTGCTATGGGACTTTCGGTAACACCTTTCTGGTTATTCTTTGGACTCATTATATATAATAAAGAAGGATGAGCGTGATGTATGAACATTGAATAAATGGACTAGTAACACTCGATGGTATGGGATGCCGTTGTGTTGTTTATTCAGTTATTCTTTGCTCGTGTTTGATACTTAATACGGGGTTTGTTGCATATGATACTCGCTGCATTGAGTATTTGATAGTCATATGGTGACTTATATATAGAGCCGCATGGCGACCATTTTATATATTCTATATGTTTGCCTACCTTTTTCCAGCTTCCTTTTTGGTTTGGGAGTAAACCAGATTGGCCAGTATCCACCCTGACAGGCTGATTGTGGGGTCATACCCCAGATCCATGACATCGTTGTTGTATTTTATATTCAATGCACGTCACGAGGTTTAGCTTAGGTGACCTGTAGGGTAGGTTCCCAATAGCCTCTTGTCGCTTAGGCCTATAGTCTGTTACCTATAAGTGCAAAGTAGGGTCATGATCGAGGCTACACGTTGACGAGCCACTGGTGGAAATGTGTCATGATGTATGTCGAAGTAACTAAGGCTGTAGGAACAGTTCTAACTATATAGAATATGACATAATAGACCTTGGGTTCTTAGGGCGAGCATACGACCATTAGTCCCTCGTTTGGTTTTGGTTTCGTGGGGTAGTTAGGCATATATGAGTCAGGATTACACTTGAGACCATGTCTAGAGGATGGTCATCCCCGTATTGTAACGACCCAGAATTTCTATTAATTAAAATTCGTATATTTAATTGATTTTAAATATTAATAGTAAATTTTATAAGTTGAATGAATTTAAATTCGAATATCTGAATTTAATTGGATAATTAAATCGATAATTTAATATTTGAAATTACAGAAATTATTGAAAATTGGTCTTAATATGATTTTAAATGATTTTTAAAATTTTATTATATCATATTGAAGTTAGAATAATGTTTGTGAACTTTTAAAATTGAATTAAAAGTTAATTTGTGAAAATTGAATATTTTAATATTTAATTGACGAGTTAAAATAGCCATTTTTTAAATAATCTCAGATTTCGATGAAACTAGTTTCCTCGGATCCGTAATGTGATATTATTGTAAGATTTCAAATTTCGTGTCAATCGGACTTACCGTTTGTCCGGGACAAGCCAAAACGCCTAGAAATTAGTTAAATTGGTTTAATTTAAATTTGATCGTTTATTGCCGTAACTCGCACAGATAATCAAATTGGCTCCCGAAACCTGTTCCATTGTGTTCGGAACACGGGGTAAACTCTAGAAACGCCAGCCGACACGCTTCGTTTGGAGTTCGGAAAATTTCGGATGAATAGTGTTTTGGCTATTTTTCTATAAAAGCACCTTAACTTCTTCATTTGCAAAACAAAAAAACCCTAACCCTAACAACTTTCTTCAGCCGCCACTTAAAAAACTTCAATGGCCAAAAATCACCAATGTTCCTCCTCTATTTTCTCACAATCCATCAGCTTTTAGCAAAAACTTTCAACTACATTATTGTAGAGCACATTGAGACCCTCCTATCCAACGGTGGAGATCAAAAAATTCGACAAGGATCAACGACAATTCTCGCTCAAAGGCGGAGCGGTCATGCACGAAGTACGAGGCACAGATGAGGCCGAGTTCGATGCTATGCTGGCCGAAGGTAGAGCTCGACTTGGGCTTTCGAATGGTGGTGGTTTGATGGGCTCTCGACGTTCATAGGGGGAGTGGCGATAAACCCTAGATGGCGGCTCCTTTGGGTTCACGTACGTGAATGTCGCGATGAAGAAGAAGCAATTGAGCGGCCAAGATCTGAAGGTGGAAACGTGCGGCCAGATTTACATAGGTTTAAAATTGAAAATAGAATTGTAAATTTAATTATATAAAAATTTGTACGAACTTTAAAAATTGATACCTATTTGATACGAGGTCGGATTGTGACAAAACGAAATGCGTTGGCTTCGTTTTGACGAGCACTATGCAATGGAACTTGATTGGAGTCGTTTGGAGCTAGTGTGAATTTCGGGTAAAATTAAACGCTCGTTTAATTTTATTCGAAATAAAACGCCGAAACTGAATTGAAACCAAGGTGAGAACTTCTCACTCAATCGAAATTGTTTCGATTTAAATTTTAAATAGTTAGATTTAAAATTGTTGATTGTATGTTTGAATGATGGTTGTTATCTATTGATTGTTGAAATAGACATTATACGCCGTTATTAAGCGGAGGTTATTTATTAAAAACATATACCGCGAATATTTCACTGCAAAGTGAAATTGGTATTATTTATGTATTTGGAGTTGATTTCCCGCATTATATAGCGGACGAGACCCTATTGCGCCGCATAATAGCGGATAATATTTTATAAATCCCATATACCGCGATATTCCGTATTGACACGGAAATTAGTATTGTGCTAACACTATGGATGCAGGGAAACAGGTTGGAGGGATCCAACTGGATTCCTCGCCAGTATTTATTTGATTACAGATATTGTGATATTTGTTGATTTTCATATACTGATATATGATGTCTTTGTTGTCATGATTGACTATTTGGTGTGTTGCATCATGGGGCCAATTTTGGAATTATAAAAAGATTTTAAAGTGGTGGTTTTCAAATTTAAAAAGGGTTTTAAAGTGATTTTTGAAAGTATTCGTTTTATTAAAATTTTGAATTGATTCATTTTAAATAAATTAACGTTATAAAATTTAATATTATAAAGATTTATGATTTTTGAGAAATATAGTTAAAATGTGATTTTTGAAATATGGAGTTAATGAATTTTATAAAATAGTTTTAAATTGAGATTTTTGGATTTTTATAAGCGATTTATATAAAGGATTTATAATATTGATATTTATAAATTAAAATATTGGAATTGTGAAACGAGTTTTTATGAACATTAAAAAGAAGTATAAATGGATTTCATAAGGGAATGAAATTGATAGATTTATAAATTGTGAAGGTATAAAATGAATAGATTTTGTAAAATAGAAAACTATAAATAATTAACTTTAAAAATTGGATTTTTGGCAGTTCTTAACTTATAATATGGACTTCTGGTATATAATTGAGTTATATAAATTGAATTGGATAATAAAGGAGATTTATAAATCGAAGTTTTATAAATAGAAATGGGATTTATAAACATTGTTTGTAAATTCGAAATCAATTGAATTTGATAAATCAAACATAAAAGTTATTAAAGGAGATATATTCGTGATTTTGGACAGCAAATTATCCTTAAAATTAAATGTTGTAATAATAAGAGTTTGGTTGGGAATTTTATCTACAATTTTGGACGGTGGATAATCTTTTAATAAATGTGTAGAAATATTGAATTGGGTAAATAAAGTATATTCACGATTTTTGGACCGTGAATATATTATGAAATAAAATGGATATGTTTTGGGGAAGTGATGTTTTAAATAGAATTTAAAACGATTTGAAGTTGTTTTAAAATGTGTTAAGTATCGAATACATAGATTTCAACATTTATTGTTGAAATAGACGTTTTCGAGATTGAAGGAAATGGTGGACTATAACACTGTTGTTATGGTAAATAATTTCCGAAAGGAAATGTTTTATATAGTATTGGGATTTATATATCTATCTAAAATTTCGAATTCCTATACTAGTGATTTTGGGTCGTCGTAACGATGTTTTACGCAACATTCGTTTTGACCCAAATAAATGTGTTTGAAAGAACGTTTTCCTTAAAGAATGAAATATATACTTAATTTAAATTTAAGTACATTGAATATTTTCCAAGTGTTGAAAATAAATGGATTTGTGAATTGCTTATTATTAAATAAGTATGGAAATGTTTTCCAATATGAAGTGAATGTTTTGAGATTTTATCTTTTAAAGATAAATTGAAAATGGATATTAGAAATCGATTTGAAAATCGTATATTCATAGATATTTTGGAATTGTAAATTCACTATGGAATTTATAAAGAAGGGGAATTTTTTTTAAAAATAAACGTTGATTTATTTTTGAAGTGTGGGAATAAATTTACGGATTTGGAACGTAAATATAAAATAAATCGGTAAGGATTAATTGGTTTAAATGAACCATTTTGAAAATAAAGTATTTCCGCGTAAGAAAAATGATTGAAATTTGTTTTCAAAAGCGGTAAAGGTGAAAAGTGATTTGAATTTTTTTTTTCAAATGGTTGAAGTGTGGAAATTATATATCTAGTAAAAATATTTTTGGAAAATAAATAATTTGGGAAATTATTTGGAATCTGGTGATGTTGTGCACGCCTATTGATAGTTAAATAACCGACTATCAATATTTACCTTTAAATAGGTATTTGTTGTGATTTGTTTGAATTTGAATGCTACACTTATTTTTAAAATAAGCGCTCACTATTCGGGTTAGCCGGGAAAGGACCTTTGGGTCGTATAACCCATTCCGAATATGTGATACGTCGTTATGAATTGCATTTGAAGACCGGTGTTAAAGACCGGATATTTATGAAAATGGAAGGATTACCGTCGAATGTTTCTACATCGGCTGATCTCCGATATAGAAATTTATTACCCTTTATGATGGGAAGTCCGGTCGTGATTAGTGAATATCCGGATTGCAAGGACTTCTTTGTAAGTGCCTTCGGTTCCGTTCGATCCCGGAACGGACTTGTATGGATGTGTGTCTGAATACAATTTGAGATGTAAAGCTGGTTTCTATGAAATATGTTTTCGCTGGTGGCGGAGAATTTATTCTCTTAGCTTAACACCCATAGAGGTTATGTAGTTGATGGTTACTAGTGATACATTCCCAAATTGGTAATGTGGCATACGAAGTGCTGTTGAGCATTTGATGATCAAAGCACAGCTTTTGTATAAAGCGTGGCTTTGTGGACGAGACTTCGTCGGACCTCACACCTTTGAAATGGTCAAAACAGGAAGGATACGGCAAGGTTATTAGGGGGTAGCGCCCCTTTAGTGTATGTTATTCCTTCTGGATAGAGGTGGTATCATGGTATGGAGCCCAGATACTTAACCTATGTTGTTGCTGCAAATTTATTACTTTGTGGTTGTTGGAATCGAGGATCCTTGGATATAGATCGATTACGATCGGGGAATGACATATTCGTGTCAGTAGTTACCCAGTTAGGGATAACCTGGCTAGTGTTGGCAGAGATCCGGTTAGGTTCTCGGGTCGTCTTTCCAGAGGCGAACCCATGTGGCAATGGGAAGTTCCTTGGCCTGACCAATTGTTGGAAATCCAAAGAAACAATACGATCTTGTATGGTTTTAGTTGTATAACCTACCATGGAATGTGGCGGTAACCTGCTATTGAACATGGTAGCTATAGTAGGCATAAGTGCGAAATGCCTATGCTGGCTAAGATTTATATCTTTACTTTCGAAATGATTTTTCCTACACTATGCACTATTAATAATATCAAATGTTTCTTTTTAATGCGTATCAAGCATCTTTGACTATCGTAAGGAGAAATCTCCTCCGATTCTGCGTTTGCATTGTGTGTGTGTGCGGGAGGCCTTATGGTAGTCTCATTTTCTAAAAAGCATTGCGAATCTATTTTAAAATTATCCTGTTCTTTATTTTAAAGATAAACAATTTTAAGTTCTCACACCAGTCCCATGACTGACTCGGAGTTTATTGTTTTCCTTCCTAAACTCTGGGTGCCCACCAATTTCCACACGGGCAGTCTAGAGTCAGGTTATCGGGATATTCTGGAATTTAGGAGTTGCTGGAGGCAAGCTGGAGAGCATGGCGTATCAAACTTGTATATAGTATTTCTTTTCCGCTGTTTTGTTGTTGTTTGTTGTTGTACACTCTGATAATGTAATGTAATAACTGATATAGTTCTTTGTTTAAAGATTATTCATTTATCTATTATATGTTGTTCCGCTGCGATTGTGAGATTCTGATAATGTTCTGTTGTTTCTTTCTGTTCTGTTCTATCTTTTTCTCTCTTCTTCTATCTTTTTCTTCTTCTTTAACCATAACGGTACGGTTTTCCGGCATTCGATTGCTCGACAGTTGATACAGTGGACGTATTGATGTCGGTTTTCGAGCGTCGAAAAGTCGCGATCATTACACATATCCTTCTTTGGAAGGCAACCCACCTATTATTGATTATATTCGAGTATTTTTATGCACTATTTCGAATCTTGCTTATTAATTTTTGTGATTTGATGATGGTATTTTATAATGTTATCATCAGAAATCATTCCAATTTTGTCCTAATCTAAAAGAATACAGTGGAAGGATTGATGAAGAATGATAGCAATAGCAAGACCTTTCGAAAGAGTCCAAGGGAGGCTTCTGCAAAATATTGGATGAGAAATGGATTTTCGAAGAGGTCGAAAGGGGACAAGCCTACCCTTTCACTTCAGTTAACCCCTTTCAAAACAGTTGGTTCCGCATGCATAAAGGGGTTTTGTATGAGTTAAAAGAACCTTCCAAAGGTATCAGATAGAAAGCTTCTGCACATATGCCAAACCTTTCGATATAGTTAGTTTCACCATTGTTAACTTTCCGCAGAAGAACATTAGGTCAAAGCGACCCCTTTAAAAGCATATGTCAGCCTTTCGAATTGGATGAAACTTTCCATAAATATAAAGGAGATCCTGCATATGACTAATATTGCTTCCTCAAACACCAAAAGATGGAGGTTTCACATTAATCAACGGGAATGCTTTCGAAAGCTACTTTCTGCAACTAAGCCTTCTACTATGCTTCAAGTCATTCGAAGCCCCAAAAATACCCCTTTCGATAGCGTCGAAAGCCAACATCCTTTCCCACTTACACAGCACATCAACAACAAGGTGAAGGACGCTTGTATACCTTTCGATGGAGTCAAAAGCACCCAAGTTTCATTCAAAAGAGGAGTTAGAACAGCGCCTTGAATTCAACAGTGATGAAAGTTCTTCAAGACACCCTTTCGACTAAGTCAAAAGAACTGATGTGAAAAGGTCCAACATGTGCCTATAAATAAGACCCTAGGGGTATTATTTTGCAGGGATTTGAATTCTTTCATTCTATTCTTGTACCTTTCTTAAATTTGTAAACCCTAATCCTAAAATCAAATTAGGGATTTCCCTTCTTTGTAGTGCTTGAGCCTCTTGTATTTATGAAAATGATTAATAAAGCAAGTGCATGGTATTTTCAAATATATAGAATCTGATTCAATGCTTGTATATGGATTCAACTATAGAGTATTCACATCAATGCTATTTATAGGGATACCTTTTGAGGTGAGAAACTTGCCCACACAGTTAGATTGCTTAGATTCCATTAAACCGCAACCTTAGATTATCTTAGCTAATTCGAAGGTTGGTTTTGAAAGGGTACTTGATTACTGCAACCGATTCGAAAGGTGGTTTCGAAAGAGTCTTAAATCACCCCAATTGGTTCGAAAGGTGGTTTCGAAGGAGCCTTGGATTACCTTAACTTATTCAAAAGGTGGTTTCGAAAGGGTTACTTACACTTCTATTTTCACTTTGAGGTGTTGACAAGATTTCTTGTTAACCTTTTTGGTGTTAGAAGGAGGGATTGAACCTCCGTCTTTATTGAATCCCCAACCTTATTTTCCTCTATCCCTATTCCATTCCAAGTTAACCTTATAACCTACACCATAATGCTTAGCAAAATCAAAAAAATCGAGCAAGGATCTTCAGAACCTCACTTGTCTAAATCTTCTAATAAAATTGTCGAAAATTCAAGGCTATATGAAGAACAAATGTTAAGATTGGAAGCTTTAAGAGTCACGAAAAAGAAAAGAGATGGACCTTATGATCCAAACAATTAGAGGCTAACCCTATTCCACATTGGTCCTATACCCATCTTTGCTTTAGGAGAAGCAATATGTAAAGATGATAATTTATTTGATCAAATGAAGAATGTTATCCAGTGCTATGCAAAAGGAACTATCTTTGAAGAAGGAATGATGGCTGATTATTACACCTTTGATCAAAAATGGCATCCAGTGACAAGTGAATCATTACCTACAAATGAGCTTCGAAAGGTTTTAAAGGGAAATTGGTCATTGAGAATGAATTTTTCAAATCAAGCAATAAAAAGCTAGAAATCAACCTCAAAGAACAAGCTTCAAATGAAGACTCCCTAAAGAGTGCAACTTGACTACATCAATCAAGAACATCTATATGTTAACAATGGAGGAACTCAACTATTAGCCATCCAAAAAGAAAAAGCCCAGATAGGATCTTACTGTCATTACCATATGGCGAATGAGCACGAAACCAATCGATGTAAAGCTCTCGAAGGAATGATTATCAACTTTTTCAAACAATGAAAAATCAACAGATTTGCAAAGCGACCCTAGAAAATTTTAATAAAGCATCTTTTCAAGGAAATCTACACGGTCGCGAGAAAAATTCTCCTTAATCTTGAAAAATACCTTAAATAGTTATAAGCCTTTGTTCGTGCCAAGTTGTCAAGTCAAAGCTCCTTCTAGAGGGAGGTTAAAGTAAACCTTTATCAATGCCACACTATGGCCGGGTAAAAGTATCTACAGGCCCTTGATCACGCCATGCTATGGCTAGATCAAGGCGCCCCCTGAAGAGGGGACAGAATAAGCCTTGAACGTGCCATGCTATGGCTAGGTCAAGGCATCGACCAGTCTTCAGTCCTACCTATAAGGCTTGGCTGGAGCACGTCCTGGAAGGAGGATGGAGTAAGCCCTTGATCCTGCCACACTATGACTTGGTCAAGGCAACGAACAAGCCTTTAGTCCCGCCTATAAGGCCTAGATGGAGCGCCTCCTGGAGGGAGGTTGGGTTAGTCCTTGGGTCCTACTTGTGGATAAGCTAACCAAGCGCCTTGGATAACAATGGACTAAGAACGTCTAAGCCCTAGAAGTGGCTCACAAAACATGTAACAACCATGTATTTTCTGATTATTTTAATTGTATATTGTAATTTAATTTTTGATTTAAAAACTTTATATTTATTTAGTAAATTAAATAATTTTGTTATTTTAAATATAAATTTTGATTTTGATATGAATTAGAATTCCAAACATGACTAAAAAGAATATTTTTCCAAAAAGTGAATTTTGGTCAATATGGTCAACTTTGACTTTTAAATTTAAAATTTGAATGTTTGAAAATTTGAATTTTATCTTTTATTATGAAAGTAAATAAAATTTTAAGAATACTGCTTTTTGTTTCATTGGAATCTAATTTATAATGTGAAAGTTACGCCCTTTTAACTATTGAGTGAAATTTGCTGTATTTAACAAAACTGTTTATTTTAATTTATATAAATAATATTTTTTTAGTCTTGTAATGTTCTAATTTATGTTTTAATCTGTAAAATAAAATGTTATGTATATATTTTGGTTTTAAAATATTTTTAAGAATGTAATTGACATTTTCCAATGTCAGTTGTATTTTGTTGTAAATTTTCATTCCAAGTTTCAATTAATTAAAATAATTCTTTATTTATCTTTATATTTTTCTTAAGAACTTATTTTATTCTCAATCCCACTTTATTTTGTTCCTTATTTATTTATTTATTTGACTTTTTATTTGTTTTAAAGTGAAATAGAAATTTTTCTAGAGGTAGTGGTAACTTATTTGAAATTTTCATGTCCTGTTTGCCATTTTTAACCAATTTCTTTAGTTCATTTTCTATTTTTCTCCAATTTAATTATTTATTTCATTTTAGAAATGATAAATAATTTTTTTTATTTCAAATTTTTTCTTTATAATATTTTTAAAATGAAGTGAATATTTTTCCAAGGCTAGTGATGATTTATTTGTAATTTTTGAACCCTGTTATGAATTTTTAAGCAATTTCTTTAAATCTTTTTCTATTTTCTCTAAATTTTATTATTTATTTTCATTTTATTTCACTTTTTTTCGGTTTTTAAAAGTAATTTTTGAATTATATATATTTTTTTATTTGAACTAAAGAAAAAGGAAATATGAAGAGTTTAAAAAGGCTTTTAAAACTTAAGGCTTTTCATTTCCAAAAACTTTTCATTTTCCATAACCTTCTCATTACTTCTTCTGGCCGTATACTACATTTTTTAGCCATGAGTTTTATCTCACTTTCACGTGAAAAAATTATTTTTCTTCCTCATTTCATTCACGGATAAGAAAAAGCTTGGTAATGGTCTCTTATTTTCTTACTTTTCTTCTTGTTTTATTAATATTTTGCATTGCTTCTTCATAGTGTTGATCGGCCATGGCTCCTCCACCACCTCCGCGACCAGCACCACCATCATCCATGGCCTCATCACCTTCCCCTCCACTAGTTTACTTCTGGCCGTGACTTGCTTTGGATGTTAACACCAAAAAAACTCCACCAAACATTGAAATTGCCTTGAAAATATCCATGCTAGCCACTCCATGCCTTATCACCTTCATCCACCACCAAGGCCACCACCACCTTGATATGACCACCACCCATCACCTTAGCTACTGTTCAGATCTGAAACATGAATGGCCGAGGCAACCATGATGCAAAATTCCACAAAAATACAACCTATGCCTTAAAACTATGCTAGTTTGAGCCATCTTGCTTCACCACTTCATTTTTCACCACTACCACCACCTTCGACCACCACCACCATCACTGTCCAGACTCCTACTCACTACTCCAGCCTCTGACCTGACCCACCCTCTACTGGCCGAGCCAAACATCCCATGGCCGAGCCCCTTTTATTGAACCTAAACCATGTTTTAGCCTAAACCCCTTCACATTCCTACCTTGTAACTTCCTCCACATGTTCTAGCCTTTTTGCCATGCATTCCTATGTTCAAACCAGAGCCAAAGTCATGCCAAACCTGAGCCAAAACATCCCCTAGGCCGTGCAAGCAATTGTAGGAAACAAGGCAAAAGATAGTGTATTCATATTGCCTTTTATTTCAAAGTTATTTCTATTCAATGTCGTATTGAATTCCAATTTTATTTGTCATGTTCATGGGTTGTGTACAAGATCAATAAGCTTGGTTCTCATCCACTTGAATCCATCGTTGTGTCATCGTGCTTTCTGGTATCCGTTGTGTCGTTTGAATTGATATCTCCAGCACAAGAGGTGAGTAAATATCATACGACATTTTATACTTATGCAATGGTGAAGCGACAACAACTGAATGTGTAGAATTATATGTGATGTTATAACTGCCTGTGATTATTTATATATGATGTTACACCTGTTAATTTACATGTCATCTCATCTATTACTGTTATATGTTGTTAATTGCTCATTTATATCTATTTATCGCACTGCAAGTTCCCTGTAGATTAGGTTAACTATGGGTTGAAATGATACATACCCGAACGAACTTTAGAATAGGGAAAAATCGTTATGGGCTGAAATGATAGGCCTGAATGGTTTTTATTTATTTTATTTTAACTTGGGATTGTGGGTTTGAAATGATAGAACTCGGATTTTTCTTTTTAAACTGCGGATTGGAACGATATATATCCGTATCACTTGACCTAGGTTAGAAAACTATATACAGGCCCGTGGTTATTTTATAAAGCGTTTTGGATATTTGTAAGTATTTTAAAATATAAATTTATGAAATTTGATTTAAATAGATTTTGAAATGTTTTAAAATAAATAAATTATGATTTTTCTATGAGTTAAAAATGTAATTAATGAATGGTTAAATTGGATTATTGAAATATAACTTAAGTTTGGAAATTTGGAATTTTGGTTAAAAATGATATTTAAGTTATAAAAATAAAATGGAAATTAATTATATTTGGAAAATTGTAAATATTATAATTTGATTTAAATTTGAACTTAACTGATTTATTAAAGTATTATTGATTTTTCTATGAATTTAAATGGTTAAATAAATGAATGCTTAAATGTGTAATTTTAAAATATAACTTGACTTGGAAATGTGAAATTTGGTTTAATTAAAGATTTTAGTTAAATGAAATCAATTAGAAATTTAGTTTAATTTGTGAAATGGAAATTTAAAAAATGCAAGTGTTAAATAAATTGCATATGTGAGGGAATGGAAATTATACACTTGAATTTGTTAAGTAAATTTATTGAAAAATTTGATTATTTATAAGAAATTTATTATGTAAAAATCATATGTTAAAGGTATGTTAATAAACATTTTTGAATGAAAAATATGATTTTTGTTTGTACCAAAATTGGGCACAACACTCTTCGAAAGTTTTTGAAGAGATAATAAATGAAGAATGTAAAGTGAAAATGAGGATTATCTAACAAAAACTCCGAATAAAAGTAATGTAAATGAGAAGACAAGCGATTTATAGTGGTTCGGCGTGTTGCCTACATCGACTGTGAAGATTTTGCAATTTTATTGATTCTCTTTCAACGTTTACAAGTGATTACAGCAAGCAACAGCGAGTTACAACTGGAAATTCAAAATCAACATCAAGAATATGATATAAGATGATGGAGATCTCGATCCGGTAGAGTCTGGGCGCTTGAGAATCCAAAAGATCCCTTTTCTGTAGGCTCTGGGGCTCTATTTATAGGAGTAGGAAGCTGAGATTTCGCTCAAACTTCGGGAGACTCGTTCTGGCACGTGAGTAGGCCCACGCAACCAATCTTAGGAAGTTTCGACTCGATTGGTGATCGATACGAAGCCATTTTGTATCGATCAAGATGATGCCCAATCGAGCTGAAATTTGGTAGAGACATTCTTCATCATGTATGCAAGCTCCTGTGAAAATTTCATGGCATTTGGATCAGTAGATCTCTAGATATCATGGATACGAAATGGAGTCTTTCGGTTGCTGTTTGGTTCGAATCGATTCCTTCGAATCGATTGTTTCGAACCGATCAACTCTCGTGGTCATTCGAAGACATGGCACGCATATCTCGAGCCGATCCACCTATTTCTCCGGTTTGGCCGCGTCGCATCCATATATCTCGCTCCATTCGAAATGAAGACCGTTGTGTTAGACCAGGTCCTTTTTACTCGAACGAACCATTGGTCATGGGTCCGAACGAGAGACTTTTGATGGATTCGAAGTAAGGTCCTCCGATGGGTTCGAAGAGCAGAGGCTTGATGGGTACGAACTTAGGTTATCTGATGGATACGAATAGCACTGCCTAGATAGATTCGAAGTAGACACTGGCTGAATGTTACGAGGTACGTCATCTGCTGATGGATATGAATCTGATCGATGCAAACTCGATGGTTTCGAACCCTACCCACTTGATCGATACGAACTCATGAAAACAGACCGATGCAAAGCAGAGGATGGACACGAGCTAGATGGATACGAAACCGAGGTCCACTGATGGATACGAACTGATGCTTCCATGACGGATACGAAGCAGTGACTATTGCCTTATTTAATGGAGGCGAAGTAGGGAGACGTCAATGGATTCGGATACGATCGAGTCGAACCGAGGTATCTCGATGGATTCGAACTCGATCGATACGAATTGAATTCCCTCAACTGATTCGAAGCCACCGTTCCTCTGATCGATTCGAAAACTATCGATTCGAAATGGAGCTTTGGGATGGATTCGAAACCGAAGCCTCTTCTCTCAAACTGAATCGATCATAAGTTGAACATACGAACTCGGATTGACTTGAAATTTGGAACGTTGGCTCTCTTGGCCTTGTTTGCCATGTCCTATCAATTGTAACTCAATCTGGACCCGGACAAAATTGATCGATATCCATAGCGAACCTGTGTATGCTCGATATCCAAGAAGAGTAATCTTTGGTATCTCGACCTTGCCAAAAGGTGGAATAACATTTGCCCCCCAAAGTACGTCTTGTGGAAAGATAACGTGCTTTGAAAAGCTGCACTTTCTCTTTGAACAATTGTTGTTCTCTTTCGCTGAAAGTTGTGCTCTGTAATGCTGTAACCTTGCGTTGATATAACTGATTGCTATATAATAGCGATTGGATGTTCATTGTTGCAATCGTAACAAGATGAGTATCTGATTCCTGTGAATGTTTAAAATCGAATATTAGTCCGACATATATGCACATATGTTGGTTTGACTCTCGTTAACGTTGCGTGTTCACGAGTCATTGTCAGTTAGTTTGTTTGCCATATTGAATTTTGAATCGATCCTCTCCTGAAACGATGTGAAATTTGAGTTGCAACAACGTCCGTTAGTTGTTTTGAGAAGTCCCTTCGTGTCGATCCTCTCCTGAATCGACATAGAAGGTTGAAGGAATCGACTTTGTGTTGATGAATTGAAAATCCAATGGGTATCGAATGCCCATTCGTGTCGATGCCTAGCAATGAAGAAATAAGAATTTGTTGTGTCGTTCGCATCGATGATAGTGTTTGTGCTACGATGGATACGAAACTGCCATTCGTATCGATATGTAGCAGAAGGTGCTGTGAGTTTACAGGCGTGAACACACGCTTTGAATCGATGGGATTTATCGTTCGATTCGCATCAATGCAGATTCTGGTCCGTTGGGTTCGAACAAGGCCTTCGACTCGGTTTTTGGGCTTGACCGGTTATGACAGGTAGGCGAGCTGGGAGATGAATCGTCCCAGTTTCACCCCATGCTCCATATAAATACTCCATACCTAGCCATTTTTTCACTTTTTACTGCTGCCTTTGATTTCTCGCATCGTTCTAGAACTTGGAGATACAGTAGCCTTGTACTTTCGATTCGATCAATTTCAATTCTCCAGATCTTCGAATCCCCACCTTAAACTAGGTAATCGACCACGAACCTAAATGACGAAGCCGCCTCCGATACACTCTTTCTTCATCAATCATCCACTCTGGGAATTGGTAAAACCAGATCTGGCAACGGCCATGGCGGTTTTTCATTTATTATTTTTTGTAGATTGGAGAAGAAAGAGTGCAAAAGGAGAGAACACATCGATCCGAGGTGTGTGTTCGAATCGATGAGAGCAATGACATTTTCCTGGATTTCATGTCGATTCTTGAGACAAACCAGAGGGCAGTTCGTACCGATGGTCATGATGGTTGATCGTATCGATACGAAGTGATCGATACGAAAAGATAGGTTAATGATCTTTACGAAGTCCTTTGCTTCAGATCGATGCGAATCTTGTTATTATGATCGATACGAAAAGTGTCGATTAATGCGTCGTCGATGTCAAGCTAATACTTTCCCGATCGGTACGAACTAGGTAACCAAGGATCGATACGAAGTCATCGGATTTTATCGATACGAACTCGGCTCTAGATGATCGATTCGAAACATGTTTAATGGCATCAACTCGAACTGGTACCTTGATGGATTCGAATGAACTCCATGTGATCGATTCGAATCGATATCATGATGGATTCGATTGAGCATCCTTTGATCGATTCGAACTTCCCACATTGAATACGAAAATTTTGACATTCTTTAGTACAATTCCGATGAGCTTCATTCTCGCATATTTGGACTTGATTAAACTGCATACTTGACTATATCTTGAAGCTTGCCGATGGAACCATAACAACCTTAACTACTTGCACATCTTTTTTAACTTGGCACAAATTTATTCAAGTAATGCATTGCACTGCACAACACACACTCGTACACTTTACACTGGGGAATGCACGGGCCCTTTGTCGTCTAACGATAATTTCTCATAAGTTAGCCAGTTATGGAACCATCAAGTTCGTAGCCGCAAGAAAACCCGCAAGAAATCCAAAGTACAGTTCCTTCAAGACTAGAGGTTCCGGACATCGAGCCCGAAGTTGTCGGTCCAGCCCTGGACGAATTTCCCAATGCATCTTTTATTGCCAATCCGTCGGACTTCGTTGGATCCAACGTCTCTGAAGATATGCTAGGGAAGATATGTTTAAGGCATGGCCTGTCAATGGACGACGTGTTATTGCCGGGACCAAATGACAGACCACACAATCCGCTAGAGGGATACACCGCATTCAACCGCCAAGCGTGTGCGGCCGTAACGCTTCCTCCGTTCAATGAGTACATAAGAGAAGTATTGTCTTTTTTGGGGATCACCCCATATCAACTACACCCGAACGGATATGCTTCAGTGAATAGCTTGTTCATTGTCTTCATGGAGTATCTTCATCGACCACCGATGCCGACCGAGATCAGATATCTGTTCAACTTCAAAAGACGAAATGATTACCCCTCCTTTACATTTTTGGAAGCAGTGAGGAATTGTCAAGTGGTCACCGGGTCCTGGACCAGGCTAAGCTATTACAGGACGTAATGATTTTACGTTAGATGTCATCTAGGGTTCGCCCAGCGATGGTTATCCAGACGTGAGTATGGATGAGTTCTCAAATAATTCTAAGGCGATTGCAGTTGAAGTGAAACTTATATCTTTTCCTTTTTACAGCAATGATTCAGCGACCCGAAGGTGAACACTTCAAGGAGATAGTGTGGGTAATCCAAGAATCCCGAGTGAAGATAGGGATATTGAATTGCTTTTAACAGATAGGAATCTTTGAACTCTTGGGTTGATCGAACGGAGGCAGAGTATAAAGTTTGACGGGCACTAAGGACCGCCTTGAAAAAATGAGTCAAGCACAAGAAGCCCAAAGTTATTATAGCCGAGGAAGCTAATTCTGAAAGAACCCATACTGATGTTGAGCCGTTGGCCGGGCCGACAGATGTAGTTCAGGATGTCGTAGAGCAGAGAAAAGGCAAGGCAGCTGTTTTTAAGTCGCCTGAAAAGGGAAGACGACAATCAGTCGTCGCGTCCCGGCTCGCCCCTGGAATTAGAATTTCGAAGAGGTCTCCCTCAAGAACAGAAAGTCTCTTTGAAGGGCTTGCTGACCTTCCAATCCCGGATGATGTGTCTTTCCAACATAATGCCAGGTTGGAGGAATTCCACCATACTCTAGAATTGAGCGAGCCTTTTATTACTAGCATGGTCGACACTTCCGGTTGGTCGGGGGGATGCATATCCATACACATTTCACGACACTACACAACCCTTAGTCGTATGTCATTGGTTTCGAAAAGCCACTAACTCTACTCTCATTTTGCTTTGCAGATATTATGATTGGACGCGGTTCGATGTTAGGAAGTCTGCGACAGGCTCGTAATCTTCCTCATATTACGAGTCGTAACGAAGGGAAGGGGATAGAGATTACGATCGCAGGTATTCTGGGTATTCTAGCCAAGAACAACATGATAGAGATAGGGACTACAGACGTCGGTCTCGATCTCGCACTCCTCCTCCCAGAGCCCCTATACAACCTCCTGCCTATGTTTCTCGTCCTTCCGAATCTTCTCGATACAAGTTAGCTTCTCAATCTTCCAGATTCGAGCCCCATCATTCCAGGTCTGAGGCAATGACCCCAATAGTTGCGGAACAGCCTCCTACTGAAATTTCGAGGGAAGGAGCAATCAGGCTTGCGCAATTAAAGAAGGACTTCCCGAATATTTGCTTTGTTAACTACATTTTCCTTCTTCATTTGAAAAGAATCCCGCCGGAGGCCGAGCAGGTGGCGCACGATTATGTGCATGACTTTTATGCCCAATACAAGGCATGGTATAAAGCGGCCGAGAAAGCGTCGTCATTAGCCTTCGAACGAGTGGCTATCATTGAGAAGCTACAAGCCGAGCTGGCTCAAAAAGACCGTGTCATACAAGTACTGAACACATAAGCCGAATCATCTCGAAAATCAGAGATGGAGGCTCTTACGAAGGCCGATGAAGCTCAAGCGGCTATGGATAGAATGAAAAAAGAGCATTATGTCATGGTGGAAGACATGGGCCACCGGAACACCATCGTCACCGCTGAGCGAGATGCGGCTTTGAAAGAGCTTAATGAGGTTAAGGCTAAAGTTTCTAAAATCATGAACGAAAGGGATACCGCTAATATTTCTGCACAGGAGGCATGTGATCAGGCGGTAGAATTCCAGACCGAGCATGATGCTGCGATGGCTAAAGTAATCGAGATCGAAGCCGATGTTGATAGAAAAATTGAAATTGCCAAGTCCAAGCCGGAGGCCAACATTGAAGACCTCCTCATCACTTATAATGCTAATTTGTTAAAGCACAGAAACTTGAATTGGCTCGAGAATTATCCAGTACATCTTCACAGCGCCTAGAGCCGGTTAATTGAAGAGGAGAAAGCGATGCATCCGGATGAATCAATTGACCAATTTAAGCTTGAAAACCGGTTGCTGACCGAAGACGAAAAGAAAGTCCTTCATGATTTCATGATTTCTTATGAGAAGGAGATGGTTGGCGCCCGACACCTGGAGGTTGGGGAAGGTTCAGGTGTTGAACACCAGGCTACAGTGCTTGAGATCACAGCTTCACTCCCGTCAGAGCCTATATTTGCGGTTGATTCACAGTCTATCCCTGCCTATAATCCAAAGCAACCGCAGCTATCTCCTATCCGGGATCATGTTTCTGAAGCTGCTCAGCCGTCAGCAGGCCAAGTTGAGGAAGGTATTCCGAACTTATCTCAAGTGTATCCAAATAGAGAGTTTGTTGAAGCAATTATTAATAACTTCTTCTTATCTTTGCTCAGTGACTGGAGTTGCGCCGATTGCTGCGACTCAAGAATCAAGTCAAGGGCAGAAGGCCATCACTACCGAGACGACTGTTGTGACGACAACAACAGTGTCAACTGGGATGATGCAGGGGAGCGCACTATCTCTTGATGAGCAAATGGTGAGCGAGATGCTCGGCCAACATGGTGGCTCCTTTATAGACTTGTCGTTCATCATTAGTGACCTCCCGCCAGCCTCTAGCTCTTCAATGCAGACTGCAGATTCCCCCAGCCAGGCCCAAGCGATTCATGATGAAGAAATTCTGGCCTAGATTAATGCAGAATTGGAGGCTGCGGGGCAAGGTGGTAGTGTTGGTGGCAGTATGGCGGTGCACAGCACAGCGCCTCTAAGGATAATATCACCGGGCGGCACTATCCCATCTTCTGTTGCAGATCCGGTCCCCCAACTCCTCCAGTGAGCAGTATACACCTGGAATCAAGTTCAGAGGAGGACGTCGACATTATGCCCCCAGCTGGGGAGCAACCATCGGAGGGGAGAGGCTCGAAACGGACGATTTCTAGCGAGTCGGAGGGTTCCCCGTTGAAGAGAAGGCCAAGAAAGAAGAAATAGGTTGTCTACTTAAGTAAATTTTTGATAGATAGGAATTTGTTTTTTGCTTCTTATTTGTAGGCCATGTATAGATGCAGGTTCGGCCCCTGCTAGTAGTAATTTTGGAAGAACTTGCACATAAGCTCTTGTTTCAAGTTAATCGAAATAAAACTTAGCTTTTCTTCATTTCAACTGTTTTCTCACTTTACTTGTTTTAGTGTTGTGACGATCAGCTTGTGACCGCACCTATTATAGATCTTGAATACACGTCCGCGCTCCGGGGACTTAGAATAATCTACAAGCGATAATTTGGTTCGCATTCCGGGAATCCGATAATTATCGTTGTTTATGACATAGTTCGCACTCCGGGAACTTCGAGTTGATACTTACACTTTAATTCACACTCTGGGAATTAGGAGTTAGCGCTTACGCTTTGGTCCACTTTCCGGGGATCTAAAGTCGATATTTATGCCCCCAATTCGCACTCTGGGAATTTGGAGTTAGTATTTATACTCCGGTTCGCACTTCGGGACCCGGAGTTGATGTTTATATTCTAGTTCACGCTCTAGGAACATGGACTTATTGGGATCATGGATGGTCAGATCACATCCACCCTGAGTTAACAAGCGAGGTCGTTAGATGGACGGTTCCATCCTCCTCGAACTTGTTTAAGATACGGTCGAAGTCGTTAGGAGGACGGATCCACCCTCTTCGAAACCGTATTTGTATGTTTATGCTCCAACTCGCACTCTGGGAGTTTGGAGTTAGTGTTTATGCTCTGGTTCGTGCTCTGGGAACCAAGAGGTGATGTTTATACTCCAATTCGCACTCTGGGAATTTGGAGTTAGTGTTTATACTCCGGTTCGCACTCCGGGAACCTGGAGTTAATGGAAGGGTTGTCGTGTATCAACCCTTTTAGATATTGGTGTGGTGACATGCCCCCGAGCTCGGGTTTCACTTAGTGAGTGACCGGTCATATCTCAATCACTTCCTATTTGAATAAATCCCATAGTATGATGGAACTTAGCTCTCCGTCCATCGTGATGTTGTATGTCATATTCAATAAATCACAGCTCTGGCTCGAAGAGATAGCATTTTATTGCTGAAATAAGAAAATATGGCAAAGTCAGTTGCCTTATTACAAGTTCAAATTTAAAAATGTGAAAATAAAATGCAAAGGAAGTAATGGGCTAAAACAAATAAAGCCTATTATGTATAGTAGCGACGGAGACTCTCGCTATTCCAGGCTCTCGGCAGAGTAAAACCGTCAACGGTCGATAACTTGAATGTGCCATCTCCGAGCTTTTGTGAAATCACATATGGTCCCTCCCAATTAGGTTTCATGTGCGAAGGAATAGGATAGATTCTCTTGAGCACGAGATCGCCGAGTTCAAAGGTTCACGGCTGGACCTTGGCATTGTATATTCGGGCGACTCGACTTCGATGCGCGGCTTCCCTCAGATCAGCCTCTTCACGCTTCTCATCGAGTAAATCTAAAGATTCAGCAAGTAGTATGGCATTCATTTTCGGATCATAGTACGTCACACGATGAGAAGATACTTCCATCTCGACTGGGATAACGGCTTCCGAGCCATAAGGTAGAGAAAATGGAGTGTGTCTGGTTGCAGTCTTGTGGGTCGTTCGGTAAGCCCATAAAGCCATAGGAAGTTCATCAACCCATTTGCCCCCGGCCTTTTCCAGTCGTTTCTTCAGAATAGATTTGATAACCTTATTAACAGCTTCGACTTGGCCATTCGCTTGAGGGTGTGCAACTGCGGAGAATTTCTTATGGATATAGAACCGTTGACAGAAATTCTTGAATTCAACGCTGTCGAATTGGGCTCCGTTATCGGTGATAATAGTATGCGGGAGACCGAACCGACAGATAATGTTGCGTACTACAAAGTTGATTACTTTCTTCGTCGTGATTGTTGCAAGAGGTTCAGCTTCAGCCCATTTGGTGAAGTAATCAACTGCGACGATGGCGTACTTCGCGCCACCTTTAGCCAAAGGCAATGTACCAATTATGTCAATGCCCCATACTGCAAACGGCCAAGGACTGACCATTTGGGTTATCTCAGTAGATGGGGCTCTAGGAATCCGAACATGTTTTTGGCACTTATCACATTTTATACCGTAGTCTACTGCGTCACGGTTAACAGTGGGCCAGTAGTACCCGTATCGGAGTACTTTCTTGGCGAGTGCTTGCCTCCTATTGTGATCGCCACATTCTCCTTCGTGTACATCATGTAATACTCGTTTGATTTCATCGTGCGCGATACACCGGAGGAGAGGAACAAAATACCCTCTTCAATACATAACTCTGTTTTGAATGATGAACCGCGAGGCTTTTCGAAGAATCTGTCTCTTCTCACTCCTACGTTCAGGTAATGTCCCATGCTCAATATAATTTCGATAAGGGGTCATCCATGATTCCTTACTGGAAGTAGTCTCAAAGGTGAAGTCAGTCTCCATTTGATCAATGCTCGGAGAGGATAGAGTTTCAACACGGACGAGCCCTAACTGCTGAGCTTCGCCCGTACTTGCTAACTTTGCCAACGAATCAGCTTTCTGATTACGCTCTCGGGGTATGTATAAAATGGAATAGTAATCAAACTGATCAAGCACTTTTTGGATACGAGTTAGATAAGTAGCTAGCCATCGATCTTTCACCTGATATTCACCCTGGACCTGGCACACGACTAATTGGGAGTCACAATAGATTTCCACAGCGGTAATTTTCAGATCACGGGCCAGCTTCAACCCAGCAAGTAAAGCTTCATACTCGGCTTCATTATTAGTCGCGCGGAACTCGAACTTTAAAGCATAGCATATGGTTCGGCCCTCGGGGGTTTCAAGTACTATCCCTGCGCCCGAGCACCGATCGTTGGATGCACCATCAGTGTGTAACTTCCAGATGTACTCAGGAGATTTGCTGGTCTCAAGCAAGTCTTCAGGAACAGTAAACTCGGCTATAAAATCTGCTAGGACTTGACCGTGAATAACTCTCCTTGAAGTGTAAGTGATATCGAATTGACTCAGTTCGATGTTCCATTTGAGTAACCTACCAGACGTCTCAGGCCGCGTGAGGACCTGTCGTAACGGCTGATTGGTGTATACAGTGGTGGGATGAGCCTGAAAGTATGGACGGAGCTTCCTTGAGGCAACGACCAAGCAGTAGGCTAATTTCTCTAGCTTCGAATAGTTTCTCTCAGCTTCGATGAGTCGTTTGCTAACATAGTAGACCGGTTTTTGAACTCGGTCTTCTTCCCGAACAAGGGCAGCGCTGATTGCATTTTCTGACACTGCCAGGTAAAGATACTACTGTTTGTGGTTGATAGGCTTTGAAAGAATCGGCGGTGTGGAAAGATGTTGAACCAATGATTTGAATGCGTCCTCGCACTCTGCAGTCCATTCGAAGTTCCGCTTCCCTTTTCAGATCAAATCGAAGAATGGGATGCATTTATCGGTGGACTTTGATATGAACCTGCTCAGCGCTGCTACCTTTTCATTGAGGCTCTGGAATTGCTTTATAGTTCTTGGAGTTTGTAAATTTCTGATAGCCCATTTCTTTTCGGGGTTGGCTTCTATTCCTCTGGCGTTGACGATGAACCCAAGGAATTTTCCGGATGCGACTCCAAAATGACACTTAAGCGGATTGAGCTTCATCCCGTATCTCCGAAGGGTATTGAACATTGACTCCAAGTATTTAATGTGGTCAGTGGAGTATCGTGACTTACCAACATGTCGTCCACATAAACCTCCGTGGTCTTTCCGATCTGGTCAGCGAACATCCGGTTAACCAAGCGTTGGTAAGTTGCTCCGGCGTTCTTCAATCCGAAGGGCATGACTTTGTAGCAGTATAGTCCCAGATCGGTTACGAAGCTTGTATGCTCTTGGTCGGCCACATGCATGGGTATTTGATTGTAGCCTGAGTAAGCATCCATGAAAGATAATAATTCATGTCCGGCCGTTGAATCTACAAGTTGGTAAAATTCGAGGAAGTGGAAAGCTGTCTTTCGGACAAGCTTTGTTTAAGTCAGAATAATCTATGCACGTTCTCCATTTCCCATTTGGTTTTCGAACAAGTACCTGGTTGGATACCCACTCCGGGTATAGAGAATCCTGGATAAACCCATTGGCTTTCAGTTTATCAACTTTTCTTTAAGGGCGACAGATCTCTCTGGATCCATACCATGCCTTTTCTGCTTGACCGGGATATACCGCGGGTCAATATTCAGGGTGTGGCTCACGATGTCCGGCGAGATCCCACACATATCAGAATGCGTCCAGGCGAACACATCGAGATTTTCCCGGAGAAAATCAACCAATTCCTGTTGCATTTCTTGGCTCAACTGAGACCCAACCTTCAACATTCTCGAATCATCATCATCTTCACCATCGATTGGAACATCAATCGTCAGCTCAGCCGGGGATGCCTGACTTTCAATAGATTCTTCCTTGTTTTCATTGTCTCTCGGGTCAAGATCCCTGTGGAATTGGTTGTGGTGCCCGGGCCGAGGCCCAGGCATTAATTGTCAATTATCTGCAAAACGGACGCAGAGAGATTCCTCTACGCCCTTTCCTTTTTCTCGTCGCTGCGCCCCGCGCAGCTCAGCCACGTAACAGGCTCTTCCAGCAGCCTGATCTCCCTGTATAACTCCAATTCCACGATCAGTGGGGAACTTCAATGTCAAACACCATGGGGCAATAGCTTCCCTGAACTCAGCAAGGGTCGGTCGGCCCAAAAATGCATTGTATGGGGATTGAATATCCAAGACAACAAACTGTAAAATCTGAACCCTTCGGCACTCTCCAACTCCTAACTCCACTGACAACTCTACTGTTTGCGCCAAAATAGGTCACAAACCCCAAATACCGTGAAAGCACCAGTGTATGAACACAAACCAATGATATTCAGGCACAAATATCAGATCTCAACAAACATCAAACAGCAATTCAGAAATAATAAACAAAGACACAGATTTATAGTGGTTCGGCTATTTCCGGCCTATGTCCACTCTAAAGTTTTATCCTTTTATTCATGATCCTTGCTGGTTACAGATGATTACAGCATTAATAATCAAGAATTTCGAGTACAATAGTTGTATTGAAGTATAGAAATGAATACGGCAGAGTCTGGGCATCCAATAGCCAAAAGATCCTTTTTCTATAGGCTCTGGGGCTCTATTTATAGGCGTAGGAGGCTGAGATCACACTGAAACTTCGGGAGACTTCTTCTAGCACGTGAGTGGGCCCACACGACCGACCCCACCAAGTTTCGACTCGATCTGTGATCGATACGAAGTGATTTCGTATCCATCACAAAATGATTCAATCAAGCTGAAACTTGGCAGGAACATTCCTTACCTTGCATGCAAGCTGCTGTGAAAATTTCGTTGCATTTGGATTAGTGGATCTTGAGTTATGATCGATTCGAAATTGGGTTCTCCATTGGCTATCACCTTCGAATCCATCTGCTTCGAATCCATCACCTTTGACTCGATCCAATGCGTGTGCGCGCAATGACGTGGTCCTACCTTCCCGGATCGACTCGAATATCGCGGCGTGTTGACTCCACTTGATGCGCCGAGTTGAACACTTCCTTCCTAAAGACGCGCACGTATCCACGCGTCACGCTTGCACGTGTCCATCACTCCTTCATGTACCCAACTGTTTGCTTTCGAATCGATCGCATGGGAGTATTTCGTATCGTTCTGATCGGTACGAAAATGTTGAATGCTATCGATTCGAATGGAAGGCCAACAGATGGGTACGAAACCATACTCGATGATGGATACGAACGAAGCCTTACCTGATGGATACGAGGATGCCAAAGTCCATCTGCTATCGATACGAGAGTATCGATTCGAAGTATGCCACCTCTTCACATCCTGACTGATACGAAACCATCGAGCCGTGTCCATGCCTATCGATACGAACAGTATCGCTTCGTAGTCCTTTATCCTGCTCGTCCTTGGGATCGATAAGAACACTATCGAACCGAATCCAACACCTGATCGATGCGAACTTCATAGAGCCGAATCCATACCAACCGATACGAAGTGTATCGATTCGAACCATCATCTGATTGGTGCAAAGCCGATCGATACGAACTCCTAAGTGCCTGATCGATACGAACTGTATCGATTCGAACCATCCTTGCGTGCCGATGAGTTCGAACAGTATGTTCTTCCTACCTTACATCGATCATATCTCCTTCATACGAACTTCGATTATCCTAAACTTTGAAATATAGCCTTTTCTAATCCTTATCATCATCTCCAATCAATTTCGTCCCGATCGGAGCTCAACCAAATTTTGACATCATCGATTGTAGCCTTGCTTTCAATCGATCTCCAATCCCGATGTCCATCATTCCTTGCCAATTTGTTGATATTTCAGTTTTGACCAAAAAGTGGGATAACACTTTGCCCCCCAAAACATGCCTTTTGATAAGAAGGCGTGTTTTGAATAGTTCCGATTCCAATATCCAAAATCCATAGCCATATCGCCATAGTATGTCATCCTTGACTGCTCCGAGTTGATGCCCAATTCCAAATCCATCCGAACTCAACAACTGAGTCGTAATCCATCCTTATCCAATAGCCAATAACCGAATCCAGGACCTCTCCGGGTCGATATCCAAATCCATAACCTCTCCGGGTTCTTGCCAAGTGCGATACACATTTGACGACCGTGGTCCAGTGTCCCTGGATGTTGAGCTAATCTCTTTGGGTTCTTGCCGAGCGAAATCCACACCTGACGTCCTTGGTCCAGTGTCCCTGGACGTTGTACAAAACCATGGCTTAAGTCCTAAGCCTAATCCTGGTCTCTCCGGACCCTTGTTGAGCATAGTCCATGCTCAACGACCTGAAATAATATGGAGCCTAAGTCCTAGGCCGAATCCTGGTCACTCTGGACCCTTGCTGAGCATAGTCCATACTCAGCGACTTGAAAATTGCATTTGATAATACAGGGCCTAAGTCCTAGGCCGAATCCAGGTCACTACGGACCCTTGCCGAGCATAGTCCATACTCGACGACCTGAATGAGTCAATTTACAACGTTCGGGCAAAGTGACTTACCCCTTGCCAGGCATAATCCATACCCGACGACCGTTTACCAAAAACCAGATAAAAATCCAATCAAAATCCAATCCAGAATCCAAATCCCAAAATCCAAATCAAAACCAAAGAATCAGAAATCCAAACCAGCATCCAAAACCGAAAACAATCATCCAAAGGAAAATCCAAATCAAAAAGCAAGCAAAACCAGGAGTTCAATCCAAACTCCGAAACCAAATCCAAAAAGAAAAGCAGTGTCCAATCAAAAAGCAAAAGATAAATTTCACAAACCATAGCATCGCAGTTTATCATCATTCAGAGCATGCCTAGGGGATATCTCCGTCCCCATACATGTGTAAATGACTCGGTTGCTTGCCGGTAGTTCGCTACTTATTTCATATTATTCTGATCAATGGATGATCAATCGGTCATCATTCCTAGGCCTTCCACGATCGTGGCTTGAGGTAGGCGGCGGTTGCTCCTGCTCCGCCGTTGCATTCCGAGTTCCGATATACTATGGTAACAGTCCCTTCCTGACATGCTCCTCGATTATATCCTTTAAATGCCTGCAGCTGTTGGTGTTGTGTCCGTCCAAATCGTGGAAGAGACAGTGCCTTCTTGATGTCCTCCCGTTCTGATGGTTCTCTCCTAGCCGGCCTTCGGTAGGGAAGGCGATTTCAAGTATCCAGGTATATCCGCTCCAGCGTCTCGTTCAATCCCGTGTATGTGGAAAACTTTGGATCCTTCCATCGCTTCCTAGCATTTCCAGAATCATCGTCCAACTTCCTTTTTCCTCTATCTTTGTCCGAACATTTGCTGGATAGTCCTCCACCCTCAGTTGCATTAACCTTTTTCAACTTTAAATCTGTACTCGCATCTTCTTGCCGAAGGAACCTCTCTACCTCGTGAAAGAATTCGTCGAGATCCTGTGGGGAATCTTGTATCAGAGATACCTTGAAATCCGAGTCCTCCCTGACTCCTGATACAACTGCCATTAAAACCATCGATGGATCAGGCCGATATACCGAAGCAACTGCCACACTGAATCGAGTTAGAAAAGCTCTAAGCGATTCGTCCATCCTTTGCTTTACCGATGTCAATGTCATCACATTCTTCGGCCTCTTGACGTGAACCCGAAACTGTCCCAAAAACTTTTCCACCAATTTCCCCCAAGTCCTGATAGATCCTTCTCCCAGCTGCCTAAACCACATTGCAGCTAAGTCCGTCAAGTACAAAGGAAAGCATCGTGCCATTACTTCCTGCGATGCCCCCAGCAGCTCCATATGTCTGGTGTACCTCATCAAGTGATCAGTTGGGTCTGCCTTACCATCATACACATCCACGCTAGGTAGCTTGAACTTAGGTGGATTCTGAGCCATCCTTATTTCCCGAGCGAACGGACTCCTGTTCACTCCTTCCAAGTCTCTGTTGGTCAAACCACCTCGCACAGTTTTTCTAATGATCTCCACTAATCTAGTATTGTCTGCTAGGGGTTTCCCCCCATGCCCCTGAGGGAACTCCGACACATACTCTTCATGTGGCTCACTAGCAGCAATGTTAGCCCTGGCCTGTTGAACTCCTTCCAAAGGTCTTCCTGTGTTGGATCCTGTGGGCCTGCCCCCAAGCCCTTGTTGATTGCCTTCTGGCTCCGTATCCCGTCCTTCATTGGGTTCCATGACCCTAGTCCCTTGTCCTGCATCCACAGCCGTTGTAGCTGTTCCTAAGTTCTGCGTCCCTACAGCTCACATCTGCTCAAAGAAAGTCTGCATCATTTCCTGTTGACTTTTCAACAATCTCTCCTGCAATGAATTTGCCATAGCTTCCATCTCATCCCGGGTTATGTAGATCGAAGCCTGTCCTTCTCCAGCTCTGGAGATGCTTATTGACTTCCTTCCTGTTGGCTTCTCTCAGCCCTTTGCCTTCTACTATTTTGCCTAGTCATTGTCCTCAAATCCAAACTCCTCAAACTTCTTCAGATCTGAACTTCGAATCAGATATAGCGGGTGCTAGTCCTTCTCAGTGCACCAAAGTGTTTGCGCCAAAATTGGTCACAAACCCCAAATACCGTGAAAGCACCAGTGTATGAACACAAACCAATGATTTTCAGGCACAAATATCAGATCTCAACAAACATCAAACAACAATTCAGAAATAATAAACAAAGACACAAGATTTATAGTGGTTCGGCTATCTCCAGCCTACGTCCACTCCAAAGTTTTATCCTTTTATCGATGACCCTTGCTGGTTACAGATGATTATAACATTAATAATCAAGAATTTTGAGTACAATAGTTGTATTGAAGTATAGAAATGAATCCGGCAGAGTCTGGGCGTCCAATAGCCAAAAGATCCTTTTCTGTAGACTCTGGGGCTCTATTTATAGGCGTAAGAGGCTGAGATCACGCTGAAACTTCGGGAGACTTCTTCTGGCACGTGAGTGGGCCCACGCGACTGCCCCCACCAAGTTTCGACTCGATCTGTGATCGATACGAAGTGATTTCGTATCCATCACAAAATGATCCAATCGAGCTGAAACTTGGCAGGAACATTCCTTACCTTGTATGCAAGCTGTTGTGAAAATTTCGTTGCATTTGGATCAGTGGATCTTGAGTTATGATCGATTAGAAATTGGGTTCTCCATTGGCTGTCGCCTTCGAATCCATCTGCTTCGAATCCATCACCTTTGACTCGATCCAATGCACGTGCGCGCAATGACGTGGCCCTACCTTCCCGAATCGACTCGAATATCATGGCGTGTTGACTCCACTTGATGCGCTGAGTCGAACACTTCCTTCCTAGAGACGCGCACGTATCCACGCGTCACGCTTGCACGTGTCCATCACTCCTTCATGTACCCAACTGTTTGCTTTCGCATCGATCGTAGGGGAGTATTTCGTATCGATCTGATCGATACGAAAATGTTGAATGCTATCGATTCGAATGGAAGGCCAACAGATGGGTACGAAACCATACTCGATGATGGATACGAACGAAGCCTTACCTGATGGATACGAGAATGCCAAAGTCCATCTGCTATCAATACGAGAGTATCGATTCGAAGTATGCCACCTCTTCCCATCCTGACCGATACGAAACCATTGAGCCGTGTCCATGCCTATCGATACGAACAGTATCGATTCGAATTCCTTTATCCTGCTGTCCTTGGGATCTATACGAACACTATCGAACCGAATCCAACACCCGATCGATGCGAACTTCACTGAGCCGAATCCATACCAATCGATACGAAGTGTATCGATTCGAACCATCATCTGATTGGTGCGAAGCCGATTAATACGAACTCCTAAGTGCCTGATCGATGCGAACTGTATCGATTCGAACCATCCTTGCGTGCCGATGAGTTCGAACAGTATGTTCTTCCTACCTTGCATTGATCATATCTCCTTCATACGAACTCCGATTATCCTGAAATTTGAAACATAGCATTTCCTAATCCTTATCATCATCTCCAATCAATTTCGTCTCGATCGGAGCTCAACCAAATTTTGACATCATCGATTGTAGCCTTGCTTTCAATCGATCTCCAATCCCGATGTCCATCATTCCTTGCCAATTTGTTGATATTCCAGTTTTGACCAAAAAGTGGGTAACATCTACCAACCCAGTGGGTATATTAGCACTCCCATCGAAGCCATGAATTCTAGATTGACAGGCTTTAAATCTTTGGCTTCCATTTTCATCTGGTCGTATGCTTTCTTAAATAAAATATTCACTGAACTCCCGCTGTCCACCAGGATACTCTTCATCCAAGAAGGACCAACCTGGGCAGATATGACAAGTGGGTCAATAGTTGGGGCTTCGACCCTTTCAGCATCTCGGCTCCTGAATACGATGTCATCCGTCATTGTCTTTTGTAGTTTGGCCGAAGCCCTTTCATCGAAATTGCTGCAACACTCAAAGTCCACATGCCTAATAGAATTGGCATATGACTCCGTTTTCCTCCAACTTCGGCCTGCTGGATGGGGACCACCACTGACTGTGTTAATAACTAACCTCCCGCCTGTATGGGCAGGTTCCTCCTGTCTTTCTTGAGTTTGCACACGGTTTTGATTGGATGGGCCCGCACCACCAGACTGCGACGCCCGAACGAATTAATCTAATCGTCTTTCTCTAATCAACATCTCAATGAGGTCTTGCAAATGTCTACACTCATTGGTATTATGTCCATAGCTCACATGGAATCTACAGAACTTTCCTGTTTGAATTTGCCTCTCCGACAATGGCTTCGGAGCAGGTTTCTTATACCGCATAGCGTTGCAAGTCCGTAAATACACGTTCTCCAGCGACGTGTTCAGTGGTGTATAATTGTCAAACATTGGAGCCCTACGTCGCGGGCCACGGTTCTGATCCCGTTTTCTGTTCTGATTATCATTGTTCCTCGGTTGTTGAGTTTGTTTATTCTGAATATTCAGCTGGACTTTTCCTGAACTTTCACCAGATTGCTTGACTGCAACATTACTTTGAATCCCCTCACTGCTAGGCCTTACATCATCCCGTTTCCTAGATTGTTTTGCATCCTCACGCCTCAAGAATTGAGCGGCTTTGGAATAGAAACGGTCCAACGAGGCGGGAGGCTTCCCAGCTAACCAATTTCCAAACTCGGAATCGGGGTCAATCCCCTTAGTTAACGCTATTAAGATCGAATTATCATTGGGGTTACTGATCTCTACACAAGCGGCATTGAACCTTTCCAAATATCGCCTGAGTGTCTCTCCGGGAGCCTGAGTGACACTTGATAAAGTATTAACGTCCTTAGGTATGGCGACGTGCATACGAAACTGTTCGAAAAACTTAGTAGCCAACTGGCCGAACGAAGAGATTGATCGAGGAGGCAATCGTGTAAACCACATCGTTGCGATGCCCCCTAAAGAAATGGGAAAACTACGGCACTTCACCGCATCATCAGCTCTTGTAGCACTCATCGACCATTCATATTTCAGGATATGTTGATTGGGGTCGGAATTCCCTTCGTACATTGGGAGAGTCGGCATTCTGAATCGCCGAGGGGGTTCAGCGTATAAACTTTCATCCGTGAACGGAGTATGACTTCGGGAGATTCCCCAATCGTCATTTGTCAAGCCCTGACTCTCGCAAATCATTTGGCGTATCATGGCTGAAAGGTCTGGCATCGAAGTATTTTATGCACGTTGGGCCAAAGTGTGGTCGGGTTCCACATTGCGAGGTTGGACCGGGCGCTGTCGACAGTCCATGTCTCGCCTCCTTGGCTCAACGTTTTCTAGAACGTACGGTTCAGGAGTACGCCCATGTTGGTTATGGATATCGATCCCTATATCAGCCGTGGTAGCAGTGGCATGGTTGTCCGTGGTGTTTTGTGGAACAGTGCCTCCTCGGGAGGAGGTCCCAGTATGAAAACTAGCAAAAGGGCCAACTCTTAACTGTCCAACGGTCAATGCTGGCTGGTGGTCAATTGCCTGTGCATAATTTCCCTCTAGCCTGGGATGGGTAGATCTATGATTGTAGTCAGATGAAGCAGAACTTTCAGTGGGGGAGCGATACGCATGATCCCTTCTGGATCGTCTACGCCCTTGGCGGTCTAGTTGATTAGCCAATTCAGTGTTAACGTGCAACTGCTCAGCTAGCTGTTGCCGACTTTGAATTAATTCCTGGAGCAATGTCTGGAACTCTTGTCTAGTAACCGGATCTGATGGATCAGAATGCCCGGTATCATCTTGATTAGGTGGAGGTAGTTGCATGGGATTCTGTCTATCCCGGCCTTCTTGACCAGCGGCGGTAGAAGCGGTTCTTGTGCTAACCATCTTAAGAAGTCGACTCCTTTCCCAAGAACTTTGCAAATCTGAATAGAATGGAAGGAATCTGAAAGTGAAATCTGGATCTCTCTCTTAGATTTGTGCAATCCGGTATCGATGACAGATCCAATGAGCATGAGAAAAACTGTGTTTTTCTCAGTGAAAGCACCAAAGTGTTTGTACCAAAATTGGGCACAACACTCTTCGGAAGTTTTTGAAGAGATAATAAATGAAGGATGTAAAGTGAAAATGAGGATTATCTAACAAAAACTCCAAATAAAAGTAATGTAAATGCGAAGACAAGCGATTTATAATGGTTCGGCGTGTTGCCTACGTCCACTATGAAGTTTTTGCAATTTTATTGATTCTCTTTTAACGTTTACAAGTGATTACAGCAAGCAACATCGAGTTACAACTGGAAATTCGAAATCAACAGCAAGAATATGATATAGGATGATGGAGATCTCAATCCGGCAGAGTCTGGCCGCTTGAGAATCCAAAACATCCCTTTTCTGTAGGCTCTGGGGATCTATTTATAGGAGTAGGAAGCTACGATTTCGCTCAAACTTCGCGAGACTCGTTCTGGCACATGAGTGGGCCCACGCGACCAATCTCAGAAAGTTTTGACTCGATCGTCGATCGATACGAAGCCATTTCTTATCGATCAAGATGATGCCCAATCGAGCTGAAATTTGGTGGAGACATTCTTCATCATGTATGCAAGCTCCTATGAAAATTTCATGGCATTTGGATCAGTAGATCTCTAGATATCATGGATACGAAATGGAGTCTTTCGGTTGCTGTTTGGTTCGAATCGATTCCTTCGAATCGATTGTTTCGAACCGATCAACTCTCGTAGTCATTCGATGACGTGGCACGCATATCTCGAGCCGATCCACCTATTTCTCTGGTTTGGCCGTGTCGCATCCATATATCTTGCGCCATTCGAAATGAAGACCGTTGTGTTAGACCAGGTCCTTTTGACTCGAACGAACCATTGGTCATGGGTCCGAACGAGAGACTTTTGATGGATTCGAAGTAAGGTCCTTCGATGGGTTCTAAGAGCAAAGGCTCGATGGGTACGAACTTAGGTTATCTGATGGATACGAATAGCACTGCCTAGATGGATTCGAAGTAGACACTGGCTGAATGTTACGAGGCACGTCATCTGCTGATGGATACGAATCCGATCGATGCGAACTCGATGGTTTCGAACCCTACCCACTTGATCGATACGAACTCATGAAAACAGACCGATGCGAAGCAGTGGATGGACACGAGCTAGATGGATACGAAACTGAGGTCCACTGATGGATACGAACTGATGCTTCCATGATGGATACGAAGCAGTGACTATTGCCTTATTTAATGGAGGCGAAGCAGGGAGACGTCAATGGATTCGAATGCGACCGAGTCGAACCGAGGTATCCCGATGGATTCGAGCTCGATCGATACGAATTGAATTCCCTCAACTGATTCGAAGCCGCTGTTCCACTGATCGATTCGAAAACTATCGATTCGAAATGAAGCTTGGTGATGGATTCGAAACCGAAGCCTCTTCTCTCAAACTGAATCGATCATAACTTGAACATACGAACTCAGATTGACTTGAAATTTGGAACGTTGGCTCTTTTGGACTTGCTTGCTATGTCTAATCAATTGTAACTCAATCTGGACCCAGAAAAAATTCATCGATATCCATAGCGAACCTGTGTATGCTCGATATCCAGGAAGAGTAATTCTTGGTATCTCGACCTTGCCAAAAGGTGGGATAACAATTTTTATAATGTTTAAAGGGTTTAAATTGAAGTTTACTATTTCTGGAAATACACTAAAATCTGGAAAATACTTTTAATAGCATTTAGAAATGCTATGGTTTCTGTAAATGAACTAAAACCTGAAGTAAATGATACTACAGCAGTTCTGAAATGATGTAGTTGATGCATATGAACTAATAGGCTAAAAACTTGATAAAGGCCTATTACAGCAGTTCTATAAATGCTGTAGTGGTCTGATGTCTTTGTTGAAATGAATAAAAAACCTTGTTTTGAAACCTGAGCTACTACAACATTTCTGCAAATGCTGTTTTTGCTGTTTTGAACTAAAATTTAACTAAAAGTGAGTTTTAAAAACAGTTTTTAAGCGCTATCTTTGCTGAATTAAAATGTTTTCAATTGTAACTTATAACAGCTTTTTCTAAATGCTGCGAAAGGCTGAAATTTTAAATGTTTATGGTTTTGACTTAGTCAACGAGCTTAGAATGACTTGAAACTTTGAAATTTGAATACTTGACTTGAAACAATAATAACTTCACTTTTAAATGGTTTAAATGAATTAAGTAAATTGGAATATATACTATTTAAATGCAATTTGAATTGAAAATAAATGAATGTTATATTTAAACTTTAAAAAGGTGATTAAGTTTGATATTTTTATATTAAATTGATTTGAAAATGAAGTTCTGAAAGATATGATATTTTGATACTAAAATGATTTGAAAATGAAGTTCTGAAAGATATGATATTTTGATATTTTAAATGATTTGGAAATGAAGCTTTGAAAGGATATGATATTTTGATCTATTAAAATGATTTGAAAGGAAGTTTTGAAAGGATATGATAATTTAATATATTGAAATGGTTAGAAATGACTTGATATTTATTTTGATAAATTGAATTTGAAAGATATGGTATGTTGATATATTGAAATGATTTGGAAATGATTTAATCTTTATTTTGATAAAGATTTGGATTGAAATGATATTCTATTTTGAAGTATAAAATATTATTTTAAAGTTATAACCACAGGTTAGAATAACGATTGGTTGGCAAAGAGATCGGGATCGGATATGGGCATACTCTCTGTCGATACCGAAACCACTTTGACAACCGTGTACGCGATGGAGATTCCAGAATGAAGTAGGATGGTGGCGACGTTCTTAAGGTATATTATATGGACCCAACTTCCGTGAGTTGGCATAAGGTGACAACAACAGGAGTGTTCTCGGGCCAAAAGGGGTAGCTCCTCTGGTCGGACGTTTTTCTTCGATACCATTCTATTGCTTTTGTGATTGTTTGGACGGCCCTCTGATTTTGAGAATGTGTTCCGAGTTGGGCGTATGTGGCTGCTGCGTTACCACCAGCCCGAGTGTCGTAATTGGTATATCTACCCTGGCATTGCTTTGTGTGCCGTGCCACCTATCCTATCGAGCCTTTACTACGAGTTTGGTTTTCTCCCGTAGCCCATGCGTATCTTCTCGTGTCTCCTGATCAGGAGATATGCAGATATTGGATGGACTACTGGGAGTATTACGTGTTATGGTGGAAAATTTAAAGCCTTAATGCTATTTAAAAGTAAGTTTATTTTACTGATAGACACTATTATAATAGATCAATATTACTACATAGTAAATAGTTTAACGGATCCTTAGAGGATGGGCGGTCTCAAGCATCCTTTAAGTTACTTGTACCTTTACTACAGTTCACTTGAGTTAGTTTACATTATATAAGTATGTATGTCCTGACTTGAGTGTTTGTATTTCTATTTACGCTTAGGTCAGCCTGAGTATTCACAGATTTGGATTTCCACTTTCTGGATATTGGGATCGCTGGAGATTATCTACTTGTCAAGTTTTATCTTTTTTAGTCTGTTGTTCCTTTTCAGCTCTTGTATTTGTAGACTTCTATGTATTGAGACTTCTGCTGTACTCTATTTCTTCTGTTGTATCTTATGTAACTCTGATATATTTACATAGTACCTTCATGAACTACAATTTCTTTTACATCCGCTGCACTAATATTACTCTGTGTCTGTGATCTGTGAATTTTATTTACTGTATATTCTGAGATTTGCCAAACTTTATTTACAACACGGTATTTTGAGCAATTCAAGTCCGACATGTGCGGATGCGAATGGTTGAAAATGCCTGTTTGTTACATTTGGTATCAGAGCTTTGGCTTTGAGGCAAAACTTGGAATATAAGGTAAATTATTTAAAGAATCACTTTCGTTCGAGTTTGAATCTTTCCTCTTTAATTCGAATTTCCTTTGAATTTTGAAACGTTCCCTACAGTTCCAAAATCCATTCGTGTCCCTCACTATTCATCTTCTTTTGATTCTAGAGTATCCCATAATTCCGCTTCGAATGATCTTTTTAGTGAGTCGGCGGTCTCGCCAATTTCAAATTGAATTGTAAAGGAGGGAAACTCCTTTACAATTAGCATCGATTCACCAGGGATTTATATCTATCTTTGGTTTAGATGCTAATATCTTTTGTTATTCCAAACTCTATCTCATGAGACCGAATGTAGATTTATCCCAGAAAAATCCACATTGATCTTATTCTTTAAGTCACGTTTGACCCGGTTAAGGTTGTCCGCGATTTACTTAAACTTACCCATCTCCCTACTCTATTATTTAATCATCTTGTCTTTTTTTCCCAATCTATTCTTCCAAACATTTTGAATTGTACTTGTAAATCTATATTTTGTTTTATATGTTGTGTTGTTTGAGTTGTTGATGTTGATTTGGGTTTTCGATCGATTCGTCTGATCAACGCTATCGATAGGATTTCTAAAACACTTTGACAGAACAAACTGACATAATATTATTTTAAAATTTGGTTAATGAAATAAATTTTGATGTATAAGTAAATTTATGGAACTTAATAAATTGATTATTTGAAATGATAATACTTGATTTATCATTTATTGTTCTATGAATTTATAAATAGTTGTTTATAAATTGATTTGGGAACTGAAATGAATTTAAAATAAGAAATTTGAGAATTTAATTTCCGATGGTTTCAAATCTCGTGTTTAAGTTTTAAAGTATATTATTTAAAATATTTTCGGATAAGAATATGTTCCAAAAAATTTAAAATTTAAAAAAAAATTAGTGCTCTTCTCTTTATCGCTAGGAAATAATTTCGGTGATGACTGCAGCATCATCGACATTCATTTTCGAGTTTCGAAGTGAAGAGACCGCTCTGTAGTCTTGCTACAGCTTTGTTTTGGGAATTCAAATTAATTTGAATTTATAAAATATGACTTGATTTATAATATATATAGATATATGATTTAAATTTGATTTGATAAATTATATACATACATTTATTTATCTCTAAATGGTTTGAAGAAATCAGAAATTTTATTCTTAAATTTTATTCTAAAGAATAAATTCAATTATAAAAATAAAATCAAAATTTTGGATGAATATTCAAGCATGAAATGATTTAATTAGAAAGTTTTATTTGTATAATACAATTGCATTCAAATATAACTTACCCTAATTTTAGAAGTTAACAATGTAATTGGATAAAATACAATATAAAATGATTTTATAAATAAAATTTAAGTGGTTATAATAAATGTTATACACTTAAATTTTAGTTATAAAAAGGATTAACAGGGGTAAATAGAGTAAAAGGTAAATTGAATAACTTACAATAAAATGACGTCAAAAGAACGAAAAATAAAATAAAGCAATTATAATAAGTGTAAGTATATTTAACATAAGCGATAAATATATTGAGAGGAATAAATTTAATTTCAATTAGGAATAAAGAAGAATTAAATTTATTAAGTACATTATGAGTATAATAAATGATTATTTTTCAAACCCATGGTTTTAAATTTTTTTTTTTCATTTAAGATGATTGGATAATAAGATAATGAAATTTGAGATAGTTAAGATTTATTTAACTTGTGTAAAAATTTATTTTCTATTTAAGTTGAAATTTCCATGGTTACAAATTTATTTCCTTATTTTGTTTTTCAAACTGTTTTTTTGTTGTCCTTATTATTCTTATCTTGCTACAGATTGGTATAGGCATCTTTCTATAATCTTTGATAATCCTTGGTACTCATTTTGAATCCACCTTATTCGTGCTTGTGTTCTTGATTTTGGAGGATCTTCGAAAGATCATCTCCGCCTTGTTAAACTTACCTATAACAACAGTTATCAGGTATAATCTCAATCTTCTTGTCATCTTGTCTTAATCTTATTTCATTTCTATCTTTTTCTGTGCCTTCCCGTACCTCATTCCTTTTCGGGGATGAAAAGTTTTGAGTGGGGGAGAGTGTAACAACCCTGTATTTTCTGATTATTTTAGTTATACATTTTAATTATTTTAATTTAATTTTTGATTTAAAAACTTTATATTAATTTATTAAATTAAATAATTTTGTTATTTTAAATATAAATTTTCATTTTGATATGAATTAGAATTCCAAACATGACCAAAAGAATATTTTTCCAAAAAGTGAATTTTGGTCAATATGGTCAACTTTGACTTTTAAATTTAAAATTTGAAAGTTTGAAAATTTGAATTTTATCTTTTATTATGAAAGTAAATAATATTTTAAGAATACTTCTTTTCGTTTCGTTAGAATCTGATTTATAGTGTGAAAGTTATGCCTTTTTAACTATTGAGTGAAATTTGCTGTATTTAACAAAACTGTTTATTTTAATTTATATAAATAATATTTTTTTGGTCTTGTAATGTTCTAATTTATGTTTTCATGTGTAAAATAACATATTATGTATATATTTTGGTTTTAAAACATTTTTAAGAGTGTAATTGACATTTTCCAATGTCAGTTGTATTCTGTTGTAAATTTTCATTCCAAGTTTCAATTAATTAAAATAATTCTTTATTTATCTTTATATTTTTCTTAAGAACTTATTTTATTCTCATTTCCACATTATTTTATTCCTCATTTATTTATTTATTTTACTTTTTATTTGTTTTAAAGTGAAATAGAAATTTTTCTAGAGGTAGCGGTAACTTATTTGAAATTTTCATGTCATGTTTGCCATTTTTAAACAATGTCTTTAGTTCTTTTTTTATTTTTCTCCAATTTAATTATTTATTTCATTTTATAAATGATAAATAAATTATTTTATTTCAAATTTTTTCTTTATAATATTTTTAAGATGAAGTGATTATTTTTCCCAGGCTAGTGATGATTTATTTGTAATTTTTGAACCCTGTTTTGAATTTTTAAGCAATTTCTTTAAATCCTTTTCTATTTTATTTAAATTTTATTATTTATTATCATTTTATTTCAATTTGTTCCAGTTGTTAACAGTATTTTCTGAATTATATTTTTGTTTTATTTGAATTAAAGAAAAAGGAAATATGAAGAGTTTAAAAAGGCTTTTAAAACTTAAGACTTTTCATTTGCCATAAGCTTCTCATTATTTCTTTTGGACGTACACTACGTTGTTTAGCCGTGAGTTTTATATCACTTTCACGTGAAAAAATTATTATTCTTCCTCATTTCATTCACGGCTAAGAAAAAGCTTGGTAATGGTCTCTTATTTTCTTACTTTTCTTCTTGTTTTATTAATATTTTGCATTGCTTCTTCATAGTGTTGATCGGCCATGGCTCCTCCACCACTTCCACGACCAGCACCACCATCATCCACGGCCTCACCACCCTCCCCTCCACTGGTTTACTTCTGGCCATGACTTGCTTTGGATGTTAACACCACAAAAACTCCGCCAAACATTGAAATTGCCTTGAAAACATCCATGCTAGCCACTCCATGCCTTATCACCTTCATCCACCACCAAGGCCACCACCTCTAACCACCACCACCACCACTACCTTGATATGACCACCACCCATCACCTTAGCTACTGTCCAGATCAAAAACATGAAAGGCCGAGCCCACCATGATGTAAAAATCCACAAAAATACAACCTATGCCTTAAAACTATGCTAGTTTGAGCCATCTTGCTTCACCACTTCATTTTTCACCACCACCACCACCTTAGGCCACCACCACCATCACTGTCCAGACCCCTACTCACCACTCCAGCCCTTGACCTGACCCACACTCCACTGGCCGAGCCAAACATCCCATGGCCGAGCTCCTTTTATTGAACCAAAACCATGTTTTAGCCTAAACCCCTTCACATTCCTACCTCGTAACTTCTTCCACATGTTCTAGCCTTTATGCCATGCATTTCTATGTTCAAACCTAAGCCAAAGTCATGCCAAACTTGAGCCAAAACATCCCCTAGGCCGTGCAAGCATTGTAGAAAACAAGGCAAAAGATAGTGTATTCATATTGCTTTTTGTTTCAAAGTTATTTCTATTCAATGTCGTATTGAATTCTAATTTTATTATGTTCATGGGTTGTGTACAAGATCAATAAGATTGTTTCTCATCCACTTGAATCCATCGTTGTGTCATCGTGCTTTCTGGTATCCGTTGTGTCGTTTGAATTGATATCTCCAGCACAAGAGGTGGGTAAATCTCACACGACATTTTATACTTATGCAATTGTGAAGCGACAACAACTGAATGTGTAGAATTATATGTGATGTTAAAACTGCCTGTGATTATTTATATATGATGTTACACCTGTTAATTTACATGTCATCTCATCTGTTACTGTTATATGTGGTTAATTGTTCATTTATATCTATTTATCACACTGCAAGTTCCCTGTAGATTACGTTCACTATGGGTTGAAATGATACATACCCAAACGGACTTTAGAATAGGGAAAAATCGTTATGGGCTGAAATGATGGGTATGAACTGTTTTTATTTATTTTGTTTTAACTTGGGATTGTGGGTTTGAAATGATAGAACCCGGCCTTTTCTTTTTAAACTGCGGATTGAAATGATATATATCCGTATTACTTGACCTAGGTTAGAAAACTATATACAGGCCCGTGGTTATTTTATAAAGTGTTTTGGATATTTTTAAGTAATTTAAAATATAAATTTATGAAATTTGATTTAAATAGATTTTGAAATGTTTTAAAATAAAGAAATTATGATTTTTCTATCATTTAAAAATGTAATTAATGAATAGTTAAATTGGATTATTGAAATATAACTTAAGTTTGGAAATTTGGAATTTTGGTTAAAAATGATATTTAAGTTATATAAATTAAATGGAAATTTAGTTATATTTGGAAAATGTTAAATATGATAATTTGATTTAAATTTGAACTTAAGTGATTTATTAAAGTATTATTGATTTTTCTATGAATTTAAATGGTTAAATAAGTGAGTGCTTAAATGTGTAATTTTAAAATACAACTTGGCTTGGAAATGTGAAATTTGGTTTTATTAAAGGTTTTAGTTAAATGAAATCAATTGGAAATTTAGTTTAATTTATGAAATGGAAATTTCAAAAATGTAAGTGTTAATAAATTACATATGTGAAGGAATGAAAATTATACACTTGAATTTGTTAAGTAAATTTATTGAAAATTTGATTATTTATAAGAAATTTATTTTATAAAAATCATATGTTAAAGGTATGTTAATAAACATTTTTGAATGAAAAATATGATTTCTATAATGTTTAAAGGGTTTAAATTGAAGTTTATTATTTGTGAAAATACACTAACATCTGGAAAATACTTTTAATAGCTTTTAGAAATGCTATGGTTTCTATAAATGAACTAAAACCTGAAGTAAATGATACTACAGCAGTTCTGAAATGCTGTAGTTGATGCATATGAACTAATAGGCTAAAAGCTTGATAAAGGCCTATTACAGCAGTTCTGTAAATGCTGTAGTGGTCTGCTGTCTTTGCTGAAATGAATAAAAAACCTTGTTTTGAAACCTGAGCTATTACAGCATTTCTGCAAATCCTGTCTTTACTGTTTTGAACTAAAATTTAACTAAAACTGAGTTTTAACAGCAGTTTTCAAGTGTTGTCTTTGAAGAATTAAAATGTTTTCAAGTGTAACTTATAACAGCTTTTTCTAAATGCTGCGAAATGCTGAAATTTTAAATGTTTATGGTTTTGACTTAGTAAACGAGCTCAGAATGACTTGAAACTTTAAAATGTGAATACTTGACTTGAAAGAATAATAACTTCACTTTTATGTGCTTTAAATAAATCAAGTAAATTGGAGTATAAACTATTTAAAGGCAATTTGAATTAAAAATAAATGAATGTCATCTTTGAACTTTAAAAAGGTGATTAAGTTTGATATTAAATTGATTTGAAAATGAAGTTCTGAAAGATATGATATTTTGATATTAAAATGATTTGAAAATGAAGTTTTGAAAGATATGATATTTTGATGTTTTAAATGATTTGGAAATGAAGCTTTGAAAGGATATGATATTTTAATGTATTAAAATGATTTGAAAGGAAGTTTTGAAAGGATATGATAATTTAATATATTGAAATGGTTAGAAATGACTTGATATTTATTTTGATAAATATTTGAATTTGAAAGATATGGTATGTTGATATATTGAAATGATTTGGAAATGATTTAATCTTTATTTTGATAAAGATTTGAATTGAAATGATATTTTATTTTGAAGTATAAAATATTATTTTAAAGTTATAACCATGGGTTATAATAACGATTTGTTGGCAAAGAGACCGGGATTAGATATTGGCATACTCTTTGTCGATACCAAACCACTTTGACAACCGTGTACAAGGTGGAGATTCTAGAATGAAGTAGGATGGTGGCGACGTTCTTGAGGTATATTATGTGGACCCAACTCTCATGAGTTGGCATAAGGTGGCAAAAACAGGAGCGGTCTCGAGCCAAAAGGGGTAGCTCCTCTGGTCAGACGTATTTCTTCGATACCATTCTATTGCTTTTGTGATTGTTTGGACGCCCCTTCAATTTTAGGAATGTGTTTCGAGGTGGGCGTATGTGGCTGCTGCATTACCACCAGCTCGAGTGTCATAATTGATATATCTACCCTGGCATTGCCTTGTGTGCCGTGTCACCTACCCTATCGAGCCTTTACTACGAGTTTGGTTTTCTCCCGTAGCCCATGCGTATTTTCTCATAGTCTCCCGATCAGGAGATATGCAGATATTGGATGGACTAGTGGGACTATTATGTGTTAAGGTGGAAAATGTAAATCTTTAATGCTATTTAAAAGTAAGTTTAGTTTACTGATAGACACTATTATAATAGCGCAATATTACTACATGGTAAATAGTTTAACAGATCCTTAGAGGATGGGCGGTCCCAGGCATACTACAGTTCACTTAAGTTGGTTTACATTGTATAAGTATGTATGCCCTGACTCGAGTGTTTGTATTTTTACTTACGCTTGGGTCAGCCTGAGTATTCACAGATTTGGATTTCCACTTTCTGGAGATTGGAATTGCTGGAGATTATCTACTTGTCTAGTTTTACCTTTTTCAGTCTGTTGTTCCTTTTCATCTCTTGTATTAGTAGACTTCTATGTATTGAGACTTCCGTTATACTCTATTTCTTCTATTGTATCTTATGTAACTCTGATATATTTACATAGTAGCTTCATGAACTACTATTTCTTTTACTTCCGCTGCACTAATATTACTCCGTGTCTATGATCTGTGATTTTTATTTATTGTATATTCTGAGATTTGCCAAATTTTATTTACAACGTGCTATTTTGAGCAATTCAAGTCAGACATGTGCGGATGCGAATGGTTGAAAATAACTGGTTGTTACATAACATCAACAATATACGAAGCCTATGGGATAGCGTGTATCAAAAGAATCAAGTTCCATGAATCAAAGGAGCAACACGAAATAAAAGGTTTAAATAATCAAAGTTCAAAGAATGATGCAAAACAAAAGGCTCAGATAAGGATTTCTGAACTCCCATTATTCATTTAGTTTATAAATGTTCCTTTTTATTACCAGGAATGGATTTCTAATCTTCTGTTAGTTCCAGATAATAACTATCGGATTACATATGAATTCACTACCATCGGCTACTTTCCAGAAAAATGGTTTCTGGACTTCACTTATTAATACCCGAATTTGGGTTCTGGATCTTCTATATGAACTTATGGGCTTCCACCATATCCAGAAGACAATTTCTGAATTTCACTAATCAATACCTGAATCCGGGTTTCAGATCTTCTACTATAAAGCATCTTTGGTTCCCTGAATAATAATTTTTGGATCTCTCTTACTAATACCCGTATTTAGGTCTTAGGTCTTCAACAATTAATATTTAGATGACACTTATCAACACCCGAATATGGGTTTGAAGTCTTATTTTATCTCCAGATAAGGATTTCCCAACTCTTTTATGACTTACTTTCGGGCGATGATTTTTGGGTTTTTATTATTACCAGACCATTATTATTGATCATTTATTAGTTATTTCTAGAATAATATTTCTGAACTTCTATTAAACAGGACAAGTTTCCAATCTCTTCTCATTATTACCAAAGTGGATTTCAGGACTTATATTATTATCGAATAAGAATTTATAGCCGTTTATCATTTCCAACTGTTGGATTTCTCTTCACTTATTATTTTTACATGATGTTCTGTTAACTTTCATTATTTAGGTTCTTGGAATTTTTCCTAATATTATTGCCAATAGTACAGACGAATTACCAGACATGTTATTATATAAATCTCAAATTAATAACAAAGATATGTTGTCTACTTTGTATTTTTCAAGGAAACAAGATTAAATAAGGGAAATCAAATGATTCAACAAAAACCATAGCTAAAGTTATCAAGAAGTAGATTCGGAAACAACATTTTAAGTACAGGAAAGGCCAACAATCCAGGTGATATTTACATAATTTATATAATATACAAAATTATTTACAAGAATATCATATGACATTAGTGTATACATCAAAGATTCTGAACAACCTTATCTAATTTCTCAATGGTTAAAGGGTTAATAATATGGAAAATAGCTATGCAAGGAATTTCTTTGAGCATCTTTTCCTTCTTATTAATTTCGTCAGCATTATCAGTAGATTCAATACGGGCCTTTAAAGCATGATTGAAAGCGTTATTAGCACCTTTAAGGGTCTTGTTTTGTCTTTCTAAATCGACGATATGCTTTTGAAGAAGACATTTGTCATGTTCAAGCCTTTGAATTTTGGCTGCATATTCGTTGATGCGTTGCGAGTACCTCATCAGTTAATCGTCAAAATACTCATCATTTCAAATTTAACCTTTCTACACCATTCACCTACCGCCTTCTCGTCTTAACCTGGGGGAGGGTTTGTTGTAGCAGGGAATTTTTGAATTGCTAAAGAGAAGACCTTGTCGATTTCACAATAGACGAGGTGACCGGAGAAGTCTGTAAATTGATATTCAGAATATCACTTCCCATAATAAATTCCAAGGATTTACACTGCGCTTGACTATCTTTTAATTTTATCTCCAAATCGCTTTCCTATTGGAAAAGCTTAGACGTCCCATGATCAAAATCGATCGAAGGGTTTGATTTAATCTGGCGTTTCAATTGGGAAAGTGTTCCATCTTTATTCTTGATATCCACTTCGAGACTAGTGATCGATCATTAAGGTCTTTAATAATAGCCTTTTGATGTAATTTTTTTTTGCACCATTCCAACGCTTCAGTATTACCTTAAAGTTGGTTGGATAAAGGATCTTTAATTATGCTTCTCTTCTTAAGATCTACCACCAAATTATCTCTAATACTGGTGAAACGAAATAACGGATCTAGTGAGAGTGGTGTGATAGCTAACTGTAATTCCTAGTCAAAAAAAAACAAAAAAAAACAAATTAATACCGAGAGAACAAATTACTTTATTACAATAGTAGAGGTTATAACTCAAAAAGAAATAAAAAAAAGGGTACAATATCAATGATATAGTCAAATACTTGCTTTGTCCTGTCATACTTAAAGTCGATAAACAGCATTTTCAACTTTATTCAAAAAGTTAGCCGAAAGAGCGATGGACGATTCAGAAGTGGCATAAAATCCTTCTGCGGTAATAACTGGAGGACCTTTGATATAATCCCATTCTCCGGTTGGAGGACTATCACGACCACAAATCAATTTTGTATGATATGTATGAATTTCCTTAAGGAGTTTCTCCTTTTTTTTCCCTAGAAAATCAAAGCAAAGCAGGTATGTTTCATATAAAGCTTCTGCAGATCTCTAAGAAAACAATATCTAGCCAATCTTGAGGATTTCAAGAGTGAAGACTTTTCTAAGTAATCTTTAATTTGACGTATTTTCCCAAGTGATCCCTAGAAACAAGGCTGCTAGAAGACATTTACTTTGTAATAACGTAATAAAATATGACTAAGTATGAAAGAAACCTAATGCAGAAAATTTTGCAGATCAATATGATACATGATGACAAATTTTCATCTGGTTCATACAAGATTGATTTTATGAATGACTCAAAAATGAATTTATCCTTATAATATTTGAGTTTTTCTAGAGGCAATACGTGAGGAATTAAGTTGACTCATGATAAATTCCAGCAAGCCCCAGGATGAGGATCATATCAAAATTCGTCTAAGTACCTCTTATGTAGATATCTAAATAAACCCCCGCTTAAATCATCCTAGCATGAAAAATCTACAAATTAGATTTTTCAATGATTTTTGTATAAGAAGTCCATCAGGATATCTCTGTCCTCGATCCACATCCGAAAAGTGTGTCATCGATTCTTTGTTCTTTTCTAAGAGCTTGTCATAGCGAAGGCACGCCCTTTTTAGTCGAGGGGCCACTTCCTGATCTTTAAAAGATGCTAATCCTGCAGCGCTTTTATTAAAGTTATAATACTTATCAGAGAGTGTATTCTGTCTTTTTAGTTGTTTATCTAACTCCCTACACAAGCTATTTATTTCAGCCCGTTTCCTTTCAAGCTTTGTGTTATAAAGATGAATGCAAAGATATTAGCTAATGTTATCTTGGAAGTGATAGCCATTTTGACAAAGAATTCCATACTTGAGAAATAGGGATTGAAATTTGAAGGGGCTGCTTTTTCCCCTTTTGTTCTCCAGCATCAATATCAATGTCTTTTTCATGGAGATAATAGGGTTTAGGAAATTCAGTTTGACCAGTTCCGCAGGCAATAGGATCAGGAAGGACTTTATCTGAAGCCTTGGAAGTGTCATCATCACTCCCTCCGTGAGAGTCATTATGATTGCCCCCATTACCACCGGAACCCTAACTTCTATAATCATTATCGAGGATATCATCGTCATTGTTTCCTTCTTCAACAATGGCTTCATCATCCTCATTGTCTCCTACCTCATCTGAATCAGAATCTCCTTCTATATGAGGGACTTTGAAAGATAGGAACTTTTAGGCATCAATTTTTTCCCTACCAGGGTCCTCAATCTCTTGCTCCATATCCCTGATTTTGTTCTTGAATCTTTTAACAAATACAGGATCGAGTGAGGGAAAGCTCAAATCTGGGCACTTCTCTATATTATCGAAGTAAGCTAGCATGAGTGTGTCTCCATAAGAATTTATGATGACATCGTTCAGGGAGTGCTTAGAAATTTAGACACCTTTTGCTTAGCCTTGGAAATGGTTTTGATGGCCATGGTTAAAGAATTAGTTTTCTTCTCTAATTTCTTTTTGAAAAATGTACATCTCTACTTGAGAAAAACGTGTTTAGCATTCATCCTGGCCTTTTTATCCTCTGACTCTTTTAGAGTCATTTCAAAGCCAAAACCTCATGGGCTAATATTTTTTTGGCCTTCCTCTCCTCAAAAATTGTAGATTCTGCTTGAACAAGAGAAGCACTCAATCTTTCTTGTTCCCTCACTACGTTATCTTTAGCAATAGCGAGGGAAGTAATTTGGTTACTTAGAGTTGAGGCTTCTTCTTTGAGCTTAGATGTCTTAGCGGAAGACTTTGAAACATTTTCATGGAGGGAGTACCAACTTTTGGAGATCTAAAGGAAAAGTAAAACATAAGTCGAGATTCAATATAAAATGGTAATAAGAAAATTAAGTAGTATGGAATATACCAGAAGCTGTTTTTCAATGAGGGATCGACAATGATTTGTCACATCGGGTACAAAGGAAGGCGGTTGAATAGAAGTGAATAATAGAGAATTCATAATTGATTGTACAATCTTCTCAAAATCATTAGGAGAAATCGATGATGCAGGTCTAGAGGGGTTCAACTCCCGAGAGGGAGTTGAAGTGCCTAAATCCTTTTGCATTTGCTCAATGACACTGGAAGAATCAGATAAAACTATGTGAGACATGAAGTCGTCCTTTGAAAGAATTATTCTAGGTTGGTTAGCAGTGGCATCAAGAATAGGACCTTATAAAGCTTTGCCTACATCAACAAGTTTACCCTCTTTGTGGAAGAGAATACTAGACATTAGCAGTTTTAATCTTCTTGGAAGAAGGACCTGCAACAGTCACTTCGCTTAATTTTCTTTTAGCAATCATCCTCAACCTAGCAATGGCCAAGATTAGAGTTAAAGCACTAGATTCATAAGGTAGAAGAAGTGGATCTCTAGTGGATAGTTCAAATAAAGGAGCAACTGTTAAAACTAAAAAAATAGGTTAGCAAAGCAATCTAAAGACTAACACAAGGTAAGTTACAAGGTACACTTAAGTTTACCAAGTTGGTCGGGAAAATCGAAGACAAAGATGAAATTTTTTTGGGGTCACCCAAGGATAAAAAGCGTTTTCTTTTGGAAGTATGTTGGACAAGAGGAGGTTGTTCGAGAATCCTCTGGCCTTTCGGAAGGAGCGAATATTTCTAAAGGTTGCTAGGGGTCAACAATGTGAGCCCGTTCCCGATACTATTTGAGGCAGTGGTTAACAACTTCACAATTCTCTTGCCTTCATTGCCAAGAACCTTGGGAGCATGGCCTAATAAGAGAACATAATTCAGCAAAGAAAATAATGAAAAATAATGGTATATCTACTTACGAGGAGAAGAGAAAGCTCCACTAATAATTGGAAAACATTTAACATAAAAGAATTGCATCTCTCAATCTTTGAACTTGTTTACTCCCTCTGAAACTAACTTCTTGTAAAGGTTGGCCCTGAAGATTTGGTTATTCAAATTTCTAAGCTTGACAAGACACATCAAGTAATTATGAAATTCAATGCTTAGAGAAGAAATGCCTAACTCTAAGCCATGAGCTCTAAGGAGATGAGATATGTATATACATTCGGCGATAATTGAATAGGTGCTCTACCAAGGTGACTCAGAAATCTTTACAAGAATTCAAGAAATGGAATGAAACCTCCATGCTAAATGTGGATGGCGGTATAAGCAAAATATCCCTCAGGAGGATTTTGTATAGTGTCATTGTTGCTAGGAGGAATAGCTTCTACTTCTGTAATTCGAAGTCATTATGGATTACGTCTACTTTGTCTTGAAAAGATATAAGGGAATGTCTTGAAACCAATTCAATCTTTTTTGGGGAAGATTATAATTCTGAAATTATATCTTTTTTGATTTCTTGGGATCTCTTTTTAAACCCATGATCCTGCAGATGAAATAATTTAATTAAGTTATAATTCATTTCACTATTAACACCTTTCTAAGGTGTCGAATGCCTAATGGCTTAAATATCCATTGAAGCATATGATTCCATGCCTTCGAAAGGGGGTTGAAGTTAACGAGAGTTATGGAATCCATTGAGCTTTCGATAGTGTCGAAAGGGAGGATCATTCCAACTTTATCGAAATTTAAAATAATACATAGGAAGGATTTATGAAGAATGATACTAATAGCAAGACCTTTCGAAAGAGTCGAAGTAATGCTTCTGCAAAATATTGGATGAGCAATGGACTTTCAAAGAGGAAGAAAGGGACAATGCTACCCTTTCGCTTCAGTTAACCTCTTTCGAAATAGTTGATTCCGCATGCATAAAGGGGTTTCGTATGAATTAAAAGCACCTTTCGAAGGTATCAGATAGCGAGCTTCCATATATGTGCCAAAACTTTCAAAGCAGCTTGTTTCACCATTGTTTACCTTCGTGGAAGAACATTTGGCCAAAATGACTCCTTCGAAAGTATATGTCAGCCTTTCGAATTGGTTGAAACCTTCCACGAATATGAAGGAGATCTCGCATATGACTAATATTGCTTCCTTAAACACTTGAAGATGGAGGTTTCACGTTAATCAATGAGAATGCTTTCAAAAGCTACCTTCCATAACTAAGCCTTCTACTATGCTTCAAGTCATCCGAAGCCCCAAAATACCCCTTTTGACATTATCGTAAGCCAAAATCCTTTCCTACTTACACAACATGTCAACAACAAGGTAAAGGACGCTTGTATGCCTTTCGATGGAGTTGAAAGCACCCAAATTCATTCAAAAGCAGAGTTAGATGGGCGTCCTAAATTCAAAAGTGATGTAAGGTCTTCAAGATACCCTTTCAACTAAGTCGAAAGAACTGATGTGAAAGGGTCCAACCTGCGTCTATAAATAAGACCATAGGGGTATTGTTTTGTGGGGATCCAAATTCATTCATTCTATTCTTATATATTTCTAAATTATGTAACCCCTAATCCTTAAATCAAATCGGGGATTTCCCTTCTTTTAATATTGAGCTTCTTGCATTCTTGAAAATGATTAATAAAGCAAGTGCATGGTATTTTCAAATACATAAAATCTGATTTAATGCTTGTGTATGGATTCAGTTATAGAATACTCGCATCAATGCTATTTGTAGGGATACCTGCCGAAGTATTAGAACCCTATCAACATAGGTAAATCCCATAGATTCCATTAAGCCACAACCTTATATTACCTTAGCTAATTCGAAGGGTGGTTTCAAAAGGTTGCTTGATTACTACAGCCAATTCGAAAGGTGGTTGCGAAAGAGTCATAAATCACCCCCAATTTGTTTGGAAGGTGCTTTCGAAGGAGCCTTGGATTACCTTAACTAATTCGAAAGGTAATTTCGAAAGGGTTACTCACGCTTCTATTTTCACTTTGAGGCGTTGACAAGATTTCTTGTTAACACGTAATATAAGATTGAGAGACGTTGTAGGCATTGCTTGACTCTACTGAAGGATATCTCATTATTGTTGATTTTGTTTTCTATGATGATGTTTTATTGTGTGGATGATTCGCCCATTGGATATGCTGTTCTTGATTTCTATTGAACTGTTTTATATGGGTGTTGATATTTTACACTAGGTTTTATGATGTTCTATATATATGATATTTAGAATTGTTTGAGATATTATTATTATTATTATTATTATTATTATACATAGCGTATAAGGAATGTTTATTGACCTTGGATTTAGATATAGTCTAACCCTTTTATTATTTATATATACTCGGGCCAGTCTGAGATTTTTTAGGAACATGGACAGTATGACCAGTTTGTGTTATCTGGGCTTGGTGGAGACTAGTATCCAATATTATCATCATTTATTTTTATTTCCTTTTTGTATGTATATTCATGTTGTGTATATTGGACATACATCATATATTGTACATTATATATTATCGCGTGATTGACTCTGTGATCTCTAATATTTACTGTATATTGTGTATTATTCTATTCTAAAGGCACATGTGTTTATTGCTTTGTACTTAGACTGTGTATATTTATGGTGAATTTTATTTGATACAAGATATGTACCGGTGTTATCTAAGGGAATATTCACGTGTGTGTCTAATATCGCCTTATTCTCCATATTGCTCGACGGTATTATTTAGTAACACTCTTGAGTAATATGAATATAGAGGCAGGGTATTATAGTTGGTATTGGAACAAGTTTAGAACAATACATTATATATAAGAGACACGAATCATGGCCTTAGATGAGACTTAGAGTCCCTGTTCCCATGTGTATGTAATAGATTATTGTTTATATTTAGGTGATAGTAGGAGTATACAATTATTACAGGGGAAATCATCTAGGGACATGTTTGTAATCGTTCGTACTATATATATTACTTATTTCTACCTCTTTTGTATGCGTTTGTTTTTGTGTGAAGTGAAAATTGTTGTGGGAAGTGGTGAAGTAAGGAGTAGTTATCCTGATGGGTAGTGTCAGTATTTAGGATTGTGAATAAAGCTTTATGTGGCTTGTATATGAGTGAAGTGATCAGTAGTGATCAGAATTGCGCAACAAAAATTGATAGATAGCTATCCGTTGATGGCACCTGTTGCTTGTTTGAAAAAGGTGTATTGTTGAATTGATGCTTGTTTGATTTTATGGTTGATTTGTTATAATTTTCATTGTTGTTGATTGATGAAATGGATGCAATTTCGAAAATAAATATTTTTATTAAAAAAACAAATGATTTGGTTAAAAAGTATAAACTTAATTTTATAAAGTTTATTTTTAGTAGTTTGTTTGGTGTCAAATTATCCATCGAGTGCTTTAAGAGTTTTGATTGACGCAAATGGATACGTATTCGATAGGGATTCCTAAACACTTTAACGAGGAAAAACTGACATGATGTTTTGGAATGATATAAGAAATATTTTCTCCGAATTGTATATTGTTTTGAAAAAATTTATTTAGAGAAGGAATTTTTTTAAGATTTAAATATTTTTAATCAACGTATGAAGCCATTAGATGTTAGTGTGGAGTAGAGGTCACCAGTGAGACAATGTTGATATATTATCCTAGGTAGTCAACGTTGCAGCAAATTAGCGAAACAAATTGCTAAAATCGGTGGATTGACAACATTGTCTATTTTAATACGAAATTAATTTATGGAATTGTTGAATGTAGATGTAAATGTTTATTTAAGATTGTATTTAAAGAATTTTCTAATGAAATATATATGTATATATATATATGTATATATAAATGTATAAAAAATTTGTTTTGACTTGAAAATAAATTTTCTAATAAGGCCTGAGAAGAAAATATGAGAAAACAATGTATATGTTTTGAATACACACACATACACATGTATGAAATCGTTATAAAGGAAATAAAAATTTATTGAATAATATATATCATTTGTTCATGGAGCAAAGGCTAAACATACATAACTTGAACCTTACAACTAATAATGAAATGAAATTATCTGATACCTTTTATAATTTTTTCACCACATGATTAGGTTTATTTTCCATCAATTAGAAATGAAATTGTGAATTGTTTAAAACGCTGACTATTTCTTCTTATAACGTTTTCTAGTTTCTTCCCCAAGTATTTTAGTTTTCCTTATTATTTAGATTTCAAACATATTTTCAGTGTTAATATGGCCGATCTTTTCTTTGTATAAGAGCCATAAATACAAAAATAAGCATTCTTTTGTTGCTTCACTTAGCATCTAGAAAGAAGAAATAATTATGAGCTAGCACTAGTTATGATATTGATCACTTTACCTATTAAGATTTTAAAGTCTACGAACAAATAATAGAAAATCAACTTCTGACCATAGAAAAAAGTTGTGTCTCCATAAGAGATGTCAATCTAATACCTTTTGGCCTTACATTCAGTAGTTAGTATTCTACTCAAATGGAATACTTAAGTTGAGAAACCTAGGCATGTGAATATTGCCAGCGTGGTTTGAATTTTAGATAACTAATTTAAGAATAATAAATAAAATGGTTATGGTAATGTACTTGGATATATAATATATATATATATATATATTGATATATTCATTTTACAATGGATCATTCTTCATTACAAAAATATATTTTGAATTACAGATAAACCCTTCTTCGTCACAATACTTCTAATTCAACGTGGATGGTCATATGCACCATATTTTGTATAGTTACCCAACATAATCTTGACACTGACTTTAATAGTGTATTTTAGTTTTTCTTGATGTTACTGCCCATATACTACAATACACTTTATTGAAGGCTAGCTAATGTATGTTTGTTGTCCTAGTATTTTCAACGACATGGTTGTTACAATTTATTCGGTTTTGATGTAATGTCTGGAGATATAAGGAGGTAAATTTAACAAGTTATTCACACACACTTATTTAAGGAAAGTTTCCCCAAATTTAAAAGCCAAACTAAGGCAAACGCTATATTTGGATTCAAAGAAGTGGTTTTTACGTAAGTAAGTCGTGATAGCATAAAAGTGTGCTTATTAAATCCTAATGTATAAGACTTATGAATTTGAATTGAGTTGAGTTTAGGTGTATGAAGATGGCTATTTTGGTTGAGTTTGACGGTAGCTAGCTTTTTCTCGCAAATAAATTAAGCAAAAATGCTTAATATGCAATCTAAGATATGTTTTTATGCATATTGTATTAATGTATATATTATCCTGGGTTGTTTTTCCATTTTTTGGGAAGCCTCATTGTTGAGATGCCTCTCCAGAGATGTATACCATGCAATTATTCATATTGTAAATTTTCGAAATGCTCTTTGAACAAAGAAGACTTTGTCGAAATTTTCTGAAAATTTTGACATATGGAAAATTTTCATATAAATTTTAACCGTATGCAAAATTAGGAAGTCGTTAAATTGAATCTATTTAAAATGTAGCATATGATAAGAAGGGATTGGAGAAAGTAAGCACATAGAGGATTGAGTAGTTTGAGTTTGACAGAAGAGCATAGATACGATGAAAGTTAGAATATGAATTGTGTTTGATGTCTTCCAATAAGAGATCACGAGGACACAATTTTGTTAAGGGGGAGTCTGTAATAGCCATGTTTTCTACGCTGTATAAATAAATAAATTAAAATAAAATAAAACATTTGAATTTTATTTTATATTTCTTAATTATGAAAATAAAATTTTACTTAAATAAATTTTATCTAAATAGAGATTTTATTTTAATAAATTGAATTAAATTAATAATTCCTTTTTGTATTACATATTGGAATCAAATAAAATGTTTTGATTTATTACAACTATTATAAAGTGTAAATTTATTTTTGTGACGCAATGAATAATTGAATAAAAATAAAAAAGGATTGAATCGTATAAAATTAATTAGTTATTGAAATATATCATGTAAAATAAAGTGTGAATTCATTAAAATTAGTTTGAAATAAATTTGTACGTTAATACAAAGATCATTCAAAAGATAATATGGTATTCAAAATTAAGTAATGAAAATGGAATAATTGTAAATAATATTTGTCTAGAAAATTCTCTAATAATCTAACTCCTTGATCACTTTGTGTGTGTGTGTGTATTATACAAAATCGTGCTTAGGCTCTCGATACTAGAGATGGAATCAGCGATGATGTCCATCGTTCGACGTGAGGGGGATGGAGCCAAGCGTTGGCTATGACGAAGAGGTCAAAGTCGAATTTGCTTTGTTGCGACTTGGACGAGTGTGCTTTCGATTGAGGTAGATGGCGTTCAGGTGTTATAGGGGAGGTACGATGCTAGGGCCTGGTGGATATTGATGCAAGCAGCGTATAATTGAAGGCCATGTTGCTAGTTGTTAAGTTTGATATATTGTTGGTTGCTGTAGGCGATGGTATTATCGTAGGCATTGGAGTTCTGACATCGAAAACAGAAGGCTTGGCAGAGCATATAACGATAGTTTACATTGTTTCATCACTACTCTAGAAACATCAATCTTGAGTGTAGTAAGGAGATTGAAAGTCTTTGGTTGGATTTGGGTGACTTTATCCTCACAACTATATCTACAGTTTATTATATATATACACATGACCCAATAGTGGTTGACATGTTTGTTGGTATAAATTGGATGATAATTTGCAAGCGGAACTTCATCCGTTTTCGAATTGAACTATATATATATATCTATGTGTATTTGTGTTTGCTAATAGCCAAAATTCGATGGAATTTGACTCGGCCATTCAATTTAAATGGTATTGATATCTAATTGAGATGTTATGGAATAATTTTACTCCAAAATTTATACATTTTAGATATTTATTTACTTTCTTGTTTTGAAAAGTTGTTTGAAAAGTTTTGAAGAATTATCTAATAGTTTTGAAATTTTATTCAAGTAATTTATAAATAATTTGCTGAGATGTTATTTAAATTAAGCTCGGTCCTATTTAAAAACATATCTTTAATTATAAATATAAATATAGCTTTAGTTTGATTATAAAATTCTTTTAAACTTAAATAATATTATAATATATTATAAGTTTGGAATTATTTTAAAGGAAAAATATAATATATTGCTATTTTACAAAATATATTATGAAAATTATAATATTACCTTTATGTGATATTTTATTATAAAAGTTAATCTAAATATACAAGGATAGATTTGGAAATGAATTTTGGTATTTAAATCTCTACTTTGGATTTATATAATTAAAGTACTACTCGCTATATAATATATTTTAAAGATGTTTATTCAATTCAAAATATAAGATAGAATTAAGAAGCGTTATCTAAATTTATTGATTCATTCAAGCGAAACTTTTATATTATAATTTTAATTAATTATTTAAAAGATTATTAAATTATGAAAATATGTAATATTTTCCAATTAATACCTTATGTATTCTAAAGTATGTTTCACTTATAATAAGGTTACCCATGAATTATTAAAGTGTTATATATATATATATATATATATATATATATATATATATATATGAATGTTCAACCCAATTGTTTAAAAGAAAGATTTTGTGGAAATTTATCAATCATTACATTTTTGTACTAAATTGGGATTTATATGGATGATTTCTATGTTATCTGATTTCAATATCATAAATGACTCGCCATTGATATTGATTTGAGTCATAATTTTAAGTTGATACGATGATGACATCTTTTTGATTAATTTGTTGATATTTATCTACATCATAAGAAATCTAAATAAATGCATTAGTGATACCGTTTGGTATGGGACTTTCGATAACACTTTTTCAGTTATTCTTTGGATTCGTTATGTAGAATAAAGAAGGGTGAGTGTGATGTATAAGCACTAAGTAAGTGGACTAGTAAACTCGATGGTATGGGGCACCATTGTGTTATTTATTCAGTTATTCTTTGCTCGTGGATGATAGTCAATACGTAGTTTGCTGAATGTGATACTCATTGCATTAAGTATTTGATAGTCATGTGGTGACTTATATGTTGAGCTACGCGGCGACTTTTAATGAATAAATTTGTCAACACCCAAAAGGTTGTATAAGGTGTCATATTCAAAGAAATTCTAAACCCTCGGTTTTTGTAATAGTGCACAAGCTAGTTTGAATTGTAGTCCATAAGTTCAAATGATAGAATATGCAAGTCCAATGGTTAATTGGAAAATGGGTAAGTTCATAAGTCATATATGCTACTCTATAAGTCATATATACAAGTCCATAAGTCAAATATGCAAATAGGCTCAAGTCAAGTCCTTTATTCAAACCATGAATATGTTGCAAGATATGCAAATATGCAATTTCTTAATTGTTCTAACCCTAAATGACAAATATGTCTCCTTCTCCTTCTTATCCATTCTAAGAAGAAGGTGTTAAGAGAGAAAGAAGTTAAGTGCCTCTTTACATGAGGGGGTGAATCATTATTTATAGTGGTTGAAAGAAGGTAGTCTTGCTTAAATTGGTGATGTGGGACTTATTGTGCTATGGAGCATGTAGTGGAATGTGAAGGTTTTTTAAGCTCCATGAAGGAAAAGGCACCAAACACTCTTGAATTAGCTCTTGTTAATGATCTTATCCTTCCTTCCTTTGCATGATCTTAATTATATTATAGCATGGACGTTGTGCTACATTGACAATCATGAAATACGGCATGGACTAGTGGCTTTCAGTATGTGGCCTTCTTGCTATCATGTTGCTGAAGTGCAACATCAACATCGACGATGTGCAATGTGGTTGAAATGCGGCGTCAATGGAATGTGGCATTGAATATCATCCCATTTGTTTCAATGGTCTTTGTGGACATCAATGATGTTCATCATCAATGTCACGAAGATAAATTGTGATGATATTTCCAAAGTAGGACATTGATAACAACCTATTTCGAAGAGTTTCGGTGCCAATGAAGTAGCAACATTGATAGGAAGTTGAGTCCTTCTTAGTTTTGAATGGAGGTTCTCTAAAACTTCGATAATGGGTAGTGTGTGACTTACGCGACTTCAACCAAAGGCGACATTCTCTTTTTTAATTATTGATGGGATGCGATGTTGATGAATCACGATGTGATCGAATGTGGTGTGGATGAAGGAATTTTTTGCATGGAATTAATGCAGCATTGACCAAGTTTGACACAAATTCCTATAACATGGAAGAATGTCGTTATAGATGAAGAGCAATATGATCTTATGGTCTTCAACGTTGGCTCAGAGTCATTTCTTTAGTGTTGCTTCCTTTTATATTATCATCTATTAGTGCAGTGCCAATGTCTTCGACATCGACGGAGACCTTGAAGGCGACATTGATTCCTTAATGCTAACCTTGCATCTGCGGCTTTGAACTTTGATGTAATCCTTCAACCTCGACGTTGACTTTCTTGGTTTATATCTGTTGAAAATATTATAGATAACAACGGCCACTGTATATATTTATGTGTGGGTCTACCTTTTTCTAGCTCCCCTTATGGTTCGGGAGTGAACCAAATTGGCCGGTATCCACCCAGTTGGCCTGATCATAGGGTCATTCCCCAAATCCACGATACCATTTTTGTATTTTATATACGATGTGCATCATGAGGTTTGGGTTAGGTGACCCATAGGGTAGATGCCTTACATCCCCTTGTGTAGCTTAGGCCAACATTTTGTTACCTATAAGAGCAATGCACGGTCGTGAACTGAGGCTACACGTTGACGAGCCACTGGTGGATATGTATCACGGTGACCGTTGAGGTCTAAGATTGTAGGAATAGATCCAAATACATAGCATACGACATAGTAGACCTTGGGTTCTTAAAGCAGGTATATGGCCATTAGTCACCCGTCTGGTTTCGGTTTGCATGTGGTAATTATGCATACATGAGATGAGATTATACTTGAGACTGTGTCCAGAGTATGGTTAACCCCGTATCCTTCTTTGATGGGCGGTCGTCTTATTATTGATTATATTCGGGTATTGTTATGAGATGGATAAAATATTTCTTATTGATTTTAGTGATTTGACGATGATATTTCATAATATGAGATTTAGAGACACTGTAGGCATTGCTTCATCATTATCTGACTTTACTTGAGGATATCTCAATATTGTTGATTTCATTTTCTATGATGATATTTTATTATGTAGATGATTCACCCATTGGATATGGGGTTCTTGATTTCTACTGGGTTTTGTGGTGTTTTATGTATATGATATTTGGAATTGTTTGAGATAATAATAATATTATTTTTATTATAATTATACCTAGTACATATAAAGTCTATATGTTGATTAAACTTGGATTTAGATATAGTATGACTTGTTTATTGTTTATATAATACTCGGGTCAGTCCGAGACTTTTCAAGAACATGGATAGTATAACTGCTTGTGTTATCTAGGCTTAAAAGAGACTAGTATTCAATATAGTTGTTTATCATCATGTATTGTATATTGCCTTTTTCTATGTATATTCATGCTGTGTATATTGGACATACGTTATATAATATATATTATATATCATCACTGCAATTGACTCTGTGATCTTTGATATTTATTGTATACTATGTATTGTTCTGTCTAAAGGCACATATGTTTATTCCTTTGTACTAAGGCCGCATACATTTATGGTGATTTTTATTTGATACAAGATAAATACCGGTGTTAGTCCAAGGGAATATTCACACTTGTGCCACATATTGCCTTTATTCTCCGTATTACTTGACAGTATTATTTAGTAATACTCTTGAGTAGTACGGGTATAAAGGTAGTGGCACTACAATATATATAGTTGTGTGTAATGATATGAGATGTAAACTAGTAGATAAGAATGTTCAATATTGGTTAATTAATCTATTGATTTGAATTAAGTATTGAGTAATTGTATAAATTGACTTAGGATCAACATTGAATGAATTAAATTTCTGAATATATATTGAATTAATGGATGTTGGTTAAGTTTTTGATTTTTTAAATATTACTTGGTTTTGTGGTATGATGTTGTATGGATGAGTGTGTATACATATATATTGCATAACCACTATAGGAAAATCAAATTGATCAGTTGTGGATTATTTGATTGGTGCTATATACTAATTGTTTGATATGTATTGTATGATATTTGATTAAATATGACTTGAATTACTACCATAATCGATTTTTAAAAAAATGAAATTTAAATAAATAACACATCTTGGATTTAAATGAATTAAATGGCAAATTATATGCTATAGGTTGTCATAAATGAAAGTTTAAAATTGAAAAATAAGGGATTTTTATGTTTTTAGCTTTGCAAACATTTGAGAAATATGAATGTTGGCCTCATGGCATATCACAATCATTTCAATGATTTCCAAAAAGTTATTTAGAAAATTTATTTGAATTATTTTTGAATTTTTTGGATTTGTTTTTTATTATAAAAATGGACAAGTTCATAGGTGAATGGTCTTATATTGTTATTATCGAGGCAAGTAGCTAACTTTCTATGTTAAGTAATGAGTTGTATAAGTTAAATTGAAAAGCTATTGCTTTCCATGATATGTTATATGAATTTAATGTTACGTTAGTTTAAAAATGGATAAGATATAAGTGAAGAATATGCAAAGTTTATGAATTAAAGTATGTACACCTGTATGTTGAGATTTTACGTGATGTGTTATCCAGCATTTAAACTAAGCAACTCCTAAACGAATCTAGGCATTAAGGCGAGGATGAAATGGATCAAACACTTGAGGGGATGCTTACGATGATGGAATGAAGAAGCGCAAGATGTTTGAGGTGATTTGGAGGAGTTCAATTATGGTCGGCATGAGATGATTTCACCAGGGGGCGCCTTTTGTGTTTGGAAGCTTGAGATATAGTCAAGTATGGGAAAACAAACATTTTGTTTACGAGAAAATATGCTTGGTACCGACAATATTTTGGTTGGTACCGACATGTTTTTCGTGTAAAGAATTGACTCATTCATCTTTCCTATTTGTGTGGATCTAAGTTCTTGCCAGATCTTTTATAATCTAGCGACCAAGATGGGTGATGTAATACCCCATGGAATTTAGACTTTATTTGCATACTAGGGGCAAAATGGTAATTTTATAAACACTGGAATTAGCAACAGGACATGTACCTTTGCATAGAACTCATTTTTCTAGTCAGAATAATATGTTAGTTTGTCCGGATCAAAGTTCGTATGAAGGAGTTACGTAGGGTTTTTAAGTTGCGGGTTTTAAGTTGGGTTATGCGGGCCAAAGTCCATTAGACTAAAGAGAATTTAAAAAATTATAAACATGCCACGTGGAATTCAAAATTCCAGTTTCTGATTTTCATGTATGTTTTTGTTCTAACTCCTCTTTTTTCCTTCATCTCTCCGATTCATACACTCTCTTATTCAAATATAAATCAAACCCCAGAAATCTATATACCAAATCGAAGAGCGTAAAATGGGATGTAAGAATATATTAATAATTTGTAGATTTGAGAATCATGGAAGGATTTCATTTCTAGACAGCAAAGGTTTTGGGGCAAATTTACGGATTCTAGTGCTTTGCAATGCAATTCAATGAGTGGAGATTATTACTGATGATATGTTGATCGCATGAAAGTAATATAATGCCATAAGATTACTATTAGACTAATTAAATAATGAAATTTGGAAATATAAATTAGAAATTTGATATTGAAATAATCAAAGAGATTAATGATATTACTAAGAATTGAATTGGGTTTATATTTCTCAAACATCGTTTATGTAATTAAAATGAATATGATGTTTAGGTTATTGTAATCAAGGAATTAATATGAACATATTACTAGTGCATGACATATAAAGTAATAGAATGGTAGAATGTGGTGTTTAAATGGAATATGTAGTGTTAAACAGTAGGAATGAAGCAATAATCGAATTGGGGAAAAAAGAATGAAATCTTGAAATTGTTTGTCAAGAAATTTTTTCGACCACCGACTGACCGATGCATGTAGATTACTGCATCAATGCACCATTTTACTGGCCAGGTAGAACCTAGACCAGGGATGGATCGATTTTACTCTAGCCAGACCTATACAAAATAGATGTTAAGTAACATGTTGGTTCTTTTGCGACGCTTGGGAGTGTTTGACTTATAGACATGTACTCCGATGATTTTGCATTTTGACTGGTGGTTAAATCATGTGTAAAGGAGTCAGGTTGTGTTTACCTATCCTTTACATATATGCTAGTTAGATTGCGTTTGTCTGACTTATATTCCTATTTACATTTATAGGAATTGTCTATGTTTGATTATATCCTGGGATTAGTCTTTGTTTAACTAACTCTTATGTGTATCGTTAGGTTGTTTTCTATTTAAATAATACGTGTATCTTATGATGTATATAGATGTGACTTATTTATTTTATCTTTATTATAGTTTGATCCATTCCATTGCGAGGCTTCAAAAGTTTTAGTTAGTTAGTTTATACATCTATCTGTATACTATTGTGTTTAAAATGATTAGACTTTTCATTTTACAACGATTTTATGGCCGTGAAAAGTCAGGCTGTAATAGATGATTTCGACTATAAATATGAGTGGTAGTACAATGAGGAAAGGGCTTTTTAGACTTTTTTCTCTAATTCATCACTCTCATCACTATACTTAAACCTTTTATAACGAACTACTGTCAAAGCCAAATTTGCATTGTTTTCTAGACTTGATTGCATATCATTTGTAATCATGAAAAAAAATCATAAAGTAATAAAATTTAAGTGGACGCAGGAAGTGTTTTAAGGCCGAACCACTATAAAAGCCTGTGCTTTCTTGCTGTTCTATTTCATTTTTGATTGATTTACTTTCATTTTTGATTGATTTAGGGTGTTGTGTTGCTTTTTGATCCAACATTTTAGGTGCTTTTACCGAGAGGAAAGATTCTCGGGCAAGATATTGCTTAGAATTTTGGATTTTGAGCATTTAGAAGTTAGATCTAGAAATTTATTATTGATAAATATGTTACTTGGATTTGAAGAGTAAATGAGATTATATCCGAAGCATATTGCCTCTCGGAAGACTTCCATGAGATCTGGAGCAGTTGTCGAAGAAGATGAAGCTTCTTAGCATAATGAATAGACTACTCAACCATCCCATGCTTTATCAAGACATTATTCCCTATAAGAGTTGGTGACCACATCCAAACTTGATAAAATGATAGATGTAATGAATAAGAAGATGCTTGATAGTCAGAATGCCATCTTTGAAAAGATGGAGAAAAGCTTTGCTTTTCCATCCATAAGGATTTGTCTTCTTTAGTTTCTTAGGAATATATCTCATTATCATCAGATCAGAACAGAAGAGAAGGCAAGCAAAATATAAAGAGAAAGGCTGTTGGAACATCAAAGAAGAAAATTGGAGGAAGTAGTGTTGTTTTGTCCACTACCGACATGGTCGGTACCGACCGTTATCAACTTAGTACCGTCCATGTGAAGTAGGGGAAATAGATAACTACTTGAAGCTGTAAACTTATTTTATAATGAGGATGATTTGAAAGATACTAATAATCACATTGGTAGAATGTTAGTGCGTAGAATGATGGTATTTAGACAAATGTCAAATAATCGACAAGATTAGATAGAGGGCTTGGGCTACTAGCTCCCTCAAAGATAGTGGAACCTATACATCATCAACCAATGAACCAAGAGCATTTGTAGAGTCAAGCATTCGAGGTAGTCCTTGATAATCGCTGCCCAACCATCCAAACTAGTAAAGAGTTCATTGCATATATGATTAAATGACAGTTGAATGAAAATAAGCATAAAAGTAATGACGAACGAGGTTCAGCACCTAGCAAGACTCCATTCACTAATAAGATAATGTAGTAGAAATATCTTAAAAAGTTTACAATGCCAATGATTTTGTCTTATAATGTAAAGACGAATCAATATAGCATTTACTGATGCATAATTCGCACATGGATGGTGCCCAAGCAACTAATGTAGTGAGGTGTAGGTGCTTTTCCATATTCTTAGATGGGGTAGTTATGATGTGGTTCATTCGGCTTATGACATGATCCATATCTTCCTTTTACCAGTTAGCAAAGAAGTTCAAGGAGTAATTTATACTCCATACTGCTTGACCAAAGGATGTGATGTCCGTGTCAAACGCCTATCAGAGCTTTGGAAAGACTCCAAATGATTTCTTAAAACGATCCAACATTGCTATGTGTGAAATAAGTTACTCCGAGAGGATATTGTTTTCATGGCATTGATCTGGCAGGTTCACCCTATTATGGACTTTAGATAGCTTAAGTGTAAGCAGCTACCTATTATGGAAGAATTTTACCGTAAGGCAACCCAGCCCCTACACTTAGAAGAGGTAGATTTGGTTATAGAATCAATTGGTGGTAGACCATTAAATGTAGTGTAGAGTAATGATGTTGTTAAGCAATCCGGTGAGAGTGCCAGAACTGTTGTTGTAAATATTGAAAATAATAACTCGAAGTGGAGAAACCAAGGTGCTGTTGGGAAGAAGAAGGACACCAAGAAGCACACCAGGTACATAAGTCCAAAGGATTACACTCCCTTATATGATTCGGTCAAAAATATCTACCTTACCATGCAAGATATGGAGAAATACAAGAAGCTGGCTTGATGGGAAGCAACTAAAGCTGAACGATGCTTAGAGAAGTATTGTCGCTTCCATGAGACTCACATGCACAACACCAATAAGTGCCATCTATTGAGGGATGTGATTGAAGACTTGATTTGGAAAAAGAAACTACAGCAATATGTGAGAAATCAACTAGCTGGCAGACAAGTGAATGACAGATACCAAGGGCAGAATGCCCAAAAGGACCAGCTAGAGTCCAGTGGAGAGGGAGCACCGTAGTCTAGAAGAAGGATTGTTATATATATATATAATATATGGAGGACCCTATTCGGTAGAGAAAAACTAGAATGAAATGGAGATATGTTAGTTTGCTAAAACATATGCATTAGCAGACTTGTTTCATTGTTGAAGATGGAGCTACAACGAAACAATAGAGAATAATGAATGATGATATTGTTTTTCAGAATAGAAATGCTTATGGGATTGAAGTATTGACACATGATTCGATGCTGATAAAGATTGTTATTGAGCTGAAGACAGTGTACCAAGTTTTAATTGATCGTGGAAGTTTAGTTGATGTTCTATTCAAGAAAATCTTTGATCAGATGAAGATCGGCTTAAAGGATCTGAAGCCATGTAAATCTCATATCCAGGGACGTTCTATGGAGTATAAAGAACCTGTTGGATGTATTTATTTGCTTGTAAAACTAAGCAAAGGGGAGCTCAAGGTTGTGCAGGTTTAAACTTTTGTGGTGGTCGATGGATTTCCACTCTACAATGTCTTTTTAAGCTGACCAGTTCTTGCTTGCTTCAAAATAGTGTTAGCTCCATGGTGTCTAATGATGCAGTTCCTCATGGAGAATGGAATTTGAGCTATACAAGGCTACCAAAGCACTATTCGAGAATGCTATGTCACTAAGCTCAAAGAGGCAAAGCGATGTGAGAAAGGAAAATATGTTAAGAAGATCCTTCGCATCAAGACTGCTGATGCATAGTAAATACTGCCCAAGCCCTGGCTCAAATTCCATTGTAAGTTCTACAAATCTATGGACCTCTGAAAAGACCCAGAGGATGCATGGGCAACATCGGCGCAACTCATGATTGACATCCCAATCGATGATAATGATTACACTCTAGTTCTCAAGGTCGGATTTCAGCTCAGCTTAAAGATGAAAAAGGAGCTAGTAGAATTTCTTTGGGATAACCCAGTTGTGTTTGCCTGGATGCATTCTGAAGTGTATGGAATTTCATTGCAGATAAAATGTTATGCATTTAATGTGAACTCAAGATGCCCTTCTATGAAGTAGAAGAGACGAAGCATGGGTTTAGAGGAATCTGCTACAAAAAAAGAAGAAGTGGATAACCTGAAGGCAAATGGCTTCATCTGCAAATGCACTGTACCCTAAATAGGTATCTAATTTAGTATTGGTCAAGAATTTGAATGGGAAGTGGCTGACATGCATTGATTATTCGAACTTGAAAAAGGCATGCTCGAAAGATGGTTTCACATTATCGAAGATTTATTAACTAGTGGATTCCATAGCTAAACATGAATTGTTATCCTTTATGGATGCATACTCTGTTACAAGAAAATAGCAATGCATGTTCCAGATCAGAAGCATATGAGTTTCATCACTTATCTTGGCTTCTACAACCATCAATTAATCCTGTTTCGTTTGAAGAATGCCGAAGCTACTTACTAGCGATTGGTAAGTAAAATGTTCAAAGATCAAAGCGGATGGATGATGGAGGTCTATGGAGATGATATGCTTGTGAAATTGCAATGATCGATCGATCACATGTTGAGATGTTTGATGTACTTTATAAGTATGTAATGAAGCTTAATCCACTGAAATGTTGAGTAGCATTAGACAAACTTTTGGATTTCATTTTAAACTTAAGGGGCACTGAAGCCGACCCAGAGTAGATCAGAGCATTAAAAGTGAGCACTGCCCCAAAGAAAAAGGGAAATGCAGAGCTTGAACGGGAAGGTCACTGCATTGAGTCAATTCATTTTAAAGGTGAATGACAAATGTATAACATTCTTTGATACCCTTAAGAAGGAAAAAAGGTTTTTATGGATGAAGGAATGTTGGGAAGCTTTCCAAAATCTGTTAAAGCATATGGAAATACCACCAATCTTGTCGAAGCCTTTGGTGCAAGAAGATTTATTAATCAACCTAGCAATATCCGCTCATGTACCGAGTGCAGCATTCGAACGTGAGGATTCTAAAATCCAAAGGCCAATATGTTATATCAGGAAGCATTTGACCGAAGAAGAAAAGAATTATCCAAAGCTGGAGAAGCTGGCATACTACTTGTTGATGACTTCAAGGAAGTTGGACATTACTTCTAGGCTCATCCGATCAAAGTATTGACTGATTAGCTATTAGGAAAGTACTCAACCGACTTTACATTCGAGGAGATTGCAGAAGTGGAATATAAGACAAGTCAGTATAATATAACATGCCATCTAAGGAGGGCTGTTCGAGGATAGACATTTGCTGACTTCATTGCCGAATTCACCTCCCGAGATGGAGAAGTGAAGGAAGATGAGGTCCAAATGACCCAATGGAAATTATATGTAGATGGAGCATCCAATTAATGTAGTATCGAGGTAGGAGTGATTCTTTTGACCCCAGAAGGATAAAGGATATGCTACAGTCTAAAGCTAGAATTCTCGACAACGAACAACGAAGCTGAATATGAAGCGTTGATTGCAGGACTTAAGATGAAGCTAAGAAGATCCTTTCAGATACGCATGAAGGAAGATGCGGTGTCACACTAGGGGTGGACATTAGCGAAGAAAATACTTCATCAAGAATACTTTTGGTCAACAATCAACCGAGATGTAGTTGATTACACCAGACATGTGATAGATGCCAATGGTTTGTGAAGATACCGACAGCCCCATCTATAGGGCTTACGCAAATGGTTACCTCGTGGCCATTTGAGGTTTGGGAGATTAATATAATCGATGTGCTACCAATGTCGAAAGGCAAAGCACAATACGCTATTATAGCAGTGGACTACTTCATAATGTATGCTAAAGCGTAACCGCTAGCCACGATCACAATAAAGAAAGTGATCGACTATTTAGTGAGGAATATCATATGCAGATTTGAATTTCCACAAAAGATCATCATTGATAATGGAACTTAATTCATGAATGTCAAGTTCAAATAATTCTGTAGTTGATACCGAATTTAGAAGAGCTTTTTGGCAAGTAAGTTGATAGATGGAGGCGGTTAATAAGATAATCAAACCCATCATAAAAAAACAATTAACTGAAGCCAATGCCAACTGGGTTAATGAGTTACCATTAGCATTGTGGCTTATAAGACGATCCATATGTCCGAGACTAGGCAAACTCCATTCGCTCTGGCATATAGAGTTGAAGCCAAGATTCATATTGAAGTGGTAATCCCTTCACACCGAAGAAAGCAATATGATTCCAAGATAAACAAGGAACTCTTGCTTGAGTCCCTTGACTTTGTCGACAAAAAGAGAGAGGTTGAACTGAGCCTAGCTGCTCACTAGAAAAGAGTGGTAGGGCACTTTAGTGCCAAGGTCATAAAATATACCTTTGAGAAAGGAGACGTTATCAATAAATCCGCTTAAGAACAAAGATATGAAAGAAGGCTAAAATAAGCACTAAGAACTACTAAAACTGATGGGTTTCGTCAAGGTTCATAGAAGGATATTTCGAGGGCATTGAGATGGCTTTCGAAGGAGTTGCAAGCATTAAGCATCATCATAAATAATAAACAATGCAAGATCTTTCGAAGAGATGAAAGAAGAAAATCGAGGCTACCATTCCTCCTTGCTAAAACCTTTCGATGCAGATGGATTAACAAATATAAGACGTTACTACTAAATTCCTTTTCGACCTAGTCGAAACCTTAATGATTAAAAGACAAAGAAGAATAAGAGATAACAGCTCTGAAAGACCTTCCGAAGGAGTCAAAGGGGTACTACAGCCAAAGTCTAGAAGTATCACAACCTTTCAAAGGGGTCGAAAGGGTCAAAACAACCCTTCCGCTTCAGTGATTCTCTTTGGAAGTAGGTGCTTTAGCATGCATTGAGGCCTTTCGAATGAGTTAAAGGTACACCTTTCGAAAGCAATGAATAACAACCCTTTATATACATGCCAAACCGTTCAAAACCAAAGGTTTCACCTACATTCAAATTACTCGGAGAGATTTCTCGATCAAGTAACCCTTTCGAAAGCATAATCAAGCTTTTTGAGCTGATCAAAGCCTTTAACATCTAGGTAATGTTCCGCACCAGTTCGCAAGCATGTATTCGAAAGCTATTTACCACGTTAAAACTATCAACACCTTCGAAATCATAGAAAACTTCTTATCGATGGAGTCGGAAGCTCGTATCTTTACTTCCTATGGCAACAAAGCAACACAAAGAGAAAAGGCGCATCTATCACCCTTTCGACAAAGTCAAAAGCAATCCAGGTGAAATCAGAGGAAAGAAACACTTAGACCTTTCGACTATGATGAAAGGATGGACATGAAGGATAGGAAGAACTTTCGACTGAGTCGAAAGATGGGCGCGAAAGGGGGCCGACCTGCATCTACAAATAGGACCCTAGGGGTTAGATTTTGGGGACCCGATTTTGAAATCCAAAACTCATTCTTCAACTTCAACTTCTTTTCAACATCTAAATCTTTATAACCCTAAATTGATTTGGGGAGAAAGCTCTCAAACTTGTAACTCTTTTTGGATTAATGGAAAAGGATGAAATGCATGGATTTATTAAGGATTTCAATTATGATGGAGATCACTTTGATCATTAGCTAGAATAATGTTCAATTGCACATGATGCTATCTTATCTTCTTAATTTCTTTCTATCTTATGCAATGTCACGGGATCGGCTTGGACAACATACACACGAAACACATCATCATCATGATTAGAAATATATAATAACAAAAGGATGGTGATGCTGTTTCAGCACTAATAAATTCTTAGAACTTACAAATGTCCAGAATGTCTCCTATATAATATGGAGCTTGCGCAATTGTCAATCAAATATGTCTTGAGAGGACAAGATCCATTTCGACCGGTCGAAAGGGATGTCTCGAAAGAAGACTGGTTTATAAATGACAAGCAATCATACAAGGATGGATTCCTTTGAAAGGAACATACACCCAAATACATATACTATCCTTTCGAAGGAGTTCCTCCATAAAGGATAAACCGGTGACGTTGGAGGTAGTTATTTCTTTAAAGGACAAGCAGACCTCTGATATGGTCGAAAGGGATTGAATAGACCTTTTGACATGATCGAAAGGGATAAATATTTAGTGTGAATGGCTATTTCCAACTCATTTGAAAGAGGGGTTTCAAATAAGATGCTTCCTTCTTTACCTGCATTTTGATAAGGTTAATTTGATCAACAATCCTTTATCAATGTTTTCCATGAAGTAGTTTGACCAAGTCAACCTGATCGAAATAAGAGTTTCGAAGGAAACAAACTCTTTCAATGGTCTTATTTTGTTATATGAATAATTTTATTAGCTTTGGGGATGTTGACAAGTTTTCTTGTTAACAAGAGAACTCATTTTGAAATGGGGATTTCCTAGTAAGTGTGCATTTGGACTGGATTAGGAAGGTCCTTAAACGATTGAGAAAAAGCTTAAAGATGGAATTTTCAAGCTATCGACTGTTGATGTTATCCCAATTCGACAAGCGTGGAATAGCGAGAATATATGTTGCTATTTTAGTTAAATTCATTTATTTTTGCAAATAAAACACCCTATTTGATGGGGCAAAAGAAATAAGGTAGAGTTTTCCATCTTTCCATTTTTAAATACTTCTTTTAGAATCAATGGAACCATATTCATAAATTTTAACTTTGAACCATGTGATCAGCGACAGAATTAGACGATCCACGTCTTTAAAAACTAGATGTCTAGCTGAACGGAGGTAGGAACCGATAAAATCATCCGACCCTTGATCGGTTTGAAGGAGTATAATTGTATTAGAGTCCATTAGACAATTTCCTTTACAAAAATCTTTGACCAGTGCCTGGAGATTGGCTAGGTTAGGGATCAATAACTAAGGCATTAGAGATGCTGGATCCCGGAGAAAGGAACCGGCGTAGAATTTTGTTTTGTAACAAGGCTGACCATGCTTAATGACCTGACAAGACATGCCTGGCCGAAGATAAGTGATGGTGGAAGATAAATGCTCTCGATCAACACCCAGAGATAGATGAGATGGAGAATGGATGCCCGAATATAAGCATTCGAAGCACCGATTCCTGGAAATAGGAATTAGTGTATAATTGGAACTTTTACATACATAACTATGCTTACGACCTAGCAAGAAGCACTCGGCCGAAGATAAGCAAAAATGATGGGCGAATGTTTTTGATCAATGTTAAGAGATAAGCGAGATCGAAGATGGATTCCCAGAGATAGAAATCCAAGATGTTAATTCCTAGAGATAGGAATCGACGTGTAATTGTATTTCTTACAGGTATAACCATGTTTATAGCCCGATGTGATATGTTCGGATAATGATGAAAGTGGTTGACTGACGAGATGTCATTAATTCTATATAGTTAATATCTGATAATATCGCTGATATATCACTGATATATCTCATATCGCTCCTTAACTGGTATTTTTCCCAAAATATCGCTTAAAATAACATTACCGATATATCACCCGATATTTAGTGTACAATCCCCAATGTTTTTTAAGAATATCATTCATTATTGTATGTCTTGGAGAAATAAATTTACAAATAATTACCTTCATGTTCTCAATATTTTTTAATATATGGTGACTGGCTATACGTTGAAATGCCAATGCACTCTTTTTTTAATTTTAATCATCATTTTTAGTCTATTTGATTTGTCTTTTAACAAAGAGTACTTTATTTATTCCATTATTTTATTTATTTTAACTCTGTAAAGACTTTAGCTCTAAAAACTAGATTTTTGTAGAGTTGCTTCTCTTTTTAATTATATTTTTGTTCACCATTTCTAATTGCTAAGTTTGGTTATGAAAATTGATTTTATTAGTTATTACCATGCACCAAGAACTAAAACTTTGAAGGGTAGTAAAGTTATATGTTTGAAAAATTAATAAAGAATAGGCTAGGAGTTGTAATCAATGCCAAATCAATATTACTTATTTGATAAATTAAGTAAAAAAAAGAAAAAACTATAAATATGGAAAAACATTACAAATTAATATAGATGATTAGAAGATTTAAAAATTGAATATGGTATAAAAATGAATAAAATAATAAAAATGCACATTATGTGAATGTTTTGATTTTTATAAACTTTTTCTGCCCGAGTCTAATAGAATATCCCGGTAAATATATTGTAATTTATAAACTATATGCAATCACTCTTTAATAGTAATTTGCCAATATTGATCCAAATATTTAAAAACATAACCTCATTATAACATTATAAAATATATAATACAGTTTATAACATATTCTACACATGTCCGACATATCATCGATATTATCACGATATTTCAAATATCTCATATGGATACTTAGCTTTAATGATCAACTAAAGATAGGTCGAATTAAAGGTGGATGCCCAAAGACAGACATCCAAGCTTTTTCTCGAAGACAAGAAATAGTGTGAGGTCAACTTTCATAAATATAATGTAACGACCCATATTTTGTGTATTGGAGGGTCGTAAAATTTTATTTTTAAATTCATGTTGAGTCATATGACAATATAACTTTGAGGGATGTTGAGCAATGACATTTTTTTTTACCTCGAGTGATTTTATTGTATGATTTTTCCCCTGAAAACTTATGGTAGCTATGTCTTTTGATAGAAGCCGAATTGGCATCTTATACCACTTATATTAGAAAAATATGATAGTTTCCCTTTCTGTAGAGTGGGCACAATAATATTTGGATTTTATGACAAAGAGATATGGTTGTTTGAATTTGGCATCTTTTGGAGCAGCTTAATGGGTATTCAGTGTGATTGGGTAGAGGCCTAATAACCCATTTTGGGTTTATGGGTTGAATTGGCTGAAATAGACATCCTCAAATCGTTTCTATCATCTCTTAAATAGATCTAAGCCTCTACTAAGCCATTCTTCATCGAAAACCTTCTATTTTCTCCTCCATATCAAGTATAAATTATATATTAAGGGTAGACTAGCAAGGGGATTGTACAATATCTTCATATCTACATTTTGTCAAAGAAAAATCAGATCTTTGCTGTTGATTTTCGAATTTGCCTCGATTTGCATGTAGGACTTGGATTTTGGAGGTTTTGGTGAGTATTTATCATCTCTTACCTTATTATATTTGTATCTGTAGGTTTTGGGATGTTTTAAACTCGTTTTTAAAGTCAAAATCATGTTTTGGGACTGTTTAAAAATAAAACTTGAACTAAAAATGAATCTGAAATGTTCTGAAGTGTTCTAATCATGTTAATTTGATGTTTGGTTGCTTTAATATGTGTTAGACTATGTTAGAGATATATAAGGGGATGATTTGTAATGAATTTTATGTTTTTTCATGTTTGGTTGTTGATTGATGTGTGCATGGTGTTTATATATATGCTTAAATGGTTGAAACTACTGATCGAAGCGAACTAGAGGTAGGGATCATGAAACCTAATGTAGCGTCTTCTACTCCGAGACTCGAAAATATATGCTGATGGTTCTACAGTCATCATTAAAATTATTTTTCAACGACAAAGTGACTTGGTATTTTATTTCACAACATAATTAAATAAAACAGCTAAATATCTTTTTCATTACATCAATTTGAATTACAAGATCATTACATCATAGAACCCAAAATCGTTCCCGCATAGGGAAAATCATATAGTAAGAATATCAGAGTAATGTATGTTTGACGTATGAATATGCCAACGCTACACTTAACTAGTTATAAATACAGGTTTTACACAATGGAAATTTCAAAATACTTCTATTTAAATAGCAAGCCTCCTGCTCCATTTTCGAAACCTTTATTCATCTTTAAAAGAGATACCTAATTAATCCATAAACTCAACCAACTCGAATGAGATGAGTTTATGGAAATTAGTATAAATAAGGGTCGGATAATATGTCTGGCATGAGTAAATCGTCTAAGCATTCATGGCGAGATCACACCGCTGACGCCAAACAGGTTTTCCCCCCACTTCATCATCACAACATAATACACATCAATATATACAAAAACAATCATGTACAAATATCACAAAAAGCTACCATGTGCATATATTCACTCAATAAGTATTCCCCACATTTTTCTACCAATTAATGAATCATGTCATATATCATTCATCATGTGTACCGGGCTAACCATTGTAGTCTTAGTTTTTGGTTGCCACCCAGGCCTAACTCAACGTCTAGTTCCTACACTTACGGTTTACTCGTAGGTGTTTTATCTTTAATTTGTCGTCAACAGATAATCAGTTTGCCTTCATCATGTGTACTGGGATAAATTGTAGTCTTAGTTTTCGGTTGCCACCCAGGCCTAACTCAACGTTCAGTTCCTACACTTACGGTTTATTCGTAGGTGTTTTATCTTTAATTTGTCGTCAACAAATAATCAGTTTGCCACACAGGCCACACACCATTATTCTCGTGTTTTGCCGAGAATAGACCACCTGATGCTACTCAAGCCTTACTTCCATGTTCTCGTTTGTTTATCGTGAACAGACAATTGAACACTAACAAGCCTTACTCTATCGCACTTTCTTAACTATCGTCAATAGACAATTAAATGTGACATAAGCCTTCGATCAGTCGATGCCAATTTCAATGTCGTGGTTTTGAGACTCGGTAGCTCCTCAGGCTATCGATACCAATTATAATGTTGTGGATTTAACATTTGGTAGCCACTGAAGCCTTAATGATACCAATTACTTGATAGCCAGATAGGACTTAACGATGCCCATTATTTAATAGTCACATAGGACTTCGCTTGACGCTTAGGTCGTTCCCTTTATAATGTCATGTTTAGACATGTGATTGCCATAAAGGCCTTGTGTCAATCATTACTGAGTAAGAAGTTGGGTTTGTCCCTCTTATTACCACAAGGGCCTTCCATTTGCATTTATATTCTTACGGATGATTTCATTTATTAACTGTGCACACTACACATTCCTTAGTAAATCATTTTATCTTTTATTTAAATGATACTATATCATTTGCTATCTTCTCTAAGATTACTTCGTTTAAAAATAAGTAAACACAATTTTAACCTATAAAATCCTTCATTTATTTCATCACTATAAAATAGTTCAATAACACTTAGAAATTGTCATTCAAAGTGTCATGAGTATTTGTTATTTTACATAGGAAAATATAGCTTTTCAAATTATTACAAGTTACATTTTACTTGTTCTATATTTCTATATCGGCTATCTCTTGGCCATTGCATTTAAGTAAAATCTTTATTAGCAGTCACGTGCAAACCCAAACTATACGTACTACTACCACGTTTAATCCAAGTCATTGCATGTTATTTTCCGAGAGCGTCGCATATAATCTATCTGCATCATTTACCTTTACGATATATAAATATATACATGTGTCGTCGCTTGCAAATTTCATGAGCAGTTGATTTCATGCGATCCTATATTCATGCTGAAGCATGCCTTGCATGTATTACACCAGCTTACACGTGTCCTACATCTATCATTCTTATATACTATATATTTACAAGTTCCAATGCCTTGGCATGCTTTACCTCCATCGCGAGTAGTGCTTCCTGCTCATGCCTTCACGATATACAAGTATTATCTTGTTTTGGATCTTGATGCTCCATGAATCATTTGCAGGCAGGCTTTCATATATGCCGTCTTGATTAATTCATATGCAGCCGCCTTAGTTTATATGTGCTATCATATATGACCATCGCCTTTAATTCATATACGGTTGCCTTTAGTTTATATATGTGCTAGCATGTATGTCCGTCGCCTTTAATTCATATACGGTCGCCTTTAGTATATATGTGCTTTCATATTTATTACACGTATAAATTAAATGTATGCTTTCATATTTTTTTACATGGATGCATGTAGCTTAGTGCCACTGTGGCACACACACAAATATATATTGTTTTGTATTAGGTAGCTTGCACATGCAATCCATCTGTCATCTTGAACTATAACCACGTCTCTGCATGCTTGTAATGAGAAGTTGCTATATATGTATGTATGTATGTATGTATATGTATATTTAGGCCATATTAAGTTATTCTCTTCTATTAACCATAGCGAGATATAGGGGTCATCGCTGCTAGTTTTGTAGAGTGAGTCATCGCGATAAATTATTATTTGCTAAGTCGTTGTATATTGATGTCGCCATATATGTGTATATGTATACATGTGTGTATGCGTATGTGTGTGTATGTATGAAGATGTTCAAGCTAACAAATATGCCATCGTGGCAAATAAATATGGCATCACTTACTAATATACACACACACACACATATACATATATATATATATATATATATATATACACACACACACACACACATATATGAAGCCATCGTGTGTTGTTGCTACTATTAGTCGTGTATAATAATTAGCCATCCAGAAGAATTGCTTATTTTTTGTTTTATAAATACAATGCTACGTGCTTATGTGGTGTCCACTTTTCTATTTTAGCTTATGTGTAAAGATTTCTTTGGCTCAATGCAAAGTTTAACTTATGTTATTATATTTTACTTAGTCAAAAATGGTTCAATGGTAGTTTTGTAATTAGATTAGAACTAATTTACTGTACATTTAAGCAACAAATTTTTACCTAACTAAATTTGTTATTAGTTTTTAATTGATTATTACCTTTCCAGTTTTATTTCAATAAAGGAAAACACCATAATGAATTAACTAGTACTTTCCTCACTCCAAGAATCAGATCAATTTCTGACGGCTCCCGACCGTTGGCGGCCGTAGAAAGTCGTCGGAAATATCCGCTGCAAAAAAATCCGTCAGCGAACAGATTTTCTGATGGCTCCCGTCAAACTCTGCCGCCTATTTTCCGACGGCCGTCGGAAGACACATAAGGGATCACGTCGTGTGCCCAAAGCCGTCGGAAAATTGCCGCTCCAGCCGTTGGAAACCTTTGGAAATTTTTGTCCTACAGGCCATCGGAAGCCATCGGAAAACTTGAGTCTGTTTCTCAGTATTTTTGCCGCGTTTTCGCCTTTCATCCACGATCCATAAACACAATATATTCCACCCAACCAGCATATATCCAACTCAGATATTCAATATGAAATCAAAACATACAAACATAATCAAATATCATAAAGAAATAAATCAAACATAATTCATATGAAATAAATCAAACTTCGCTACCATAATGTACATATATACATCAACCCTTCACCAACTTCTCACCATCAACTCTCAAATGTCAGAATTACTACCACCAAATGTATCATCAAACAATATACATAACATTTGAAATCTTACTCCACCAACTCAATGTATCATCAAAACTTACTAAATTATGACACCAAACAAAAAAAAACTTACTTATCACTTCTGTCAATCAGCTTCAGAACCTCCCGAACCAATTGTGGATGGAAAGCAGCTACCATACTACTGCATTTACTCAACAATACGTTGATCCAGCAGCTGTGGCATCTCGATGGCCTGGCGACGGTTTTGGTCTTCCAACTGCGCCACCCTAGCTCTCAACTCTTCGATCTCTGCTAGATCGATATCAGTTCTGGCCGTTTGGCTAGCTCCCCTCTGTCTGCTGGCCTGCAACACTTATTTAATTTAGCCTATAATCTTACTATCAAAGTTACAACATAATGTGTTAATTGTTATATCTGTAAACTTATTGCTGAAACTAAAACGATGTGAAGTTCTTTAGAACTAAAGGATTATTAAATTGTTATATCTTAATATATTATTCATTACCACTTGATTGCCAAAGGCATATCGCCTATTCCATGACGGTGGATCCATGACCAACTCAAAAATAATGTCCTCATCATCCGTCGTGAGCTGCTCTCGACCGGTATCCTCCAGGAGTTTCTAGCATTGTTCCATAAACCTTGCCTGCGTGAACAAATAAAAATACAGTTAAAATTAATATCATGATATCTTAATTCATTACACTTTAATAATTAAAATAATTACTAATAGTACATAAACTTGAATATGCTTACATGCCTCTTTCTCGATTTATCTTCGTGCCATGTAGGAACTGTCCTGTTCAGATTTACATGCTCGACGACATGAGTACAGGTAAACACATTCATATACGACACAGGACCATGCGCCTTAGCTTCCTGATGGGTGATGGAACGATTTTGACCCTCCTCGACGAGTGATGGGTTTTTGCTCCTATTTGCAGAGTTTTTTTTCGACTCTGCCTATACATTTAAATTTAATACATTATTTACTTACCAAATATTTTTTGATATTTACGTATCAAACAAATAATTAATAAAAGTTTAGTACTCTTACCTTCGCCTCATCACTATCCCAATGTGCCAGCCACCATTTCTACACACTCGTCCCTATCCAGTTTGGCTTCTGCCCTTTACGCTTCAATGCCGACATGAAATCTCTGTAGTTCTTCCTCATCTTCTGCATCCAGTAATGTTGTACCAACTGCAGGTCATCTGATTGTACGTCCACTGCGGCCTGCATTTCATGATAAACAAGCAACCAAAAATTAAACAATAAAAGGTGAACAATAAATAAGCGACAAAAAAATTAAAAATGGTAAACAGAGGATTATACTCACAATGAAATCCCGCCAAATACACTTCAGGTTGTGGGGAGGGATACTATCCCACTTCGGTCCATAAGCCGACATCCTACTCTTGTACGACTCTCTCGAAACTGATAGAACTACAGCTGATGGCTATAGCTCAAACCCTCTGTGTTAAATATGATACAGATTAGTATATCGTACACAACATATTTAAGATGTCGAAAAAAGTTTAACACTTACCCCTCCGCTCTAGGTACTAGAGACACAATGGGTCACTGTGGCGGTTGCGATGGACCGCTGCCATCGCCTCTTGAAGAATGGGAAGAACTCCTTACGGACGACGTGATACCCGTCATAGACAAATCATTTTAAAAGAGAACAATAACATGTTAATGAAATATATTTTATAGTTAAATGACGTAATGATAAAGTACATAAAGTGCAAAGTATACTGATTCAGATTGGGTCTCATATTCCAACGATAAATATAATATATTGCATTTTTAACATAAATTGCTAAATAAATGACAAAAATGGTAATGACACAAAAGATGTAAATGACGATAAGAAGATTCGATTTCATAAATGACATAAATTACATAACTAGCAAAATAAATCTCATCGATTACATCTATTTCATAATACACTAAGAATTCAACATAAGTACATTAATTGCATAATTACATCAATTGCATAACTACATCAATTGCATAATCTCATCAATTACATCAATTGCATGATTACATAACTAACAAAATAAATCTCATCATTTACACTAATCCTCATCGTCTTCTGATTCAGATTCAATCTCATATTCTTCGTTATTTTCCTCCCTACTCTCGAATGCTTCTACCAAAACATTCGATTCATTGTTCAGAGGTCCAAAGTCAGTACGATCATCTGTTATTATTATTTCGTTGCTTTGCTCAAGATTTGCCTGATAAGCTTGTTTGTCTGTAATATTCTTCTCATCAAACATAAATCTTGCCTTTGTTTTAAAAACTACCGACCATTCTGCTTTATCTCCTTTTAGAGACGGATAAGGAGCGTAATAAACTTGCAATGCTAGTTTGGCTAGTACAAAAGGATCGTACTTGTGATAATGCGATGTGTGCTTTATTTCAATAAGATTATAATCCTTGTGCACATTAATTCCAAAACCAGAACATTGCTAAACCAATTGCATCTAAATAGAAACACCTCCTCCATGGGTTGTGAGAAATATGTCAGCTACAAAGTTTTGTTAAAACGCCATAAAAATCATCTATGTGATTTTCTGGATCATCACTACCTTTAACAAATATACCTGTATTATTAATTAATTTTTCTACACCGTATTCCTTGGTGTTAAATTTATATCCATTAACGAAATATATGGGATATGTCTTGATATTTATTTTTGGTTCCAACGCAAGATGTTTCAAACCTTCGTCAACCACAAAGTTTCTCAGTTCATAAACGTACTTTGAAAACCAATTAAAAAATTCTTTACCGAGATCTCCGTGCGGATGTTCACTTTCATAAATACTACATATATGAATAAAATATTGCATTAAATTCTATACGTGCATGCATTAAGAAAACGAATAAATCATAAATTATTATTTCAGATTACCTAACAAATGATGCAATCTCAGCACAATTTAGAAGAATATAAGTATGTGCTACATGAAGATCTCTATCGTCTAACCATACTTCTACACATTTTCCAAAAGGTCGAATATGTTGTCTAAAAATAGAAAACATTGTTTAAGAGGACTCTTGTCAGCCGCCTTCATCATTTCGAGGAACACTTTCAAATGATATGTTCACATGGTCACTGAAATAGTAAGAGAGAAAAAACGACGCTTCTTCTTCGATGTAAGATTTACATATCGAATCTTCAACTTGTGCTTTTTGCCTCACTTTTTTCTTCAGATGATTCAAGTATCTATGCAAAATTAATTTACAATAACTTTAACTTCCAAATGTAAATAAATTAATTTATATACCTTTGGATAGTCCCTTACAAGTTTGTATATCTCTTCGCTTGACCATATCATTAGTGGTTGTCTAATTTCTACTCTATTAGCTAAAAAAAATTTCTTGTCTCTTATAAAAGGATGATTGACATGGAGAAAACATCGATGGCAGTCAAACCTTGAATTTTTCTTACCATTCGGTAATGAAAATGTCCATGTTTCTTCAATGCAATATGGACATGCTAGACGACTGGACGTACTCCATCCCTAAGGCATTGCATAGGCAGGAAAACCACTTATAGTCCACAACAAAGAAGTAAACATACGAAATGTTTTCTTTGAAACGTCGTATGTTTCTACTCCTTCATTCCACGGTGTTTTTTAACTCCTCAATCAACGGTTGTAAATAAACATCGATTCCTTGCGTCGGATCGTCGGGGCCAGGAACGATAACAGTAAGAAACATATATTACGTTTTCTTACACGTCCACGGAGGTAAATTATAAGGTGTGAAGATAATGGGTCATGATGAATATTTAGCACCAAATTGAGAAATGGTGAAAAACCACCTGTACATAATCCAAGTCTAACATTACGACTCTCCGCTATAAAATTGGGATAAGTTTTGTCAAAATGCTTCCATGCTTCTCCATCGGTTGGATGTGTCAACGTACCCTCTTTCTTTGTTCTCACACTATGCCATCTCATATGAGATGCAGTTACAGAAGATGCGTACAATCTTTGAAGCCTAGGAGTGATGGGAAAATAATGCATACATCTGTATGGAACTTCCTTTCCCTTTTTTTTCTTGGTTTGTTCCTTTCTTCGTTACATATTCTACACTTCCTAAGAGTGATGCCCTCTTTTCAAAACAACATGCAGCAATTTAAACATGCATCTATTTTCTGATAAGGTAAACCAAAAGCCGACATATGTTTTTTAACTTCATAGTGATTTTTGCACATTATTATCGGATGACATATGTCTTTTTGCAGCTTGTACCACGGCTATAAATCTGGCTTCGGTGTGTTGTATTTAGATTTCATCGCAATTTATTCTGCGGTTACTGATAGTTGGGTGCCGCTTTTACAACCATCCCAAAGAGGTTTCTTAGCAGCAACCAGTAAATCGTAAAAAAAATTTGCTTCAATATTTGGTTCTTCAACATTTTCATCATCGTCATCAACTTCAACTGTAGGGAACATTGATCATGCTGCAAATTCAACCTTATTTTTTATATGGTTCGTCATAATAATTTCATTACCAGCAATGTCTAATTCAGACTCTGCAGAAGTATTTGCTACAACTTCTCAATGACGATTCAAAACATAATACTCCGGTACAAAAACATTTTTGCATAAATGGACTTTCATAATATCGGATAACAAATACTTCAAATGTTTACACCTACTACACAGACAATGAGTTTTTACATCGTTTCAGTTATTACTTAAAGCAAATTCAATAAATACGTTTATACCATTATAAAAAATTTCTTTTATTGAGTCTCTCAATCTCCTTTTTTGATACATCCATCTCCTTCGATCAACAAGATAATCGATTATTTTTGCTATTTGAAAAATTATGTCACAAATCAAAAGTAAATATTGGTCATATTACGAATTTACATTTTATCTTTCAATGTATCGATACAAAAACTTATACGCGTCAATTTTACCCCACTTAAGAATACAATATAGAAATGTTGGTTTATGATTATCTTTTTTTCTGATCAGTCATCCTACTTCCTATTACAAACACAGTAATTACTTACGTTTCGTTCATTATTTCGTTTTAAACGATTCAACAAAATTTCGGAAGCATTTCCCTTTTGTTTCCTACATTGTCCATAAATGCGTGTACGCATGAACCAAAAAGAAAAGTGACGGCGAAATGTGCAAAATGTAATTGTTTACTGTGTTTATAACTTGTCAAATACATGGACAAATCTAATAAGTATTGTACGAGATGAATATAAATGGCCGTTTTTTGACAAAAATGGCTATTTTTATAACAATCATATACAACACCCATTGGACGGGGCCAAAAGCTCTCTAAGGGACGTAAAAAAATAGTTTATAAAGAATATTTATTAATTTTATACATTTCAAAAAATTATTAATTTACCACATTTGTTCTGCGTATTTTATCGAATAAGGCTGTTATATTATTTTTGTCATTTTCCAGTACTGTCAAATTATTTTTAGACTCGCACATTCATTATTGTTATACAAATCAAGATGTTATACAACTCATGTCTTATTCCAATTAACATAATACACTGGAGAAACAACATATATATAATGGTTTACATATACACACACAGTCACAAATTATACATACTCTTTAAAATTTCACGATAACATATGAAATAGGTATACCGGATGCTATAAACCATTACGCTATTGGAAACAATTGCAATTACTAATTATACCTAATTTATCAACATATGCAAATTTAGATTTAGGGTAAAAATTAGATTTTTGAAAAAAATAAGAGATTATACCTGAGATTAGGAGCAATAGAGTTTGATTAGGCAGCCGTGGAGGATACGGAAGCTCGAAATTGAAGATTGGAAGCTTGGAGGAGGGATTTGGGAGGTTTTTTGATAAAAACTTTCTTGCTGCAGAATGAGTAAGAAGAAGACTCGGCTAGGCCTGTAATTTGCAAATTTTTGATGGCTTCCGACGGCCCGTTGGATGCCGTCAGAAATTAGCCGTCGGAAACCGTCACTACGTGCTGTCAGAATATTATTCTTTTCTAGTAGTGCCTTTACTAAATAATTCATGTAAAATAGAAACTAATGAAAAAAAAACCCAAAAATTCATTACAAATCTTTTTTATCATATTTTACCACCTGTGAAATTTTCAGGCCAAAATAATTACTTTTAATATTTTTACTCATTAATTAATCTGAAATTAACCATTTTTTCAAACTTAGGAAATTCATAAATTTTTCTCATTATTTCCAAAAATTATGAAATTAGAAACTCATCTCTATTTTATTATCGACCATATCATACCAAATTTCATGGCATTTGGATGTAATTAGACCATGTTTTTTCCTAAAACATCCACTAATTCCCCTTAATTAAATTTTAAATCACAATTAAATAGTACATGAAAATAGGCTTAGAGCAAAACTTATTAGCGTTTTTGGGCTGAAGGACTTAAGGTTTTCTTTTTAACTATAAGGATGTGGGCTTTACTTTTTGGCCTGAAGGGAAAACATTAAAAAAAATTAAACTTCGTCTTCTTCCATCTGAAATGCAGTCAATTCTTCCTTCTCAACTTCAAATCTTCTTTAATTTCTCAACATCGAATTCTACATCCAAATTAACAACTTCAATTATTTCAATTTGCTACAACATCCTTACAATTTCTAGGTACTTTGTTTGTTTCAACAATTTTTATTTAGTTGACTGATTTCATCGATTTTGATTTTTCATCAACCTCAACGATCTTAATGCCTTCAAATTTATTTTAGTTTTATTTTTATTTCGATATACATTGCTACATTTATTCACATTTTTTATATATATTTTTTGAGTTTAATTTTGTTGATTATTTATTCTCAGTTTTTTTGAATTCATTGATGGCTGATTCAGGTTCAAACAATACAAAGATATTTCCAGGTTTGCTTTACCATGTAATGTTGTATTAAACTATCATTTTGCATTAATGATTCATTATGGTGCATTTTATAGATTAAATTACTGTCATTCTTCATTAATAATTCATCCTGGTGGATTTTAAAAATAAGATGCTATATTCATATATCATTATGTATTACTAAGTTGTATTATATATTCTATTTGTTTTATGTGTTTATTTTGTTTTGCTAATTTTCCTTCTTCTTGTTTTGCAGTACTGATGGCCCCATTGTTCGGCCAAATAGCTTGTTAGTTATTTTTGAACATAATGAGAGTTGTTACTCTACTCATCTTACCATGGCTTCTTCTATATTTGGTGTTAAGAGTGAAATTTGTGAAGTTTGGTCATATTGTAGTTCGTTTTCTATTGAGATATCTGATGTTCTTGAAAATAAGGTTATTATTCTTGATACTGCTTCCGATTTCCTTATCATCATGTGCTTTCTATTATACAAGAGGAGCTAATATTTTAAGTTTACTGTTAAATCAAATGTCGTGCTGTGGAATTGGACATTGGTGGCAGTGTTTTAGGTTCTTCTAAGTCCAAGTACTTCAGTCAGTAGTATTCTACTGAAAATAGTGATTCTCATGTTGATTCATCTTTTTTTTCGAAAGATATATTTAAGAAATGTTCTAAAAGTACACTTATGGATTTTCTTGGTTTTTGTTTGATTGAAGCTAAGGATTTTAGGGAGTTTTTAATGTCTTATCAAATCAGAAATGGATATGATTTGGCTTTTGTTAGAAATTCTCCTTAAAGAATTTCAAATATTTTTTCTTGGTCTGAGAATGGTTGTGAGTTATATGTTTATGCTTCTTCGGAACTAGGACAGCTTTCACATACTTTTATAAGAACCCATAATTTTGATCATTCATGTGGTGCTGGTCTTAGAGATGTTAGTAAAGTCCATATTTCAAATAGATTTGTAAAATCATTAATTATTAATCAAATTCGAGGAGCTCCAATGAAGCCGAAAGATATTATTAAAGAGTTTAGAAGAGAGTATAATTTTAGTTTGTCATATTACTATGCCTATAATCGAAAGCAGTCGATATTGGAAGAAATATATGGAGATGATGCTATGTCATACAATGGTTTAAATTGGAATTTGAAAGTTTTGCAAAATTAGAATCCTGGTAGTTACGTAGCTGTCGACATTAATTCTTCAACCAATCAATTTAAGGTTTATCTCTGTTTTAGTGCTTGTTTACTTGGATTCGAGCATTGTTGACCATTGTTTTTTAGATGCAGCCGCTTTAAAGGGATGGCCTGGTGTTCTGTTAGCCACTACTCCTAAAATGGTAATTAAGGTATGGGTGCCAATTTAATTATTATTTTTGTATTGATATTGTAGGTAGCATTTTTTGTTTGCTGTGTAATTTAGATTGATAATGGTTAGAATATTTTGTATTTGATGTTGAATGTTATTCTACTTAGTTTCCGTGTGTTCACTCATTTATTATACTGTAATGTTAGTGATATGCATCATTGCTAATTCCTACTAGTACAGTATATAAATACAATGGTATGTTTATGTATCAATATGTATTACTAGTATGTTATTGGACTTCAAAAATAAAATCGATATGTTTATTTATCTTTTTTCATGTATTTAGTAAACATAAGTGCTATGTTTACCTTTCAATCTGTTGGTGGGATTCAAGAGTGGAATGCTATGTTTATCTATCATTATGAATTGGTATTACATGATTATGGACTTTATAAATTTAAATGCTATGTTCATCTATTGTTTTGCATTACTAATACATGCTACTGTTCAATAATCATATTTATTACTATTTGTTTTGTTATTAATATTTTGTTTTGTAGGTTTTTTTCACTTTTCTTTCACTTTTAATGGATATTGTTTCACATGAAAATGAAGCTAATTGGTCTTAGTTTTTATCTTATTTAAAAGAAATGCTTCATGAAGATCGTCCTAATGGGGTTTGATTTTAGGTGTTTTGAAAATATTTCCTTCTTCTTGTCATAGTTACTATTTACTTCACATAGAGCAAAATATCGGTAATGTTGTTAAGGCGGGTAAAGGTGATTCATCGATTATTGAGTTGTTTAGACTTTGTGCTCAAAAGCCTGCAGTATATATGATTTTCTCTGATATATTTGTATATTTATGGAAATTGGGGGTATGGCTGCAAATGATTTTTCAAGAGATAAACTTTTTGATCATTGGGTGGATTTATTTTTTAAAGGTAAGCGTTATGGTGACTACTCAACTAATGTTGTTAAAATTTTAACTCATGGATATTAGAAGATAGAGTTATGCTAATTAATTCTATTGGATGGTATTCAAATGAAAGTAATGGAGCAGATGGGTAGAAGGAGAGAGAAATGTCGTTTTTGTGGACAATGGTTCTTTGTCCTAATATGTAGGAACGGATGTCGAAATTAGGTTATGATGCATTTGGTTCGGATGTTTACAAGTCTTCAGAGTTTGTTTTGAAGTTAAATCGCCAAAGTCACATGTTGTTAATCATCTAAATCATTCTTTTTGTTGTCACCAATGGAGAGTTACCAGTTTTTCATGTTCTGACACAATTAAGTGCATTAATAGGTCAATGTTATTAGTTTATGATTATGTAGCGTACAAATTTACTATGGATGCTTTTCGATCTTTATATGCCGAAGCAGTTTAGCCTATTCCTAATATTTATAAGCCAATTATGACTATAAATGATGTTATTACATCTCCTAAAGAAGTTCGTGGTGTGAGAAGGCCTTCAACCAAGAGGCATGGTGAATTTGGCTATTCTCAAAATAAAAGAAACAAATACAGTCGCTGTAATGCGATGGGTCATAACAAAAGGAAGTGTCATGGTTCTTCAAAAAGTTGAAGTTTACTATATTGTATTTATATGATCTAGTTTTTTTAAATTGTAATGATACTTCAAAGTTTCTTTTTTGCATTTACTATGTAACTCAAATTTATTAATTATTTGAATAGTATGCAAATGCTATTTGATTTTTGTTTGGTCAGTATCTAGTTGTTGACGGTGTTTCTAATTATATTTTGTTTGTTATATTGTAACGCTAGTTAGATATGACATTTCCTTAATATAGTGTACTATTTGTATTATGAATAACAATATATAATTGAGAAGTATAATATATGTTTTTGATATCTGAAAATACTTCTTGTTACATGTAGTTAACAGTATAATAGTTTGTTCATTGAGAAGAATAATTAAAAATATAATGCTAGTTGCAGTGGGTTATTCTATTCCCACTAATTGCTATAATCAAATCTTTAAGGCCAAGTCCATGCACCAACTTTAATGACCCACTATTTTGGACCTTTCGAATCGATAATAAATCCAAACATGTCTGACTTGAATAATTCAAAACAAAAGATTGTAATATAATTTGGAGCAAATAAAACCAGTCACAGACACAGAAAAAATCATAATAACTCACAGCAGAAATAGAAAATTCCCATAGTGGTTCATGAAGCCACTACAAACTCGAACTCAACCAAATACCAAAACACTTAGTCTGAAAATCAAATAAAGTTCTAAAACAAATGTAGTAGAAATCCCAAATACATATGTCTCTAATACATGAGCTGAAATGGAAATACTGAAACTGAAATAGACAACAACTTGATAAGCAGATAACTCTAGAAATCTCTAGCTTCCAGAAGATAGATCCAAGCTGTAACACTCAAACTGACCCGAGCGTAAGAAATAAACTCAACCACTCGAGTCAGGACATACATACTTATACAATGTAAACTAAGTCAAGTGGACTATAATATATGGTACAAGTAACTCAAAGGATGCTTGGGACCGCCCATCCTCTAAGAATCCGTTAAACTATTTACTATGTAGTAATATTTCGCTACTATAACAATGTCTATAATAAAATAAACTTACTTTAAAATAGCGTTAAGGAGTAAACCAATATTCCCCTTAACACGTAATAGTCCCAGTAGTCCATCCAATATCATAGTCCCTCCCGATCGGGAAGCCACTAAAGGGTATTCCACGGGCTACGGGAGAAAACCAAACTCGTACAAGGCATGGTAAGGTAGGTGACACAGCACAACAAGGCAATGGCAGGGTAGATATACTACTTATGCGTCCGGACCGGTGGTAACGCATAGCAGCTACTATCGTCGACCTCGAACCACACTCCCAAAATCAAAGGTGCGCACCAAACAATCACAAAGTAATAGAATGACATACGAAGAAGTGTGTCTGATAAGAGGTGCTACCTCCTTAGCCCGAGAATCACTCCTGTTTTAGCCACCTTATGCCAACTCACGGGAGTCGGGTCCAAATACATACCTCAATAGAACATCCCCACCATCCTACTTCATTCTGGAATCTCCACCGCGTACATGGTTATTAATGTGGTTTTCGGTGTCGATATAGAGTATGTCCATATCCAATCCCGGTCTCTTTAACAACCAACATTATTATTACCCGTGGTTATAAATTTCAAAACTAGTTTATATTCCATGTCAAAATAATTCATTTAAGCCATCTAAATATGAAATAATAGTCCTTCCAAACCAATTATTCAAATTCCAAAATTTCAGAAATTTCTAAGTCCATTCGTTCAATTTGAACATTCCAAACATTGTAAATTTCAAAACAGCAGCAATTACAGCATTTAAAAAGTGCCGTGGTAGGTATATTTAGTATATATCAAAACATAGTTCAATTCAGCAATTTACAGCTTTTCGGAAATGCTGTTATAGATTAACTTAAGAATTTCAGCATGTAATTCAATTTCCAGAAATTACAGCACTTCAGAAATGCTGTTATAGGTCTTTTAGTGTATTTTCAGCCATAGTTCAAATTTCTAGAATTACAGCACTTTAGAAATGTTGTTATAGGTCTTTTTAGTGTATTTCCAGCCATAGTTTAAATTTTCAGAATTACAGCACTTCCGAAATGCTGTCATAGGTCTTTTTAGTGTATGTCCAGCCATAATTCATATTTTCTATAGCATTTCTGAACCGCTGTGATTTCTGTTGTATCCTTTTTAAACATTATTCTCATTTTTAACTTATCCAACTTATTCCACTTTTCACATATTTTTATTTGGATATTATTTAACTTATAAATTTTAATTAAACAACATTTTATTAATAAATATACAATTTAGAATAAAATCCATTTGTTGAGTCAATACTTTATAAATTTCTTAACTTTTATTTCAACCAATAACTTCATATTTTATATAACATGCCTATCTCCTTAATAAATTTAATTTCCATTTATTTTTCTAACTTAAATTTCCATTTAACCAAATTTCCAAATTCCAAATTAAGGCATATTCAAAATACACTTTTTCCGTTATTTATTTACACAGTTAACTTATAGAAAATAACTATACAATTTCTTTAAATCGTTTAATCCAATTTATACTAAATTTTCATATTTAATATTTCAAAATACTTAATACCTCAAAATAATACTTTATAAAAATAACCACGTGTCTGTATATTATTTTCTAACTAAGATCAAGTGATACGGATAATATATCATTTCAATCCGTAAATAAAAGAAAGAAAAATCTGGGTTCTATCATTTCAAACCCATAATCCCAAGAAAAATAAATGTAATAAAATCACTCGAGCCTATCATTTCAGCCCATAATGATTTTTCCTTATCCTAAAGTCCATTCGGGTATGTATCATTTCAACCCATAGTGATAAGGGAACTTGCAGTGTGAGATGCAGTAATAAAATGAACAATTAAATATAACTTCTCATATTAGATAATACAACAATTTTATAAACAGGATTAAACGTCATAAAATCACATCACAGGCATATATATGAATAATATACCAGTTTATGCAGATTCACTTGTCATCATTTCACAATAATATAAGCATATACTATCTAGAGTGAATAACTCACCTTATAGACGGTAGAGATCAATTAAAACAGAAAGATCCATGCACCGAAAAGCACGAGAAGGACGACAAGATTTGGGAAGGGGTAACAACCAAATTCAGATCTTGTAATTCAAATAAATAAACAATTATAAATATATGATTTTCCACAAACCAATATGGATTAAACCATGAGAACAAAATTCAACACAATTTTTTTTATTAAATCAAAGGATAAAGTTCATTAAAGTGAAACAAATAGAATAAATCATCAAGTGGGCTTGGCTACCACCCTTATAGGCTCGGCCTCATCACCCATAGGCTCGGCCATGGTGGGTTTGAGTCATGTAGGCTCGGGTATGGGTCAAGTACTCATGGTCATGGCATGAGGAAGGTGGAAAAGGGTAGGATACACATGGAAATGAACAAGGCAAGCAATTTTGAGGAGTTTTGGGCTCGGTTAGGGTTTTAACTTGACTTGGCGATGGATATTGGGGTCTAGGGTTTCATGGCCGTGAGTGGAGAAGTGATGGTAGGTCATGGAGGAGGAGGAGAGGGGATGGTGGTTGGATTAGGGATGGAGGCCGAGAATTACATGAATAAAACACAAGAAAAATAAAACAAAAAGTAAAAGAAAGAAGCCATGTACGTACAGTGTTCCTCCCTGGAGACAAGTGAAGATGCGATGTTTTTTTTTTCACGTGAATGATAGTGTTGGAGGAAGCTAGGGTTTAGAATACACGGCTACAATCAAGGAATTGCTATGTTAGGAGATCAAAAGGTGGACAATATAAAGGCAGGAAATAAAAATGAAACGTATGCCTAAATTTAAAACAAGTAACGTATCTTAAATGATTTGTTTCCTATCCATTAAATAAAGATATATACTAAAGAAACATTCACTAAATAAAAATAAATTTTATATAAACACCATAGAAAATAAATAAGAAGATGGATATAGAAACATATGAAATAAAACGTAGAAATTTATTGCTTTTTAAAACGTTGTATGTTACTCCATTTACAAAGTATAGATCAGAATTAAATGAAACAAAAAGCAAAACAAATGTTATAAATATATACAGTTTTAAATAAAAGACTAGAAATTAAAATTTTAAATTTTATAAATTTCAATTAAAGTCAAAGTTTGACCCAGAATCTAAAATTCCAGAAATTGTTTATATTTATTATATTTGGGCAAATAATTTATAACCAATTCCAGAATCATTTAGGAAAAATTTCCAAAATTCAAAATTTAAATAATTAAACACCAAAGTTTTAAATAAAATGAATTAAAATACTTATTAAATTTTTTGGATTGTTACACTTTCCCCCACTCAAAACTTTTCGTCCTCGAAAAGGAACGAAAAAGGAAAAACAAAGGAAGATCAGATAGCAAAGCCAAAATACCTGAAATAAACAATTCCGGATTCAAAGCACGTATGCTCTCCTCTGTCTCCCAGGTACAATCCCAATCATTAGTGGTCCACTGTACTTTGACCAGGTTGACAGATTTTCTTCTTAGCTGTTTCATACCTTGATCGACGATACGAAATGGTTCCTCTCAATAGTCAGATTAGGCTCAATATCCAAACTATCAAGAGCAGAAGACTGGATAACCAAAGATGGGTCATGCAGATACCGACGAAGATGTGATACATGGAATACATTGTGTACTCCAAAAAATTTCTCAGGCAAATCCAGATGATAAGTAAGAGAATCGATCCTTTCCAAGATACGGAAGGGACCAACAAACCTAGGAGCAAGCTTCCCTCTACGACCAAATCGAATCACATTCCTTAAGGGAGAGACCTTAAGTGTGACGACCATGGATTTTGGCCCTATTATTATAATAAATATTTAATCTAATTGAATAAAAAATAAACCGATCATTTTGAAAGGAATAAATCTTTTAGAAATGATTGCCATTTATTTATATAAATTTGTATTTTGAAAAGTAAAATTGATTTGAAAATTTTAAATAAATCTCTTAATAAAATTAATAATAAAATTTATCTTATATAATTAAATTAGAATGCTTTCTCTTGTTAACTTTTGATATAAAAATATATATAGATGATAATGTTTGAAATAACATCAAATTTTATCAAAATAAATAGAAATATAAAATATAAATCAACCACATGAAACTAATTTAAATATTTGATAGTTAAAGTGAAATACAAAATATAAAATATAACATAAATAAGTAAGCATGAATATAATTTAAATGTTGATGGCTAAAATATAAATGTTAAATAATAAATAAAACTTATGAATATAACTTAATTATTGATAGTTAAAATATAAAATAGAAATAAAATAAAATAAAACAAGTATTAAGTAATTTTGGTGAACATACAACATAGACCGAAAATTTAGAACACAAATGTATAAAGCTAAAATAAGCACAAAGTATAAAATAAAATAAGACAAATATGTACATGAAATCAAGCTGGAAACTAATAAAACAAATGACTTTGAACAAGTTATCTTCATATACAAAAACTAAATCTATAAGATAATACCTGACACAAACATATATATATATATATATATATATATATAGATATAAAATTACTCAAGCAAGAAGACAAGTATTTGTAAACAAAAAAATTTCATAACAAAGCAATAACACAACATATCTTCATAAACAAGCCTTCCTGCAAAGATATATTTTTATACAAATATCTATGTACACAGCAAAAACATAATGATAGTTATGTATATATATAAACTATTCAAGCTAGTAGCTAATAAAAACAAAACATCTTTACATAAAATCTTCATATACAAGCCAAGTCTTCCTGCAAGTGTATAGTCACATACAAAATATCTTTATGCATAGTACAACATAATTATAATATGTAAACTTAGTAGGAAACCTAAACATTTAATGCTAACATCTCAGCCAACAATTTTGTCAATTCAAAATATTAATAAAAATCTGATCAAATCTTAAGAAAACAATGGTTCCAGTTAATACCTTCTTTTATACACCTATGCTCCCCTTTATATATATACATCTTGCCACTTCAAGTTTGTTCAGTAATAACCTATGAAAAATAAAATATAAAAAAAGAAGAAAAAGGTAAAGCAAGCTCGGGATTTAAATTCAAAACTGCAGTTACAAAAAACAAAACAAAACCTAAGGCAGTTTCAACTGCATTCTTCATCACATCAGATTTTTCTTTGTTCAGCTACCTTGCAGGTGAGTAAACAAGAATTTTAAAGCTTTAAGTTCAATTTAAAACAGTTCATGATTCAATGATCATATGATATGGTATATGCTTGATCTTGTATACAATTCTGTGTACTCTGTGTACTCTGTTGTTACAGTTTGCATATTTTTGTTCAAAACTCAAATTATTATCATCAAACGTTGTTAATCTATAAGTATTCAACTAAAACAATATGTTTAAACTTATATTTAGATTTCTAAAAACTGATTAAACCTTGATGTAAAATATAATCACTGTAATTTTTCTTTACAGGCATCGAATGATAATTTGATAAAATGGGTTGTTGTAAAATATTAATTCAAGTTCATAGATTGAATCCATACTGAAATTCATGATTTTTAAAACTAAAACGAAGAATTTTAGTTTGGGATTTTACGAGCAGTTTGAATGTGAGCCAAAGTTGCATTTTTCCCATTTTCGAACCATTGAATCAATTTTAAGGGTTGAAATTTGTGTTGAAGCAAGTTTGAGTACCTGTGATTTCGTAAAAATTATCATAAAAATTTTCTATTGAGTAAAATTTTGAAACAAGATCGATTTAGGGTTTATAGTTCGTATGTGATATGATCTATAAACGAGGCGAGTGTGACTTCTATTTGTGAATCGAGTTGCGCGAATCTATGGTGGAAGGTTGCTTGACGCGTTGTCGTGGTGTGGCCGAAGATTAAGGGTCTCCGGTGGTCTAAGAGGCAGTGGCGAGACGTTTTGCCGAAAGTGTTGGTTACAGTTTTTTTTAGCGAATGCCTAAAAATTTGATTTCGAATTTTTGGAGGCAAGTTGAGTTTGGATTTCGTGTTCGTAGGGATTTTGGGACTTGCCAATGGCGTTGGGGTTCGTCGGAGCCCAGTGGAGTCGTCGTGCACGTGTACGGCCGCGGTGAGTGTGTCAGTGCCATTAGGGTCGTACGTCTCGAGTCGTGCTCGAGTTTTGAGGTGATTTTCTTTGGGATTGTATTCGAGTCGAGTGCGTAAGCATGTTTACTGATGTTTTGATTTATATCTAAGTTAAACTTAAACTACATAAAAAAAGGGAAGAAGAAGAAGATGTACAGGGAATGTCTCGGTGATATGGGGTTTTAGCTCGAAGTAGCACTCCAGATAGTTAGGGGTATTTCTCGGTTTTGTTGCCTAACTGCAGTATTGTATTATAAATGTAAGGTTAACCAAAATGGTTTTCAACAAGTTTAAAAACAGTAAACTTAATAAATGTTCAACCATTTGAGTTAAGACTTAAACACAAGTTTAATTATTTAGTTAATACTTAGCAATGTTTAACTCTTAATTATTATTTTAGTTAAGTGATTAAGTTAAGTATGAAATTAGTTAACATTAAAAGTTTATAGTTAATGTTAAATTGATTTTCGAAGTTTAAAGAAGATTTCTTTAAAAATGTTAGTTAAGTTGAATAATTAATATCAATTAATTATTTTAGAAAGCAATTAAGAATAATTGAATTATAATTGTAATTAGAGGTTGATAAATGATTAAGTAATAAAAAAATTTGTTACTAACTACTTAAAGTTAATTAATTAATGATTAGTAGTTTAGTAATTAAGTAATTTAATTACTTATTAATAAATGATTAATTAAGTAATTAGCAGTTAATAATGGGTGATTAAGTTTTATAAGTAATAGTTAATTAAGGTTAAATAAATTGATTAGGAAGTAATTAATTAAATAGTGTGAAATAAAATAGTTAAGTAATTAAGTAATTAAGATTTAATAAATTGATTAAGAAACTGATTAATTAATTAAATAATTTGAGATGGAATAAGTAATTAATTGAAATTTAATGATTAATTAAACAGGGTTAAGTAATTAACTCTCCAGTAATTGATTAAATTTGAATTAATTACAATAAGACTCAAAGATGATTGCTTATGGATTGTTGTGTAGAATATCTGATTTGTGATATTTATTTGATGATATTCTATGATGTTTCTTTGACATGCCTTGATATATCTATGATGTTTGTGTATGATTTATCTGTGATATACTATGTGAATTCAATTGTTGAATTAAACTGTTTAAATTAAATAAACAAATTAAATAAACAACTTGGCCCTTAAAATGGCGTTTGGATTTCGATGAGACCGGGATTCGGGTGTCAATTTGATATTCCGAAAACCACATCGATCCGAATTAAACAATAGGTCGTGAATTCTCAAGTGAAGATCGAGATGGTGTTTTCAGAATGCAAGGGTTATTGTCATTGACTCTGAGGGTGATTCCAAAATGAGCGTGACGAGATAATGCCTTTGGTTTCATTCGAACCCGGAACGAACTTGTATGGATTGAATGCTTTCAGCACATCGTCAGGCGGACGATGAGCATTCTAAGGGATATGTTCTGTAAAGGTAATCGCAGCCTCAAGCCTCATCAACCTGGAATGGCTAAAACAGGGGATGTGCAGCAAGTTTAGGTGGGTCATACCCAAGTAGGACGAGATATACCCCTGTCTAGATGTCCCTTTATATTTCGGCTGTGTAGGGCAGTTGATTGCAACAACTGCCGGGGTTATCTTGTTCGGGACTGTTCAGTAAGGAATGGTTCCGGCCTTGTGTTGCAGGGGAGTTAGGGTGGCTCCTCGGTACGGTGATCTAGGCCACATACCATGACGGGCGGTACCCCAGTAGCCCTGTCATTGATGGAAATCCATTTTCCCTACGAGATGCTACGGTTTTGATTTGTATTACCCACTTTTGTGGCTAGTAGCTGGAATTTATCGAATGTAACAATTTCGGCTATTTTCTATTTACTTGAAAACCCTAGACACTATTATAATATCATTGGATTTCCTATAAAATGTTTTGGTTAGCGTAAGGTAAAAGCTTACCCGTATTTATGTGTGGGGAGTCTTACGTGATACCTTTATTTTCAAATGTTTTTCAAAGTTAAACAACTTTAAACCGTTTACGCATACCAGATCCATGTCTTACCCAGAGTTTATATTTTGTTTTTCATAAACTCGTAGGTACTCAAATTTTTATGAGTAGCCAAGTGATAGGTTTTGGACTTTGATTTCTGGAGGAGCTTGGAGCAGGAGTCCAGACGTATATATCTATCTAGTTCCGCTGTGTAGTTGTTGTATGTTGTATCTCTGATGTATGTAGTGACAGATGTATGTATGATTGTCATGTGCATTGATATTGTATAACTCTGGTATATGTAAAACTATGTAATAGTTATGTGATGTATTATATTTTATTCTGTTCCGCTGTGAGATTCTGATGTTGTTGTTCTTTCTTTTCTATTCTTTTCTATTTCTATCCCTTTCTTTCTTAATGATGATACGTCTTTCTGGGAGTAGAAGGGCGGGTCGTCACAGGTGGTATCAAAGCTCTAGGTTAAGCGAATACCTAGGATCTTGAGTGATTTCTTTCTTGAGAGAGCATATTTGTATTTTTTGATATATATATATATATATATTTATATTTCTACCTAATTGTTGGGTTACCTGTTCGGATTTTCCAATGTAAGTTATAAAGGTAGGTAGGGTAGTGGTGTGTGTAACACGACTACCAATGGTTGGAGTTTGAATGTTGGAGGTTGGAAGTGTATTTGTCGAGACTGTAGACCTATTACTGTCTCGAGTAAACTTTGGGTGGTGTAAGGATTTTATCGATCTCTGAAGGAAACCTGTTAAGGTTCGGAGTTCATCTTTTAAGTGTAAGCTTGGATGAGCTAGAGTTTGGATTGTCGGTTGGACGGAAGCAAGTCATGATATCTTGATACCTCTGGATGTAGTAGCTGTGTGATGTGACATAGTGATTATAGATGTTTTCCGAAGATGTTTCTTTAGAATAAGTTAAGGAAGTATGACTGCTTCGGTGTTGTGTCTAAGCTCAGTAGGGTGTTTCTGTTTGGTTCGAAGTCTGAGTTTCTTGAAGAGCTTTGAATAGGAAGTCTTGGGCATTTGGGTCAGCAGTGTAGCTCGAAGTGTTCTGTGTGCCGTCGAGGAGATCTTCTGGCTTAGCAGTTTTTCTTGAGGTAATTTCAAAAGTAGCAGAGTGGATCCATTTCTTCGATGGACTGGCTCGATAAGTATAAGGCTATTTGGATTATGTTGAGAGAACAGTTTCTTTGGAAACTGATTTGGGTAGGATCACCAGAGTTTCGTGTGATAATTCTGGAACTCATTTGAGTAGTCTTTTACATGGAGTTGAGACTTCTCAAGAGAAGATTGAAGTTATCGATGTGGACGAAGATTTTTCCCTGATGTTTTCGAGGAAGTTAAGTGTTTACCTCCACATCAAGAGATAGAGTTTCGTATTGATTTGATTCCAGGAGTAGTGCCGATGATTCAGCCTAGTAGGAGGATGACTCCTAGGGAGAGAGAAGAGTTGGTTAAGCAGACTTAGGATCTTTTGGAGAAGGGATTGATTAGGCCCAGTTTTTTCTTGTTGGGGTTATGCTGTGGTGTTTGTCCCCAAATCGGATGGATCGCTAAGGTTCTGTGTTGATTTGATGAATCGAGTCTTTCAGAATGTGTTGAATAGTTTGTTCTGGTATTCATTGATGGTATCTTGGTCTACTTTAAGTCGGAGGAAGAGCATGAGCAGCATTTGAGGATGGTGTTGGATACACTGAGGGAGGCATGTTTTGAAGGCGAAATTCTCTAAGTGTCATTTCTAGAAATCGAAAGTCAAAATTTTAGGGCACATTGTTTCTGGTGAAGGTATCTCTATAGATCCAGCAAAGGTTGAGACTATTCTGGAATGGAAGCAACCAAAGTCACCGACTGAAGTTTGCATTTTTCTGGGTTTAGCTGGCTACTATAGGAAGTTTATCAAGGATTATTCCAAGATTTCTTTACATCTGACTAAGTTGGAAAGGAAAGGAGCTATATTCAAATGGATACCCCAGTGTGAAGAAGCTTTCCGAGATTTGAAGACAAGGCTAACCAGTGAACCAGTGCTTGCTATTCCGGATGGGAAGAAATTTTTTGAGATTTATACATATGCTTGTATAGTTGGAGTGGGAACCGTTCTGATGCAAAATGGAAGAGTAATTGCGTATGCAAGTCGGAAATTAAAGCCACATGAAAGGAATTACACTACGCATGATCTTGAATTGTTAGCCATTGTTTTTTGCTTTGAAAATTTGGAGGCATTATCTCTTGGGAGAGAAGTTTGAGTTATTCACGGATCACAAACCATTGAAAGTACTTTTTCTCTCAGAAGGATCTTATTCTGAGGTAGCAGCGATGGGTAGAGTTTTTGGCATCATATGATTTGGATATTCTGTATACCCCGGGAAAGGCGAATGTTGTGGCTGATGCTCTTAGCAGGAATGCAGTTTTGTCTCTTTTGGAAGTTGTTCCATCTCTCCAGAAAAAGATCATTAGTAAGTAAATGGATGATAGATCTTTTGAGGATTAATGGTCGTTTGTGTGTGCCTAATATAGATGGATTAAGGCAAGAAGTTTTAGCTGAGTGTCATCGCTCCAGGCTAAATATGCACCCAGGAATTTCTAAGATGTATAAAGATATGAGAAGAATTTTCTGGTGGCCGAGCATGAAGAGGGATGTAGCTGCTTTCGTCAACAGTTGTGCTATCTGTCAGCAAGTGAAAGGAGATCAACAGAAGTCAGTCGGTTTGTTGCAGTCTTTGGAAATCCCAGAATGGAAATGGGAAATGATTTAGATGGATTTCATCCATGGTTTGCCTAGAACCAAGAAAGGAAACGATGGAATATGGGTTATTGAGGATCGTTTAACTAAAAGTGCTCATTTTATACCCGTTAAGGAAACTTGTACTGCAGTTTCTCTAGCAGAGATTTTCTTGAGAGGGATAGTCAGGTTGCATGGTGTTCCTGTTAGCATAGTAAGTGATCGTGATCCTATCTTCACCAGCAAATTTTGGGAGGCTCTGCAATCAGTTTTAGAAACAAGTTTGAAATTGAGTACAGCCTATCATCCTCAGACAGATGGACCCTTATGAAGCTCTGTATGGAAGACCGTGTAAATCCACATCTTATTGGATAGAGTCGAAAGATCTTCTTGTGTTTGGACCAGATTTGATTCATGAAATTTCTCCTAAAGCTGAGCTTATCAAGAAAAGGATGAGAGCTGCTCAGGACCGTCAGTAGAAGTACGCGGATAAGAGAAGGAGACAATTGGAATTTGAGATTGGTGATTTAGTTTTTGTCAAGGTTTCCCGATTAAAAGGAGCTTTTAGATTCGGAAAGACGGGAAAACTTGCCCGAGATATATTGGATCATTTTGGATATTGGAAAAGAGTTAGTGCTGTAGCTTACAGGATTGAATTGCTAGAACGGATGTCTAGAATTCATAATGTATTCCATGTATCCCATCTAAGGAATTGTTCATGATCCATCATTAGTTGAAAAACTAGTAGTCCAGGAAGATTTGGAGGTCGAGCCGAATTTGACTGTGGTCAGGAATCCAGTTCGGATTTTTGATCAAGGCGAGAGGCAACTCAGGAGTTGGATAGTGAAGCTTGTCAAAGTACAGTGGAGCGAGGATCCTAGAGATTGCACCTGGGAAACTCTGGATAGTTTTAGGAAAGCTTATCTGGACTTGTGTCCAGATAGCTAGTGATGTTTGTTAGGATAGATTGTTTGGTTTATTGCTAATGTATGAATGATAGGTATGTTTGAATTGTTGATATCACAACTTTTAAATTATCTTTGCTTTAAATTTCGGGGACGAAATTCTTTTAAGGGGGGACGAATGTAACGACCCTGGATTTTGGCCCTATTATTATAATAAATATTTAATCTAATTGAATAAAAAATGAACTGATCGTTTTAAAATGAATAAATCTTTTAGAAATAATTGCCATTTATTTATATAAATTTGTATTTTGAAAAGTAAAATTGATTTGAAAATTTTAAATAAATCTCTTAATAATATTTATAATAAAATTTATCTTATATAATTAAATTAGAATGCTTTCTCTTATTAACTTTTGATATAAAAATATATATAGATGATAATGTTTGAAATAACATCAAATTCTATCAAAATAAATATAAGTACAAAATATAAATCAACCACATGAATCTAATTTAAATATTTCATAGTTAAAGTGAAATACAAAAATATAAAATATAAACATAAATAAGTAAGCATGAATATAATTTAAATGTTGATGGCTAAAATATAAATAATAAATAATAAATAAAACTTATGAATGTAACTTAATTATTGATAGTTAAAATATAAAATAAAAATAAAATAAAACAAGGATTAAGTAATTTTGGTGAACATACAACATAAACTAAAAATTTAGAACACAAATGTATAAAGCTAAAATAAGCACAAAGTATAAAATAAAATAAGACAAATATGTACAAGAGATCAAGCTGGAAACTAATAAAACAAATGTCTTTGAACAGGATATCTTCACACACAAAAACTAAATCTATAAGATAATACCTGACACAAACATATATATATATATATATATATATATATATATATATATATATATAATTACTCAAGTAAGAAGACAAGTATTTATAAACAAAATATTTTCATAACAAAGCAATAACACAACATATCTTCTTACGCAAGCCTTCCTGCAAAGAGTATATTTTTATACAAATATCTATGTACACAGCAAAAACATGATGATAATTATGTATATATATATAAACTATTCAAGCTAGTAGTTAATAAAAACAAAACATCTTTACATAAAATCTTCATATACAAGCCAAGTCTTCCTACAAGTGTATAGTCACATACAAAATATCTTTATACATAGTACAACATAATTATAATATGTAAACTTAGTAGGAAACCTAAACATTTAATGCTAACATCTCAGCAAACAATTTTGTCAATTCAAAATATTAATAAAAATATGATCAAATCTTAAGAAAACAACAGTTCCAGTTAATACCTTCTTTTATACACATGTGTTCCCCTTTATATATACACATCTTGCCACTTCAAATTCGTTCAGTAATAACCCGTGAAAAATAAAAAAGAAGAAAAAGGAGAAGCAAGCTCAGGATTTAAATTCAAAACCGCAGTTACAAAAAACAGAACAAAACCTAAGGCAGTTTCAACTGCAGTCTTCATCACATCAGATTGTTCTTTGTTCAGCTACCTTGCAGGTGAGTAAACAAGAATTTTAAAGCTTTAAGTTCAATTTAAAACATTTCATGATTCAATGATCATATGATATGGTATATGCTTGATCTTGTATACAATTCTGTGTACTCTGTGTACTCTGTTGTTACAGTTTGCATATTTTTGTTCAAAACTCAAATTATTCTCATCAAACGTTGTTAATCTATAAGTATTCAACTAAAACAATATGTTTAAACTTAAATTTAGATTTCAAAAGGCTGATCAAACCTTGATGTAAAATATAATCACTGTAATTTTTCTTTACAGGCATCGAATGATAATTTGATAAAATGGGTTGTTGTAAAATATTAATTCAAGTTCATATATTGAATCCATACTGAAATTCATGATTTTTAAAACTAAAACGAAGAATTTTAGTTTGGGATTTTACGAGCCGTTTGAATGTGAACAAAAATTGCATTTTTCCCATTTCCGAACCATTGAATCAATTTTAAGGGTTGAAAATTGTGTTGAAGCAAGTTTAAGTACCTGTGATTTTGTAAAAATTATCAGAAAAATTTTCTATTGAGTAATTTTTGAAACAAGATCGATTTAGGGTTTATAGTTCGTATGTGATATGATCTATAAACGAGGCGACTGTGACTTCTACTCGTGATCGAGTTGCACGAATCTATTGTGGAAGGTTGCTTGACGCATTGTCGTAGTGTGGCCGAAGATTGAGGGTCTCCGGTGGTTTAGGAGGCGGTGGCGAGACATTTTGCCGAAGGAGTTGGTTACAGTTTTTTTGAGCGAATGCCTAAAATTTGATTTCGAATTTTTGGAGGCAAGCTGAGTTTGGATTTCGTGTTTGTCGGGATTTTAGGACTTGCCAATGGCGTTGGGGTTCGTCGGAGCCCAGTGGCATCGCCGTGCATGTGTACAGCCGCGGTGAGTGTGTCAGTGCCATTGGGGTTGTACGTCTCTAGTCGTGCTCGAGTTTTGAGGTGATTTTCTTCGGGATTGTATTCGAGTCGAGTGCGTAAGCATGTTTACTGATGTTTTAATTTATATCTAAGTTAAACTTAAACTACAGAAAAAAAGGGAAGAAGAAGAAGATGTACAGGGAATGTCTCGGTGATATGGGGGTTTAGCTCGAAGTAGCACTCGAGTTAATTAGGGGTATTTCTCGAGTTTGTTGCCTAACTGCAATATTGTATTATAAATGTAAGGTTAACCAAAATGGTTTTCAACAAGTTTAAAAACAGTAAACTTAATAAATGTTCAACCATTTGAGTTAAGACTTAAACACAAGTTTAATTATTTAATACTTAGCAATGTTTAACTCTTAATTATTATTTTAATTAAGTGATTAAGTTAAGTTAAGTATGAAATTAATTAACATTAAAAGTTTATAGTTAATATTAAATTGATTTTCAAAGTTTAAAGAAGATTTCTTTCAAAATGTTAGTTAAGTTGAATAATTAATATCAATTAATTATTTTAGAAAGTAATTAAGAATAATTGAATTATAATTATAATTAGAGGTTGATAAATGATTAAGTAATAAAAAAAATTGTAACTAACTACTTAAAGTTAATTAATTAATGATTAGTAGTCTAGTAATTAAGTAATTTAATTACTTATTACTAAATGATTAATTAAGTAATTAAAAGTTAATAGTGGGTAATTAAGTTTTATTAATTAATAATTAAGGTTATTAATTAATGATTAAGTAATAGTTAATTAAGGTTAAATAAATTGATTAGGAAATAATTAATTACATAGTGTGAAATAAAATAATTAAGTAATTAAGATTTAATAAATTGATTAAGAAAATGATTAATTAATTAAATAATTTGTGATGGAATAAGTAATTAATTGAAATTTAATGATTAATTAAGTAGGGTTAAGTAATTAACTCTCCAGTAATTGATTAAATTTGAATTAATTACAATAAGACTCAAAGATGATTGCTTATGGATTGTTGTGTAGAATATCTGATTGTGATATTTATTTGATGATATTCTGTGATGTTTCTGTGATATGCCTTGATATATCTATGATGTTTTTGTATGATTTATCTGCGATATATTATGTGAATTCAATTGTTGAATTAAACTATTTAAATTAAATAAACAACTTGGCCCTTAAAATGGCGTTTGAATTTCGATGAAATCGGGATCGGGTGTCAATTTGATATTCGGAAAACTACATCGATCCAAATTAAACAATTGGTCGTGAAATATCAAGTGAAGATCGACATGGTGTTTTCAGAATGCAAGGGTTATCGTCGTTGACTTTGAGGGTGATTCCAAAATGAGTGTGATGAGATAATGCCTTCGGTTTCGTTCGAACCCGGAACGAACTTGTATGGATTGAATGCTTTCAGTACATCGTCAGGCGAACGATGAGCATTCTAAGGGATATGTTCTGTAAAGGTAATCGCAGCCTCAAGCCTCATCAACCAGGAATGGCTAAAACAGGGGATGTACAGCAAGGTTAGGTGGGTCATGCCCAAGCAGGACGAGATATACCTCTGTCTAGATGTTTCTTTATATTTCGGCTGTGTGGGGCAGTTGATTGCAACAACTGCCGCGGTTATCTTGTTCGAGGCTTTTCAGTAAGGAATGGTTCCGGCCTTGTGTTGTAGGGGAGTTAGGGTGGCTCCTCGGTACGGTGATCTAGGCCACGTACTGTGACAGGCGGTACCCCAGTAGCCCTGCCATTGATGGAAATCCACTTTCCCTACGAGACCCTACGGTTTTGATTTGTATTACCCACTTTTGTGGCTAGTAGCTGGAATTTAATGAATGCAACAATTTCGGCTATTTTATATTTGATTGAAATCCCTAGACACTATTATAATATCATTGGATTTCCTATAAAATATTTTGGTTAGCGTAAGGTAAAAACTTACCTGTATTTATGTGTGGGGAGTCTTGCGTGATACCTTTATTTTTAAACGTTTTTCAAAGTTAAACTACTTTAAACCGTTTACTCATACCAGACCCATGTCTGACCTGGAGTTTATACTTTGTTTTTCATAAACTCTTGGGTACTCAAATTTTTATGAGTAGCCAAGTCATAAGTTTTGGACTTTGATTTCTGGAGGAGCTTGGAGCAGGAGTCCAGACGCATATATCTATCTAGTTCCGCTGTGTAGTTGTTGTATGATGTATCTCTGATGTGTGTAGTGACAGATGTATGTATGACTGTCATGTGCATTGATATTGTATAACTCTGATATATGTAAAACTATGTAATAGTTATGTGATGTATTATATTTTGTTCTGTTCCGCTGTGAGATTCTGATGTTGTTGTTCTTTCTTTTCTATTCTTTTCTATTTCTATCCCTTTCTTTCTTAATGATGATACGTCCTTCTGGGAGTAGAAGGGCGGGTCGTCACATTAAGGAAAACCAAATCACCAACAGCAAATTCCAAACTCCTCCTACGTCGATCAACATACTTCTTCTTCCTATCTTGAGCAATCCTCGTCTTCCTCTTAATCTACTCAACCTTCTTTAAAGCTTGAAAAATCATATCAGGACTAAGAACCAAACGATTTCCAGGTTGGATCCAGCAAGATGGAAATCTACAAGGTCTTCCGTAAAGAGAAGCAAGCGGAGACATCTCAATACCATCCTAATAACTATTGTTATAGGTGAATTCAACAAGATGGAGATGATCTTCCCAAGATCCTCCATAATCCAAAACACAAGCACGAAGGAGATCCTGTAGAATCTGATTCACTCATTCTGTTTGACCATCGGTCTATGGATGGTAAGCAGTGCTCATATTCAAACGAGTGCCTTAAGATTCCTGAAAAGCTTTCCAAAACTGACTAGTAAAGATAGGGTCTCGATCACAAATAATGCTGATAGGAACACCATAGAGATGAACAATCTCCCTCATATAAATCTCAGCCAGACTGGAAGCAGAACGAGTAGATTTGACCGGAATAAAATGGACGGATTTGGTCAATCTATCCACAATAACCCAGATATTCTCATTACCCCTCCAAGATCTCGGCAAACCATCAATAAAATCCATGGAAACCTATTCCCATTTCCAATTGGGGACTTCAAAGGGCTACAACAACCCAGGGGTCTTCTGGTGGTATGCCTTGACTTGCTTACAAGTCGCATACCTACTAACAAAGATAGAGATATCCCGCCTCATACCTCTCCACCAATAAAGCTTCTTCATATCCTGATACATCTTTGTCACACTAGGATAAATAGAAAGTCTGGATCGATGATGTTCCCGTAGTAACTCCTGCCTCAATCCATCCACATTCAGGGCACAAATCCGATTATTAATCCTCAAAATCACTCTATCATCAATCTGAGCTCCATTACCATCAGAACTACTACCAACTCTACTACGAACATTCTCCTTCATACTCTTAAGCATCTCATCCTCATCCTGCTTAGCCATGATACGATACAAAAGAGGAGAAGAAATAATAAGCCGTCACAACAAGGCCTTCTTCCTACTCAAAGCATCCGCCACAACATTAGCTTTCCCAGGGATGCAGTTAATGTCAAGATCATAAGAAGCAAGGAACACAAGCCACCGGACCTGACGCCGATTCAAATCTTTCTGGGTGAACATATACTTCAAGGATTGACGATCATTGAAGAGCTCAAACTTAGAACCCAAAAGACGATGCCTCCAAAGCTTCAAAGCAAAGACTACAGCAAGCAATTCTAAATCACGAGCAACATAATTTGCCTCATGAGTCTTCAACTGGAGACTAGCATAAGCAATCACCTTCCCATCTTGCATTAGAACATCCCCCAAATCTTCACGACAAGCATCCGTGTATACCGTTAATCACTCATTTCCATTCGAAACGATAAACACTGGTGCAGAAGTAAGCTTATTCTTTAACTCTCTGAATGCCGCTTTACACTTATCATCCCATATAAACTTAGCATTCTTTCGAGTTAAAGCAATGAGAGGTGCAGAAATCCAAGCAAAGTTCTCAATGAATCTTCGATAGTAACCGGAAATGCCCAGAAAACTACGAATATCAATTGGAGTCCTAGGAGTTTCCCAATCCTATAATAGAATAGGGAGGAATAAGGACCCTAGAAAAGATAGAATGATCAAATTAAGGGAGGAGAAGAAAGGAAGGACCTATATTGATCGCAGCGATCTTGACTGGATCAATAGAAACAATATGCCCGAGAAATCGGACTTCCTCTTCCTAGAAATGGCATTTAGAGAATTTAGCCTTCAACTGATGATTTTGAAGAGTCTCTAGAACATATTTCAAATGCGACTCATGCTCATCTCTTGTCTTGGAGAAGACAAGGATGTCATCAACAAAGACTAGAACAAACTTATTAAGCACTTCACGAAAGACACAATTCATCAAATCAACGAAGAAAGCAGGAGCATTAGTCAAGCCAAAACGCATAACTAACCATTTATAAAAGCCATTCTCAGTACGGAAGCAGTCCTAGGAATACTTTCCTCAGCAACTCTAAGCTCGTGGAAACCTGTGGCAAGATCAAGCTAAGAGAAAATAGTAGCTCCATGGAGCTGATCAAACATATCATTAATGTGAGGCATAGGTTATCTGTTCTTCGTAGTGAGCATGTTCAGCTCCCTATAATCTAACACACATCCGAAGACAACCATCGGACTTGGTGACGAAAACCACGGCTGCTCCTCATTCTGAAAAGCTAGGTCTGATCAGACCTTTAGAGGACAAGTCCTTAATTTACTTCCTTAACTCGACTTTCTCTCGAGGTTCCATTCTTCTAGGAGGAAGAACTATAGGTCGAGCTCGAAAAATAAGATCAATACGGAAATCAATTTCCCGCTTAGGAGGTAACGAAGTGACTTCACCAAATACATCAGGATAGAGATTGACTACATGAGCCGAATGAATATCAATAGGAGAAGCATCAAGAGAATAAATAAAGCTGCCGACAAAATCTTGGGGCAAACTACACTGAATCTCCAAAGAATTTTCAAAATCATCCTCAAGAGAAATAGTTAGCGAACTACAAGAGATATGGGCATCATGCTTATTCAACCAATCACCCCCAAGTAAAAGATCAAAATCATCAAAACCCAAAACATAGAAATCATCAGTAAAACGGTGATCAAGATAGAGAAGCTTCACCTGCTTACAAATCTTACTAAGATTCGCAGGTCCACCAATAGGATTTGAAACACACAAAGGCACAGAAGCAAATTCGGGCAAAAGATGATGCTTGAATTTATTAAAGAGATCCAAAGAAATAAATCTATGGTAAGCTCCAGTATCAAATAAGACACGAACAGGAGACTTAAACAAAGTAAAGGTCCCTGAAGTTTACCCTGAGAATCATTAGGAGGAGGAACAGGAGCAGGTGCAGGAGGTGGAGCTGGTGAAGATGCAGAAGTCACAGCAAAAATACCCGATGACTTGCCCTTCTTCTGAGTAGGGCAGCCCTTCTTGAAATGTCCAGGTTGCAGATAAATGTGGCAGTGATCGCGCCTTGTCAACTGAGTTGGAGGAGGGATAGCAGTACCCAATGTAGGACAACTATTAGCATAGTGTCCCTTCTTATCACATCCGTAGCAAGTAATGGAAGATTGATCGATCGTCTGCCTTTGAGATGAAGAAGATGACCCCAACCCTGAGTCTTGTTCTGATTCCTCTACCAGTGGTGAAAATGGGGCTTTCTCTTCTTGGGATTGCCGGAATAGGACTGAGATGAAGTGGATTGGGCAGCTGGAGAGTCCTTAGAAGTAGGATTCTCATATCTAATGGCCATGTCCATCAGAGAGGTGAAAGGACTATGTACATGGGTTATGAGGCAGTCATAGTACTTTGGGCGTGCATTAGCAATGAACTTCTCATTCTTCTTGAGAGGAGTGTCTATCAGATTTAGGCCAAACTTCGATAGCTCATTGAATTCCCTCTCATATTCAGCAAAAGACATATCACCCTGCTTCAAATCCATGAATTCCCGACACAGCTGAGACTTTCCTGCCTCGGGCATCCATTTCACAAGAAAAGCATCCCTAAAGCACGATAAGAGATATAAGACAAATTCAAGAGGAGAAAACCTGAACCAAATTTGAAACAATTGAAGATGATACCTAAATTGTTCCCAAGAAATGTCAGCCTTAGCGATGAGAGCTGTGACAGATTGCCACCAATCCAAAGCTGCTCCTTTCAATTGCCAAGCTGCCAACTGACGCTGCTGGGCATTAGTGATCTCTAGACCAGAGAAGATTCTCTCCAAGTCCCTCAACCACGCTGAGCTTCAATAATGCTCTCAGATCCTATGAACTTGGTGCCACCAAGCTCAGTGTATTCCTTGCAAAGCTTAGTGAACCTGACTGGGGCAACATCACGTCCCCTACCTCTTACATTCCTACGATCCATCCTGAAAGATCAAGAATGAATTTTTAGGACAGAGGTAATTGAGAAACAAAAACAAGATTAGATAAACCAGGTAAGATTTAGTGGGAATTAAATATCCCGAACAATGAAATTTCCAATAAGGTGGATAAGAAAAGGAAGAAGTTAGAAAAATTTGCAAAACAAGAAATTTTTTATATCAAAATACTCTTTAAAATGCTTTGAAAAACCATTTGAAAAAAATCATTTTATACTTTAAAATACGTTCTCTCATAAAGAAAGGACTCTAAGATTGATTTCACTCATCCTAGGGTATTACTACCCTATCTCTAATGAGTTTTTTCTCCTCGGGCTAAGGTTTGCCTGAAACCAAAGCTCTAATACCCACTTTAACAACCCATTATTTTGGACCATTCAAATCGACAATAAATCCACACATGTCTGACTTGAATAATTCAAAACAGAAGATTGTAATATAATTTGGAGCAAATAAAACAATCACAGAATCACAGACATAGAGAAAATTATAATAACTCGCAGCGAAAATAGAAAATAATCATAGTGCTTCATGAAGCCACTACAAACTCATACTCAACCAAATATCAAAATACAAAGTCAGAAAATCAAATACAATTCTGAAACAAATATAGTAGAAATCCCAAATACATATGTCTCTAATACATGAGTTGAAATGGAAATACTGAAACTGAAATAGACAACAACTTGATAAGCAGATAACTCCATAAATCTCTAGCTTCCAGAAGATAGATCCAAGCTGTAACACTCAAGCTGACCCGAGCGTAAGAAATAAACACAAACACTCGAGTCAGGACATACATACTTATACAATGTAAACTAACTCAAGTGGACTGTAATATAAGGTATAAGTAACTCAAAGGATGCTTGGGACCGCCCATCCTCTAAGAATTCGTTAAACTATTTACCATGTAGTAATATTTCGCTATTATAATAATGTCTATAGTAAAATAAACTTACTTTAAAATAGCATTCAGGAGTGACCCAATATACCCCTTAACACGCAATTGGCCCAGTAGTCCATCCAATATCATAGTCCCTCCTGATCGGGAAGCCACTATAGGATACTTCATGGGCTACGGGAGAAAACCAAACTCGTACAATGCGCGATAGGGCAGGCGACACGGCATAACAAGGCAACAACAGGGTAGATATACCAATTACGCATCCGGACCGGTGAAATCGCATAGCAGCTACTACCGCCCACTTCGAACCACACTCCTAAAATCAAAGGTGCGCACCAAACAATCACAAAGTAATAGAATGACATACGAAGAAGTGCGTCCAATAAAAAATTTGCTACCTCCTTAACCCGAGAATCGCTCCTGTTTTAGCCACCTTATGCCAACTCACGGGAGTCGGGTCCATGTACATAGCTCAATAGAACGTCCCCATCATCCTACATCATTTTGGAATCTCCACCGCGTACACGGTTGTTAAAGTGGTTTTCGGTATCGACGGAGAGTATGTCCATATCCGATCCCGGTCTCTTTAACAACCAATGTGGTTATAAATTTCAAAAGTGGTTTATATTCCATGTCAAAATAATTCATTTATGCCATTTAAATATGAAGTAATTGTCCTTCCAAACCAATTATTCAAATTCCAAAATTTCAGAAATTTCTAAGTCAATTCGTTCAATTTCAACATTCTAAACATTGTAAATTTCAAAACAGCAGCAATTACAGCATTTATAAAGTGCTATGGTAGGTATATTTAGTATATATCAAAACATAGTTCAATTCAGCAATTTACAGCATTTCAGAAATGCTGTTATAGGTTTACTTAGAAATTTCAGCATATAATTCAATTTCTAGAAATTACAGCACTTCAGAAATGCTGTTATAGGTCTTTTAGTGTATTTCCAACCATAGTTCAAATTTCCAGAATTACAGCACTTCAGAAATGTTGTTATAGGTCTTTTTAGTGTTTTTCCAGCCATAGTTTAAATTTTCAGAATTACAACACTTCAAAAATGCTGTTATAGGTATTTTTAGTGTATTTCCAGCCATAGTTCAAATTTCCAGAATTACATGTAACAACCCGGGATTGCAATTACCGAATAATAAATTAAAATTATGATTTTAATTTAAATGGAGCTAAAAATGGATTTTTTGGATAGGCTAATTTCTTTAGAATAAAGTTATTAAAAAAAGGGTGGTTTTATAATGGTGGGTTTTAGTTGGCTAATGAAGCATTAAATAGTTTTAGTGAACATTAGGATGCCTCTTCTCTTATTGGGTCAATTAGTGAAACCAAACCCATGACCCACCTCTATATATAATCTTAAATCCACCCTAAACCCTAACCCTCCTCTTCATAATTTCCTCAAACCCTAAACACCTCCTAAAAACCTAATTAATGGCCTCCATTTGGTAGAAGATCCATTTTCCTCTCCACATAGCTAATCTAGGTTAATACAAGCTAAAAGGTAAAGCAATCATTCTCTAATTACTCTCTAATCTTCATTCTAATTTCTGAAATTAATTTTTAATACATGGTTTTTGATTTATTTTTGTTATGAAGCCTCTTGATCTCCTCTCTCTAGCTTTTGGAGTGCACACCAAGTGTTTGTGCATATTTTTTCTCGAATTGGTTGAGGTAAAATTGCTAGCTAAATCCCTTTTTACTTGATGCTAATGAGAGATTTGCCAAAAAAAATATTTAAAGATCATTTCTGTAATTTCTGTTTTGGAATTGTAGCTGAAACGAAATCAGGCATAACTTCTTCATTTCTCAGCCGAATCCAATAATTTTGAATGTTCTGGAAAGCTTAGACATAGTGCTATAAGTTTCATGTACGGATTTTTCGAAATTTTGCCATTATTAGATCAAAATCATGCTTGTTTGTTGCTATCCCGAGAGTAAATTGACAGCAACAACAATCTCAGGCCTGTGAATTGTATTGGCCATAAGTTACACGTTTCTCATCCGTTTTTGGTCAGGTTTTCTGTGCTGCAAACTAGATTCTATAAGGAAAACTTTATCTTCAGGTTATATTTTGATATTTTTCCATTTAGATGACCTGAAATGCGTTCGAATACAGAAGACCAATTCTGTCTTTAACAAGTTATTCTGAGTTTCAATCTGATATTGTTTTGCCTGTATCTCTCTCGTTTTTATCCGAATTAGATAATTTTGGATGTGTCGGAAAGCTTAAAACATATGCTACAATTTTTATTCAGTAAGTTTTCTATTATTTTGAGGCTAACTATGTCAAAAATTGATTTTTCTACTATCTTCCTGAGAGCGATACACATATTAGCTCTGTGGATGAAACTGAAACTATTTTGGTCATAACCTTTGAGCCGCTAGTCAGTATTGAATGATTTTAGACTTTCTGAAAAGCTTAGAAACTAATTTACAACTTTCATGTTTTGTTCTTTTGCAAAATTCCAAGGTTAAGAGAGTCGAAACCTCATTTATTTGTCGCTCTCTTGAGAATAAACGACAGCGACAGTGAATTTACAAATCTGAGAATTGTAATCGTTATATCTCATTCATACTAAGTCCAATTTTGATGAACTTCATATTGTTGAAAAGCTTACACTTATTAGAACAACTTTCCTTCAATAAGTATTTTTTTGATTTTGAAGTTTGTTATATTAAAATATGAATTCTTTACAGCAGAGGTGAAATTAGTATAAGGTATAATCTCCGGATTTTTGATGATATTTTGACGATTTCGATAATTCCATTTGCATTCTTTTTAATGGAACAGAATTTACTTACCTAACCCGAATGGGCTGGGGCTGCTGTTCCAGGCTTAAAGCCCGTTTGGGCCTGAGCAAATATTCCTTCAGCTGTGTTTTATTACCCTGTTTCTGTTTAGGGTTGCAACTTTGTGACTCCGCCACGGCTACGTACGTTTTCGGAATTTGATATTTTTGGTCTCATTGGAAAGATGGAGTTACGAACTCCATATCTGAAAACTTTGGTCATCATCTGAGTTCATTAGACCCTTCCAATTCCTGTCAAAGTTGAACCCAGATCGCTGTGCAAAACAGTGCATTTCATGTTTCTGAGTCCGACTTTGGAACGTCGCGGCGCCTTCTTTTCAAGTCAGAATCAAGCAATTCATTTTCCAACATGAAGTAGGAATGTCGGAATACATTCCTGCAAATTTTCGTGACATTTGGATTCAGTTTGCTAGTCCGAATATTTTTCCGAACACGGGTTCGCAGCAATATTTGGCCTATTTTTCCAATGCTTAAAATATTTTTTTTTGAGGTTTTTTTCTGGATTTATCGATTTTTTGAGATTTGTTTCTGGATTTCGCGCACGGACTTCATAAAAATGTCTTAAAAGGATTTTTCACTCGAAATGGCTTTCGAAACTATTATTTAGTATTACTTTAATTATTAAATTAATTACTCCATAATAGGAGAATTTTTAAAGGACGTTTTAAAAGCGATTTCAATCCAAATAAAAATCCGTTTTCCGCAACTATTTTCTAGAATAAAATTTCACACTCACTTTTGTGCACTTCAAGCGAAGTGGAGAAACGGTAAGGTAAACCCCCAGCCTATGGAACTGAGCGTATTTCCTTTCCGGTTAATCCCCGACCATTTCGATTGATCGTTTTGCCTTTTGGCGCAGTTTATCGATGATATGAGATAAACTTTTGTTTACTGTTTTGAGTGTGGAGTTGGGAGAAGGTAAGTAAACTGATTAGGGTGAACCAGTGGTATGGGACATCGCGTTAACCCTTTTCGGGTTCCTTTCTAGATGTTTCCGACTCATTTCCTGTTGGCGGCCAACACTGGACCTCTGGGTCATTTGCCTTTTGGCTGTCTCTGGACATTCTACTCATGTGAGCAGTATTATTGGTGCGTGCCTTTAGGCATTTAACCCCTGGGGTGTCACCAATCGCGCGTTTTGCCCCTGGGCATGTGGTACCACAAAACTACAGTACTTGGCGATAACGACTCTGGTCGTGCACGTGTATTTTTCTGATGATTTCTATGTCACTTTTGGAGTTGGTCCTTCGTCACCGCTCGAGTGATATGTGTTTACTATGTTGTATTGTCTTTTGGGGTATGTTCCATTTGCCTTTGGCGATATATCTTTGCTTTGGCATTGATTTATGGTTAGATTCCATATTATGTGTTATCGCTTATGGGCAACTATTTATAGCTTTTTCTACGCCGATGATATGAGGCATTATTGTTTGCTCAACACTTGAGTGTTGATTATCTCTTTGGAGAGTTTATTATTGGTTGATGATTATGTGATCGTCTATTATATTATGTGGTTTACATCGCTCTTCTCTATGGAGAAGTACCTTATCCTCTATGTTACCGCATTATTATATCTAAGTTTATCTAACTGATTATTTAGCTAGCCTGACCCGAGTGTTTTATGCTCGGGTCAGACCGAGTTGTTTCAAGCTAGTTCTCTGGACTTAGCTTGCTATGTGCTTCTGCTCAGGACTTATCTACTATGCTGTTAGATAGCTTTCTTATTGTCTGCTTTATGCTACTTTGTTATTCAGACCTATCTGTACATATTTTTGACTCACATGTGTGAGCAGAGGCTTGTACCCACTTATGATATATTTGGATCTGTATTGACTATGTATTGTTCTGAGACTCTGTGTCTGTTATATTATTTTGTTCTGTGATGATTTTATCATTTAGTTATTATGTTTGTTCCGATAGATCTTTAGCCATTGTAATTTCATTATAAATATTTATTGGATATGTCGAACCACTTGAGAAAAAAATAGATAACATATTTCGACGTATTCGGTAGATAGTTATAGCTTGATTACACATGGTCGCTTCCATTGTACTCCATTCTCCGCTTCAGCAGACGGTATTACCCCGTAATACTCTTTGCTAGAGTGGATCTAGGAGTGGGGCGTTACAGTTGGTATCAGAGCTAGGTTCAGGACTAAGCATAATAAACACAGGACAGACAAGTAGTACAATTCATATTGATATGGTCCAAATTAAACAAATCTCTTCCTTGTGTCTTTTGATAGATAAGTTAGGAATACATGTAGGGATTCGTTTATATTCCGTAGTATTCCTTAATGAATTATCTGTCACTAAATCATGCATAACTCTATCTCCTTTTAACTTTCAGTTTGTTTGGAAGGGGGAGAGAACCACACGCCAGACCGGTACAGCTGGGCAGCCTAGCAACTCTCAACCGGAGGGCGTGTATATGACCACTGACCAGGTCATGGAGCTGGTTCGGAATTCTCAGTCTCATACTCAATCACCAGCTCCAGTTATTGAGGTTTCGCGCAAGTAAGCCTTTGCGCGTCTCTGCAGTGATTTTACTCATCTTGGAGGGAAGCTGTTCAGTGGCTCCGAGACTATTCTTGAGGTCCAGGCTTGGATTCGTGTATGCGAGCGTGTTTTTACTCGCATAGCTATCCCAGACCATGACCGCATTCTTGTTTCTTCCATTCAGCTTCAAAGCCGTGCCTTGGATTGGTACGAGCTCCTTATCTCTAAGACTGATGAGACCACACTTACTTGGGATCATTTCCGTGAGCGCTTTTTGCTCAAGTTCTCCTAGAGTCTGAGAAGAACTCCCTTGCTCGCCACTTTATTGATCTTAAGCAAGGGTGGTCCTCTGTTTCAGACTATGTTTCTTCTTTTGAGGCCCTGTCCAAGTATGGCCTCGAGTTCATCAGCACACCACGCACGAAGAACCTTAAGTTTGTGGAAGGTCTGAAGAAGTATATGAAGAAGCAGCTCATGCTTTAGCTCAAGCTTCCATTTGACGAGCTTGTAGACGCGGCACTTCATCTTGAGTCAGTCGAGATGGAGAAGGATAGTGATGATGGTGGAGGCTCCAAGAACTCCAACAAGAAGCGTGGCCCTTTTCAGAAGTCCAAGTTCTTTAAGAAGAAGAAGAAGAAGACTGACAACACTACTGCTCAGCTTCAGGCTCACACTCAGCCTCAGACTCAGTCTCAGCCCAGTGGAACACGTCCCATGAGGAAGTGTTTCAACTGCAATTCTCCGGATCACATGATTAGGGAGTGTCCCAAACCCCTCTTTTGCCGCTATTGCAAAAGGGAGGGTCACCACATTACTACTTGTCCAGTTGCTCCTGCTAGTGCTAAGCCCGGCAAGCTTAATGCTGCCAAGGCTTCTACCGATTCTGCTCAGCCTCGAGGTACGCATCCTTCCGTTCTTGAAGGCTCTATTCTATTTCATGGTAGATCAATTAGAGTTCTCTTTGATACGGGTGCTTCTCACTCATTCTTATCAAAGGAACTAGTTGATATTTTGTCTCTGGATGTTTCTTGTATGATTACCTCTCTTAGGATTGTGAATCCGATTGGTGGATCCACGACTCTCAGCCTTTTATGTGAGAATGTTGACATCGATCTATGTGGTTTTTCGTTTTGTGCGAATCTGCACGTTATGGCTCATTTGGGTTTTGATATGATTCTCGGTATGGATTGGCTAGTTCAGTACGACGCCAAGATTATTTGTTCGAAGCGGGTATTATTCCTTCGTCATCCTGACTCATCCGCTCCATTAGCTCTTGTTCTTCGGGATGTTGAAATTTCCGAAGCTACTCTATTTGCTATTGATTCACGAGATGATGATATGGACATATCTCGTATTCCAGTTGTTCGGGATTTCCCCGATATCTTCGAACCAGTATCGAGCCTACTGTCGAAGCGGGCTATTGAGTTCCGCATTGATCTCATTCCAGACACTCATCCAGTTAGTCGTCCTCCCACGAGGATGTCTACTAAAGAGAATGAGGAACTCAAGAAGCAGTTGATTGAGCTCGAGGCAAAGCAGTTTATTCGGTCCAGTTCTTCGCCATGGGGTGCTGTAGTGGACTTCGTTAAGAAGCCCGATGGCTCCCTTAGGCTTTGCATCGACTATCACAAGCTTAATAAGGTGACCATCATAAATCGTTATCCATTGCCACGGATTGACGGTATGTTCGATCAGTTAAACGGTGCGAAGGTCTTTTCCCAGCTCGACCTCGCCACCGGATTTCATCAGCTCCGAGTCGCGGAAGATAGCATTCCACTTACTGCTTTCCGCACTCGTTATGGTTCCTTTGAGTGGTTGGTCATGTCATTCGGCTTGACGAACGCACCAACATTCTTCGTCGATTTGATGAATCGAGTATTCCGAGAATATCTCGATAAGTTCGTTCTGGTTTTCATCAACGATATTCTGATTTATTCTAAATCCGAGGCAGAGCATACTCATCATTTGAGGATCATCTTGGATATACTTCGTCGGCATCAGCTTAAGGCGGAGTTCTCCAAGTGTCATTTTTGGGAGAGCAAGGTCAAGTTCTTAGGCCATGTGGTATCTTCTAAGGGCATATCTGTCGATCCTTCCAGGATCGAAGCCATTCAAAACTGGAAGCAGCCTAAGAATGTGCATGAGATTCGCAGCTTCCTTGGTTTCGTAGGTTATTACCGTCGTTTCATCAAGAATTTCTCTCATGTTGTTCTTCCGCTTACGAGCCTGACTCGTAAGGGTGTTCGCTTTATCTAGTCAGATAAGTGTCAAGCTTCCTTTCAGCGACTGAAGGAACTTCTCACTCATGCTCCTATTCTAGTGGTTCCAGAGGAAAACCATGATCTTGTTGTCTACACCGATGCTTGTGGAAGCGGCCTCGGTGTTGTGCTTATGCAGAAGGATCGGGTAGTTGCTTACGCTTCTAGGAAACTGCATCCGAATGAGGTTCGCTATCCTACTCATAATCTTGAGTTAACAACCATCGTCTTTGCCTTGAAGACGTGGCGTCATTATCTATTGGGCGAACGTTTCATTCTGTACACCGATCACAAGTCACTGAAGTATCTATTCAGCCAGAAGGATCTCAATATGAGGCAGTAGCGATGGCTTGAGTTTCTCGCCTCATATGACTTAGACAATCAGTATACCCCTGGCAAGGGTAATTGTGTGGCTGATGCGCTCAGTCGCAAACACTCGGCAATAGTTTCTATGATGATAGCCGAGTGGGATATTCTTAAGACTCTTTCTGTGTGCGATATTCGAGATCGAGCTCCGTCTTCTGTTTCTCCAGTCTTATTGTCCAGTTTGGAAGCTCGAACTATTTTACCGGATCGCATTGCCCATGCTCAGCGGAAGGATCCAGACTTGTTGCATCTTATCCATCTTCTTGAGTCGGGATCCACTGATGAGGATTTGCTAAATTATTCTATTGATTCTCATTGGTGTCTTCGCAGGAAGAACCGTATATTGGTACCATCTGATTTATCGCTTAGGCGTGACATTCTGGACGAGTGTCATCGCACTAAGTACACCATTCATCCCGGTTCAAGTAAGATGTATGCCGATATGTGTCGGTTATATTATTGGGAAGGTTTGAGGAGAGATATTGCAAGTTATGTGAGCAGTTGCATGACTTGTCAACAGATCAAGGCCGAGCATCAGCGTCCATCCGGTCTTCTTCAGCCTCTTGAGATTCCATTGTGGAAATGGGATTAGATATCTATGGATTTCATCGACGGTCTACCTTGATCGAGGTCAGGCCATACTTCTATCTGGGTTATTGTTGATCGCTTGACCAAATCGGCTCATTTTATTCCGATTAAGTCCACTCGGAATGCACCTCAGTTGGCCAAGCTCTATGTGAAATAAGTCGTCCGACTTCATGGCATTCCTAGCTCTATCGTTTGTGATCGAGATGCTTTGTTCACTAGCCACTTCTGGAAGTGTCTACAGTCATCTTTGGGCACAAATCTGAACTTTTCTACTACTTATCACCCTAAGACGGACGGTCAAACTGAGAGGTGAATCGTGTATTGGAGGATCTTCTTCGCTGTTGTATTCTTGATTTCGGGGCTAGTTGGGAGGACCACTTACCACTTGTGGAGTTCTCCTACAACAACAGCTATCAGTCCAGTATTGGCATGGCTCCTTTCGAAGCTCTTTATGGAAGGCCATGTCGCTCTCCTTCGTGTTGGTTAGAATTTGACGAGAAACTCATTCTTGGTCCAGATTCAGTTCGGGAATCTTCCGAGATGATTACTCTTATCTGTCAGAGAATGAAAGAGGCGCAGGACCGCTAGAAATCCTATGCGAACAACCGTAGGAAGCCTCTTGAGTTCTCCATTGGTGATCTTGTCTATATTCGGATATCTCCTATGAAGGGGGTTGTGCGTTTCAGTTCCACAGGGAAATTGGCTCCTCGCTATGTCGGACCATTTCCTATCATGGAACGCATTGGGCCTGTTGCTTATCGTGTGGCTCTACCTGCTCATTTCTCTGGAATACATGATGTGTTCCATGTCTCTCAGCTTCGCAAGTGTGTGCGCGATCCTGATTCTATTATCGAGCCGCATATCGTGCCAGATTTGGAGATCTCACCTGATCTATCTTGGGAGCAGCAACCACTCCGTGTGCTTGATTCGAAGGTCAGACGCCTTCGAAACAAAGAGGTTCCGCTTGTGAAAATTCAATGGTCACCCAATCCTAAGGACTGCACTTGGGAGACCAGAGAATTTATCGAGCGTACTTATCCTGGTTTTCTTTCATCTTCGGGTACGGGTGAGCATCTATATTTATCTTCTGTTGTTTCTTCGGTGGATTAGAGGTTATAGACGACTTCCATATTTAAGGAATTGCGGGGATGCAATTTTCTTAAGGGGGGAGTCTGTAACAACCCGGGATTGCAATTACCGAATAATAAATTAAAATTACGATTTTAATTTAAATGGAGCTAAAATTGGAATTTTTTTGGATAGGCTAATTTCTTTAAAATAAAGTTATTTAAAAAAAACGGGTCGTTTTATAATGGTGGGTTTTAGTTGGCTAATAAAGCATTAAATAGTTTTAGTGAACATTAGGATGCCTCTTCTCTTATTGGATCAATTAGTGAAACCAAACCCATTACCCACCTCTATATATTATCTTAAACCCATGCTAAACCCTAACCCTCCTCTTCATAATTTCCTCAAACCCTAAACACCTCCTAAAAACCTAATTATTGGCCTCCACTTGGTAGAAGATCTATTTTCCTCTCCACATAGCTAACCTAGGTTAATACAAGCTAAAAGGTAAAGCAATCCTTCTCTAATCACTCTCTAATCTTCATTCTAATTTCTGAAATTAATTTTTAATACATGGTTTTTGGTTTATTTTTGTTATGAAGCCTCTTGATCTCCTCTCTCTAGCTTTTGGAGTGCACACCAAGTGTTTGTGCATATTTTTCTCGCACTGGTCGAGGTAAAATTGCTAGCTAAATCCCTTTTTACTTGATGCTAATGAGAGGTTTGCCAAAAAAATTTAAAGATCATTTCTGTAATTTTCGTTTTGGAATTGTTGCTGAAACGAAATCAGGCATAACTTCTTCATTTCTCAGCCGAATTTAATAATTTTGAATGTCTGCAAAGCTTAGACATAGAGCTATAAGTTTCATGTACAGAATTTTCTGAAATTTTGCCATTTATTAGATCAAGGTCGTGCTTGTTTGTTGCTATCCCGAGAGTAAATTGACAGCAACAACAATCTCAGGTCGGCGAATTGTATTGGCCATAAGTTACACGTTTCTCATCTGTTTTTAGTCAGGTTTTCTGTGCTGCAAACTAGATTTAATAAGGAACACTTTCTCTTCAGGTTATATTTTGATATTTTTCATTTAGATGACCTGAAATGCGTTCGAAGACAGAAGACCAATTCTGTCTTTAACAAGTTATCCTAAGTTTCAAACTGATATTGTTTTTCCTATATCTCTCTCGTTTTTGTTCCAAATTAGATAATTTCAGATGTTCAGGAAATCTTAGAACATATGCTACAATTTTTGTTCAGTAATTTTTCTGTAATTTTGAGGCAAACTATGTAAAAAAATTATTTTTCTACTATCTTCCCGAGAGCGATACACATATTAGCTCTGTGGATGAAACTGAAACTATTTTGGTCATAACTTTTGAGCCGCTAGTCAGTATTGAATGATTTTGAACTTTCTAAAAAGCATAGAAACTAATTTACAACTTCCATGTTTTGTGTTTTGCAAAATTCTGAGGTTAAGAGAGTCGAAACCTCATTTATTTGTTGCTGTCTTGAGAATAAACGAAGCGACAGTGAATTTACAAATCTAAGAATTGTAATCGTCATATCTCATTCATACTAAGTCTGATTTTGATGAACTTCATATTGTTGAAAAGCTTACACTTAGTAGAACAACTTTCCTTCAATAAGTATTTTTTTTTATTTTGAAGTTTGTTATATTAAAATATGAATTCTTTGCAGCAGAGGTGAATTAGTATAAGGTATAATCTTCGGATTTTTAATGATATTTTGATGATTTCGAATGGAACAGAATTTAATTACCTAGCTTGAATGGGCTGGGGCTGCTGTTCCAGGCTGAAAGCCCGTTTGGGCCTGAGCAAATATTCCTTCAGCTGTGTTTTATTACCCTGTTTCTGTTCAGGGTTGCAACTTCGTGACTTCGCCACGGCTACGCCCATTATCGGAATTCGACATTTTTGGTCTCGTTGGAAAGATGGAGTTACGATCTCCATATCTTGAAAGTTTGGTATTCATCTGGGTTCATTAGACCCTTCTAATTTCCTGTCAAAGTTGAACCCAGATCGCTGTGCAAAACAGTGCATTACATGTTTCTGAGTCCAACTTTGGAACGTCGCCGCGCCTTCATTTCAAGTCGGAATCGAGAATTCTTTTTGCAACTTGAAGTAGGAATGTCGGACTACATTCCTGCAAATTTTCATGACATTTGGATTTAGTTTGCTAGTCCGAATATTTTTTCGAACATGGGTTCACAACAATATTTGGCCTATTTTTCCAACACTATTTGAGGTTTTTTTTTTCTGGGTTTATCGATTTCTTGAGATTTGTTTCTGTATTTCGCGCACGGACTTCATAAAAATGTCTGAAAAGGATTTTTCACTCGAAAAGGGTTTCGAAACTACTATTTAGTATTACTTTAATTATTAAATTAATTACTCCATAATAGGAGAATTTTTAAAAGGACGTTTCAAAAGCGATTTCAATCCAAATAAAAATTCGTTTTCCGCAATTATTTTCTAGAATAAAATTCCACACTCACTTTTGGGCACTTCAACCGAAGTGGAGAAATAGTTGGGAAAAACCCTGGCCTATGGAACTGAGCATATTTCCTTTCCGGTTGATCCCCGACCATTTCGATTGATCGTTTTGCCTTTTGGCGCAATTTATCGATGATATGAGATAAACTTTTGTTTACTGTTTCGAGTGTGGAGTTGGAAGAAGGTAAGTAAACCGATTAGGACGAACCAGTGGTATGGGACATTGCGCTAACCCTTTTTGGGTTCCTTTCTAGATGTTTCTGACACATTTGCCTGTTGGTGGCCAGTACTGGACCTTTGGGTCATTTGCCTTTTGGCGGTCTCTGGACATTCTGCTCATGTGAGCAGTATTATTGGTGCGTGCCTTTGGGTATTTGCCCCCCGGGGTGTCACCAATCGCGCATTTTGCCTCTAGGCATGTGGTACCACAAAACTACAGTACTTGGCGATAACGACTCTGGTCGTGCACGTGCATTTTTCTGATGATTTCTATGTCACTTTTGGAGTTGGTCCTTCATCACCGCTCGAGTGATATGTGTTTTACTATGTTGTATTGTCTTTTGGGGTATGTTCCCTTTGCCTTTGGCGATATATCTTTGCTTTGGCATTGATTTATGGTTAGATTCCATATTGTGTGTTATCGCTTATGGGCAACTATTTATAGCTTTCGCTATGCCGATGATATGAGGCATTATTGTTTACTCAACATCTTTGGAGAGTTTATTATTGGTTGATGATTATGTGATCATCTATTATATTATGTGGTTTACATCGCTCTTCTCTATGGAGAAGTACCTTATCCTCTATGTTACCTCATTATTATATCTCAGTTTATCAAACTGATTATTTAGCTAGCCTAACCCGAGCGTTTTATGCTCGGGTCAGACCGAGTTGTTTCAGGTTAGGTCTCTGGACTTAGCTTGCTCTGTGCTTCCGCTCAGGTCTTATCTGCTATGCTGTTAGATAGCTTTCTTATTGTCCGCTTTATGCTACTTTGTTATTCAGACTTATCTGTACATATTTTTGACTCACATGTGTGAGCAGAGGCTTGTACCCACTTATGATATATTTGGATCTGTATTGACTATGTATTGTTATGAGACTCTGTGTCTGTTATGTTATTCTATTCTGTGATGATTTTATCATTTAGTTATTATGTTTGTTCTGATAGATTTTTGGCCATTGTAATTTCGTTATAAATATTTATTGGATATGTCGAACCACTTGAGAAAAAAATAGATACCACATTTCAACATATTCAGTAGATAGTTATAGCTTGATTACACATGGTCGCTTCCATTATACTCCATTCTCCATATTAGCAGACAGTATTACCCCGTAATACTCTTTGCTAGAGTGGGTCTAGAAGTGGGGTGTTACATTACATCACTTCAGAAATGCTGTATGGGTCTTTTTAGTGTATTTCCAGCCATAATTCATATTTTCTATAGCATTTCTGAACCGCTATGATTTCTATTATACTCTTTTTAAAACAATATTCTCATTTTTTTAACTTATCCAACTTATTCCACTTTCACCAATTTTTATTTGGATATTATTTAACTTATAAATTTTAATAAAATAACATTTTATTAATAAATATCCAATTTAGAATAAAATCCATTTATTGAGTCAATACTTTATAAATTTATTAACTTTTATTTCGACCAATAACTTAATATTTTATTTAACATACCTATCTCCTAAATAAATTTAATTTCCATTTATTTATCTAACTTAAATTTCTGTTTAAACCCAATTTCCAAATTCCAAATTAAAGCATATTCAAAATACACTTTTTCCATTATTTATTTACACACTTAACTTATAAAAAATAACTATACAATTTGTTTAAATCATTTAATCAAATTTTTACTAAAATTTGATATTTAATATTTCAAAATACTTAATACCTCAAAATAATACTTTTTAAAAATAATCACGGGTCTGAATAATATTTTCTAACTTAGGTCAAGTGATACGGATAATATATCATTTCAATCCGTAAATAAAAAAGAAAAGTCCAGGTTCTATCACTTTAAACCCGCAATCCCAAGGAAAATAAATGAAATAAAAATCACTCAAGCCTATCATTTCAACCCATAATGATTTTTCCTTATTCTATAGTCCGTTCGAGCATGTATCATTTCAATCCATAGTGATAAGGGAACTTGCAGTGTGAGATGCAAAAATAAAATGAACAGTTAAATATAACTTCTCATATTAGATGATACAACAAATTTATAAACAGGATTAAACATCATAAAATCACATCACAGGCATATATATGAACAATATATCAGTTTATACAGATTCACTTGTCATCATTTCACAATAATATAAGCATATACTATCTAGAGTGAATAACTCACCTTATAGACGGTAGAGATCAATTAAAACAGAAAGATCCATGCACCGAAAAGCACGAGAAGGACGACAAGATTTGGGAAGGGGTAACAACCAAATTCAGATCTTGTAATTCAAATAAATAAACAATTATAAATATATGATTTTCCACAAACCAATATGGATTAAACCATGAGAACAAAATTCAACACAATTTTTTTTATTAAATCAAAGGATAAAGTTCATTAAAGTGAAACAAATAGAATAAATCATCAAGTGGGCTTGGCTACCACCCTTATAGGCTCGGCCTCATCACCCATAGGCTTGGCCATGGTGGGTTTGAGTCATGTAGGCTCGGGTATGGGTCAAGTACTCACGGTCATGGCTTGAGGAAGGAGGAAAAGGGTAGGCCACACATGGAAATGAACAAGGCAAGCAATTTTGAGGAGTTTTGGACTCGGCTAGGGTTTTAACTTGACTTGGCGATGGATATTGGGGTCTAGGGTTTCATGGCCGTAAGTGGAGAAGTGATGGTAGGTCATTGAGGAGGAGGAGAGGAGATGGTGGTTGGAATAGGGGTGGAGGCTGAGAATTCCATGAAGAAAACACAAGAAAATAAAAGAAAACGTAAAAGAAAGAAGCCATGGACTTACAATGTTTCTCCTTGGAGACAAATGAAGATGGGATGTTTTTTTTTCACGTGAATGATAGTGTTGGTGGAGGCTAGGGTTTAGAATACACGGCTACAATCAGGGAACGGCTATGGTAGGAGATCAAAAGGGTAGGCAATATAATGGCAGGAAATAAAAATGAAACGTATGCTCAAATTTAAAGCAAGTAACATATCTTAATTGATTTGTTTCCTATCCATTAAATAAAGATATATACAAAAGAAAATTCACTAAATAAAAATAAATTTTATATAAACACCATAGAAAATAAATAAGAAGATGGATATAGAAACATATAAAATAAAATGTAGAAATTTATTGCTTTTAAAACGTTGTACGTTACTCAATTTACAAAGTATAAATCAAATTAAATGAAACAAAAAGCAGAACAAATGTTATAAATATATACAGTTTTAAATAAATTATTAGAAATTAAAATTTTAAATTTTAAAATTTTCATTTTGAGTCAAAGTTTGACCCAAAATCTAAAATTCTAGAAATTATTATATTTATTATATTTGGGCAAATAATTTATAACCAATTCCAACATTATTCAGGAAAAATTTCCAAAACTCAAATTTTAAATAATTAAACACCAAAATTTTAAATAAAATGAACTAAAATACTTATTAAAATTTTTGGGTTGTCACACCAACCCTTCTGCCGTTTAACTTATTGTGCTACATGCAGCAATCACTCTGCTTTCATTTGGTGCAAGAGGGACTTGAATCAATATAATAATAATGGGAGAAAAACCATTCAACGGTAGCAAAGATCAGGAAATGTTCTTCAACTAGTACTTTGTGGTTTCCTATGTTGCAGTAGTGATTGGTGCAACTATTAAAGTGTATGTGCAGGATAATGTGACTTGGAGTCTAAGGTCCATATTTGTACATTTGGTTACTATTGCCAGTTTTGTTAAAATTTAATATGTTCTAAATTTTTTTAATCATGGGCATAGTTTGTTTTGTTCATAAGACTATATTTTTTGTTACTTCTTCTTTGTCTTCAGATAGAGATTTGGTTGCGTACTTACTTTCATTTTGGTTCATCTTTAGGTAGAACCTTTTTCTCTTTACATTTATTCTATCATTGTTATGTAAGTTAGTAGTAGTTGTTTAAAAAAATCTCAATACACGCATTACACACCCATTTTTTATGTAATGATAGTTGTATATAACATTTTAGTATTATAAATTCTTATCACAATGCTCTTATCATTGTGCATTCTATTTGTTATTATTAAAAAAATTAATGCATGTAGGTACCCAGGAATTTATAATTTTAACAATACAACAATGCAAAAAATATGATAGTGCAAATAATATAAATATATGTATAATACGACAATGCAAAAAATATAACAATATATGTAACATGACAATGGAAACATTAATATAAGCCAATATGATAGTTCAAACAATGTTTATATAATATGACAGTGGAAACATTAATATAAGTCAATATGATAGTGCAAACAATATAACATTACAGTGCAAACAATATAATAGTACAAATAACATGACAATGCAAACATTAAGATAAATCAATATGATAATACATATGATGTTATCATAGTATATACCTTCCGGCAATGCAAACACTAACTAAGTCATATAGTATTTTAAAGTAATACACCAGAAATTTAGTAAGAAATTTCATGTTAACTTTATGCACATTCTAGATCAAATACTAAAAGAAATAATGCTTCTTAGTTTGTAGTTGCTTGAAATCGAACTAAAGACTAATGGAGTGTTTATTTTTTGGATTCTCTTGCAATTGATAATATTATGATAAGTTTATGAAGTATCTATGCACAGACCAACAATTTTCATCATCTTTGAGTATTTGAAAAAAGTTTGAGCTCTGAATATATCAATCTCCTCCTTTTCATGTTCCATTGGAAGCTCCTGTCTATCCAAATTTTTTTATATTTATCATGGTCAAACATGTACAATCAATTTTTTTACAGGTATAAAAAAATTAGGTAAGGCAGTAGTATATCAAGTATAATGCATAATAGTTCAGTATTTATTGTATTAATAGTAGTTTTCGTGAGAATGCTAACATAATATATCATCTTAATTAAGACGTTTATGTTAACCTAATAGGTCTTTATTATTCTATATTTTTGCAATGTATTAGCATGATGTATAATTGCAGAAAATACAATTGTTTTAAGCATATAAGCATATCATATAATAAATTAAAGTTTAATTTATGTATTTTGTTTCTGAGAAAAAATATATTTGCTTATTAATATGGTTCTTGTTATGGGAATTTTGGTTGGGCTATTGCTTTTTTCCCAAATTCCTTATTTACAATTTTATTGTCTGCCCACTTTTTCTCGAACATCTTTTCAATTTTTTACTCTGCAAAAGAAAAGAAAAAAACCAATTTTAATTATGTTACTTAATATTATAATGATGTTTTAAAGAAAATTTTTTACCCCTTGTTGAGCATGTTTGACCTTGTTTTTGGCCTATTTGAGTCATAATGACTCCATTGCATTGTTATATAGTCCAAAGTTAGTATACTCTAGTGGTTTATATGACGTAAAAGGAAGAAAATTATTTCTATAAATTCATTTGTGATGATGGATTGTATTGTAGGTAGAACTAAATGTAGTATCAAATTTCCAAATCATTTGTTATAGCATTCTACATATTAATAAGTATTAGAATGTTTTTTATTATTATTCGACATTAATATTCAAAAGGTTAGAGTTACCATCATTATTGTGATGAATGTGTAATTATGCCCATATAGCTCTTGTAACAACCCGCATATTTATCGAGTTTGTATTTAAATATTTTATTTAAATATTAACTCGTTAATCGGATTTTTGTCCGAAAAGCTACTTTTTGCAAACGGTCAAATTAGGACTCGAGACCACTTCCATTGAGTTCGAAATGTCGTTTACAACTTTTTTAAGTATAAACATCGATAGGTTTGGAGTTAGTGAAATTTCACTAACTTTTCCCGCTTTGGACTTTGGGTTAGTTTAGCCTATTAAGCCCAAGTTCCAACCCTCTTCTCCTCACTCTTCATAAATTTCCTAACTAATCAAGCTTTGGCATTAATGGTGGAGGGAATGGGAAATTAAAATTCCAAAACTCAAATTCAATTGCAATCCATCTTTCTACTCCAAATTCAAGAAGAAGACATTGGATTCAAGCTTTTTGTGCTTAGATAGAAGAAGGATTGATTCTTGCTTGCTTAAAACTTCATTTTCATTGATATTTGGTGCAAAGGTGAGATTTTTATCTCACAAATCTAGTCTATAACTATATTGGACTGTAGGGAATGATTCCCTATCACTTTTGCATGCACATTTGCATTTGGTTTGGATTGGATTGGCGAAAAACTCCAATTTTTAGCGTTTTGGTGAATTTTCTACACTTAGGTCGTTCTGGCCATTTTTAGGTCATTCGGAGTTAAGTCGTTCGTCCCTAGGTCGTGAGTCGTTCACGAGTTAAACTTAGGTCGTTCTGGCCATTTTTAGGTCGTTCGGAGTTAAGTCGTTCGTCCCTAGGTCGTGAGTCGTTCACGAGTTAACCCTAGGTCGTTCTGGCCATTTTTAGCTCGTTCGGAGTTAAGCCGTTCATCCATAGGTCGTTGGACCTTATCTCGTTAGGTCGCTCCTGGCCTAACCCTTAAGTCGTGCAACTCTTAAGTCGTGCAACTCTTAAGTCGTGTAACCCTTAAGTCGTGCAACCCTTAAGTCGTGCAACTCTTAAGTCGTGCAACTCTTAAGTCGTGTAACCCTTAAGTCGTGCAACCCTTAAGTCGTGCAACCCTTAAGTCGTGCAACTCTTAAGTCGTGCAACTCTTAAGTCGTGCAACCTTTAAGTCGTGGAACCCTTCAGCCACGCAACTCTTAAGTCGGTCACGAGTTATCCTGTTAGGTCACGACCTCTGTTAAGTCGGCCATGTTGGGTCGTGAGTCATCGTTAGGTCGCGAACACCTCTAGGTCGCAACCACTAAGTAGCTTGACCCCTTAGACCCCTAGGTCGCAACCGTTAGGTCGTATGACCCTTGAGTCGTTAGGTCGTTAGACCTCATTTTGTCTTCACTGGGTCGTACCATTTTGGTCGGGGCGCTGCCCCACACCCCGCCGGGGGCGCTGCCCCCTGGACCCCCGCGACCTGACCGGGCAGGTCGAACCCCGTAAGCGGTGGCGTTGCCCCCGCATCCCCCCTTGGGGGGTTGCCACCCCCCCTGGACCCCCCCCCCTCCGTAGGGGATCTTATCTGAAAAACATTGAGCTGATTTCCTTGGATTTTATTCACATCTCCGTATGCGATTTTTGTGACTGATTGTTTCTACAATTGCTTCTGTGTTTTGTCACTTTATAATATAAAGGTTTCAATGCTAGTAGTAAATATCAAAACTCTTTTAACAAACAATTTCAACTCTATTTTTAATAACAAAGCTGTTTTCTTAAACCGTTTTCCAATCTATTAGTATATACAAACCTTTACCTCACTCGGATGAGAAATCTAATTAAACGACTTAGTAAAACAAGTGGTATGAAACGCTTGCGTTCACTTCGTCGGTTAATTCTTGGACTTGTTCGATTGAACCTCTTGTGACAATTTTATTAGTGAAGATTTACAGTTTGTTCGTAAATATTTAAGTTAAGCAAGTGGTTATGGGACATGAAGCTAAACTTCTATATTTACTAGCTTAGTGTAATTGACACTTCTCGTTGATCATGACGATCATTCTGATGATTTAGACTAGCAACTGTGCGATGTCTCTTGTTGCGAGGTTAGACTAGACACCACTTGTGTGATTCCACTCACACATACCTTTTTGCTTTTTGGTTAGTCTGGACCTTAATCTGTGTGATTCCATTCACACATGTGGGGTAGCTCCCCTTGGTCTTCGGACCGTCATGTGATAGGCCTCTTTCTCTTTTCTATGATTTCTGGACTTCTTGCATTGATTTCTAGAATTTATGTCATTGACTTGTTATGAGTACAAGTTTGGGGTATGATTCCCTTTTCGAATCTTTGAGAAGATTCTTGTGATATTGATTATCTCTTATTGATTGATCTTCTGTTGATCATTATTTACATACTTATAGTGGTATGTCATTATGGATGTTTATGTTTATGCCATATCTTTTATGTTATATCATGTCATCTGATATTTATAGCTAGACTGACCCGTTTATTATTTTCTTAAATAATACTCGGGTCAGACCGAGATGTTACAGGTGCTTCTGCTTGACTTCTTCCCAGGGATTCATCACTCTGACTTTTGGCTAACTGTTTAGATTAGCAGTTTTTGTTGTATACACTTGAGATATAGACTCATAGTTGTATTCTTTTGTATAGCACGTGTTGCTATTCTTTTGTATTATCGTGGGACTTACTGATCACTACTCTGATGTACACTTTCATGTGTTAGTTATATATTCATATCTTCTTCCGCCTTTGTGATATGGATGTCTGTGACTGATTTGTGATATGATTATTTCTATGTTTGTTTCCGAAGATTATTTATAGCCACCGTGTGATAAGCAATTACATGGATGGTCGCTCCTCAACAGCCTCATTCTCCGTGCTAGTTGACAGCACTACTCCGGAGTGTTCTTGGCTAGCGTGGGTATAGAGGTGGGGCGTCACAGCTCTTGACTCTGAACAAACCAATCAATGATCTAAAGTAACAAAGATTATTTATAAGTTTTAAGCAACAATAAATGATTAGTGTGCTTCTACATTAATATTACATTGTATGGACTTTTCAATTGCAAGCGTTATGTTTACGTATCATTTTATATTAGTAATACATGCTTCTAGAGTATATAAATTCTAACAACAAGTGTATCTATCATTTTGGGTTAGTAATACGTGCCAGTGAACTTTATTAGTAATACATGGCAGTGGAATTTACAAATACTAATGATATGCTTATCTTTCATTCTTTGTTAGCAATATACGTTAGTGGACTTTATTGTTACAATTTTTATGTTTGTCTATTATTCTGTTTTAGTAATACATGTGAGTAGGGTTTATTAATACATATGCTATGTTTGTCTATCATTTTCCATTACTATTCTTTTGCAACAAAAATGGCGCAAACACCCATGTATCAGATGAAAGCACCGATTCTTGTAAAATAAAAGAAAACGCACAAAAGAAAAATAAGGCATAATTATAGTGATTCGGCGTAATCTCCAGCTTCCATTCAGTTTAACCTTTGTTATTAGCTGTTTTCTCTCTAAATTACAACTATTTATATCATATCTAGGCACAATCTAGTGGATCTCAATATATTATTGAGTTTCTAGAGTGTTTGAGAGTCACTAGTATAAAGGATTGGCTGATCTAAGTCCTAAAACAATAAATAATTTCTTCCTAGGTAACTTTAATGGAGGAGAAATAAAAGGTGAAGAAGAAGAAGACGACGACTCTCCAACCATAGAATCAAATTCCATTTTGTTTGCAGCTAGGCTTGTATTTATAGAGATACAAAGGTACTGGGTTAGAAGCCTGCTTGTACCGAGGTCTAGGAGATAGCCCAATGTCACATAAGAGAGATCAAAACACAACGACCCAAAACCATAACTCGGTGCCGACCTACGTTAACTCAATAACGACCTATGGATCTTGGTGTACGTTGAATCATTTACTGGCTTTGCTCTTATATCTTCTACTTGAGTTGTTCTAAGCTCTTTTCCATCGACTTTGAGTTGATTCTAGTGATCTCTCCATTAACACTCGAGTTATCATGCTTTCTTGGCTTTTCCCTCATCAATCCTTTGAATTACCCGTCCAGGATTTGGGAAAATCACATGATCAATGAGTAGCTGGAGTAGTATAGAAGATGTATGGAGTTTGGGAAGAAAAATGGGAGGATATATAGGTCGGTACTGACCTATATATAGTTAACCCGAATTCAGTTGAAACTTCTCCAAGCCGTTTTTCTTATTTTCATCATATTTCCAAGTCCATGAATCATTTCCTCCTTGTTTTTATTTTCCAAATCCAGTTGAAATATACCTGGCTAAAAAAATGGATTAAACCCCTAAGTACGCCTTTTGAAAGTAAGATGCGCTTTTCTCAAGAATAAGTTCCACCAGGAATCAATCTTCAAAAGCTGAGCTCTTTTGCCTTCCATCGATCCCGATCTTGGTGAATAATCCGATTCCTTCAAATTCTCTTGCAAATCAAAGGTTATTCCAAACTTGTTATAGCTAAGGACTCTAGCCCTTTCTTAAGTGTTATCCATACATCATAATTAGTCCAATTTCATTCGGTGTTATTACATCGCATATCAAAATTGTCCCGTGTTCATCCGCAATTTATCTTTTTTAGTCTAACTACAAGGTGCTCAAATCTTTTTATCAAATCTACATGATTCTAGGGCTCGGTCTTACTAGACCATTCATCTTCTAATATAAGGTTTGATCTCTTTGGATCGTTTATTGCCGTAGGGGCTGGGTTCTGCGCATAAAAGATTTTATTTCTTTTAAATTTGGAACAAGGACCCTGATTGATTTGTTTTTGAATCCAAACCTTCAAAGTATCGCACATCTTGAAAGTGTGACCCAAATGCCAAATGATCATGGTAGTAAGGGCAATCATTTAGATTGGCTGCCTGTTCAGGGACTGTGGTCGAGGAACGACAAGCTTTATTGTGCTCTCTTGTTTGAGGTAAACGCCTAATCTAGGGTTTCGATCTCTCCAGATGCCCAACTTTCAATCTAGGGTTTTGATCTCTCCAGACCGTTTAACTTCTAATTTAGGTTTCGATCTCTCCGGATTTTTGTTGAGCCCAATCCACTCACTCTCTGATGGGGGGACCCAATGACCAAGCAAGCCCATCCTCTCACTCTCCAACGAGGGGACTTACTTTTCATACAAGTCCATTCACTTGCTTTCCAATGAGGGAACTTGTACGTTGCACTTCGGTCCTGATTGTCCGGTTAGGACTTAAGGCAATCAATATCGTATAAGTCCACCTACTTGCTCTTAGGCAAGGGAATTCGCACCATGCACTACGGTTTCGTCTCTTCGAACGAGGCTTAACGCAATCAATATTGGTTATCACATTTAAGTGGATTTCAAAAATCAAGTATTCAAACCAAGGCAAACAAGCAAATGAAAATCCTAATTATTCATCCTAGACATCCAACTTAGAGCATGCCTAGAAACCAATCTAGGCCTTGTACATGTGTACGCGGCTCGAGGTTAATATTGTCCAAATTAGTCATCCCAAACATCTGAATCAGAGCATGTCTAGAAACTAATTTGTGCCTCGTACATGTATAAGCGGTCTAAGGCTATTATTATCCTAATTATTCAAAGAAAAAGGCAAAGCAAGAAAAGCGAACCCACCTCCCGTCCATCCTGATCATGGGATTACCATCCTTAGTTATTTCTCGACGCATTCGCCGTAGGTTGCTCTACTTGCACCATTGCAGTTTGCTTTCTCACATACTTTAGTAGCTGGTTTCTTTGAACCATTTCCTCTATCGGATCACGAAGGTATCGACACTCATTCGTTTCATGTACCTTCAGCTCATGGAAGATGCAAAACTTTCCAGAACTTCTATCCTGATTAGTAGATTTACTCCTAACCTATTTTCGATAGGGGATCTACCAACTAGTGTCCAGATATATCCTCTTCGAGGTCTCAGTTAGATCGGTGTAGGAAGAGAATTTCAACTCCCTCCTTTGTCATTTCGGTTCGCTGAAGTTTTTATCAGCTCTTCCTTTTCTTTTGTATTTTTCATTTCCTGCTTCGAATAGTCCATTGTCATTCACAACATTAATTTTGGCATTCTCAGTTTTAGTGTCTTCTTGACGAAAATATCTCTTAGCTTCATGCTAGAATTCTGTAAGATCCATCGGTGGATCCCTTTCCAAAGCGATCTTGAAGTCGGTCTTACTTGCGACTCCACATACTATCGCCATTAAGGTTATAGACTGATCCGAATTATCGATGGCTGCAGCTACTACATTGATCTTGTCAAATAGCTTCTCAAGGTCTCTTCATGCCATTGTTTCATGCTTGATAGTATCATCACATTTTTCGTTTGTGAGACATTGACTCTGAACTGTCTTAAGAACTTATTCACCAAATTGGTCCGCGTGCTTATGGACCCATTCTCCAGCTGTCTGAACCATATTGCCACCAATTCCTTTAATTGTAGAGGGAAGCACCGCCCTGTCACCTCCTTAGAGGCACCCAACAACTCCATGTGTCGAATGTGTTTTATCAAATGAACCATCAAATCCGACTTTCTTTCACACATTTCCTGCATTAGAAGCTTAAAATCGGGAGGATTCCTTGTATTTCAAATATTAGAAGTGAATGGATTCCTATTTATATCCTCCAAAACTCTCGTCTAGGGGTACATCTCTAACTATTCTTCTAATCATCTCATTCATCCTGTTGTTGCCGTCTAACGGAAATCTAAGACCACCAGATGCATTCCGCCCCTTGCACCTGTAGTGGAATTCTGGTAAATACTCTTCTGGTTGCATATTAGCATTCTGACCCGTTTCCCTGATTTCAGTCTATCCTCGATTCCGACGGAGAAGCTTTGCACATACCTCCTCCGGCTGTTGATCATTCGCATCCCCATTCATGTTTCTATCTCAAGCATTATCCATTCTTGGCATCCTAGCAACCACATTAACATTGCCCCTGGTATGGTTTTCTCAGTACCATGTAGATTTGGGTCGGTACCAAGCTATTCTATTTGCAAGAGCATCATTCCAGTTTGCTCCACTCCTGTAAATGTTCCTACATTGACTCTTGTCCCTTGGTTTTGAATTCCTACAGCTTCAGCTATACCTTGGTGTCCCATCCTTTGGGGAAATCCTTCCAGCATTTCCTGTTGTCTAGTTATCATTCCATTTTGCATCTCCTTCATCATTCTCTCCATCACTCTCTCTTGTCACATAGGTGGATTGATGATAGTTTGAAGACACCTCCTGATTGCCTCTAGACTTTAGTAGGCTTCATCCAATCTTTGATATGGTGTTAGGTCTCCTCATCTTCTCCAAATATTAGATTCAAGCTTCAAGCCATCAGATCTAGTTCTTTCTCAGTGAAAACACTAAATTTTTGCACCAAAAATGGCAAAAACACCCAATTGTCAAATGAAAGCACCTGTTTTTGTAAAATAAAAGAAAACGTAGAAAAGAAAAAGAAGATACAAGAATTTTTATAGTGGTTTAGCGTAATATCCGGCCTACGTCCACTTTAATTTTTATTATTAGTTGTTTTATCTCTGAATTACAAATAGTATATTAGGTTTAGCCACGATATTGTGGATCTCAAACTAACATTGGAGTTTCTAAAGTATTTGAGAGCCACTAGTACAAAGGATTTGCTGATCTAGAACAACAAATATTTTCTTCCTAAATGATTTAATGAAGGATAGATAAGAGTTGAAGAAGAAGAAGAATCTCCAGTCAGAGAATAAACCCCATTTTGGCTATAGCTAGGCTTGTATTTATAGAGAAACAGAGGTACTGGATCAAACGTCTGCTTGCACCGAGGTTCAGGAAATAGCCCAATGCTACGCAAAAGCGATCAGAGCCCCACGACCCAAAACCATAGCTCGTTACCAACCTAAGTAAACTCGTTAATGGCCTAAGTTAACTTGGTACCGACCTAAGGATTTTAGTGTAAGTTGAATCATTTTACTTGCTTTGCTCTTCTACCTACTACTTGAGTTATTTTAAGCTCTTTCCCATTAACTTTAAGTTGATTATCGTACTCCCCATTAACACACGAGTTATCCTGCTTTCTTGGCATTTCCCTCATTAATCCTTGGAATTGCTTGTCCTGACTTTGGGAAAATCACTTGATCATGAGTAGTTGGAGTGATATAGAAGATGTATGGAGTTTGGGAAGCGCAATGTGGAGGACGTATAGGTCGGTACCGACCTATATAACTTGATGCCGAGTTATATACTTAGCCCCAATTCAGTACTTCTCCAAGCTATTTTTCTTCTTTTTCTTATCATGTTTCCAAGTCTTTGAATCTTTTCATCCTTGTTTTGATTTTTTAAGTCCAGTTGAAATCTACTTGGCTAAAATACGGATTAATATAATTCATTCTAGTAGGTTTCAGAATTAAATGCTACATTTTCCCATCATTCTGGATTAATAATACATGCTTGTGGACTTTATAAATTTCAAACGATATATTTATCTATCATTATGTGCTACCAATACATGCTTTTGAATTGTATAAATTTATATGTTTGTCTATCATTTTGTATTAATAATTCATGCTGGTACTGTTTAAAAATAGAAGATGCTATGTTTATCTGTAATTTTTCAGTACCAATTCATGCTAGTGGACTAAGTAAATACAAATATTATTTTCATTTATAGTTCTTAATTACTATTCCATTCTAGTGGATTTAAAAAGTAAAATGCTATGGCCATCTATTTTTTTGATGTGCTTTCTGTGTACGTATTTGCATATGACACACATTATGATGTACTTTGGTGGCAAGACAAGTAGGAAAGTCTTATCCTCTGTCCTAATGGGAGTAGAACCAAAACAAAACCCATTGCCTTACCACATGCTATTGGCAGTTTTCTATGCATTCTAGGTTATCCGTCGTAATGCTATTAAGGACAAACTCACGTGCTAACAAGAATAATAAGAAAAAAGGCAATCCATCCAATTAATATACTGGCGCCTCCCCTAACAGAAAAAGAACCATATAAGACACATCGCCAAGTATAATTGGTATTGCATTTATATTTACCATTAACAAATAATTTTTGTAATATTTATATACCTGTCTATCTGTGAATTGTTCAAACAAAGCAGCTTCCAGCATTGACTTTACTATGATTATACCTCCTTTTATTCCGTCACCTTTTGTCTATGCTACTGTGCTAGTATTAAGAATCGATAAATAGGAAGTTAATATTCAAATTTATCTGATTTGCAATTTAATCATAGAACTTAGGACATAAATCTTACTTTATCTTTTGATTGCATTGAAAAAAGTAATAACCATGTTCTTTTTTCTTCGGTTAATAGATATAGAATTCTACTTTTTGTGATGTCTTTTTTCAAATATTCGTTTACTGATGTATCCACATCCACTGTTTCTATTTCTTCTTTTTCATTAAGTTGATTTCCGGATTTTTCTATTTTCAATTTAGGGCTGTTGTTAGTTTCAGTATCTTCACTTTACTCTTCATTTTGTTCTTGTTTTTGGGTATCAGTGCCTCCTTTGTGAATTTTTCTTTGTATTTCTCTTCTTTCTCCGTTTCATTTTCACCACTATCGTCTTTCTTTTTTTGTGGTTTTTTTACAAATACAACTTCATACTAGTGCTCGGTATCAACTTTTTCATCCTTATTCTTCCTTTCATCCTTTGTATCAAAGAACCTAGTGTATTCCTATGAAGCCTTGAATTTTTTCTTTATGTTTTCGTTTTTTCTACATTTTTTGTTTTTTGTTCTAGTATCTTTTGGATTTGTTGGGTGATATTTAAGTCAAATGAAGGAGGTTGGATTTCATGTTCCTCTTTTTTTATTCTGATACCTTTCTAGATTTTCGAATTTTTGATTCTAAGAGCTTCATTTCAGATTTCTTTTTTCTATAATATGTTCTCCCTTTTTTTTCTTTCTTCTCTTTCCTTTTTTAGTTCTTTTTTTATTGTTCTTGAGATTTCTTTCCAAATGTTTACGGTATTGTTGGAGAGATTGAATCTAATTTCTACTTGTGGGTCCAAGGTTTATTTTTTATTTTTATCTGTTATCCGCTTACTGATTTGTTGTTCTACCTTTTAGTCGTTCTAGCAGTGATTTCCCTACTTCAAATATATTTCTGATACAAACAAAAACCTTTGCAATATGGAAATCATATGTTAAATTAAATTTAAAATTTAATATGGTTATCTTTATTCTAATTAACATTTCAATTAATAATATTCTAACACATTAGTAAATTACAATGACATGATAATCTAGCATTATGTATTCATTATGTGTTATGTTAGATTATTACATTATAATTCTAAAATAATTTAGAATTTTTATTCACTATGCGTGTTCTAATTTTTCTAGCAGTTATAATTATATAATTATTTAGCATTCTATTACTGTTGTATACAATGTCATATTTTATATGCTAATACTAACACAAATTAGCATTTCAAAGTAGGTTTATTAGCATAATAGCAGATTAAGATGCTATATTAAGTTAGCATTTTATATTCATTATGTATTATAATATTATATTTTATTATAAAGCTAAAAAATATAGCACTTGTTGCATCTCTGGTTCTAGAAGTTTTGGTACCTAAAGCCAATTATGAAACCAAGACCCTTATATGGAAACTAATACTATTATCATTAATAAAATCATCGAATAATTTTTATTATTTATAAAAAATGAGAAAATGAAAAAAATAAATTATTTTATTCATAATACTTCCAATGATAATTTAAAGTAGGAATTCTTTTTAAATAATTGAGTCAACTAAAAAACATTAACTATAAATTTCTATGCAAACTAGTTATCTATCAACAAATTATACATTAACTAACCGTTAAAGAGTCCATTAGCTATTATCAAATAAATCATTATTATTTTTATATAGTTATGTCAAATAACATTTTGAATATACCAAGTTTGATTGAATATACAATTAGGATTAAATTAGAATATAATATACCAAGGAGGCAATGACTGAATATTCCTTAACATAATTATATAATTATCAACAATGATAGAATTTGAACATTGGATCCAAAACTTTGTACAATTATCAACATTGACAGATGATAGGATTAAATTATTAAATTACCAATGATTCAATCAACCTAAAATTAGAACACAGTTACGATCAAAATTGAATTGGCATATGTTGTTTACAAATTACAATAGAATACCTTTAACTGACTAAAAATTAGAAATTTAGAACACACAAAAGTAGTACCTTTTCTTTTCAAGTTTCACTATCGACGGTTTGGAATTATAGATGATGTCAATTGCCAAAGAGGAGGAGGAGCACCGCCTAGACCTACCAGCCCATTGCCAGTCATAAATCGCAAAGCGTCACCCGTCGTCGGTTGTTGGTGCTTATTCGGCTGTTCCCTTTTTTCCTTTTTCTGTATCGCGAATCGCGATTCGTGATTTTTTTTCCTATTATGTCTAACGTTTGGGAAGATGATGCCCTAAACTTTTTAGGCCCTAAGCTGCAGCTTTAGCTGCTTTGTTAAAGGGTCGGGCCTGATTTTATGCAACATGCTTATGATAAAGTTGTTAGACCTTTTATTGTTATATTATTTAGCATTCTATACTTACTAGTTAGGATGTCAAAATTTGATATGTCAATGCTAAAATAGATTATTATTTCAGTTAAGGTGTTTTTTTCTAACATAACAGTAGATGAAAATATTACAATTAATGAAGATTATTGAACTATGCATTCAATTAGTAACCTTTCTGCTCTCAATTTTCTTCAATTCGTCTTTTGAAACAGCCTTTTTTCAAAATGCTGATGTTCCATTTTACAATTCTTGGTGTTAGCACTAGAATTGGTCACTAACACCCTTAAGAGAGATTGTGTAGAGAGATTAATGAAGAAAGTAAAGTTAAACAGAGGATAATATGCAGATTTATGCAGAAAATGAACACCAAATTTATAGTGGTTCGGCGTAATTGCCTACGTCCACTTTAAGTTTAATCTTTATTTCTTTCTTCATTACTTGAATATAGATACAATCCGTAAATCAATCACTAGAATACAAGTTTGAATTAAAAAGAGGAGAGTATAAAAAATGGCAGAGTCTCCCCAGTGTTCCCGAAAAAAGGTCCATTTCACTGTGCCCCAGCCTCTCTATTTATAGGCGAGAAAGGTTTGGACTTCCCTGGTGGGCCAGGTAGCTAAGTAGCTTGGCCCAAATAGAGTGATCTCTGTGTGTCGATCCAGGGAGGCCGAACGGCAAAAATGCCGAGCAAGGCATGAATGCCGAACGATATTCTCATGCCGAACGAAGTGATGCCGAACACCCTGAATGCCGAACGACATTCTCATGCCGAACAAAGTGATGCCGAACACCCTGAATGTCGAACGACATTCTCATGCCGAACGAAGTGACGCCGAACATCCTAAGTGCCAAACGAAGTGATGCTGAACACCCTGAATGCCGAGCAGTATGGAATCATGCCGAACAAAGTGATGCCGAACATCCTGAATGCCGAACGAGGTATTTGTGCCGAACAGGATTTGGATGCCGAGCAGTATGGAATGCCGAATGACTTTGCCATGCCGAACGTCCATAGATGCCGAACGATATAAAATATCAAATGTCTCTCAACGCCGAACGCTCTCGCATGTCGAACACTCTTGCATGCCAAACGTCCCCATAGATGCTGAACGAACTTGAATGCCGAACGAACTTGAATGCCGAACGAATCATATGTGTCAGACAACACTGGAAGCCGAGCGCTTTCTAATGCCGGACGCTCCTAAATGTCGAGCGTTCTTGAATGCTGAACGTTCTCTAATGCCGAACGATTTGGATGCCGAACAACTCATAAATGCCGAACAATATGCTAATGTCGAGTACTTAGTTGCCAGGTCAAATCACCAGGTAACACTTGCTCCCCAAAGTGCATCACGTGGTCGAACGTGGTGCGCTTTGAATCACGTGACCACTGTGCTTTGCTCCGAGCTGTGGTTTAGTTGCCTCAATGGTGACTTCCCTTGATTGCCAGGTGAGGTGATGTGTGCCGAACAGTATAGCAGAAACCAAATGCTCCATGTATGCTGAACAGTTTTGTATGCCGATGCCGAACGATACAGCTCTGACCGGTTCTACCAGTCATAGTCTCTTCGACTTCCCCTCTTCTCCTATAAAAGTCAACATTTTCCATCTTCTTCTCTTTTCACTTTTTACCTCCGTTATCCTGTATTCACGAGCCTCGCCTTTTAACAAACTCCGAGAATTTGACTACCCTTCCTTCCTCGAACCCTGCATCACCCTTTTCCCGAGTCATTCGAAATTAATCAAAGCTGTGCCCTTAATTCCAGAATTCTCCCGAGCTTCAATCTATTTTCTAGGTATCGACCCTTCTATTTAACTGCTTTCCCTGACTAAAAGTTTTAATATGAGGCTTAAGTTCGTAACTTAGAACCGTGGCCAATAGGTATTTCGTGGATGAAAGGATCAAACTGCGATTAGGGCATGTTCTAGGGATAGATGACGTAGAGAAAAGGGGAAGTGGTCAGAGGCAAGTACATGAGGGTGTTAAAGGAAGATGTATTGTGGTTCGGTATGGTTTTCTCATGCCGAACGAGATTGGAGGGAAGAGTAAAGGAGGAACAGAAGTTGGCTAGAATGCCGAATAACTCGGTCCAGTATGACTTTCCAAACGATTTGACCACGTCGTTCGGTATGGATGAAGGAGAAAGATAAAACCGTTGTTAAGGGCGAAGTGCCGAGCGTTGGGGGTCGGCATAACCTCGGCTCGGCATGATTCGCCACATGCCGAGTAGTGGAGTGGAAAAATAGGAAGTATGAGTTGGATAGACGCCATTCTGTATTTCGGCCGAACAGCGCGTAGGCCGAACAGTCATGAATGTCGAACGTTAGTTAGGCCGAATGATGCTTAGGTCGATCGATAGTTTATCCAAACGACACTTAGGCTGAACAAGGTTTAGGCCGAATGATAATTAGGCTGAACGATACTTAGGCCGACCAACAGTTTGGCCGAACGGTACTTAGGCCGATCAAGGTTTAGGCCGAACGATAATTAGGCCGAACGATACTTAGGCCGACCAACAGTTTGGCCGAATGGTACTTAGGCCGATCAAGGTTTAGGCCGAACGATAATTAGGCCGAACGATACTTAGGCCGACCAATAGTTTGGCAAACGATACTTAGGCCGACCAAGGTTTAGGACGAATGATAATTAGTCTGAATGATACTTAGGCCGACCAATAGTTTGGCCGAACGATACTTAGGCCGATCAATAGTTTGGCCGAACGATACTTAGGCCGATCAAAATTTACTTTGCCTAATCTTATGACAAAAACAAGGACAAGCACCCAAGTAAACGAGCATATCGAACTAATCTGGACTGATAACTTCCTAGTTTCAGTAGTCACAAGCCTGAACCTAAATCGACAAAAATGGATAATTTCCTCTAACATTTAGCGCCAATGTTTGAGTCCGAAATTGTAAACACCATAGGGTAGAATTTTGGAGACGGTCAGCGATGACGGTCTTCGAAGGCGACGATTCGAAGCTCAACTTTATACCATTAACTCCGTGACTTTCAATTTCCCAGCGCTTTTTCTTGAATTATCACATTAGTCCACACACCACACAGGGGGAGTACTTGTGTAGTTAAGTCTAATGTCGATTGTTTTTCAAGTATAGTTCAAACAAGTACTCTACTAGATTCAATTTCCACCAAAGATGTCTAAGAAATCTAGCTCCGCCACGATTTCGGATAGTCCTGGGCCGTCTTCTAAACAAGGAGTCGCAGATACTTCAAACCCGTCGACTTCCCCTGCTCATAACTTAGCTCCCGATGCCCTGGAGGCATCAATTTTCTTGGACAACCCGGTCGATTCACAAGCTTCGAAGATCAATGAAAGTGCACTCCGTCGGATATGCTCCATTCACGGAATCCCCTTCGACGACGTATTAGTTCCATTGGGGCACGATCGTCCACACCTGCCCCCAGTTGGATATACAGCTTGTAATAAGTTTATGTGCTGGGTCGGCAGTGTGCCACCGTTCAACTTATTCCTTCGGGACGTGCTGCAATACATCCACATTGCCCCGTCACAATTGCACCCGAACGGTCACGCCTTCATCTACGGTTCCTTCATCCTCTTCATGACTTTCCTCTCCAGGCTTCCAACCCCGGGTGACATCATATATATATACACACACAAACACACACACATATATATGATCAAGAAGCGGAGAGATAGCCCCTCTTTCATGTTTCTTGAGCCGCACCACAAATGCCAAATCTTAACTGGGGCATGCAGCAAGTTCGCCCTGTATAAACATGAATGGTTTTATGTGTGTTGCCCTCCTGGTTTCATAAGGAGATGGGTGGAAGGAAGTAAGTCTTTTCTCTGGATCGATATTCGTGCTTGGTCAAAGCCATGCCTCTTCTAACTCTTTTTCCATCTTTTCAGGTACCAATCCACGTCCTGAGGGCTGTGGGTATTCTGAAGCCGTCGAAGCCATTAGTGCCCTTCCTGCCGACGAATGGGACATCCAAACTCTCATTTCAAATTAGTCACTTTCGAGGTTTGGACTGTTAGTAGAAGGCCGTCGGATAAGCCTTGCTCAGGGCATTTCCATACCCCGGTCTGCCTCCGGTAAAGGGAAAAAACAGGCCGAGTCTTCAGCATGCAATGCTCCTGGCGCACTAGAAGAAGGAGAAATCAAAGAAAATGAAACACCCGAAGCACAAGATGAGAACGTTGGGTCTACTCAGGACCCACTAGTTGAAGTTCATGACATCGAAACATCATCCTCCCCTTCGAAGAGGAAAAAGAAACTGACGTACAAGATAAGGAGGGAAAAAATTGGTGCAACCTCTAAAGTTACTCTTATTCCGACAGAGAAAGAGGCCTCCTCACAACGTTTAGAAAGTTCTTTAAAGGGCCTCTCGAACCTCTGATACCTGACGATCTACCTAATTATGATTTCAATGATCCGGAGGCACTTAAACTTCACTTGCCCATCAGAGGCGATGCAGACGTTCAAGCCCAAACTCTAGGAGAAAAAATTCCACTATTAAAGAAACTGGTCCGTCGGGGGAAACACTAGGACACACAAAAACACGCGCATTTTGCCTCGCACTTAAATTTTCGTCATCACACTACTCTTTGCTAATTTGTTATTATTTAAATTTTATGTAGGTGACATGGGGCGTACACACGGAATTGATCGCCTCCGCGGGTCATCTGTCTTCCATCACTCTGGACGTGACTCAAGTTCCGGGAGACGTCGGGACAGAGATGGTGATGGCGATAGGGATTATCATCCCCGGGATTCATCATCTCGGAAGAAAACATATTATCGGCTCAAGTACCACCAACATCCCTCTTCTCACTCGGAACAAAGCAAAGATAAGCATGGCTATAAGGGGTCGCAATCCGATGTCCTCCGAGACCAACGCTCTGATTCCTCTTCCACACGACAATCCCGGGATCCTCACAGCAGAGCTGAACTTTCAAAGCCATCTCCTCTTGTTCCCGCAATAGATCCAATAGTATCGAAGAGACTGGCCGAGCTTAAAGCTAAATTTCAAAAGATCTGCTTTGATGGTCTGAAGTTCCTCTCGGCAATCCACCATATACCTGAAGATGTTAAACAGAGTGCCATCGCCTGCACCAACGAAGTCTATGTTCAACATGACGCGTTTGTTCATTTTGCTGAAAAATTTTCAGAAGTCTCCATGGAGCGCCAACATGAGATCGATCGCCTGAAGCTTGAGGCTATCCATGACAAAGATATCATCAAAGCTCAGGATGAAGAGATTGCAACTTACAAATCTAAACTTAAGGCCACCCAACAGAGCGCGAAGGATGCCGCCGAAGCCATAACTCGTCTAGAATAGACGCACAAAAAAGAAGCCGATGAGGCGGTACAAAGCTGTGGGGATTTGTCTTTGGAAAAAGACTCGGTGCAAAAAGAGAGGGATGCATTCTGTCTCCGGGTTAAAGCACTTGAGGAGCAACTCCGCAAAGAACAAGAGGAGAAGGTTGTTTCCCAAGAAGAGTCGCAACGGTATTGCGACGAGATTGTTGCAACGCGACTCCTAAAGGCGAAACTTGAGGACGAGCTTTCTAAAGTTGAGGCACCGAGGAATGAAGCCCGCGAAGAGGGCAAAAATATAGCCTATGTGGAAATCGACTCCCGTCTTGAGGCGGCCAAGGAAGAAGGCAGAGAAGAAATCAAAACCATGTTCGACCCGCTTATTGCCGAATTCAATGCCCGTGTTCTCATGCACCGAGACTTAACTTTTCTAGGTGAGGGCTATCTCGAATCTTTGGCCGAGGCATAGGAGACTTTAATTGAAATCAAGATGGTCGAATACGGTATCGAGGAGGTTGATGAGGGGGCCTTGACAAAAGAATTCCTTAAGGGAAATGAGCCTTCGGACTTGTCAGTGGCTAAAGCTATTTATTGCAAAGGCTCCCCTACAACAAAAAGGAAAGAAGTTATCGCCGGTCCATCCGGGATTGAGTCTCCAGCTCGTGTGCCTACCCAGCCGGCCAGTCGGCCGATACTCGATCCTTTTGAACAGCACATCGGCTATGACCCGGAGGACCCCGGCCTTGGTATTCATGTTTTGTCACCTATTCCAGAGGGTGAGACCCCCCTGACGGTTGAGAGCCAGCCGGAACCTGGTAGGAAACTCTTTCGCTTTAACATTCCAAGAGTTTTCGCTTTCCACCATAAGCTATTGCATTCTAATACTTGCTTTTCGTGATTTTATGCAGGCTTTTCTGATCTTGAGCCCATTCCGAGGAGCGATTCGCCAAGGAGGTTAGGGGGAAAACGAGTGAAGCCACTCATGCAGGAGAGGCTCCCGGTCCCGATGCTCAGGTGATCGGAACGCTTGACGAGGACAAATCTGAGACTTCCACCCCCATCGATGAGAGTTATGAGGTTGAAATTACAGGCGTCTTCGAGCACACGTCCGAACTGAGCATGACGGAGCAGCTTGATAAAGTGAAAAAAAGACGATCAAGATCAAGGTTGAACTTCAAGCTGTGGACCCGGACGATCCTTTGAACAAGCCGTTGAAGGTCATTCTCCCAGGCGGGTCCAAACCCATGGATGTTCCTCATACTTCTTCGGCTGTCACTCCCCTATCAAAGAAAGCTATCAAGGGTAAACGTACCAGGGAGGAGTCATCGGGCAAAAAGTCGAAGAAGTCAAAGAAGTAGTCTTCGCTCTCGTTCAAAAAGAGCTAGTTTAGATTATATAATTATTTTTATTTTCGTAATTTATGTAAATAAACCTTTGACTCTGAGCTTCGGAGGAGTTGTAGTAGAAACTTATTTTTGATGAATAAAACTTAGTTCTTTTTGCCTTTCGGAAGATTTCTATTGTCCGGTTTTCTGTATAATCATGGTCGGAACCCATGCTATTGCGAGTTACATCAGCTTCTCGATTCATCTTCAAATAAGTTGATAATCTTTTGGCATTACACATTCTTTATTCCATGCTCCGGGTACTTAGAATATTTCCTAGTCCGTACGCCAAGGGCTTGATGACTTCAAGTCATTTTATGTCCAGTCCGCCTTCAGGGGACTTGGTCATTTAAATCGTTTATACTCGAGTCCGCGCTCTAGGGACTTAGAGTACTCCAGTCGCACTCCGAGGACTTGGAGGTTTTGAGTCGTTTATACTCGAGTCCGCGCTCTGTGGACTTAGAGTACTCCAGTCCGCACTCCGAGGACTTGGAGGTTTTGAGTCGTTTATACTCGAGTCCACGCTCTGGGGACTTAGAGTACTCCAGTCTGAACTCCGGGGACTTGGAGGTTTTGAGTCGATTATACTCGAGTCCGCGCTCTGGGGACTTAGAGTATTCTAGTCAGCACTCCGAGGACTTGGAGGTTTTGAGTCATTTATACTTGAGTCCACGCTCCGGGGACTTAGAGTACTCCAGTCCACACTTCGGGGACTTAGAGGTTTTGAGTCGTTTACTCGAGTCCGCACTCTGGGAACTTAGAGTACTCCAGTCTGCACTCCGGGGACTTGGAGATTTTGAGTCGTTTATACTCGAGTCCGTGCTTTGGGGATTTAGAGTACTCCAGTCCGCACTCTGGGGACTTGGAGATTTTTAGTCATTCATACTCGAGTCCACACTCTGGGGACATAGAGTACTCCAGTCCGCACTCCAAGGACTTAGAGTACTCCAGTCTACACTCTGGGGACTTAGAGGTTTCGAGTTGTTTATACTCGAGTCCGCACTCTGGGGACTTAGAGTACTCCAGTCCACACTCCGGGAACTTGGAGATTTCGAGTCGTTTATACTCGAGTCCGTGCTCTGGGGACTTAGAGTACTCCAGTCCACACTCCGGGGACTTGGAGATTTTGAGTCGTTTATACTCGAGTCCATGCTCTGGGGACTTAGATTACTCCAGTCCGCACTCCGAGGACTTGGAGGTTTCGAGTTGTTTATACTCGAGTCCGCGCTCTGGGGACTTAGATTACTCCAGTCCGCACTCCGGGGACTTGGAGGTTTTGAGTCGTTTATACTCGTTCGTACGTAAGACAGAGTAATGTATCTCTTAGTCATTTGTTACAGCGTTATCATACACAGAAACATTGAAAATTCATGGGAAAAGGAAATGGCTTCAAGCCTTTATTAATGCAAATAAGTTAAATTGTCTTTTTACATGATGTAAGCTAAGAATAAAAACTTGCTGGAAATAAATGCAACTAAAATATGATAGAAATGAACTAAGTGTAATAGTGCCGCAAATGTTCACTATTCCATGCTCGGGGAAGTGTCACACCATCAACAGTCGCTAGCTTGAAAGTTCCTTCTCCAATATTCCGTTCAATGACGAATGGACCTTCCCATGCGGGCCTCATGTGTGACAGAACTGGGAAAACTCGTTTCAAAACGAGATCACCTACTCCAAAGATTCTCGATCGGACTTTTTCATTATAATATCGAGCAACTCGGTGCTTATACGCGGCCGCTTTTAAATTAGCTTCTTCGCGTTTGTCATCAATGAAGTCCAAAGATTCCACCAAGAGATCTTGGTTTGACTCAGGGTCGTAATAAGTTACCCGATGTGATGGGACTTCAAGCTCCACGAGTATGACAACTTCCATGCCATATGCTAATGCGAATGGAGTGTGGCCAGTCACGGACTTGTGGATGGTTCTATAAGCCCAAAGTGTTGTTGGAAGCTCAACCACCCACTTGCCTCTAGCCTTTTCTAAATGTTTTTTCAATATGGATTTGATTATCTTGTTTACAGCCTCCACTTTTCCATTAGATTTCGGATGAGAAACCACTGCAAACTTTTTCTCGATACCATATTTTTAGCAAAATTCCCTGAACTCTTTACTTTCAAACTAATTTTCATTGTCTGTAACGATGGTTCATGGCAGGCCAAAGCGGCATATGATATTTCATACCACGAAATTAATGACTTTCTTGGTGGTGATAGTGGCCAAAGGCTCTTCTTCTTCCCACTTGGTAAAGTAATCGATCGCAACAATCGTGTATTTTGCACCACCTTTGGATAGGGGTAAGGAACCGACTATATCGATCCCACACATTGCAAATGGCCAAGGACTAACCATTTGTGTGAGTTCCGTCGGCGGAGCTCATGGGATTTTCGCATACTTCTCGCATTTGTCACATCTTCTTACGTAGTCTGTTGCATCTCGATTTACAGTTGGCTAATAGTATCGATAGCGGAGGATTTTCTTTGCTAACGTCTGCCCCCCGGTATGGTCGCCACATCCACCTTCATGGACTTCCTTCAGGACTTGTTTTATCTCATCATGGGCAATGCACCAGAGTAATGGGGTCGAGAAACCCCTTTGATACATTATTCCATCCTGCATTACATAACGAGAAGCCTTACGAATGACTTATCGTCTTTCTCTCCTTCTTTCGGGCACGGCCCCGTGTAACAAGTAATGCTTGAATGGGGTCATCCATGACTCCTTCTCGATTTCGGTTTCTAACATGGAATCTACCTCTATCATATTTATGCTTGGAACATGTAAGGTTTCAATGGAAAACAATCCCATCTGCTACGCTTTTGCCAGTGCTTGCAAATTTTGCCAATGAATCAGCTGCTCTATTCTGTTCACGCGGAACATGTGAAATATCATAATACTCGAGATTCGCTAGCAGCTCCTGAACTTGGGCCAAAGACGGGGCAAGTCTCTGCCCCCTTGCTTGGTAGTCTCCACGCACTTGATACACCACCAGTAGCGAGTCGCAAAAAATTTCAGCCGATCTTATTCCGAGTTCTTTGACGAGTCTTAAACCGACGATCAATGCTTCATACTCGGGTTCGTTATTCGTTGCTGTGAATTCGAGCCTCAAAGCATAGCAAATTGATCGGTTTTTAGGAGTTACAAGAACTATGAGAACCCCCAAACAACGGTCGTTAGATGCCCATCAGTGTACATCTTCCATCGGACGGGAGGTATGACATTGCGGCCGTCTGATTCGTCTGTCATGGTGAATTCAGCAATGAAATCCGCTAGCGCTTGCCCTTTTAAGGCCCTTCGCGGCAAGTAGGTAATATCGAGCTGACTCAACACGATATTCCATTTTTAACATCCTTCCGGAAGTTTTCGGTCGTTGGAGTACCTGTCGTAGGGGTTGGTCGGTGTAAACACTGATCAAGTGTGCCTGGAAGTACGGGCGAAGCTTGCTTGATGCAATCACCAAGCAATAGGCTAATTTCTCGATTTTGGGATAGTTTCTTTCTGCCCCCGTCAGACGTTTACTAAAATAGTAAACTGGTTTTTGAACTCGGTCCTCTTCACGAACCAAAGCCATACTGATAGCATGTTGGGATACTGCCAGGTACACATACAACATTTCATGGTCTATTGGTTTCGATAGCACTTGAGGGCTCTCCAAATGCCTTACCAGAGCTCGTAATGCAACCTCACAATCGGATGTCCACTCAAAATTTCTTTTTCCTTCCTTTATCACGTCGAAGAAAGGAATACACTTGTCTGTAGCTCTGGATATGAATCGACTCAGCGCTGCCACCTTTCCGTTCAAGCTTTGTACTTGCTTTAAAGTTCTGGGCACTTGTATGTCCCGAATAGCCTAAATCTTTTCCGGGTTAGCTTCAATTTCTCGTGCATTCACAATGAAACCCAAGAACTTCCCTGATGCCACGCCAAAAGAGCACTTCAAGGGGTTGATCTTCGTACCGTATTGTCTGAGTATATCAAACATTTCTGCTAAGTCTCGGATGTGGTCGTTTTACTGCCGTGACTTCACGAGCATGTCATCCACACAGACTTCCATCATTCTACCAATCTAGTCCTTAAACATTTGATTCACCAGGCGCTGATATGTTTCCCCCGCGTTTTTCAATCCAAAGGGCATTACTACATAGCAATATAGCCCCATATTTGTGAAAAAACTGGTGTGCTCTTGGTATGGAATGTGCATCGGGATCTGATTGTATCCTGAATACGCATCCATAAATGACAACAATTCATGTCCGGTAGTAGAGTCAACAAGCTGGTCGATTCTAGGTAAAGGGAAACTATCCTTCGGGCATGCTTTATTCAGATCGGAGCAATCAACACAAGTTCTCCATTTTCCATTTGCTTTCTTCACTAGCACTGGGTTAGATATCCATTCAGCGTAGAGGGCGTCGCGGACGAACCCATTGGCTTTGAGTTTGTCCACCTCCTCTTTGAGAGCCGCAGACCTCTCCAGGTCCATACCACTCCTTTTCTGTTTCACAGGAACGTGTTTCGGGTCTATGTTCAATATATGACTCAGGATTGCTGGAGAAATCCCGCACATATCAGAGTGTGTCTAAGCGAAAACGTCCAGATTCGCCCGGAGGAAATCAGTAAGATCCTCGGCCATTAAGGGGTCGAGTTGTGATCCAATCTTAAGAACTCATAATGGGTCATCCCGGCTGACTGGAATGTCGACCGTCAGCTCAGCCGGTGCTGCATTTGTTTCTCTAGGTTCCCCATCATCATCTCTCAGATCTATGTCTCTAAGGATCCGAGAATGTTGCCCGAGCCAGGGCTCGGGCATTACTTGTCAATCATCAATCTTTAGGATGCGGACGGAACTGTCCGCAACTTTTCCCTTCTCTCTCCGCTGAGCTTCTCTCAGTTCCGCCACGTAACATGCACGACCGGTTGCCTGATCGCCATGTACAACACCGACTCCTTTGTCTGTCGAAAATTTTAATGTCAAACACCATGGGGCCAAAGCAGCCCTAAATGCTTCCAAGGCCGGGCGAACCAAAAAGACATTGTATGGAGAGTCAACATCCATTACTATGAACGGTAGGACTCGCACTCTCCTACGCTCACCTTCTCCCAGTTCAACTGGTAGCTCTATATACCCCATCGCATCGGTTGCAGCACCGTTAAAGCCGTGGATACGGGCTTTGCATGGTTTCAAATCTTTCGTTTCCATTTTCATTTGGTCATAAGCCTTCTTGAAGATGGCGTTGACAGAGCTTCCACAATCAATCAGGATTCTTTTCACATAAGCTGGCCCGATTGTTGCAGATATAACCATCGGGTCGATAGTAGGAGCCTCCATCCTGTCCGCGTCTCGATTCCTAAACACTATATCGTCGGTCATCATGAGTTGTTACTTTGTGGGGGTTCCATCTTCCACATTCGAACAACATTCATAATCTGCATGCCTCAAGGAGGTAGCATATCATTCCATCTCCCGCCAATCCTTGTTTGCAGGATAAGGTCCTCCGACAATAGTGTTTATAATCAGCCTACCCACAGTCCGAGCAAGTTGTTCTGGTTGCGTGGAGCCGGCCCACGCCCGGGGTCTGAATTTCCTTGCCTTCCATCTTGCGGGTTTTTGACAAATTCCTGTACTTTTTCTGTCTCATCAACTTCTCTATGGCGTCATGGAGATGTCTACACTCCTCTGTATTGTGCCCATGGGTCTCATGGAAGCGACAGTACTTCCCTGTCCATTTTTATTCTTCAATGGACTCCTTTGGGCATGGCTTTCTGTATTCAAAGGTGTTACGGGTAGATAGATAAATGTTTTCAAGAGAATTATTCAACGAGGTGTATTCATTGTAGGTCGAAATCCTTGACTTCCATTTCCCTGGTTATCTTTTCTTTCCAGGATTCCCACCTCTGGATCCTTTGGACTGCTCAGGCTTGTTATGGTCGTTGACTTGAACTTTTCCCAAACTATCACCGGATTGCTTCACAGTGAAGTTACTTTTAACAGTCTCCTGAACAGGCCCTGGTGCCTTATCTCATCTCGCCCATCGAGCCTCTTCCCTCCGTATGAACTGATGGGCATTGGAATCGAATCGTTCTAATGTAGCCAGGGGCTTTCCGGCCAACCAATCTTCAAACTTCGAGTCTGGATCTACACCTTGCATTACTGCCATCAAAATTGCGTGGTCGTTAGGATTACTAACTTTAGTGGCAGCAACATGAAACCTCTGTAAGTATGCTTTCAAAGACTCTCCTGGAGCCTGGATTACGCTTGATAAAGACATTACATCCTTTGGATGGGTAGCATGTATCCTGAATTGTTCAACAAATTTCATTGCTAACTCGTCGAAGCTGGATATAGATCATGGTGGAAGCCGAGTAAACCACATAATGTCGATTCCGGACAGAGTGATTGGGAAACACCTACACTTAGCTGCGTCGTTTTCCCTTGCCGAATCCATCGTCCATTCGTACCTCATCACGTGTTACCTAGGGTCAGTCTTCCCTTCGTAGGCTGGGATAGTCGGCATATTGAATTTCTTGGGATACTCAGCATGTAGGATAACATTTGTGAAGGAAGTATGACTTCTGGACACTCCCCAATCCTCGTTGGTCAGGCCTAGGTTCTCTCTCATCAACTGCCTGACCATGGCTGATAAATCCGGAGTTTGTATGGAGGGTGGGAGGTTGGGTTCTGTTCCGCGGGACCGTGTGGGTTGATGTCCCGCTTGATTTGGGTCTTGGTGATCCGGGTGTCTGGTCTCACCATGCGCCTGATCCCTGGCAGATCGATCAATGACACCTGCTTGTGCAGCTCCATCCCTACGGCGTCTACGCCTAGGAGGTTCATCAGCTGAGGTCGAGCTATCAGATTTAGAATAAGGAGCAGGACTACTTCCAGCATTCTGATGCTGCTGCAGGGCAAGCTAAGTCATGAGATTAGTATTGGCTTGGATCTGCTCAGCAAATTATCTTCTACTTTCCTTGAGTTCTCTTATCAAGTCGTTGAACTCTGTTCGGGAAACAACCTCCGCTTGGTTCTGGGTGGAGGTTCCTGCGCCTTGAATTGCGGGTTGGTTGCTAGGACCTATCTGTTGTACACTAGCAGTTTCGTGGACATCTGCGTTGTGAGAGGCCGATCTAGTTCGTGGTCTCCCCATGGTAGAGATGTTGGTTGTAACTCTGAGTAGAATCAAAAGATGTCTTTTGAATGATTTGGATCTACTTCGGGGGATTTTTCAATCCAGTAGCTACAAAGTAGATTCTATCGTCCTGAGAATTCGGTTCTCAGTGAAAGCGCCAAAATGTTAGCACCAGAATTGGTCACTAACACCCTTAAGAGAGATTGTGTAGAGAGATTAATGAAGAAAGTAAAGTTAAACAGAGGATAATATGCAGATTTAAATGCAGAAAATATGAACACCAGATTTATAGTGGTTCGGCGTAGTTGCTTGCGTCCACTTTGAGTTTAATCTTTATTGCTTTCTTCATTACTTGAATTCAGATACAATCCATAAATCAATCACTTGAATACAAGTTTGAATTAAAAAGAGAAGAGCATAAAAAATGGCAGAGTCTCCCCAGTGTTCCCGGAAAAAGGTCCATTTCATAGTACCCATGCCTCTCTATTTATAGGCTAGAATGGGTTGGACTTCCCTGGTGGGCCAGGTAGCTAAGTAGCTTGGCCCAAATAGAGTGATCTCTGTGTGCCGATCCAGAGAAGCCAAATGGCAAAAATGCCGAGCAAGGCATGAATGACGAACGATATTCTAATGCCGAAGGAAGTGATGCCGAACACCCTGAATGTCGAACGACATTCTCGTGCCGAACGAAGTGATGCCGAACACCCTGAATGCCGAGCGAAGTGATGTCGAACACCCTGAATGCCGAGCAGTATGGAATCATGCCGAGCAAAGTGATGCCGAACATCCTGAATGCCGAACGAGGTATTTGCGTGAAATGACCCTCAAACATTTTACGTCAATTTTCAATGACTTTTTTTTATGTACATACACGTACCCATTTAATTTATATGTATCTGAATGTCCACATATATTTCATTTGCACTTTTAAGTTTGATTTAAATTTCCTTTGAATTATCAAGGTCATCTTCTTTCAAACAAATCAACCAGGATTCCTAGTTCATTACCAATATAAATATATCAGTTTATCCCTAAAAATATACACATACATATGAAAATGTATATGTTCCTCTTCTTTAAAATTAGAGTATGTATTTGTTAAACAAGAGCATGCTGTTTGGTTTGGATTTGAATAAATCTGCCTACAGATAATTACCATGTTCTTTTGAATATTTGTATTATATTAATAAATTTTGTGCATATTTAATTCATATGAATTTGGTCATTCCAACTTATTAATATTAGTTTATTTTTATCAGTTAAATCTCTAGATACTTGAGATTCACAGGTCATAGTTCAAATATGTTTGTATTTGACTAGGGCCAGAAAATGATATATTCACTTATCATTTTCTACTTATGTATTTTCTTAGAACCCTTCTTGTTTTGACTCAATATATATGACTTGTTTGTTTAATCTTAGTCTAAATGTCACACTATAGATTTTTCATTTACATATAGATCTGTTATCACAAGAATATAACTTCATAATATGTGAAGTGTTCCCAGGTTTTTCTTGTTCAAAACCAGTTCTCATAGCATATCTTTCATGGCCTTTAAAGTTGATTGTGGTGAAACAATTGCTAAATATACTAAACTTTTTAAAAATGCATTTTTACAGACAAAACACCCTCAAACATGATCTACCAAAACTTCATTCTTTTGAAGCTGGTTAACTCATGTATCTTGTGTCTGCTTGACACTTGTTCAAAGCAATTGAGGCACCATTCATTACATTTTATCTAAAGCTTCACAAAACATTCACTTTTCTCAAAACAATTCAGAAATGAACATAAACTTATTTGCAAAGCATTTCAGTAAAAATAACTTAAATCCTTATAAGTTACTTCTAGTTAAATGCATATCTTATCCTAAAACTCAGTGCTTTGCTATGACTCAAGATTGACTAATACATAGTATAAGTTATATAAAACAGTTGCTCACATACACATACATATTTCTTTTCCAGGCTTCCATATCTAATACTTAAGCATGTTCTTCTTGTTATTAGCTCAGATATTTCTTTTAGTTTTCAAACATTAATGCATAGCAATATTCAACAGAAGACAAGTAGTTCAACTTATCATAATAAAATTCATTACATAGCATCAGGTTCAAACACAACTATCTCATGAATACATGCAAATAAAATCATTTTAAGCTCTTATTAAAGATTAGCAGGCATGTTCATTCAATTCTTTTCCATTAGCCACAACTTCACTTTCTACTAAAGCTTGGTACTCCCTGCAAGAACATTAGAGGCTGCCTCATTTTAAAGTGAAACACCCCCATATGCCATGAGCAAATAAGGGTCAGATCTATGATCTGGTATGAGCATCATCAATATATTCATAATATTAAGCAACAGAGAATGTAAGCGTACTAACTTATTATTTAAGCAAATTTCTGCAATCCATTACTTTAGCCTGGTATAAATAAATTGATTTAGGTATGATATATTCATCTATCATTCTTACACATGCATACATAATCTTGCAAACATGATTATCTATCTGTAACATTTGCATTCACAGGAACAATCATGGTTTCATACCAACCAACCTAAGAAATATTCATATTCTTATTTCCTCATTTACAGGTTGTGTAATTCAATTTAAATTCCTGCCTCATCTGCTATCAAGGAGTCACAGGGACACATTGCAATAAACTAATTCACATCATTGCACAAAGATCTCAGGGCTTAAACAAACCATGTGTCAACTTGCATACATCAAATATAGCAAGCACTCCAGCAGCCTTCTTGGCCTCCCCTTCCCTAGAATATTTACTAGTGCATTTATTTAAATCCTACCATCAATTGTGCTAAGTGAACATGTTGCTGCAAACATGAAAACATCCATAATCTTCCAAGCACAATTTTTCCTCAGAAATAGGCAGACAGTCATTTCCTAAAATCTGGTCATTATGTCCTGATCTCAGTGAAATTATATAAGAATATTTTCAACTATAATAAGAGGCCTGGCATGACATGTTATATTAGTCTGCAAGCCTCTATGATTGAATCAGATTCATGATCTGGCTCCATCATAGTTCTATCTTGTGAGTTTATATATATTTTTCTTTGATTAAGGGCTCAGCACCTAGAAAATTTCTATTGCACCCTTAATTAATTTCCTTTTAAGCCTCGTCACTTATACAAAGTATAATGCAGCTCACACATTTTCCCTTGATAAAATTTTCATGCCATAGATCTTTAACAGTTGAAAGTATTCTCTAGATAATTTTAAGATTCAGGTTCTTAGCATTTCTGAGCAAACTAAAATAGTAAGTTGCACATACAAAGGCAAACATCTCAACAAATCAGCTAACACCCAGAAACATCCATGGTAAAATTATATCAGATCCCAAAAACATCCAAATAGCATTGATAAAATCATATGCCCAAAACCAGAAACATGTAAAGAACGATACAAAAATTGGCTGCCTCATCTCAGGTCTTAATGCCATAAATATAGTGAGATAACTCACCTAAATATTGTCTTATTTTGATCCAGAAAACCCTTGTGTGTGTTTTCTCCTCCCTTCCTATATTTTTCTTTCTTTCTTATTTTTGTGTAACTCGGGGTAAAGATAACTTTACTGCTCGAAACTGCCTATTTATGTCAATGTTTCCTACTAGGGTTTTGTTGAAACAAAATTCCATTTCTATCCTAGTTTGCATCTTGCATTTTTCATATTTTCATCCTGGCCATATTAGTTAGTAAAAGGGCGGTATTTTTCTTTCCTCTACTTTTGCAGAAAATGGCCACTCACCTAATCATGTTAAAAGTGTGACTACCATATTTTATATTTTAATTATTTCTGAAAATCCCCTTTGCTATTTTTGCCTACACAAGCATATTGACTTGTATTACATTTCATGTCATTTTAATGTTTCTTTCCTACTGCTTTGCTTTAACACTTTCTACTTACAGAAAATGTACATGTACATGTACATAGGGGTATATATATATATGATCTTTCTTTGCCTTACAGGAAATATACACACATATATACTTTTTCTAATTTATAATGAGTTAGATTTTATAAAAGAAAATCCTATGCTTTAAGCAAGGATTACTTCTTGCTCAATAAAATCTTTCTACCTCTTCATTACTTTATTTATTATTATTTTTTTCAAAATTATACATTGTGATCTGAGGACAAAATGATTCACATCTCAAAACTACACTTGAAATTTTTTATTTTCCCTATATTATTATTTTCCACAAATTCTTGGATTTTCCCCTGTGTTATTTCCAGTGTGCATGTGTACACATCTCCTGACACATTTTTTTTCCAAGAATTCCATCATATTTAAATCCAATTATTTCAAGATTAAATTATTTTATTACTATAATTTATCACAAGATCTTGAGGTATTACATTCACCCCTCCTTTTTAGGAATTGTGTCCTCACAATTTTAATAGTACTTATAATAAGCATTATCTTATTTTCTGAATATCTAACAGACATATGCATAAGCAAGCAATTTCAACCACAGCAATCATTCATATCAAATTAAAAATTACCTATTTATTTGCAAAAAATTTGGATAATCCCTTCTAATCTTGTCTTCTAACTCCCATGTACAATCATTAGGATCAAGACTCCACTGTACCTTCACAAGTTTCAGTGATTTATTCCTCAATTTCTTCACATCCTTTGCCAAAATTCCCACTGGATTCTTTTCATAAACCAAATTAGGATTTATTTGCACTTGGGTTGGGGTCTCAAGAATTTCTGCCTTATCATGGACCCACCTTCTCAATTGTGATACATGAAAAACATCATGTATTCCTTCCACGTTTTCTGGTAATTCCAACTTATATGCCAAGGAACCAATTCTTTCTAGAATTTTGTATGGCCCAATATATCTTGGGGTTAATTTGCCTTGTTTCCCAAATCTCAGTACATTTTTCATAGGTGAGATTTTAATGAAAACAAAGTTTCCTACTTCATATTTCACCTGCCTCCTTTTCATATCTGCAAATTTCTTTTGCCTATTTTGAGCTGCTGCCATTCTTCTCCTTACCAACTCAATTTTCTCTTTAGTTTCTTGTATGTACTCAGGCCCTAAAATAGCCCTTTCTCCTGCTTCTACCCAACAAACAAGTGACAGACATGGTTTGCCATATAAGGCTTCAAATGGAGCCATTCCTATGGTGCTTTGATAACTATTATTGTATGTAAACTCAGCTAAATGAAGATAGTCTTCCCAGTTGCCCCCAAAATCCAATACACATGCTCTCAACATATGTCCTCCAAAACTTTATTCACTACCTCAGTCTGCCCATCTGATTGAGGATGGTAGGAAGTGCTTAAACATAATTCACTTCCCATGGCTTCTTGAAAGCTTCTCCAGAATTTTGAGGTGAAGATGGTATCCCTATCACTCACAATGGTTTTGGGAATGCCATGCAATTTCACCACTTCCTTCATAAATACCTGAGCTAGTTTTGGTGCTTTCCTTTCTGATTTGACTGGGATGAAATGTGCCACCTTAGTTAGTCTATCAACTATCACCCATATGCTTGTATTTCCTCTCTTAGATCTATGCAGTCCATCTATGAAATCCATAGATATATCTTCCCACTTCCACTGTGGTATGCTAAGAGGTTGCAACAATCCTGATGGCTTCTGTGTTTCAGCCTTGACTTGCTGGCAAGTCATGCATTTTATTTGGCTACATCTGATTTCATTCCCTTCCACCAAAAATCTCTTTTTAAATTTTAATACATCTTGGTACTGCCAGGGTGTATGGAGTACTTACTTCTATGATATTCATTTAATATCTCCTCCTTCAATTCTATGTTCTCTGGCACACACATTCTATTTTGGTTTCTCAAATAACCATCTTTATCAATATGGTGATTTATCACTTCCTCCCCTTTTGATATGAGAACTTTCTTCTCCAATAAATTTGTGTCTTGTTTTTGCATTTTTCCTACCTTCAAAATTAAATCTGATTGAAGTGTCATCAAACTTAACTTCCCTCTACTTTCCTGTGCACCTTGCACCTGCTCATCCATATTGACACAACTACTCTCCCCAATTTCTAACTCAGTCAGCAAAGACAAGTCCTAAAACTCTTTTATCATCATCATAGCTTATTTACCCTATTGTCTACTTAAAGCATCAGCAACCTTGTTTGCTTTGCCTGGTGTATAAATTATGTCAAAGTCATAGGCAGCTAAGAACTCCACCCATCTATGTTGCCTCATGTTTAAATCTTTTTGTGAAAATAAATACTTTAGAGACTTGTGGTCAGTGTAAAGTTCAAACTTAGTTCCTAACAAATAATGCCTCCAAAGTTTCAGAGCATAAATCATAGCTGGTAATTCAAGATCATGTGTGGCATACCTTACTTCATGGGGTTTGAGTTGTCTGGATGCATATGCAATGACTTGGCCTTGTTGCATCAACACTGCACCCAAGCCAAACCCACTAGCATCAGTGTATACAACTAATTCTTCATTTCCCTTGGGTACTTTCAAAATTAGAGCATTCACCAATGCCTCCTTCAACTGTTCAAAAGACTTTTCACACTTTTCTGACCAAACAAAGGCTTGGTTTTTCCTAGTTAGATTAGTAAGTGGTGTAGAAATTTTTGAAAAATCTTTCATAAATCTCTTATAATACCCTGCCATCCCCATGAATGATCTCACTTCACTCACTGTGCTAGGCCTTTTCCATGCCTGAATAGCCACTACCTTATTGGGGTTCATAGAAATTCCTTTGGCAGAGATGACACGGCCAAGGAAATGTACTTCCTGTTTCCAAAATGCACATTTTGAATATTTTGCCTTTAAGTCTTTTTCCCTCAGTCTAGACAAAACCATATGCAAATGACTTTTATGTTCTTCCACTGTTTTGGAATAAATTAAAATGTCATCAAATTTGTCTAAATAATCTCTAAAGGTTCTGTTCATCAGATCTACAAAGTATGATAGTGCATTTGTCAAGCCAAATGGCATAACCAAAAATTCATACAATCCATACCTAGTGTTAAAGGCAATGTACTTGATACTTGATTCTTCCACCTTCATTTGATGAAAACCATATGCTAAATCTAGTCTATAAAACACTCTTGCCCCAGCCAATTGATCAAAAAGATCATCTATTCTTGGCAATGGATATTTATTTTTAATGGTTACTTTGTTCAATTCTCTATAATCTATACAAAGTCTCAAGGAACCATCTTGTTTCTTAACAAATACCACTGGTGCTCCCCAGCAAGAATTACTGGGTCTTATAAAACCCTTATCTTCTAATTCTTCTAACCGTTTCTTTAATTCTTTTAATTCATTTGGCCCCATTCTAGTTAGCGTTTTAATCACTGGACTTGCTCCTGGAACTAAATGAATTTGGAATTCCACTGGTCTATAGTTTGGAACACCCTTGACCTCCTCAAAAACATCCAAGTATTCATTGACTATGGGAATTTCTTCAATAATATGTTCACTGAAATCTTTTCCCAATTCAATTAAATGATACAATTTCCTGCCCTTAGCCACTTCACATAAAACTGTGATCCTTTGGCCTCTAAAGTTTTGCAATGATATGGTGGATGAGTCTAAGTTAATTATTGCTTTAAATTGTCTTAACCAATCTACTCCCAATATAACACCTATGTTTGGGTAGTTTAAAACATATAAATTGGAAATAAAAGTATCTCCTCCTATGTTTAATTCCACATCCACACAAATCATGTCTAAAACACTAGAACTCCCCAGTGGACTTTGTATATGTAATGGGGTTTCAACCAATTTGCAATTTAGTTTCAGCATTTTAACTAATTCAAAAGAAATTAAAGAGTGAGTTACCCCAGTATCATATACTACTGCTATGGGTATATTACAAATAAACAGTATACCTTCCACTTGGTTGTGGTTCTCAGCATTAATCTCCACTGTGGATTTGCCTTTGTCTTCCAAGTTTGCTAATTTTCCTTGCTGTTTATACTCAGGACAATTTCTCTTCATATGCCCCTCTTTCCCACATAGATAACACTTGAAAGCTCCTCCTTTCAATTCTGGACATCTTGGTTTTATATGTCCTTCCTTCCCACATTGGTGACACACAATTTTCTTCTTGGTTTCCTTAGCTTTAATATCTCCAATACCCTTGTTACTGACTTCTTCTTTCTTCTTGTCATAAGGGTGATACCTTCCCTTGCCCTTCTTAATTTTTTTATTCTTGAAATTTCTGAACTTTTCCCTTTCCTTGTCATGCTGCTCAAATTTCAAAGCCAAGCCTATTACTTGATCAAATGTCCTGTCAGCATAAGGTAACATGGCTCTGCTAAGTCCTGGGTTCAAACCTTTGATGTATCTATCATTTTTAGATGCTTCATCTGCCACTAGCATTGCTCCATATGTGGAAAGCCCCTCAAACTTTTGAGTGTACTCAGTGACATTCAAATTTCCCTGCCTGAGTTTAATAAATTCTTCAAGTAAAGTGGTCTTGGCTGATGCTGGCACAAATCTTGCCTCCAACATCTCCTTGAATTGATTCCAGGTGATTTCATTCTCATTTCTCCCTGTAATGATTACTTCCCACCAACTTAAAGCTACTCCTTTCAGCTGTCTTGAAGCCACTTGCCTCTTCCTTTGGTCATCAAGTTGCATGTCATTGAAAATCCTATCCAATGTTCTCAACCATGCTTGAATTTCCATCACATTTTCAGTCCCTTCAAAACTTTTGCCTCCCAAATTGGTGTAAGCCTTTAGTAGCTTTGGAAGTTCCTCATGTGGGTTTTCAGGCCTATGCCCAATTCCATCCCTTAAAACCCTTACAAACTCTTGCATATCATGCATTTGTGGTGCACTTGTTCCTGCATGATGTGATCCCCTTCCTACCATAGTTTGCTAATTAAGTTCCGGGCAAAGGGTATTAGTACACTGTGAGTACTTTCTATAATTAATATTTTCCTATCTATTTCATCCAAGCAAACAGACATAACACATTTTTAGCACCCAACAATCAATGCAACCAGGTGCTCTGATACCAAATGAAATGAACCTCAAACATTTTACCTCAATTTTCAATGATTTTTTTTATGCACACACACATACCCATTTAATTTATATGTATCTGAATGTTCACATATATTTCATTTGCACTTTTAAGTTTGATTTAAATTTCCTTTGAATTATCAGGGTCATCTTCTTTCAAACAAATCAACCAGGATTCCTAGTTCATTACCAATATAAATATATCAGTTTATCCCTAAAAATATACACATACATATGAAGATGTATATGTTCCTCTTGTTTAAAATCAGGGTATGTATTTGTTAAACAAGAGCATGCTGTTTGGTTTGGATTTGAATAAATCTGCCTACAGATAATTACCATGTTCTTTTGAATAATTGTATTATATTAATAAATTCTGTGCATATTTAATTCATATGAATTCTGTGCATATTAATTACGATGACTTCCTCACACCGGCGATCGCTCTCGCACCCAAAGCTGACATCAATTCATCGATCCAAACTCGAAATTGAATTCAAGTAACCCATCACAACCAGGAACAGGAGACCCAAACCTAGAAATCACTTGTGCTCACCTCACCGACCATCGGAGCGTCGGACCTCCCAACCACACCTTCGCCGTCCACCATGCATACATTTCCCCCAGTCTGGTGGAACTCGGTCCACCAGAGACACCGGGATGAAATCATTTCTGACCAAGCTCCAAAACTAGGTCTACAGACTAGAACAACCTTTTTTGCCTTGATCACATCTCTGATCGCCTTGATCACCACTCTGACATTTTTGCCAACCTTTCTAATCACCCTTCCACCTCCAATGAGAACCATGACCACTCCGAGCTACTATATTGCCAAAGGTAACCCAAAACACCCTTTATAGATCAACTTGAACTACTCACTCAACCTTAATCTAAAAATTATGATTTTTGTTTTAAAAATCATGATTTTGAATAAGCTTTCAGATTATATACTTAGATCAATGAATTAATATGTTTGAAATTCAACATAAATCAAGCTTGCACTATTCTACTAAGTTTTCCAAAGCAGATTTCAATTTTAATTTATTTAAATCAAATTTTAAACTTTACTTCTTGATCAAATAAATAGATTTTGTTTGGATCTTAAGTCCTAACAACTATTGGTTCACGAGAATATGAATTTTGATCATAGAACTGGAGCATGAAACTGTAAACAGAGATACATAAATACAACAGCAATGCACTCATAAAAACATCCAGATAATTCACTTATAAAATCACAAAGAACATTCTTATTTCTAGAAAATTAACATGCAACCAGATTTAAGGATACTTAAGTTTTTTTTTAGAAAAGAATGCTATGCACTGTTTTGGAAATTAAGAGCAGAGCTTCTGAACCAATATTTTGGAAAAGCTTTTGACTTTAAAACTTTGAGTTGCTGGAATAAAATGCTTTGATTTATAAACTTGAATTGTTGCATAATGCTCCTTTGATTTGAAACTTGCATGCTTGCTTTGGACTTGCTTTAGTTTTGAAAAGATGCAGGCATTTGTTGTTCTCAGTTTTGAAAGAATTTAGTTCAGGCTTTGATTTATATTTCTGGTTTGCTTTTGAAGTGGAAAATGAATTACAGGCTGATAGCATTTGATTTGCAAATTTGATTTTTGGGAAATTTATTTGATCGCTGAATTTGTTCTTGAGAGAATTGTACAGGGTTTTAGTTTCTTAGCCTATGAATTTTGAAAAAGAATAGAAGATGAGAAGTATATGTTTCTATATAGGCTGAAAATGATTTATTTTAAATAAAAGAAAAATCAAAATTTAAAAAAATGATACTTGTTTTGAAATTCAACACTTGTCATATACCTTTGATTATTACTTAACACATGTTGTTTAGTGAAGTGATTACACTTCATTAATTACATTAAGTAACTATGCTTTTAAAAGATAAAATTTATCAATTCAAATATTTATTTGCTTTTAAAAGAATAAATTTTCCAATTTAAATTTAAATTATAAAAGATAATTATTAAATCAATTAAATTTTAAATACAGATTATTAAATTTATATTGCCCAAAATTCCTGGTCGTCACAAAATCTAAATATTAGGATAGGTCCACTAATTTACACCCATACCATATAATTTCACTGTGGAAATTTTTACACTTTCAAATTTCATTTATTAGCATTCATATATTTACTTTATGAACTTCCGTTTTATTTCATTAATGCCAATAAGTATCATTTACTATTTCTTTCACCTAATTAACTTGACTACTATAATTTTCCTAATTCTTTAATTCATTACCTATTTTAGCACTTATTATTTATTTCTTAACAAATACTTTGCCATATTTATTTGATTGATAAATGGGATTTTTATTATTTCTATTTTAGTTCCTACATTACGGGGTTCTCAGATATACACTCGTGCGTAAATCACTCAAAATATTTACTTTTACATTTTTAATGCATGGGAATTGTATCTTCCCCAAAAAGGAAATGTTGTCACTATAATTTTCTATAAAATACCTAAAAAGTGGAATTGTGCTATGTTGGGAATTATAAGGAACTACATTTTCAATTGTTATTGAAATAGACTGTGCAAAATACGGAAATGCATCCCTACTTTGCACATCTCTTTCCTTTGGCATATTCCTTGTTATTTCAATCGACTCGCTTTACATATATAATTATAAGGTTGGATAATTTATAGAAATTCACATAGTCGCATTTTACACTCTAATGAATTAATATATTTAACTTAATCAAATTAAAACATCTTCATTTGATGATTATCAAGTTTTTAACAATTTACAACTCAAACAATGAAATTTGGGAGCAAAAACGAAATTTATCTACGACTTATTTCATAAATTTTAACCATCCACTCTAAATTCCAAGTTTAAAGTGCATATATAATTTCATCAAAGTCAAACAATCAACAAAATATGTAGGCAAGGATTACAACTTATACATAGCCTATTATTCAATGGTTTTTAGTTTGGCATAAAAGTAACATAATTTCAACGGCATAAATCTAATATTATGTAAAGTGTGTAATTTTGCACTCACCTTAAGCTTCCAAATCTCCAAATCCTACCTCATTCTTCTTACTTTACTCATTTTTCTTTCTAATAAAAAGATATATACATACTTACTTGAAGTATAGATATGAGAGGATATTTGAGGCAGGGGAACTTTAAACTTTACCTTATTGAATTTATCCTTTTACGTAGAATTCGATTTACTCCTCCTTCTCTTTTCCTTTTATTTTTCCATTCTTCTCAAATATATATGTAATACTTCAGAAATAATAGAGAAAAAACTAGCAAAGCTTTATTGTACCATTTAGAAAATATAAGAAGAAAATTTGTTGGCTAGACTTGTATTTATAGGAACTCGATTAATTCTATTTGTTAGATTATTTTTATTAAATTTGAGTTGTTCAGGCCATAATCAAAGGCATGCCAGCCCTAACCCTATTGATTGACCGACCTTTACCTACGGTCGCCCATTAGCAGTCGATCGGTTGTAACTGGTAATAAACTTGTGGGGATCCCTATTAATTTTGCAGTTATCGTTCATAATGAAATCACCAATTCTATTATTTACACTATTTAGAATTATTTTCAATTCAATAATTTGAATTGGTGATAACTTCTTTGTTTGAACCCTAATCGTAAAACTGTATATATTGAAGTAGATTTGAAGAACGCCATGAATGCATTTGTGCAAGTTTCATGGCCAAATTCTAACGTTTGTTCAAATTCCATTTTTAAGCCTTATTAATTATATATCGATTCTTTTTAATTAATTTCTATTTATTATATGGGGTGTTACACTTATATTTATATATGTATATATCTTTGAAATACTCTTTTAAAAAATTATCTGATTTTGGGAAGATTTATTACAAGGAGGTTATTTCCATAAAATGTATTTTATTTCGAAGGAATCATTTTCTAAAATGAACAATTGGAAAGTAATATGATGGGATTACATTTATTTGAAAAATTATATAATTAGTGGAAATATTTGAAAATAGTTTGATAGAGGCATTTTATGTGAGGAGTGTCCGTCTGAGTAAAGAGTTTTGGTTGAAAGGACATGATTTGAAGATTGTTTTATGAAGAATACATTTGGAAATATATTATGGAGAAAAGATATATATTATAAATTTTCTAGTTTTATAATATTTTGAAGCAAATATTTTACCAAGATGAGGATGGTTTGACTTGAAAAGTAAATGGTTAAAAATATAAAATATTTAATTGAATAACAAACTTTGGAGGTGTTTTTTAAAAGGTGTTTTGTACGGAAATTTTAGTTGAGAATTATAAAAGTAGACTTTGTAGAATGAGGTGTAAAATGACAAGGTATAATGAGTTTTGAGTTTACCTAATACCTATTATGATGATGTTACCTTATGGATGTTATTCGAGATTTTTCCTGATGAGTTGTAGTGTAACACCCTAAAATTTTAAGTAAAAATTAAATAATAAGTATAAATAACAATAAATTTTACAATGAATTATAGGGTGCTTGGTAACTTTCCATTAGAAGGGAAAATGGCAATTTCACAAATAGTCAAACTAGTTGACGGGAGTTGCATCATTATGCAGCTCTCATTTTTCTTAACAAAATGAAATATTCATTTATCCTAAACGGGATTCGTATGAGAGAAATATTTGGTTTTTGGTGAAGTGATCTGATACCGTATGTGAGCAGTAGGTCAGATTAGGCTAAATTGGGCCAAATCTACAATTTGAATTCAAATTGTACGGTTTTCTTGATTTTCCCTCCACTGTCCACTTTAATAGTATGTAAAATCATTTCCATTTCTTCATGTTTTCTTAAAATGAATCCCTCTTCCTACTTCTCACATCATCTCTCCTTTTCTCTCTTGAATCTCAATGGTTTTCAACGAAACAAAATGTTATTATGTAATGTCCCCTATTTTTAATGATTGGATATTTAAATAACTGGTTTAAATATTTAATTTCTAATAAATGAAGGCCTAAAAATATGATTTTTCCAATAGGATCGAATCAGGACTCAAGACCACATCTATTGAGTTCGGATTAAAATGAGTATAAGAATTGCTATATTTGAAGATCGGGCGATTCGATGGCCAAAATGATCTTGAAATGCATGAAATCAGCATCCCGAGGCACAATCTCTAATAGCGGTAAGATTTATCCCATTGGATCTGGAAAATATGGTGATGTAAGTAAACGAGTGTTGTTACGATTGAACGTGTGATGTGATCATACGGACTTAAAACGTACGACCATCCATTTGGAAAATTAAATGAATGAAATAAAATATTAATATAAATACTATTAAATCCTTTCCTCTTTTCTCTACTTCATTTACTATTCCATTGTTTGGAACAAATATTCATGGCCGCTCCTCCTATTTTCATTCAAAAAATTAAATCGACCAATCAGCTCAATGATAATTGCAAAACCAGATCCATTAAGATCATATGAGAGATTCATGATGACCATGGCGTAATTTGGATCGATCTAATTGTGGAAATTGATGGCGTAGAGGTTGGATCTAGTTTTTGAGATGGTTGGAGCTACGGTCGACGATAGGCGAAAACGAGATCGTCGTTGGATTTCTTTTGGCGAATAGCATCTCTCTACCAAAAATCGTCAAATCCAGTGAAGGATATCAAAATATATTTGTGACCTTGGCAAGCACATAATGCCCGGATCACACCTTGCTAGAGAGGATCGAGTTGCCTATTTTTGGGTCGACTGTAGAGAGATCGCGTAGCGTGGTTCGTTCGCGAAGACGGATCTTGATTTCATCGAGTAATGGTCAAGAAAAGAGAGGAGAGATAGGACGTGTATGTTATGGTGTGTGCATGGCCATGTTTAAGGAGTGGATATATTGATTTGGGGGAAGAAGGATTAAGGGTAATTAGGCAATTAATGTTTTGATTAGTTAATTAATTATTTTAGTTAATCTCGATTCTTATATTGGCAATATATTTTACATAGGAGGTCCATGTTGTGGTTTCTTACATAGCATTCATGATGGAGAGTTCTACATTTTAACACTGGTTTGGACAGCATTTGTTGAGGTGAGTGATATTGTCACTCATTATACTATGATTGGTTTTACAGTATTGGATCGACGTTTTAGAATGATTTTTGGTTTTAAAATGTAAATTTCTTATACTTGTACACCTACTAGATATTTTTAAAAGAACATAAAATATTTTAAAATAATTTATATCAAATATCATATATTTTCCATTAACGTGCTATTTTTAGGGAATTATTAGGTTTGGGCTATTTTGGTATGATTTCCCTATTGGCTGATGTGGATGTATTATAAATGTTGTATGTATGCTGTTTTGGATGTATATGGTTATTGGTTGCATTGTTGGTTGTTTGGCTTATTTTGTTGCTTTTGGTTTAAAACGCCGATTTAGTAGCGATTGAATGTTAGGTAATATCTTTTATGTTGGGATTTTGTACACGTGGAAATTGAAAAATGAGATAAGTTGTATAGAGGAGGGTTAGGATACTTGTTGATTGATCTGAAGGTGAAAGACAAGGCTTTGGACTTCAAGATGGATACCGAACGTTTCCATTTGGTTTGTAATTATCCGTTTGGGTTAAGTACATAACCAAAGTGGTTGGTAGTGACCACTATAGAGTGGTCAATATCCATCACTATTATTGACTGGCAATTTAGAAGATCTTTAATTTAGATGTTGAGGGGATTTTGTGGTGCACGATTTGATGGTTTATTCATGCGATCGACTTAGAGTCTTGATGTTGTTGCTCCATGGTGAGCAATTTAGATGGTGAGGTGATGATGTCACTCAATAGTGTATGGAGTAGGTTCGAGATAGATAGTTTCAGGACTTTGTATATTGTGCAGGATGTATTAGCTCGTTCATCATGGGGATGCCGATGTACAACACAATGAAAAGCCTTCTACCTTCGGTTTATGACTCGTGGGGGTAGCAGGTATCGAAAATTAGACACTCTATATCTTTGGTTCGTGACTAGAGTAGTGTGTAGGTACCGAAGAGGCTCATGGTGGGAGTCGTGGAGTGAAGGAAGGTGGTGGGTTCTGAATAGTGGAAATTGTATTGAGTTAGTAGGGCTTGGATGGATGTGCATGTGCTAAGGGATCGATGATGACTTGGAGTGTTTAGTGTTGTACTCGAAGCAGTGGTATTGTATAGCAGAGATGACCATGGATTGGTAGCGAGGATCTGTGTACCCTAGACTTTGAGTCTCGTGTCCAACTTTGGGCTGTGAAACACGTGTCAATCGTCGGGCAGCAAGATACGAGAGTACAATGCAAAAACATGATTTCCACTAGACTCTGGCATGGGGGCCATACAAGTTATTATATTTCTAAAGCACATCGGGTGATAGATAGTATTGTTTTATGGATGTTATGTTTGTTATGGTTGCTTCACTAGTCATCTGTCACCTTAAAGATGTCATACGGGGTAGGTATTGCGCATAGGGATACCTAGACGCCCCAACTATTTACTTAGTATAGAGTAGGTACTGAGGATGGAGATACTAGACAACCTGACACTTTACTGAGTATGGAGTACCCCTGTTATATAGTAGCATATTATCGATGTTATGTGCTAACTCTTTGGTTCCAGGAACATGTCGGGTATGATTCGTATACTCTCTGTTCCATATACTATATTGATTTTATAGTGTTTTGAGATTGCTTATCGCTCACAGAAGACTATTGTCTGACCCAAGGTTTTACAATTTGCTTCCTGTTATCTTGAGTATACTTAAATGAGTAGATTAGAGAGCAGATGTGGATGGCATATGGATTTTGCGGATAGATTAGCAGGAGGTGGCGTTTGCTCACACATATATTTGAGTTGTTATTGTATGTTACAGTGTGACACTATAAAGCCTTGACAGTGTTTGCTTACTATTATTAGAGATAGTTATCGGGTAAGTTTAAGTATCAGGTTTATAAAATCTATTACTGTGTTGCATAACTCTGTAGATCTTATCTCTAATGATTAGTTCACATTGTTATTATTGTCTAGAGCGTGCGTATATATTAGAGAGTTCGTATTTGTTATATATTTTGATTTTCAAAACTGTATTGTAGTGTATGTATAATACATAAGCTATGTTGCACACATGAGCACCATTGATGTAGTTTTCTTTATGAGAGACTGATCATCCTTATTATAGAATAAGGTTGATCTGGCATGTGAGAAATGCTGCAGTTGACTCTATCTTCGGAGTTAAGGAGTGTACAGGATCAAGGTCACTAATCCTGATTGATAAAATATTTAGCAGAGATGTTGTGAACCATTCTAATTTGTTTTGGATTGTTACAGTTTTTAAGTGAAAATGGTTAAAGTCAACTTTGCTAAACTGTATAGAGATTACAAGAGTCTACAAGGCAGACGGTTCCTTGGAATGGAATCAACTATGGAAAATCAAGATTGGATGGTTAGTTGCGAGAGGATCTTCGATGAGTTAGAGTTAAATAATGGCATGAGGTAGAAGTTGACCTCTAGACAACTCCAGTGATAAACAATGAATTAATGGAGTATCTTTATAGCTTCGATCCCAATTATCGATTTACTTAGGATTAGTTCATAGTTAGCTTCGACTAATAAAGAATTTAACATTAGGTTGAGTAATCATCTTGGAAAGCGATAGATTGGTTATATTGATGAGGGCTTCAAGAAGATGATCAAGAAGGCTTTATGATGAGAGTGCTTGTACGCAGTGTAGAAGGTTGTCCCGAACCAGCTGAGTAGGGATAAGAAGTGGAAGCATATGTATTTATTGCCGTTCTGATTTTGTCGAGTGCTCAATTGACAAAAAAGAAAGGAAATGGCATTACCACTTGCGGTATGCTTTCCACTTATGGTGTTTCTATATGTGTTTTATTTGATGCCAATCTTATATATTCCTATATATCCAGATTTGATGGAGATATTGGGATTAAGACTCGAGATGTGGTTAACTGACCACTAATTGTGATGGACGTAGTGAGGCACTCAGCCAGCCTATACATGGTTTATCGAGGCTTTGTCTTAGTGAGTTAGGGATGTTTATTAGTTTGTTCATTATTGATTTTTTTAAAGGTTTAATTGGGTTTGATATTATAGTTTCACAATGAACTAGCTGAAGAGGGTACGAAATAGTGGTGGACAGTGAGAGGCTGTTGGTGATGATTGGGGTTGTGGAGTAGCGAACAGTAGTGATGGCTATATGTAGAGGATGGGGTTATAGTTAGCTTTCTATATTTGCTCGATATTCCACACAGTGAGTTGCCATTTGTGCTGTAGCTAGAGTGTCTGAACATATTCGACGAGATGACCGGATTACTACCATATGGGGATTTAGAATCTTATCAATCTGGTCATAGGAGCTAGACTAGTAGTTGTGCCTTTAAGGCATATGATGCCCAAAGAGCACAGGAAGTTAAAGTTGCAGGAGGATGACCTTTTGAGGTGATGGTTCATTTGAAGGAGCATATTTGGGTAGGATGCACCTATAGTGTTCGCCACTAGGCCGGATGGCACTTTGAGTTTTTTTTGCTGGTTGTTATGAGCTGAATGAGATGATAAACAGGTATCCACTCCTACTTATTGGTAGCTTGTTCGATCATGTCTATAGTGTGAGGATGTTCTCTTAGTTGGACCTTATGATAAGGATTCAACTGTTGAGAGTATTTTGAAACAGAGTGCTAATTATAGAGTTTTGTACGCTACCTTAATTTTTGATTGGTTGGTTATGTTGTTCAAGCTAATCGACGTAGCGGCATGTCTTATTGATCCCATAGACCATGTCTCGAGGGGTCACTTAAGTGAGTTGTGCTTGTTCCCATTGATGATAGTTTCATCTACTCATGGACAAAAGAAGAGCACAAGGCGTGATAGATGAATGTGTTGTAAGTGTTGAGAAGATACTGATTGCTGAAGGGATTTTGAAGTATCGCTACTAGAGGAGGGAAGTGATATGCTTGGGTCATATTGTTTAGAGTAGGACAACGCTGTAGATCCTACAGAGACTATGACAGTCCAGAATTTGAATAGATCGAGGGTAGCAATATCGTTAAACTATTAGATCGGAGAGAATCATACTTTTATTTAGGATGCGAGGTGTGGACACATGTTAGTGAGTCTGACTGAGAGGTTAACAAGTATACTAATGTTACTCATTCTGAGTGGAAACGAGGAGAAGAAAGTACACACATGCCCGTGATACTTAATTGGATGCGGCATTGATACCAAAAGGTAAGGTTGTCGCATGCTAGTCGAAGAATGAAATCGAGTGAGAGGAAGTATCTAACTCTTGATTCAGAGTTGGAGACGATAGAGTTATGTTAGATAGATTTTTCGTCTGAATAACACACCAAACCTTTTGAAATCTTATTTCGAAAGGATGTAGGTAAATTGATTGAACATCGAAACTATGGAGATAGTAAGCATCGAAAGGTAAAGAGACACAAGATTTATAGTGGTTCGAGGCCGAGGTTCCTACTTCTACTTTGAAGGTTTTACCACGAGCTTTTATTCCTTAATTTGATGTACAAGTACTTTTGCTACAAAGTACAACATTAATGATATTTTGATTAAAGCTTTCTATATAGAGTAAGAAATATTAAATGACTATCGAATATCAGAAAATCTCTGGTCAGCCTCTTTTTAGTAGCGTGTGGTCCTCTATTCATAGCAAATTAAAGGTTCCCCCATGGTGTAGGGGCTTTCATATGGATTAATGACCTGGCTTGTTATAGGAGGCTTGGATTCAAACACTTGTCATTATTTTGTTGAGAGTACTTTGATGCAAATTGATGACATGTCATTTTTATACAGTTCTATTAATTCCTTTCGTTTATCTTGACCGTTGATCTCGATCCAGAGCTATCTGAGCCATTGATTATCGATACTTGTTGAAATGTCATTCGCCTTAGTAGTTGTCAATCTCAGCTGAGCTTGTTATCTTAATTTGATATGATCTTGATCTTAATCGACGTCTTTTCCCTTGCTTTCAGATCTTCGGTTCTCGGATATTGATCTTGGTGCTTAAACTCTTGGTAGAAAATAGATAATGGGTTATGAAATTACAAGCCAAGGAGCTTTCCTTATGAATATTCATAATTTGTACTGGGTGTAAATTTAGCACATGCCCCTTAAAGTTCACCTCATATGATTGGTATAAAGTGGACTTTGGAAAGAAGGGTGTGATATCTTGCTTAGTATTTGGATTGTTAGTTCAGTTCCCATTATAAGGTTGACCCAAGCCTTTATATGAAGTACTTATCCTAAGAATACTCAACAATATTACTTTGCTGAGACAACTTATGAAGATCTGACCTTTTTTCAAAAACATTTTTAAATCCAACCTCATCCAATGATTTTTGAAAATAATATGAAATATAAGCTCATTTAGAGGATTTTGGAAAACAACTTGTAATCTAACCTCGTCTAGAGGATTTTGGAAAATAATTTGAAATCTTACCTCATATAGAGGACTTTGGAAAACAATTTGAAATCTAACCTCACCTAAAGGATTTCAGAAAAGATTTGAAATCTAACGTCATATAGAGAATATTGGAAAACAACTTGAAATCTAACCTCATCTAGAGGATTTTAGAAAAAGACTTGAAATCTAACCTAATCTAGACAATTTAAGAAATCAACTTGAGATTCATCCTCATCTAGAGGATTTGGAAAGAAAGTTGAAATCTAACCTCGTCTAGAGGATTTTAGAAAATAATTTTAAATAAGTGCCTAGAGGTGAAAATACTTCGATACTATGCTCCAGTCATCTAGACTTGGTCTCACAAAGGTATCAGGTTTTAAAAAACTGTTATTGACGATATAATGCATATATTTTGCACGCGACTGACGTGACTCACTATATAGCACCATGCATGGTCCTTCTGATCATGGCTCACTCTTTGCATGACACGATTCAACATGGCTTACTCTTTTTCACAACACTTTGGTTGTGGCTCACTCGATGCTTTCGATACGGTCGACTTCCTATGACTCATTCTTTGCACGACACGATCGACCATGGCTCATTATTATTGGGGATCTACCCAACGCTTGGTTTTTTTGGACCATGGCTCACTTTATTGGGAACCTACTCAATTTTCTAATCTTTTTAGGACTCTGCCCCAACTTATTAATATCTATAGGAATCTACTCAGCTTATTAGTCTTTTTGCAAATCTACCTAAATATCTAATATCTTTGGGAATCTACCCAACCTACTGATATTTTTGGGAACCTACCCAACTTATTAATCTTTTTAGGAATTCACCCAATTTTCTAATCTTTTTGGGAATCTACCCAACTTACTTATCTTTTTAGGAATCTACCCAATTTTATAATCTCTTTAAGAATCTATCCAACTTATTAAGCGTTTTGGGAATCTACCCAATTTACTAATCTTTTGGGGATCTACCCAACTTACTAATCTTTTTAGGAAACTACCTAACTTATTAATCTCTTTGGGAATCTTCCTAATTTTCTAATCTCATTGGGAATCTATCCAACTTACTACCCTTTTTAGGAATGTACCCAACTTATTAATCATTTTGGGCATCTACCCAATTTATTAATTTTTTTGAAAATCAACCTAATTTTCTGATTCTTTGGGAATCTACCCAACTTACTAACTTCTTTAGAAATCTACCGGACTTATTAATCCTTTTGGGAATCTACCCAATTAAAAAACTAAGTAATTTCAGTAGGAAAAATCATTTTCTTAGCAAAACTAAGTAATTTTTGTGAGATGAAATCATTTCTTGATGAAACTAAGTAGTTGCCGGTGAAATCATTTACTTGTCGAAACTAAGTAATTACCGTAAAGCGAAATTATTTACTTGTTAGAAGCAGAAGCATGACTATGAAACTCACATGACACTACTTGATCGGAGTAGTACCATAACTTAAACGTTTTGATGTACTTTTGAAAGTTGCATGATGTTACCTAATCACGACAATAATTATGACTAAAATATTTTGATGTACTTTTCGAATTTGCATGATATTGCTTGATAACACAACAATCACGACTAAAAATTTTTGATATACTTTTGGAAGTTGTGTGATATTGCTTGATTATGATAATAATCATGACTAAAACATTTTACTTTTGGAAGTTGCATGATATTGCTTGATCATGACAATAATCACGACTGAAACATTTTGATGCAATTTGTGAAATGCTTAATACTTAAGAAGATTGAAGTTTTGTGTGGTGTACCTAAGTTACGACTAAAAGATTGATCACTGCCTCAAACTTTCGATAAATATTTTTTTTAGGTAGCAACCTTATACTATGATAGTGTTTCAAATGCTCGGCATTCCAAGTCTGTGGTATTATATTGCCATTTGGCCTATTTAATCCATAGGTCCCTAGAGGGATGACATCATGGATTATTATAGGTCTTTCCCTATTTGGACTGAGATGTCCATCGATCGGGTCCTTTGTATTTGGCATTATGTTTCGAAGAATGAGGTCCTCTTTCTCAAATTTTCTAGTTTGAACTCTCTAGTTATAATATCGAAACATCCTTCGAATATACTCTATTTATCAAAGCAGCTTGATCCCTGAGTTCGGGTAACAAGTCTAATGACTCCTTTTGAAGTTTTGTGTTCTACTGCGTATTATAATAATACCTTTGGTGAGACATAATTTCTAATTCAACTGGGAGCATGGCTTCAAAGACGTAAACTAGGTATAAAGGAGTATGCCATGTTAAAGTCTTGGAGCTTGTCCGATAAGCCCATGAAAAGAAAGGCAATTCATCTGCCCAACTGCCTTTGGCTTTGTCCAATCTTTTCTAGAAACAAGCATTGAAAGTATTGTTGGTTGCCTCTACAGCTCCATTTGTTTATGGATGGTCTACTGAAGAAAAACTCTTGATGATATCATGATCTCGAAAATACTATGTAAAATTTTTTCTCTCGAACTGAGTGTCATTGTTTGTAACGATCTTATATAGAAGGCCGAATCTGGATACGATATTCCTTATTACAAACTTTGTTACCTGATGAGAGATTAGGGTAGCTATGGGTTTTGCCTCAACCCATTTTGTAAAGTAATTAATTTCTACCATGGCATATCTTTCTCCACCTTTAGAAATTGGTGGGGGTCAATAAGATCAACGACCCAGATATCAAAGGGCCGTGGACTCACCATTGGGGTAAGCTCACTAGCAGGAGCTCTTGGCACCTTTGCATAAAACTAGCACTTTTCACATTTCTTTACATAGTCCAATGCATCTTGATTCAGTGTTGGCCGATATAAACCTTGAGTGAGTATTTTCTTTGCCAACTTCTATCCTTCACAATGGCCCCCAAAATTCCATCGTGGGCTTCTTTCAATAGTTGTTAACCGTTTGAAACTATCACACATCAAGAGTATGGAGTTGAGAATCCCATCCTATACAGTACAGCATCTATGATGTAGAAATTCAGTGCATTGTATTTGGTTCGTCTCACTTTGGTGGCATCCGAAGGTACAATATCCTACGTTAAATATCGAATATACAACGACATCTAATTTTCCTCGATAATTAGAGAGGTTGTAGATTCACTCCTAGTAGCTTGAGCTTGGGTTTTGACTAACATTTTCTCAGGTACATGTTTGTTGATGTCGACTGGAATGAATTGAACATGTTATATCCTTCGAGCTTGCATATTTTTCGAAGGCATCGGCCCTAGTGTTTTGGTCCCTGGGAATGTTTCCTAATTCTTGAAAGCTTCAACTAGCTGTTTTACTTGCTTACCATATAAGGTTAACCTAGGTTCTTGGGCTTGGTAGCGACCAAGAATTTTTTGGACTATTATTTAGGAATCACTATTTATCCAAATCATCGAAATCTTGATGGAAATTTCCATTCTTAATCCAGCGATTAGGGATTTATATTTAGCGGTATTATTGGTTGCTGAAAATGAAAGCTTAATCATGTTGTAAATTAGATGATTATACGGGGTTACCAAGATATAACTGGCACCCGCCCCTTTCTCATTTGATGCTCCATCTAAATAAAGTTGCCAAGAGAGCTGTTTATCCTTTCTACCTTCTTTTCCAGTTTCAGCTCTGAAACCAATGCATTTGGTAATGAAGCCAGCTAGCGCTTGAACCTTTACTGTTGACCTAGACACATAGGATATCTCATACTGGCTGAGTTCTATTGCCCATTTAATTAATCTCCTGGCGGTCTCATGTTTACTGAAAAATTACCGAAGTGGTTGATCTATAAGGATCTTAATAGGATGGGCCTGGAAATACAGCTTGCTGCGAACATCAAGCTGTATGCAAGCTTTTCAATTACTAGGTAGTTCTCCTCAGCTAGATCTAACCTTTTACTTACATGATACATGGGTCTTTGGATTTCATTATCATCTCTCACCAGGGTTGAACTTATGGACTGATCCGAGGAGGCTAAGTATAGGAATAAAGGTTCTCCGTCTATTGGTTTAGACAACACATTGGAGTACTTAGGTTCTTTTGTAGGTCTTTGAAAGCCCTTTGGCATTCGACCATCCAATTGAAGTAATATGCTTCCATAAAAGGTTGAAAAAGGAAACACATTGGTTTTTGATCGGCTTATAAACCTGTTCAAAGAAGCAATCTTCCTATTCAAACTCGTTATCTCCTTTCTATTAATTGGAGCCTTCATGTTAGTTATAGATTTTACTTGATCTTGGTTTATCTCTATCCCTTTGGCACTTAATATAAAACCTAGGAACTTCCCAGATTATATTCCAAAGGTACACTTTTAAGGGTTTAACTTCATTTGGTACTTTCGAAGGACGTTGAACATTTTGGCTAGATCCGAAACATGACTCTCTGATTGTTTAGACTTGACCAACATGTCATCAACATATACCTCCATATTTCGACCTATCTTCTTGGCGAACATTTGGTTAACTAGTATTTGATATGTGGCTCATGCATTCTTGAGACCGAAGGGCATTACCTTATAGCAAAACAATCCTATATTGGTGACGGAACTCATATGCTCTTCATCAGGCTTAAACATTGGAATTTGATTATATCTAGAATAAACATCCACGAACGAAAGCAACTAATGCCTACTGGTGGAATCAACTAAATAGTCGATTCTAGGAAAAGGGAAGCAATCCTTTGGGCATGCTTTGTTTAAATAAGTAAAGTCAATGCAAGTCCTCCACTTCCCATTTGGCTTTTTAACTAATATCGGGTTTGTGATCCACTTTGGGTTGTATGGGTTTTGAATGAAGTTACTCTTTAGCAACCACTTAAGCTCTTCTTGTAAAGCCATATATTGATTTCTGTCCAGGGCACTTCTCTTTTGCCTTACATGAGTAAGCTTCATATCTATATTCAAGTTGTGGCAAATAATCGAGGGGTCGTTTCCTACCATATCATCATGATTCTATGCGAATATGTCTATGTCTAAGGAAGGAAATTAGCTTTTATCAAACATATGTACGGAAATAGGTCCTTATCTTAACTGTCTTTGACTTGTCATTTTCATTAAGGCATACTTCTTCTAGTGTCTCAGTCGTTGAGGCTGTCTCGATCTCTTGTCTTGGATCGAGATCAAGCTTAATTTCTTCTTCTCTTGGAATTTTCCAAGTAGTGTGAACAAACTTTCCCTTCCATCCGATAGGCTCACTATTTTGCCCCCATTCAATCTTGTTAAACTCTCCTTAACAGCTTGTAATGTAAATCAATTCCCCAATCATAGAATCTTTTTTCTTTGGAAAATTCTAAAGTGTCGTCAATGGACCTCCATGGACTTAGAACTCAAGATATTAACTGTTTCTCTAACTCCAAGGGGAGTAGGCTGGTTAAATTTCACATTTTCTGACAAGATGAAGTATTCACTTTATTAATCATATTTAGGCTTATGTAATAAAGTTGTCTTGAGATCCACTGATCTTGCCTTACAAGCTCATCTCTTATTTTGATCGAAAACTTTAAAAGTAGACGTTTAGTAGACACATACCCCTCCATAGCATCGAGAGCATTGTACAACAAATATATGTCCGTGATAACAAAGGTGGTTTCAAAGATCTTGTAGTGGGGTCGCTTTCAATTTTGACCATCAGCTTGCACTCTTTAAGAGGCATGATTCCTTCATCAATGAATCCCTATATATGAACTTGACTAGGCATGAGTATGCTCTTGGGTAATCCCAATTTGTTGAAAGCATGTTTAAAGATAATGTTGAAGGTAGCTCCTATATCCACTATAATCTTTACCTCCTCTGAATGTCCAATTTGGGCTTTGATTACAAGCGGGTTATTATGGCAGTTGCAGACACCTTATTTATCATAGTCACCGAATGTAACTTTTGGCCTATCTTCTACTTTTTCTCAACTCTCTTCATCTCATACACTGAGAAACGTTCTTTTTTAGCTTATTAATGTACCTTTTCTAGTAGCCATGACTTCCCTCATCAATAGGAATCTTCCCAAAATGATGCCCAAAAAGTTCTAAGGGTGTAGTAAAGACCTCGAAACTTATACTTGAGGTTGCGCACTTTCATTTCCTGCCAGAATGATGGCCGCTAGGATGCTATCTCTCTTTAGAAACTCATCTAACTGCCCTTCTCTAATGAGTATATTGATATAGGGCATCAAAAACTAAAATTCTCCAGTGCTACACTCGTTCTGCTGATGGTAGCTATAATATCGTCCTCCTTGGTTGTTTTATGGCTCCTTCCCTCTCCTTGGAGGGTATGATCGATCCTAGGTCATAGCATAAAATTGAGCATATGAATGAGTTAGGGGGTATGTTTCCATTACCTAAAGTTCCTTCTTAAATTTCTAGGCCGAAGCGAACTTCTTGTTGACACTATTCCACTCTAGATTTTATCGGACAGTTTCTTTTGATTCTACAGTTCAAATTTCTGCTCGAGTTGGAAAAAAGAGCTCATTAACAAATCTACACTCTTGCCTCAAAAGATCATCCTGGAATGGTATGTTTCTCCATAATCATGAAGTGATTTCCACCAGCTTGGTTTCGTATGTCATGCCTTTGCGTTGGGCCATGATGTCATTAAATCTCATACAAAAATCTCTGAAGGATTCTCCTATTCCTTTCCTAAAATCGACGAGTAATCCTAGTCCTATTTCAGTTTCTTTTGAAGTAAAGAATTGTGTCAAAAATTCTTTGGTTAGATGATCCCAAGAGCTAATAGAATTTGGGGAATAACTCTTTAACTATTTCATTGTGGGTCCATTGAAAGTCATCAGTCGAAATCTGCATTTGATCTCATTTAAGGCCCGGATCGCCTGCATCTGATTCTGATTTCATATAAAGTAATGTGGTCTTCAGGGTCACACGTCCATCATATGGGATTTTCAGGATCCTGAATCCCAAAGGCTTAGGAGCTTTCATGATTTCTAGGGAAAAGGCTGAACTTTCTGAAGCTTTATTTCGGTGTCGAGACTTGACCAATCTTCTTGTAGTATTTGTACCTGCTCTGAGAATTTCATTAATTAGGTTTCCATTGCTGGATCCCTATCAAGTTTAGAGTTTTGGCTTTAGTATTTTGATTTTGTGGCCTGTTTTGCTACCTTCTTTCAAAATTCACTCTTTTAGGACTTAGAGTCAAGGGCCTCTTAGAAGAGCCCACTCTTATCATCTTTATAGTTTTGGCTTTCCTGGTCGCCTCTATAAATCCAACTTTTAAAGCCTCATTAGTCGTTGGTAACTTTCATGGATTTCAATTGAAAGCCACAGGATTCTCGTCCTCCTCAAGTATGGTTGAAACCATTTTCTACAATTTAGCAAAAGTATTTTTAACTACATTCTGGTCATTGTCTAGGCATTTTGTGGTGTCAAAAATGAACTTCAACATCCTGTGTCGAAACTCGCTTTTGGTGAGGATTGGAGCTGTAGTTTCCTCATTAATAGCTGGATTTATTTGGTGAACCACAATTTCCTTATTCGTATGCGGTTCTTCGATTTCCTCATACTGGGTAGGGGAGTGAGGTGCCTTTCAAGAGGAGTATTTTGACTTCATGCTGGGTTTGGAGGTTTTAGCTTCTTGGATTAGAAAAGAATGGAGGTTGGGGGCGTTCCTTCTAATGCCAAAAATGTTAGATAGATTTTTCATCTAAATAACACTCCAAAGCTTTGAGAATCTTGTTCCAAAAGGATGTAGATAAATTGAATAAACATCGAAACTATGCAGATAATAAGCGCCGAAGGGTAAAGAGACATGAGATTATAGTGGTTCGAGATCAAGATCCCTATGTCCACTTTGAAGGTTCTACCGTGAGCTTTTATTCCTCAATTTGATGTACAAGAATTTCTGTTACAAAGTCTGTCATTAATGATCTTTTGATTAATTCTTCCTAATAGAGTAAGGAATATGAAATGATTATCGAATGTAAGAAAATCTCTAGTCGGCCTCTTTTCAGTAGCATGTGGCCCTTTATTTATAGAAAATTTAAGTTTATCCCATTGGTGTAAAGGCTTTCACGTGGATTGATGACCTGGCTACTATAGGTGGCTTGGATTCAAACACTTGTCATCATCTTATATAGAGTACTTTGATGCAGATTGATGATGTACGATCATTTATCTTGACCGTTGATCTCGATCCAGGGCTATCTGAGCCGTTTATTGTTGATACTTATTGAAATGGCTTTTGTCTCGGTATTCGTCATTCTTGGATGAGCATGTTGTTTTTTAATTAGACAATAGTCTTCATCTTAATCGACTTCTTTGCTCTTGCTTTCGGACCTCGGGTTCTTGGATTTTGTTCTTAATGCTTAAGCTATCGATGGAAAATAAATAACGGGTCTCGGAATTACAAGGCAAGAAGCTTTTCTTTAAAATATTCGTAATTTTTACTAGGTATAAATTATGGCATAACAAGTTTGCTTTAAGGATTTGGAAGCAGTTTCTATGAGGAGAGAGATTTAGTTATTCAGTGATTCTACATCATTTGAGTATCTCTTCTCCCAGAAGGATTTTGATCTTCATCAATAGCGATGGTTAGAGCTCTTAGTCTTATATGACTTTGACATTTCCTATACGTTTTAGTGGGAAATGTAGTTGTTGATGCCTTGAGTGGAAGACATATGAGTTTTGGAGCAATATTCCTAGTGTAGGCATTGCTTGAGCTTATCATTAGTTATAACTTCAGAAATCGATGTGCTATGGCAAAGGGTAATGGCTAGTTTGACTATCAGACCTAATTTGGTTTAGCAGATTGGTACTAGTCATAGGCGTGAGGCAAGAATAGTGGAGATCGTAGCTAAACTAAAAGAATGAGTAGCGTCTATAGAGGTAATGTAGTGTGGATCTGACCAAGATTTTTGGCTTCGAGGGATGAGAGATTGGTAGTTCTTGAGTAATGGGAACATATACCTTTGACTACATTATTGGGTTGCTGAGGACTGAGGACAGCAGAATAGCATTAGAGTTAGAGTCGACTGATTGATAGGAAATGCTAGAATTGTATTCCTTAAGTCTAGTAGAATGACATTCAAATTTTTCGAGTTATATATGAGATGGATAGTGTGATTCCCTTGTGTTCCAAGAGCATTGTAAGTGGTTGAAACTAAATGTTTGATAGTGGGTTTTGGGAGAACTTACAAGAGGAGTTTAGATATTTGGCACCAAACCAATTATATGATATTGAGACAGAACTAGGAACTTTAATACCTCGTAGGCCTATTCGTACTGATATATGTGATACAAAATAGTTAGGAGGATGGCAACTAAGTAGTAAAGGTTCAGTGGAATGAAAGTGAAGGCGGTAGGATATGGGAGACTTAGAAAAGCATGTGGACCGCTTGTCCAGAGCTCTTCACTTCATGAGATTACATTTTTATCGTTGGCTTTCATATGGGATATCATATTTGATGTTTTATAATAGATTGTTAGTATCCTACATGCTAGGATAGACGTCGATGTTATTTTTGGATGTTTGATCTTATATGTTAATGGTTGATGTTGCATTGTTAGCATTTGATATGGTAGCTTATGCTTATGTGATTGCTAGGCATGCGGGATAATTATGCTTTGATATATCATACTTGTTTAAGATAATTATTATATATGATCTAGTACATTTAAATACACGATGATGTTGAATTTGAATTTAATCCTCTTTGTTGAGTACATGGAAGCAAGTGTGGGCTATTTTGATGCTTATCTGCTTATATTCGCATCTAAATGGTACGGTCTTACTGTAGAAGAGATAGGTAACATCTATAGTGCAGATTTGATGGTATATATTTGGTTGCCTCAGATACGAGATGTGCATATATACCTTTGTTGTATTGGGATTATTCCCGGACCTAACCGTTCAAAGGAGATTTTACCAAAAAAATAGGAATCTAAGAGGCTTTTGAGAGCCTATAGGTTATGGGACGTTCATTTCACTTTGTGATTTCGAGACGAAATCTTCTAAGGAGAGGAGAATGTAACGACCCGTATTTTTAACGATCAGATATTTAAATAATTGATTTAAACATTTAATATTAATTGAATAAAGGTCCAAAAGTATGATTTCTTGCATACAATTGAATTAGGACTCGAGATGACTTTTGATAAGTTCAAAATGATGTTGCGGATTAAAATGAGTATAAGAATCGCTATATTTAGAAATCAGATGATTCGATGGCCCAAACGATCTTGAAATGCATGAAATAGCATCCTAGGGCACAGTCTCAGATAGTGATGAGATTTACACCATTGAATCCTACAAAAATAGGTGATGTAAGCAAACGAGTTTCGTTTCGATCAGATGCCTCGTATGGTCGTACGAACTCGAAACATATGGCCATTTATTTTAGAAAATAAATAAATAAATAGAATAAAATATAAATATGAATATTATTTAAATCCTTTCCTCTTTTCTCTAACTCATTCATTGTTCCATTGCCAGGAACAAATATTCATGGTCGCTCCTCTTATTTTCATGCAAAAAATAAATCGACTAATCTGCTCAATGATAAATTGTGAAACTAGATTCATTGAGACCGTATGGACGAGAGCTTTACAATGACTATGATGGAATTTGGATCGATCATGATTAGGGCAGTTGAGGTCATAGAGGTTGGCTTTAGGGTTTGAGATGGCTGGAGCTACGGTTGACGATAGGAAAAATAGAGATCACTGTTGGATTTCTTTTGGCGAATAGCATCTCTCCACCAAAACTCATTAGATCCGGTGAAGGATGTCAAAACATGTTCTTGACCATAGTCAGCTTGTGATTCCTAGGTCACATCTTGCTAGAGAAGATCGAGTTGCCTATTTTTGGGTCGGATGCAGAGAGATCGCGTAGCTTGGTTCTTTGGCGAAGACGAACCTTGATTTTATTGAGTAACGACTAATAAAAGGGGAGAGAGAGGACATGTTTATATGTGGTAGGTGCACGACCATGTACAGTGAGTGAATACGTTGATTCAGGGTAATTAGGTAATTAATGTTTTGGTTACTTAGTTAATTGTTTTAGCTAATCTCGATTTTTATATTGGTCATATCTTTTGCATACGAGGTCCATTTTGGATGCAATTTCTTGCATTGAACTCACGATGGAGAGATATACATTTTAGCAGTGGTATGGATAGCATTTGATGAGGTGAGTGATATTGTCTCTCACCATACTATGATTGGTTGTATAGTATTAGATCGACGTTCTTGACTGATTTTTGGTTTTAAAATGTGATTTTCCTATACTTATACACCCACTAGATTTTTATAAAAGAAAACAAAATTATTTTAAATGATTTATTTTGAATATTACATATTTTCCATTGACACGCCATTTTTAGGGAATTATTATATTTGAGCTATTTTTGACATGATTTCCCCATTGGTTGGTATGATGTAATATACACATTGTATGTATGTTGTTTTAGATGTATGCACGGTTATTGGTTTCATGGTTGTTTGTTTGGTTGTTTGGCTTGTTCGATTGTTTTTGATTGAAAACGCTGATTGAGCGACGATTGAGTGTTAGGTAATGTTATCCGGCCTATTGACCAGGCAGTATTTGAATAGACATAAATGATCGAATCAGATGAGCGAATCATAGAGAAATGACCAAAGGACATTGGAAATATCATGAAAAGGCAAGAAAAAGTAAATATTAAAATAACAAAAAAAAATTGAAAATTTAGAAGTTCAAGTTTTTGAAAGAGCCGCCTCGTAGCAAAACCAACAAAATCCTCAGGTCAGATTCAAAGCAGAACAGACTTGAGAAATCCCCGAGTCAAACCTGAAGTAATCCATAAAATACCCAAGCGTGACCCAAAGTGGACTTGGTACTGATCCCTAGACTTAACTCAGTACCCACCCTTATTGACTCGGAGCAAAAACTCAAAAATATCAGGTCTGACTCCAAGCAAACGAAGAAAAACTCAAAGCACAAAAATCTCAGTGATCTTAAGGTCGAGCCCCAAGAAAACACTCAAATTTCTCAGGTTGGACTCCAAGCAAATTCAACCCAAACCAAAACAATAAGGGGATCACCCCATCAGTACCGACCCTATTCTAGAGATTGATACGGATTCCCAGTTCCACCTTGGGTGGACCATCTTCTGCCTACATTCCTAACTTGATGCTAAGCGCCTATTTCCAAAGTCGTTTTGTTGAATCAATGCAATTCTCTATCGATATCCATGAGCACTAATGTCAGCAATACCTAGGAATACACTAAGTATAGGTTGATGCTCCACGCTGCATAGGGGATCAGTACCGATCCATAAGGGTACTCCCAAAGTAGCTCCTACTCCTATGTTACTCTTCTCTATCTACATATAGCCCGATTCAAGTGTTGTTCCGGAGTTCCTATGCATCATATTGACAATCTCCATAAACGCCCTAAAGCAGCAATTCAACCTTCTGCATATCCATTGCTCGGATCAAAAAAACCTTAGCGATCATGCAAAAAAACCTAGAAAACATGAAACCAACATCAAGATGAGCCAATACAAGAAGTCCCAAGTACCTATGATGCATACATAGGGATCGGTACTAATCCCCTAGAGGAATCGGTACTGATCCCCAACCCTAGGGGATCCGGGGCTGAGATTTTTTGGAGGACTTAGTCTTCATCGTGAGGATCTATAGGCAAAATAGTAGTGAGATATTTGGTCGTTTACTCTTATAAATACATGGGCGATGCTTCATTCTAAGGATCTTTACACTGCTGCTACACAGAAACTCCATTGTACTCTAGGATTCCTTCTTATCCCTCCTACTTGTAATCACAAAATCTAGTGCAAAAGCAATAAAATCATTCAAGTAGATATAGGCCAAGATTTCCCAACCATTGTAAATTTGTATGTGCTTATTTTTTTTATTTCTTCTATTTTCATTTACTTACATCGTTTAATCTCTTCTCTCTTATTCTTTTAGGCGTTTGTGCCATTTTTGGTTCAAACATTTGGATGCCTACACTAAGAGACTCAATTCTCAGGCTATTTGGATCCTTATCTACTATTGGACTGTCTAAAATCCAAAGAACATATCCATTTTCTTCTTATCTAGTTTTCCTACTACTTAGATTTGAACAAAGTCTACAGAATGCTACCTTTAATGTCCACCAGGAAAGACGAAGCTGTTGCCTTCTCAAGAGCTACTAATGAAAAAAGAATGCTAACCTTCACATCCTGGATGAAGATGCACAAAAAAAAGTCGTTAATATCTAGAATCCTTTAGATGCTATCAACAAGATTAATTTTGAGCGTATGATGAAAGTGCCGCGGGATAGCCATGCGGAGTTGAACCGACAAATCTAAGAGAACAACAACTTGATGACCCAATTGAATACCCACCATAGGAAGACTATAAGAGAACCATCTCCTCCATACCCATAATGAAGGGGTTCCTCGTTATCTAACCACCTTCGGAGAAATAGAAGGCAAAGGACAAATTCAAATAAAGTAGGAACCACTAGATGGTAGAATGCAGTCGACCCTCACCTATGTATAGGGGTCGGTACCGAACATATCTGTAACGACCCAAAATTTTCACTTTGAATTGGAATAATTAATGAATTTTAAATATTCAACCAATTGTTTCAAATGATGAATAATTTATTATGAAATGGTTATGGGTGGTTGATAATGGTTTTATAAATATATGTAAAATTATTTTATAAAGATATATAGACTTTGTCACATTTTGATAGTTCAACGTTGTATTTTTATAAATGGATTTTTATATTTAAAATAATTTTATAGTTTAAATAATCTTGTTTTAATTATTTAAAAATAATAAGAAACTTATTTTCAAGATTTTTTTACATAAATAAATAGTTTGATTAAAAACTAAAAATATTTCCAGGATTCGAATTCCGGAATTTCAATGGTTTGACAAATAAAAGTTATATTTGAATATTGAAACATTGAAAGTTCAAATGACATATATATGCACTTGTAACAAATTAGTAATATATAAGTTAACCATAGTTAATTAATACTAAGTGTTATTAGGAAAAGTAAGCAAGGGAGATATTTTTCACAGAAGTTGAAATGAAAAAGAAAACTTAAAATCTACTCACCATCACTTACACACCTACACACCTAAAACATCATGAAGTGATGGAAGACGCATGGAGGGGGGTTCGACTGAAGCCATGATGGCAGGGGAGGGGCATTTAGTGATTCCATGCATAAGAATTTCTACCCTATAAATACACATGCATACCCTCTTCCTTTCTTCAAAAAATCACTTCACTTTTCTTCTTCTTCTTAAGATCACTAACAGCTCTTCTTCAATGGCTTCCTAAATTATAAAAATATTTTAACACCGCGTTGAAGTTCTACTAAAATTGTTTCCATGCACAACGATCACATTATCTGGGAGATGGCCATTCTTGTATCTGAGGGAGAGTCACATGTTTCAGGTATTGATTTGGAAGGAATGATAGAGAATGAGGAAGAAGAGGTTCCGGATATCCTTCTAAGAAACTCTGTTGCTCAACCTTGGTTCCCTAGGGAAAACCTTAATAACCTAAAGGATGGAATCTTGAGAATGAAGAAGATGATGTAAATGAAGTAGATAATAAATAGGAGGAAGAAGAGTTTGAAGAAGTAGTGTTCTCAGATTCGAATGGTCCATTGACCACTGGATCCTATTTATTTGATATATTTTTTGGTAGGGTTAGAAGCTACTAGGGAGTAATAGTATTTTGGATATTCTAAGTATATTAGGAATATGTTAACGTAATTATCTTGGGTATGTAAAACAATTAATTATGGTTTAAGTATGGTTGTTTGGCAAATGTGATAGTTCAAATTATGATATATATCTATGCATGATTCTTATTATGGCTTCTCTTATCTCATTTTTAAATGACTTAGGAAAACTTCTGTAAGAATTTTACTTCTTTGGTAATTTTCTTTATGAAGTAAAGCTATATCTTTATAAAAATATTTGAATAAAAGATATATAATGATATTTTGAAATAATAAAATTGATATTTGAATTCTTAAGAATGTTGATTCAAAATAAAAGTCATTTTGAAAAATGAGTGTTTCGACAAACAAGTGTTTTGATAAATAAGATTTTGACAAGTTAAACTTGGTAGAAGATTTTAGTAAATCTTGTTTTATTGAAATTTGTGTTTTTATTAATCTTTTAAAAAAGAGTCTTTAAATAAGAAGAATAATGTTTAAAGGCATCTCCTAGATAAGGGTTAAAAATGTTTGGGATATGCAAAAAGGTTTAAAACATTTGGATGGTATTTTATTGAATGTTTTCTTAAATAATTTTGAAAAAGGAATTGAAAGTTTAGAGGATCTTTGTGAACAATGCAACTTACGCACACACGCACACACAAACCGTGTGTATATTACTAACTATGTTAAGCAAAGAATAGTAATTGAATATAGGATAAATAATAGAAACGATTATACCAGATATTTTATACTGTTTCAGACCTCCCGTCCTACGTTCGGTCTCGAAGCTCCCCTTGGGTATTTCCTTTAACCTACCGATCCTCGCTTCGCCTGGAGGAATAGGCTAATACCAAAGTATATCTCTGACAATCTTATGTTTCAAATGACACAGTTTTTGACCGATAGTACATATCTTCCTATGATCTCCTTTGAGTATATGAATTCGAATGCTTTTGAGTTGTGGGAAGTGGCTTAACCAAAATTATATTTTGGTTATGATAGATTGAGAGTATGTAAGCAAGGTATGCACAAGAGATTGATAAGAAATCAAGGGAGAAAAGGTTCGATTAATTCAAGTTAGTTAATCTCTACATCCCAATCAAGGTAGTATTTATAGATTCAAAGGATGCATATGAAGAGTTGTTAATATTAGATAAGTTCTATTCATTTTAGTGGCTGCAACCTTTCGATGAAGGGTAATTTCATTTGTTCAATAGAAGCGCCTTTTCAAAAATTTATAGCTTTTCAAATGACAAACGATAGTAGTACCTCAGATGACTTTGATTTCAGAAAATAATTACCCGATGATTGTCATAGACGTCTGTGGTTTTACCTCAGCTGTCTGTGGCTTTAAAATTCTATTTTCCCGAGAATTTCCTAAGACATCTGTGGTTTTACCTCAGACGTCCGTGAGTAGTAAAAGCAGTTTTTCAAATTAAGTTCAGTGTATAAGAAATCATGTGTGATCGTATATGTATATATACTTAAGGAGATCTTAACAATATTTTATCTATGACTCTTTTACAGTAGAATACCCTTACAAACAATAGTATGGTCGATAGATCATCATTTGTCTTCAAGTCTCAATATCTTTGAGCATGATGTCTTCTTGTAATATATACCTGTAATCTTAAAGTGTGTGTGTGTATGATTGTATAGTTGCTATCATTGAAACATAAAATGGAGGTTCTAACCATCTCTCTCTTTTTAATGATGACAACTATACAATCAAAATGGAAGAATTATTATATTTGTCCCCTCATGAATATGAATAAATTCCTCCCCCTTTGTCATTACCAAAATGGAAGGAATGATATAAGATATAAACATAAATGTTAAATAGACATTTAATAACATGTTATATATAAGATCATGAATATTTAAAATTAAACAAGAAAGTTCAAATAGAAACAGAAACTAATGTAACATGAGTTAAATAGTTAAACAGACAAGCATAAGCGTAAATAATGGAAAAGTAGTAAAAAGATAACTGAAATAAAATGCTAATTGTACTGGTTTGAAGAGTAAGATAAGCCTGAATTATTCCCATAGCATTCCCAACAAGATGAAGGAACTGTTCGTATGTGCCTGGCCACTGTGTTTGGTCATCATACTCCTCATCTTCTTGAATGGAGAGCCCTTGGAATGATGTGTATGATTGGTGTTGGAAATGCGGAGTGTCTGACACGTACATATCATCACTATCTTCTTCTTCCTCCTCGGGTTGTTCTTGCATGGGATTCTTTCCTCTGTTGTGAGTAGTACCTTCAATAGAAGTATGAGCGCGATAAACTGGTGTTTGTGCTTGAGGGGGTGGTGTCGGTGATGGCGAAGAAGGTGAGCGAGAGGATGATCTACCACTGACCTTTCTCATAACTTTTCCTAACGTTCAAACAACCTATTTCTAAAGTTTTTTCCATTTTAATCATTCTTGCAGAAAGGAATGCTCCAATCGGTGATCTTTTTATTCAAATCCCTTTAGTTGGCTGTGATTAGTTTTGGTGTTTAAGTGCTAAATCACGAAGAGATTCGTTTTGCATGGGTTCAATGCGAGCTTCTTATATTTTAGAATATGAATAATATTCGATAGCGTGACTGGAGAATGTAGGTCACTGTGAACGATGAGGTGAGTAAGTTTGCTGAGGAGCAGTAGTGAGAGGAATACCATGATGCTCTTATTGTTGTAATCTATAACATCCTCCACTTAGAGGCCAAAACTAACGGCTACGGATGCTCCAGTCATTCATAGTTATTAATCCTCGACGATCAAATATAATAATGTTAGATACATTGATATAACTAAAACACATGGATATGGAAAAAATTTAAAATCATTAAATAACTTTCACATTCCATTTCGAATCATTTCAAATTCACTACATAATCCCAGATTCGAGATCCACGTTCAGAGAAAATATAATTACTACAATATACGCTAAGAGCAACATATGAAGATGTCACATTGGATGTTCAGAGTCTAAATATAGACAATTAAAAATCTTTTCCCTTACAACACAACACAACGGAATCGAAATAGAAAAGAACTGCTACTAGCTAGCTTGCTCCCTGCACGTCTCCAGAAGCTTATTCATCTAAAGAGGTACATGAAAATCTCAACTCTCAAAATACTCAAAGTCAATTAAGCACCCGAGAGTTTAAGGGAAAACATAACATTTGAGTTAGACAAAAAGCCTGGTACAAAGAATAGTCTACCATCTCCATCCATTTAGATATCTAGTGAGACCATGTTGCTTAGCGGAATGGGTTTTCCCCTCACTCGTATCCTATCAAAATCTTATAATAACCATTAACTATGCTCCTGCATCCATAATTGTTAAAAACATAACAATTCAAAATATTATGATGATATGCAAACAAGTAAATCAATTCTGGATTTCCCATCCCCATTCATTTTAGTTATAGTTTCAAGGGCTATTATTAACCTATTATTTTTCATGGGCTGACTAATATCCTGTTTAAAGCTTATGGACTCCTTGTCCGGTCTCATAGTTTTTATGGGATCACTAAGAGCCTATTAACCTCTACCAATAACTTTACTAACTCATGGGTTCTCCCTGAACCTATTGGTGTTTCCAATAACTTCTCTTCTATCATAGTTTACATGGGTTGACTATGAACCTATTGACTTCTTTCGATAACTTAATCCAGATATAGTTTTCATGAATTCACTACAAACCTATTGGCCTCTACCAATACTCTTTTTAAACATAGTTTCCATGGGTTTATTACGAACCTGTCTATTGAAAAACTTCTTTAATCAGTATTTAGGCATCCTATATTCTAATCTTCCTGACCTCTTGGAAGCAATTCTACCCATTTAGGAGTTAACTTAATTTATATTCACTATTAGGTTAGCCTAACTGGTTATTCTGCCCCTTCTCCCAAGATACAGTTATGGGTCCATTTTACAGTGAAAATGTATATTTGAAGAAGCAAACATAATAACATAATAACACAAACATCTGTGGTTCAATATCCTTGAAATCATTTTCATATAAAAAATAGTTGATCCCTTTAACCTATTACTTTATTACGGAAAGCTTCTTCAAAAACTCCATGCTTAAAAGCCATTTCAAAACTTATTTATTTTGCCATGGTTTTCCTTTAAAAATGAGTTTGGTTTCTTTTTTTTTGAAAACCAAGGCTTTTGAAACCTTAAAATTTTACTTTCCAAGGATAACCTCCTTCGAAAGCATTTAAATCTTCTTTTCAAAACACAAAGCATATGCCTTTCGAAACACTTTACATCATCTCTTTCGAAACCATCAAAACATACCTTTTGAAAGTATTAAAGCGTGACTTATTAATTCTTAGAAACATAGCTTTGAAACCATTTGAAAGTACCCCTTTCGAAACCAATTGGTTTATTCTTAAAAATTTCTTTTGGGTCAAAAAGAATGTAAACGAAAGTACCCCTTTCAAAACTACTACCTTTCAAATAAAAGTGATTGGGTAAAAATGTATGGCTTCGGAACCATCCTTTCAAAAGCTTAAATCATTTAGGTAAATCATTAGGAATGATAGCTTCAAAACCTCTTTCGAAGCCATTGCTTTTGAAACCATTAAACCCTTTCGAAAGCTTTAGGAAGCTGCTATTATGTTTATAAAACAAAAGCTACCCTTCGAATCAGTTGATGACTTCAATTAATTCGAAAGGCATAAGTTCGGCAGCATGGTTTCAATGGAGTTGAAACTACCCTTTCAAAAGCTTTGATTTATAAACAAGGCAACTCATTCAAAAGCTATAACAAACCCTTTCGAAAGCACTTTTTGAAAACAAAGCAAGCACATTTCTTTGGATGGTAAAATGAATGCTTCGACCCCTTCGAAAGCTAGGTTTCGACTCCATACCTTTCTCCTTTCTTCAATCCAATACATACCAACTTATTGATACCTTATGTATTGGTTTCGACTTGATTGAGGCAGAATTATAAGGTCGAAAGGTAGCGCCTCAAAGAGGCGAAACATAATTTCTAGGTAAAGACTGTTTTAATGCTTTTTAAGTAATTGCTTTTTAACTAGCCTGCCTATTTGTATGCATTTAATTGGTTGCCAGAAACTTTTCAAATTCTTTCCAAAATAAAATTGCCACACTAATTTCAGTTCTAAATAAAATAATTTAGCAAATAAGCCCTTCCTTAAGCAAAACAAATAAAACACTTAAGTCCTCCACTTAAAATAATTTTATTTTCCATAGAAAATTACTTAGGAAAAAGTCCCAAAAATCCTAAAAATTCACTTTTAATATGTTATCTAACATATATAAATTTCAGACCCAAATTCTTCATAATATAGCTGAAATTGATTTCTAAACTCAATTGTTCATATTTTCCTTTGAAAATTCATAATAAAATTTCCATAGCTTGGAAATTTATAAAAGTTAAAACCCATGTCTAAAATAATGTTTTGCATAACATATAAATTCCTCATGGCATTTTAAAAAAAAATAAACGATTTTAGCCTTAAAACCATATATAACATTTATTAAGCAAACTAGTTTGAATATAACATATTATGAATCTAAGCATAAAATCATTATATCATCCAAATGGCCTTAAACTTGACCTGAAATCAAATGATCATCAAAAATAAAAATAGAGATGGTTTTGATTATTATTATTCACCTTGATTAGGATAAGGAACTTGAGATTTGATCTTTGTTTAGTTCCCCTTTCTTGATTACTTAGCTTCACTTTTATTTTCCCCCTTTTCTTCCCTTGGTAATAGCCGGCGTCCTTTTCTATTTGCTTAATTTTCGTGTTTTGTAAAAATGAACATATAAAGAACGGAAATGAGAATTTTAAGAGTAATGGGATTATGGTGTGGTAATTACCTATTAAGCCCTTGCGTTAATTGTTTTCTTATTAATTGACATATGAATGTATTTAATTAAACACGGCCTTTAATTTAAATTTTCAAATCTCAATCCCCTTATCACTCTAATTATTACATTATTCTATTTAATTTATCTGATTAAATCTCATGAATAATGTTATTTTTAATTAGGGGTGTTACAGGCTTCCCTCCTTAAAGAATTTCATCCTCTAAATTTAGTAAGGACTAAATACTAAACATAGCAATTATCTGTAACAGCTCCTAACTACCCTACAAGCCTACCTGACCAGCAACAGTCTATATAAAGAAAATATAGAACATAACCTCACAACAAATCAGGATAAGTATCTCTAATCCTGTCTTCTGTCTTTCAAGTATAGTCCTTCTCATTGTCGCTCCACAAAATTTTCACCAACTTTACTGTCTTGTTTCTTAATCTTTTCATATTTCTCTACAACCTGAAATGGTTTTCTAACAAAAGTCAAATTCGGCTCTACTGCCAACTCTTCCAACATTGTTGGAGGAATAGTAGTCTCTTGATCATGCACATACGTGCAAAGATGAGAAAAATGAAATACATTATGGACACCTGCCATACTGTCCAGTAACTCTGCTTTGTATGCGAACTTTCTGATCCTCTCTATAACTTGGAACGGACCAACATATCTCGGTGCCAGTTTCCTTGACATTCCAAATCGTACCGCACCCTTCATTGGTGATACCTTAATGAAAACCCTATCTCCAACAGAGAATTCTAGGTCTTTAAGCCTCTTATCTGCGTAACTCTTCTTTTCTGGACCGAGCTTCCTTCATCATTTCTCGGATCAAATCGATCTTCTCTATCACCTCTCTAACCAAAATCTGGACCTAAGACTAATCTGTCTCTAGTCTCCAACCAACATGTTGGTGATTTGAATGGCCTTCCATATAAAGCTTCAAAAGGCGCGTTTCCTATACTAGTCTGATAAATATTATTATAGTAAAACTCCATTAAGTGTAGGTGATCTTCCCAAGATCCACCAAAGTCCAACACACAAGCTCTTAATAAATCCTCGAGTACCATATTGACTCTCTCTGTCTGCCCATCCGTCTGAGGGTGATATGCACTACTCATCTTAAGCATAGTACTTAATACATCCTGTAGACTCTTTTAGAATTCACTAGTAAACAAAGCATCTCTATCACTGACAATACTACAAGGAATTCCATGCGGTCAAACTATGTTCTTCATGAACAACTTAGCTAAAATAGATGTCGTCCTGGTTGACTTAACTGGAATGAAATGGGCACTCTTGGTCAACCTGTCCACTATGACCCATATTCATTTCCTCTGTTTATCATTGGCAACCGATCCATAAAATTTATGGATATCGAATCCGATTTCCAAAATGGAATCTGTAAAGTTTGAAGCAACCCACTCGGCTTCTGAAGTTCGGCCTTCACTTGTTGATAGTTTGCACACTGTCTAACCCACAAGCCAACATCTTTCTTCATGCCTTACCAATAGAAGCTCATTTTTACATCTGATAAATCTTGTCCCCACCAGGATGAATCGTAAATTTGGATCGATGACATTCCTCAAGAACTTATTTCCTTAAGTCCTCAACATTCAGAACACACAACTGTTCCTTCTTTCTCAACCATCCCCTCTGGTTAAGGCTAAAATCCTTCAAATCATCGATCTCAGTTCCAACTTCAAGCCTTTTAATCATCTCAGCTAATAATGGTTTCTCCCTTTGTTTAGAAGCAACTATTTCGATCAACACTAGTTGAACTTCTAAACAGGAGAACATAGAGGTGTTTTTACTAGAACTGCAGTCGATTTGGACTGCACACTACAAGTAGCCATGGTTTCTAAATCCTTCCATTCTACCAACATAGCTAACACCATATTCTGATGTCTGCTACTAAGATCATCCGCTACCTTATTTTCTTTTCCAGGTATATACTCTATACCAAAATCATAAGCTGCTAAAAGCTCCAGCCACCTCCACTGTCTCATATTTAACTCCTTTTGAGAGAATAAACAACTTAAGGACTTATGATTGGTGTTTAGCTCAAATCTCTCCCCTAAAAGATAATGTCTCCAAATCTTTAACACAAAGATCACTGCAGCTAACTTCAAATCATGAGTATGATATCTTACTTCATGCAGTTTAAGCTGACATGAAGCGTGGGCAATAACTTTATCCTTTTGCATCAACACAACTCCTAATCCAGTCCCACATGCATCGTATACACCACCAAACTTTGATTTTCATCTGGAACTACTAATACAGGCGCATTGATCAACAAATGTTTTAACTTAAGGAATGCTTCCTCACATCTGTCAGACTGGGCAAACATCACATCCTTCCTGGTCAATTTAACCAAAGGCGCCGCTATCTATGAGAAGTCCTTAATGAATCTCTGGTAATAGCCAACAAGTCCTAGAAAACTTCTAATCTCAGTCACTATTCCTGGTCTCTTCCAATTATTAACAGATTCGATCTTATTTGAACTGACTGACAATCCCTTCTCTGAAACCACATTACCAAAAAACTTAACCTCTTCCTTCCAAAAATGACACTTGGAAAACTTCGCTTTTAGTTGATGTTGCCTCAGCGTCTCAAGCACCACTTTAAGATAATCGTCATGCTCTCTTTCATCCTTAGAGTATGCTAAAATGTCATTTATAAACACCAATACGAACTGGTCCAAGTACTCTCAGAAAACTCGGTTCATTAAATCTACGAAGAAAGCTGGTGCATTCGTTAACCCGAATGGCATTACTAGCCATTCATACAAACCATACCTAGTTCGAAACCCATCAATGTAATACTGTCCTCTGCCACTCTCAACTGGTGGAAGCCTATCGCTAAAATGGAACTGGGAAAATACTCTGGCTCCACACAAGTGATCAAATAGATCACCAATTCTCAACGAAGGATACTTATTCTTAATCATCTACCCTTTCCACTTATGATAGTCTACACATCCTCAATGACCCATCCGGTTTCTTCACGAACACTGTGACCGCTCCCTAAGGCGAACTGCTAGGTCTAATGAAATTCCTCCCTTCTAGATCCACTAGCAGCACCTTCAATTCCTTTATCTCAGTCGGTGTCATCCTACTAGGTGGTTTGCTAACCGGTTCAACTTCTGGCACAAGATCTATCCGAAACTCAATAACTCATTTTGTTGGTAGTCCTGTAACCGGCTTAAAAGCATCTGCAAATTATCTTGCTATTCGAACCTACTTAACTCCTCTTCCATTTCCATAGCTCTAAACAAAGCACAAGAACTTCGGTTAGAATTCTCCACTGAGAACATAATTCGGTTATGACTATAAAGGTGTCTCAACGATATTTCCCAATCTTGACAAAATATCCTAGCCTCATATCCACCCAACCAATCCATAGCCAAAATGATCCCGAAACGTACGAAATCAAAAACATACAAACTACATACAAACTTATGACCTAATAAATAAAGTTCTAACCGATCACATCGCATCCCTAGAGTTCCATACCCTCCTATCGGATTCGCAACCCATAAGGAAGTAACATGTTATGTGGGTTCTAAGCATAACCTATCAGCCAAACACTGAGATACAGACGAATATCATGTGCCGGTATCAAATAGTATTCTAACCGGTATACTCTGCATCAAAAGCATGCCTTCCATCATAGCCTTTCCCTTCTCGGTAGCAGTTGGCCTAGCATATGATGGTTCAACAACAAAGACTTTTCCCTTATTCGCCCTGACTGGTTCTGGAGACTGATTCTTGTAATGCCCAACCAGGTCGCAGTTGAAACACTTGACACTCTTCTTGTCTGCAGCCTTCTTCCCCTTATTAGTCCGTCATTCATAGGCATAATGACCCTTCTAATCACACTTGAAATAGACAAGATCAGCTTGTGCCTTCTGGACAGCCCCTCCCTTTTGAGTTCCCTTCTTCTTAAAGAACTTCCTCTTCTTCCCCTGAGAACCTTGGGTTTCAACTAGCTTTTCCTTCCCACAAATAGCAATATTTCCTCATGTCGGATTGCCATCTCCACAAAATTACAAGGATCACTGAGATGTGGTTGGTTCGCCTTAGCAATCTCAGGTCTCAATCTCCAAATAAACTTCTCATTTCTCTTGATGACGGTATAAATAGTAGCATATCCATATATGGATAGCTCATCCAACTTAGTAGCATACTTAATCATTGACATCTCTCTCTACACCAAATCCATGAACTTTCTCAACAATGCCGACTTAGCAACTTCTGACAAAAACCTCCGCTCGAATCTCCTTTGAAATTCTGCCCAATCCAACTCTTCCTTAGGAACTCCGACAGTAACACTATTCCCCTAATAAAGCATTGCACCCTGCAATTGTCTAAAGGTTGATCTCCTCTTCTGCTCATCATTCAATCCCAAGTCAGCGAAGATTCTCTCACAATGCAACATCCAATTCTCAACTTCTATAGCATCGTCCGTTTTCAAAAATGGCTTCCCACTAGGACTGGTGTAATCTCTGCTCAACTTAGCATAGTTGTTTCCAATTGGAACCGCGGGATCAGCTCCTCCAACATTCCCTGCAACTCCAGCAGTTGCACTTGCTTAAATCAGATTGACGAAGAACTGATACATCATCCCCATATCCCCTGGCTAATTTCTGGCACCCAATTGGCATCTGCATTTTGATCAGCATTAGCATGTAGACCTGGGTTCCACCTGGTATTAGGTCTAACATTTCCATTTGTTATGGTGCTTCCTCCATCGAGATTTCCTCTTCCGTTTCCTGCCTCCATTTCTTCCTTTCTCGTAAATTTTCATACGAGCCTCAATAAAATACAAAAGAACGATCAAAGATAGAAGGAAAAACATAATTATATATATATATCAAATACAAGTACGTTTTCATGGCGTTAACCGGAAACCCGATGCTATTTTCTGATTCATTAGATTATGTTTTGAAAAATCTTTCAGGTTTAATTTTCTTTTAAATTTTCATAAACCGATACTCTGAAACCAACTTGTAACATCCCCATTTAGAGGCCTAAAACTAATGGCTATAGATGCTATAGTCATCCATAGTTATTAACCATCGGTGAACAAATACGATAATATTAGATACATTGATATAACAGAAACACATGGATATGGAAATTTTTTAAATCATTAAACAACTTTCACATTACATTTCGAATCATGTCAAATTCATTACATAATCCTAGATTTGAGGTCCACGTTCAGAGAAAATATAATAATTACAATATATCTCAAAAACGACATATGAAGATGTCCCTTTGGATGATCAGAGTCTAAACATAGGTAACTAAACAAATTTGCCCATACAACACAACATAGCGTAATCAAAATAGAGAAGAACTCCTACTAGCTAGCTTGGCTCCTACACGTCTCCGGAAGCATATTCATCTAAAGAGGTACCTGAAAACCTCAACTCTTAAACAACACAAAGTTAATTGAGCACCCAAGAGTTTAAGGGGAAAACATAAACTTAGAGCCAGACATAAAGCCTGGTATGAATAAAAGTCTACCATCGCAAACCATTTGGAAATCTAATGAGACCATGCCGCTTAGCGGAATGGGTTTTCCTCTCACTAATATCTTATCAAAATCTCATAATAACCATATACTATGCTCCTGCATCCACAATTGTTAAAAACATAACAAGTAAAAATATTACGATGACGTACAAACCATTAAATCATTTCTAGATTTCCCATCCCCATTCATATTATTTATAGTTTCTAGGGTTACTATTAACCTACTAGTTTTCATGGTTTGACTAATAACTTGTTTAAAGCTTATGGACTCACTGTCTAGTCTCATAGTTTTCATGAAATGACTAAGAACCTATTGTCCCCAGCCAATAACTTTATTAAATCATGGTTTCTCTCTGAACCTATTGGCGTCTCCAATAACTTCCCTTCTATCATAGTCATGGGTTGACTATGAACATATTGACATCTATCAATAACTTAATCTAGATATAGTTTTCATAAGTTCACTAAAAACCTATTGGCCCCTGCCAATAACTCTTTCTAAACATAATTTTCATGGGTTTACTACGAACAAGTCCATCTGACAACTTCTTTAATTAGTATTTAGGCATCTTGTATTCTCATTTTTCTGACCTCCTGGATGCATTCTACTCATTCAGGAGTTAACTTAATTTATATTCACTACTGAGTTAACCTAATTAGTTATTCTATCCCTTCCTTCCAAAATACACTTATGGGTCCATTTTACAGTGAATATGTATATTAGAAGAAGTAAACATAATAACACCAATATCTATAGTTTAATATCCTTGAAATCATTTTCATATAATACATGGTTAATCCCTTTAACCTATTACTTTATCAAGGAAAGTTTCTTCAAAAACTTCATACTTAAAAAGCCATTTCAAAACTTATTTATTTTTCCATGGTTTTCCTTTAAAAATGAGATTGGTTTCTTTGTTTTGAAAAATAAGGCTTTTGAAACTTTAAATCTTTACTTTTGATACCATAGGATAACCTCCTTCGAAAGCATTAAAATCTTCTTTTCAAAACACTAAGCATATGCCTTTCGAAGATTTAATGCCTTTTTAAGTAACTTCTTTTTAACTAACCTGCCTATTTGTGAACATTTAATTGGTTGCCACAAACTTTTCAAATTCTTTCCAAACTAAAACCGCCACACTATTTTCTGATCTAAATAAAACAATTTAGCAAATAGTCCCTTCCTTAAGCAAAATAAATAAAACATTTAAGTTTTCCACTTAAAATAATTTAATTTTCCATTCCCAAAAATTATAAAAATTCACTTTTAATATGTTATCTAACATATATAATTTTAGACCTAAAATCTTCATAATATAGCTGAAATTAATTTTTAACCCCAATTTTTCATATTTTCCTTTGAAATTCATAATAAATTTTCCATAGCTTGAAAAATTATAAAAATTAAAATCCATCTTCGAAATAATGTTTTACATAACACATAAATTCGTCATGGCATTCAAAACATACCATGCTGTAACGCCCCACCCCGAGACCCACCTTAGTAAAGAGAATTAATGAGTAATTCTGTCTACTGAAGCGGAGAATAGGGCTGGTTAAGGGCGACCATCTATAACTTTGTCTTAAACATCTACTGAGCACGTCGATAAATGCACTATGATTTTTCTTTTCTATCTCAATGGATCGACATACACAGTAAATGTTTAATCCAAAACTATATGTGGCTAACGGATCTATCAGAACAAAATACCATAACTAAATGTAAAGCACATCACAGAACAGTAATCAACATCATTTATATACATATTCACTGATACATGTTTAGTACAAAACAATATGAATACAATAAAGGTGGTATTCGACCACACTATATACATGGAATCGAATATAAATACATCAGAGTCAAGCGGAAAGAAATATAAACCACAAAAGTGCTAGGATGATATCCAAGCAGATGCATCAAAGCAAAGTCCCGTAACTGATAGCTAACCTGAAACAACTCGGTCTTTAGCAAGGAAGAGGAGCTCTAGCACCTGCAGAAACTAGAAAAAGAGGCATGCAAAGAAGAAAAATTACAAAATAAGAATTACAGTAAACAAATATGGATTTCTCCTCAAATTCAAGATAGAGAAGGATGGAGATTACCTTCGCACTTTCTGCAGTTCGTTGGCTAAAATGTTGAAAAATCTCTTGCAAACTCGATGTCCTGTTGTTATAGTGTACTCAGTGTTTTGTGCAAACCTGAGCTAGTATTTTGCGCATAACTTTCGCGTTTCTTATCCAAATCCAATAATTTTTGAAGTTTTGGAAACTGCTGATAAAATGTGAAAACCTTTATTTGTATCACTTCTTAAAATTTTGTGATTAAAGGGTCGAAATAGTTGATGCAAGATCGCTGTCCTGGGCACTTGCATGTAGCCTTGTGTGTTGTATTTGCTTTGGTTGATGAGTTTTCTGATAATGATTTTCTTTTCACTTGATTTGCGAATAGTTTGAGCTTAGATGATTAAACCATTCTATAAATAAATCATATATGGTTGGGGATTTGAGGATTTGTTCTTATTTTCTAAGATTTTATAATTTATTAAAAATTCTAAAAATAAGCCGTTTTCTCTCTAAAAATCTTTTCTATAAAATTGCTGGAAATTGTTTTAAAATCATGTTTTCTCGTGAAAAATATTATATGTATAATTTTACTTATTTTTACTATTTATATATATATATATATATATATATATATATATATATATATATATATTTTCGGACGTATAAGAAAATAAATTAAACGATTTAGTGAATGCACGAGTCCCATTCCTCGTGGATTTACTAAATCGTTTAATTTATTTTCTTATACGTCCGAAAATATATATATATAAATAGTAAAAATAAGTAAAATTATACATATAATATTTTTCACGAGAAAACATGATTTGACCGAGTATTACAGATTTTCAGGTAAGGACGTTCTGGAGCTCTGGAGGTGATCTGGATGGCTGGAACGTATGGAGTATTTATCACTGTGATATTGTAGTATCTGGACATGATTGTTTTGTCCAATGCTTAAGTACATGTGTAACTCTGATGTAATTAAATGTTAATTAACAGATATAGTTTTCCTTGTATAACTGCTATTTTATTTGATATTATATTTGATCCGTTGTGAATGTGAGGTTTCTGTGACTTGTTCTGTCTTCTTCTTCTTTCTCTTTTCTTCTTTTCTTAACTATCTAGAAATTTTGGGATCGAAATTTCCAGGTAGTTTCATTTGCAATATAAACAATTTTAGCCTAAAAACCGTATATAACATTTATAAAAAAAACTTGTTTGAATATAATATATCATGAAATCCAAGCATATCATCATCAAAAATTATCTTAATGGATTTAAACATAAACTCGAAATCAAATGATCATTAACAAAAGAGATGGTTTTGATTATTATTCACTTTGATTAGGATAAGGAACGTGAGATTTGATTGCTTAATTCCGCTTGCTTGATTGCTTAGCTTTAATTTGATTTTTTCCCCTTTTCTTCCCTGGGTATTGGTTGGCGTGTTTTTTTTGCTTATGTTTTGTATTTTGTAAAGATGAACGTATAAAGAATGGACACGAAAATTTTAAGGGTAATCATATTTTGGTGCGGCAATTAGCCATTAAGCCCTTGCGTTAATTGTTTTCTTATTAATTAACATACGAAATCTTTCGTAGCTCATTCTTTGTATTTAATTAAACACGGTCTTTATTTAAATTTTTAAATCTCAATCCCCTTATCACTTTAATATTTACATTATTCTATTTAATTTATCTAATTTAATCTTTTGAATAATATTATTAAAAATTAGGGGTGTTACATAATCTCCATTGTTGAAGGGAGATTATTAGGGGCGGTTTTGGAGGAAGATGCATCAACGATAAAAACCATATACCGCTTTCTTTAACGGGGATTTCTTCAAAATGAGAAATATAGAAGGGTACCCCAAAAGCATTTAAGAAACGCATAATGTATGCTGCATAAATAATAGTGCGTCAATGATGGAACCAAAAGCTTTTAATTTCACCATGGATGAAGTTAGCCCATTTATTTGTATTCCACCGAAGATAGCATAAAAGGCTTTGTGATCATTATCATAGATTTGTTCATGACTACCTAGTTGTGGGATTATCAAATTTATGATCACACAATTTAGGAATCTAGCTTTTGGCCATAAGTAGATGGCTTTCCATCGAGGCATCCTATCTTTCCAAATAAGATGAGTTGTTTTATCCCGTGGCAAGTTTCTATGGTCGATAATTTCTTCCAAAATCGATCTCGGATGAATAATAATCAAGTGTACTTCCAATGGTGTTGATGCTAATTTTTGAACATGTCCGTACACACTCTTCCATAACCATCCTTCATCATTCTCAGGATTCTAAATATCGCTACTACATAAATTTGCGTAGAAAATAAAGATAGCTACTTGGTTGATTTGTACCTCATTTCAATTGAAATTAATTAATCCCGACATTCGGAGGCGATGTTGAGTTCTTAAATTCTATATCCTCTAGACTTGCATAATCTATAGAAAGGCCCTGATTGAAGCTTCTTTTGTTTTAACTCGTTGAATCACTTGTTGGAAATTATGCTATTACGTAGCCATTCTTCAATGAGAGCATCATTAATTATGAGATTGTGAGAAGAGGATGACTGACCCTTCTTGGCTCGATTGTTAAATGGATTTTTTGGTTTGGGAGCCATTAATGAGCAAATAGAGATTGAACGGAGGCAAGGGTTTTAGATTTTGGAAGTAAATTTAAGGTAAGATGTAAAATTGGGGAAAAACTCGTTTATATATGGCTGGTGGAGGAAGCGTTTCGAAATAGCGATAGATGTCTATGTGTGGAGCATAGATGTCTGCGCTTTCGGTTAAAATTAAACAAAAAGTACGTCTATGATGTTTTTGTAGATGTTTGTGGTTGAAGAACAAATAAACAACGAGAAATGATCGACATCCATGAGTTCCCACAGACGTCTGAGGTTATAGAAAATTGTTTCCCCATAACTTTTGATAGACATCTGTGGTATTTTCATAGACGTCCGAGGTATGTATTTTTCTAAAACATTGGGAAAAGTTAAATATCAATCAATTTTTATTATAATATTAATACAATAAAAAAATATACATACCAAAAATTAACAAACAAACTTATTTTATAAGATGCGTAGCATAAGTTTAGTTTTTCTTAGAGAATTTAGAATTTTTTATTTGTCGTATATCCCATGAATTTTGTTTAACTTTTGTGTTGTCAATTAAAGGTTTCAGTGGAGACCAACTCAGATGAGTTGGGGTGTCAATCCAAGCTTGGTTTGATGATCCTGGTTTACATAGATTTCTTGAAGTAATGCTATACGCTTTTATAGGAGTTTCTTGTAATTGAGGAGAATTTTCATGTATGCAATTTTTTGTTGGTAAATGACCACAAATTGCTAGAATACACTTTTCGAGAAAATTTAGACGAAATCCTTGACACCATTGCTCGTAACACATTTCACGTTGAACTCTTATCATTTTTTGTTGATAGTGATATATCTCGTTGACTTTGTCGGTGAGAGATGTTGATTGTAGATCAATTGACCGTTTGGCTTTTTATTATTCAGGGGAAAAGCCAGTGTGGTACGTACGTGATGCAACAATGTTTAGAGAGGCTGAGCGAATTGATGTAGGTATGGATTTAGTTGGTGAAACATAAGTGCTATTTGACGATGATGATTTATAATCGACAATTGATAGGTGGAGTCATGATCAGAAGATCTTTTTTTGAGTAATATTTGTTTTAGGAAGAAAATAAGCTTGATTTATAAGATGAAGTTTTTACTATACGTAATGAATGGGTTGAGGAAAAGAAGTTCAACCATATAACTTTTAACAGAGAGTAGTTAGGTTTTATATGGTTAGTATTAGTCCAAATTTTATGTGGTTTTTATTAATCTAAGTGTATAAATTTTATCCTTTGTAGTTTTATATGAGCTTTTCTACATAAAAAATTAAGTATACAAAAGCTAATCCTACAAATTTAGTTAACAAATTCATTTTACGAACATATTCCTAGATCTCGTTTAATTTAATAAAAGTTAATACACTTAATGATTTAGTAAAATTATCAGCTATTTGATTTTTGGTATTTACAAACTCCAGCGATATATTCCTTTTACATCATCTCTTAGAAAATGATGACGGATATCAATATGCTTTGTTGGAGAATGGTTAATAGGATTTTTTGATAAATATATGGCACTAGTATTATCACAATATATGTGATATTTTGTTATGATTTTATCTAAATCTAGAAGAGTTTGTTGCATATAGATTACTTAAGCACATGCTATAGCCGCTGAAATGTATTCGGCTTTATATGTCGAGAGTGAAACACGATTTTGCTTTTTACTAAACTATGAAACTAAGGACTGACCTATAAAATAACATGTCCCGCTTGTGATTTTTCTATCCATTTTACAACTGCCAAAATCAGCATTGCTATATGTCATGAGTTCGAATGAGCTTTCTTTTGGGTAAAAAAGTCTGTAATCTCCGGTGTTTGTCAAATATCTTAAGATTCGTTTTACCAGTCAATGATGTGATTCTTTTGGCTATGCTTGAAACCGAGCATATAAACATACACTCATCATAATATCTGGTGCTATTAAGTATAATAGAAATCTTATTATACTTCGATATAACTTTTGGTCAAAATCTTTTCCATTTTCATCTTTATCTAAATGTAGAGTAATACTCATTGGAGTTGGTTTACTTAATATATTTTCCATACCAAAACATTTTAATAAATCTTGACAGTATTTTTTTAATTTATATAAATTCCATTTTCTAATTGTCTTATTTATAATCCAAAGAAATAGTTTAATTCTCCCATACGTGACATTTCAAATTCATCTTTCATTATTTTAGAAAATTCAGTGCATAACTTTTCGTCAGTGGATCCAAATATAATGTCGTCAACATATATTTGTATGACTAAAATATTATTATTTTCTTTTTTTATGAATAAGGTGCAATCAATATTACCAATTTGGAAACTGGAACTTTGTAAATGAGTTTTAATCTTTTATACCAAGTACGAGGGGCTTGTTTAATTCCATATAAGGCCTTCTTAAGTTTAAATACATGATTGGGACATTTCTCATGAACAAATAAAGGAGTATGTTCAACATACACTTTTTCTTTTATAAATCCGTTTAAAAATGCACTTTTTATGTCCATTTAAAAATGTTTAAAATTATGGTGACATGCCAAAGCCAGTAATGTTCGTATTGCTTCGAGACGTTCTATAGGAGCAAATGTTTCATCATAATCAATTCCTTCTTCTTGATAATATCCTTGAGATACTAATCTTGTGTAGCGACCCACCTTTTTAAACCCCAGAAGTTGACACAAATATATCCACGGTATTTATGTGCCAATCAACTAAGTGTCGAAAAGACAGATTGTTAGGGGAAGTAAGGAGATAGATGATGGAAGAAACTAAACAATCATAGAATCTCACAACACAATGGAATAACATATATTAATCAACATAATACTTTACAGAGTCATTTCAAAAATGATACATCAGGGTCATACTAATACAAATTCTACCCTTGGAAAGTTATAATAGCCAGTCCATATTTAACCTATACAAGATACGTATAATACGGCGAAAATAAGATAATAACTAGCTATTAATGAAGCCTCCCACTCCAAGCTCCTTCAAAATGCACAAGTGTGAAAACAAGAACTACTTGGCTGTCCATAAAAAATTAAGAACCAAAGAGTTTTAGGAAAAGAAACAAAAACTCCAGGCCAGGCATTGGTCTGGTGTGAGTAAACTCAAACAACTGAATTATTATATTTAAAATCCTTTTTAAAATCAAAGGTATTTCGTAAGACCATGCCACACATAAAAATGGACAGGCTTTTACCTTACAATAACCAAAACTCTTTTTATAGAAAATCAAATGATATTATAATAATGTCTAGAGATATCAATAAAATATGAAAATAAATGAAATGCTTTCATCTCACATTTCAACATAGTTGGGCACAATCAAAACCATATGGCGCTCATATTGGAGAATGGATTTCATACTATGACAAGGCACCGGGGTACCACCTATCATGGTAAATGTCTAGAAAATATACCGAGGACCTCGTCGGGATCCCCTGCCAACACTAGACCGGCGTACCCCTGACTGGATAGTATCGAATATGTCATCACTCCAGTTGCTTTGCAACCCTTTTTATTTAAGATCTCCTGCACAACCAATCCCTAAATATGTAGATGTATCTAGAAAGGTGATGACACACCCTAATGGGAGCGATACTTAGCCTTTCTGCATCTCCCTTGAATTTAGTCATTTTCGGTTGAAGAGGCTTGAGGCTACGCTTACCTTTTGAATAGCAATCCCACCAGGAATGCTAACACTGCCTTTTAGGTAGTAATGCAGTGCCAGCATTCATCCATACAAGTTGTTCAGGATAAGGACAAACCAAAGGAACTACTTTTACTACATCCATTTGGAATCACCCTTAGGACTAGTAGCAAGCAGCCCTTAGATTTTAATGCTCCATTTTCGATTCCATACTCTTCAAGATGTCATCGTTTCGAAATGCTTGAGTTGGATCGAAGTGGTTTTCGAATAACATATCCGATCTCGGTCTCTTCGAAACAAATTTCGATAATTTCTGGTAAACTCAACCTCGGTTCATTAGGAAATAACAGACAACGATAAGAACGGAGTTCACCTCCTAACCGTTAGTGGACGGATTTCCTTACCATTTATCCTAGAAGAACAAAACGAGTTTATACGTATAGTATAGCACCTTCAACGGTAACTATACTATATGATTCTCATGTTTCTCCTAGATACTTCCAAAGTTACGTTTTGGTCTAGATTTGATAATCGGTTATTTAACTATCAAATAACAATCATTCAACATTGATTCGATTCCATATGGGATTCTCTAAGACTTTATTAATTAATCTTTAACTAATAAAATTACTTATAAAATTGATCAGAACATCCTTTCAAAACACTTCCCTAAACCCTTAACATTACTTTATACTTGAAAAAAACAATATAAGTATTTACCAAAAGATTTTGGAAATTCCCTTTCTTCAAAATTCCATATTAAATGACCAAACAATTCCCTTTAAAAAACACCACCTCCTATAAAATACATTTATGTATCCCCTATAAAATTCTTTTCATAAGTTCCCTTCATATTTCAAACCACTTAAAAGTTTTCAAACTAGATTTAAAACTTGTTTCAAAAATATCTAAATTGATTCATAAAATCTCTTTTTATTTTTGAAATTATTTAAAATCTTCCTTCATAATTCCTTTATAGAATCTCCTTTATAAAATATCATTTTCAAGGTATCATTTGTAAATCACTTTAGGTAAAACCTTTTATTTAATAAACCCTATTTAAAAAATGATATTATTTAAAAATAATGCTATAAAATAATAATAAAATTTAAAATCATTTATAACCTTTAAACCCAAATCGGTTAAAGAATTAAAGTTACTTCAAAAACATACTTTAGTAAATTTGAAAAGAGACTTAGCAATCCCAATGGTACTATTTTAAGTTACCATTCAGTTTCCATTTCAATTCACTTAACATTTATTTACATAGATCAACATATATGTAAATAACTCATATCCAAATTAGGGAATAACATGTCAATATGAACTAACTAGCATATACATATCCAAATTACATAATAGAAGGATGGTGATTTGTCCTGCTAAACAGATGTCTAAACCATTCAACCAATTCATAGCAGAAGGAGGATTTATTCTGCTAACACATGTCCATACAAACAAACAAGCAAACAAGCAAACAAATAATTTATAGCAGAATGGGGTTTTATTCTGTTAACACATGTCTATACAACCCAACAAACAATCAGTTTACAGAAGAAAGGGGATTTATTCTGCTATCACATGTCCAAACAATACAAAAATCTACGTTATAACTCATTCATAGTTATATGGTTTCTTTTTGGTATCGACACTTAAAACACTTGTATTCAAATCCATCTTTGAAAAGAAGTACCTTTAAACAATTTTACTTTTGGAAACCAAAGGATTTAAACTTTGAAAAGAAACATTTTTAAAAATAATTAATTATATGTTAAATCCTTATTTATATCATAACTAATTTTAATTGAATTTAAACCAATTTAATTTAATAGTTAAACAATAATTAACTATTTATTATATCTAAATTAATCATTTATTAATTATTAAATAATAATTAAAATCTTCATTAATAATTAAAATATTAATTAATTTTAATTAATAAAAATAATAGTATCTAATTAAAACTTATATAATAAATTAAACCTTAAATAAATAATTTATTACTATTTAAACCTTAAGTAATTTAAAATTTAAAATAATTAAATACTTGATTAATAATTAAATACTTGATTAATAATTAATTAATAATTAGTCTTACACATAATTAAAAATAAATCATGTGCTAAAATAATGATTAATTAACTTAATAATAATTAATTAAAAACAAATTTTAATTTTGAAAGATATTTAATTAAGAACTAATCTTTGTTTAGCTAAAGTTAATAAACCTTGTTAACACTTGATTAATTATTAATCACTAAAACCTAATTAATTAACAATTAACTATTAAACCCTTAATTAAATTTTAAAAACATTATTATTTAGTTTGTAAAAAATATTCACAAAATAGTTTGAAGTATAAAAACCAAACTTTGTAAAAATCGAAATTTTAAGCGAACTGCATCTATAGCGACTATCGCTATGGATACCCGTAATTTCACTTTACTAACTAATTCACATGCTAACTTGCTTTAGCTTCAAGAAAAGATTAACACATATGACATATCCAAGTTCATATATACCAAATCATATCATCCCAAACATAACCAACAATCAGAACCTTTTTAAAACCAACATATCTAAACAATACCACAATCCAAACCAAATACACACACACAGATATATATATATATATATATATAACCACATAAGCAATATATATATAAGTAAATTCTTCCAAAAAGTTAAGAGGTTTACTCACCAAAATTTTTGGAAACTTGAAATACTTTAGCGTTCGAAAAGCTTGGAAAACCACGAAATCCACTCAAAATAGGCCATTTTCTTCTCGATTTTTGGACTATTTGTTCTCAGAATTTGAAAAATTAGTCAAAAGAAAAGTCTTATGTAATTATTTACACTATCATTTTAAAAAATGAGTTACTCAATTTGAATAATTTTCGAGGATGTATAGTCAAAACAGTGAATGGAATTTTCAGACTTCATAATCTAGGTTAAAAAACAATCTCGAAAAAAATGGAGTTTTGGAGTATCTAAGCTCCAAAATCAGAAAGGTGGTAAATTACAAAGTTGTAGCTACTAGAATTATACAAGCTTTGGAAAATGAAAATCATGATTTGGATAAAGTTAGAGAATGTGACGGCTGAAAGTTGGGGTAAAATGGAGGAATTTTGAAATTTAAAATAGGAGTTTTAAACACTTTGAATTTTAGAATTTTTTCTCCTTTCTCTCATTTCTTTTTCTTTCTCCCCCTTTGAAATCTAAAGAAAAGCCATTAAAACCTTTGGAAAGCCTGAGAAAGAAAATGAAGCATTGTAATTGAAAATAAAATAAGGAAAAGAAATTAGGAATTAGTGTGTATATATATATATATATATAAAGTGAAATTACCTAAATTACTAAAAAGCCCTTAGGGTACTTATCCTCCACAACTTAATGACATATCACCTTGCATGTTTCTCCCACCTTAGCCAAAGATTTTTCCTTGTCCCCATCCCTGAAAAATTGTCCCAACATGCATTTATATGAATTTGTACTAATTGTCTTCTCAAGTTGCCAAAAAGTCACATCATGTCCCCTTTATGTTTCCTTAAGATCTTATTCTTTTTAAAAATAATATACATAGGTATAGAAACAAATATGTACACTAATAAACAATTATATACACATATTAAATTATTTACAAATGTATGTATTCACACTAAAAAGTTCACAACCTTTTTGATAACTTTTAGCCGACGAAATATCGAAAATTAAAAAAAAAAATGAATTCTGGTCACATTTTCAATCTTTCTTCGAACTAATTATTTTTTAATCAAAATTTGAAAACTATATTACCATCATTAATTATTATTGGAAAGAGATTTATTTTTATTATAAAATCTATTATTCGAATATTAAAATTAATTAAATATTCGCAATCAAAATAGTGAAATTCTGCATCGTTACATCCTTCCCCCCAAAAAGAATTTCGTCCTCGAAATTAAACCTCAACCTATCCTAGAAAACACTTAAAACAATACATCGGTATGATGTACATAGATTATTCTTATATAAAAGTATTCGATCACTACTCGAATACATAACTTCACTTCCGAACTAGTATCGTTAACCCAATTTTCTAGTGTGGACTTCGATTAGGCTCCTTGATTTGGAACATCTGTTCTCCTTACATAGTTGTAACTATGATAGAAAACACTGGTCCTATACCAAAAACCCTCGTCAAGTGTTCGCCGTGAAAATCGAGTGATTGATCCTTATCTAGAATGGTGTGAATCACCTCAAAGTCATGTACTCGAATCTTAGATCATAACTATATGGAATCGAGAAATGCTCTACATCCAATTTACACACTTCTTTAATTGGTTCTCACTAATACTAACTCTATTCCCACTATATTATTTATGGAAACATTTCATAGAAACTAAACTTAGGTTCAACTTGGATACTACTCCACTAAATCCTAAGAGTGTATACAACTATTATCCTCAAATATTTCATTTTTGCATTTACTTCCCTAAGAAAACTCAAGATTCAAATACTTGGGCTTTCAAAATATTTTTGAAATGGAAATCTATATTTTAATCATATAAAATATATACATATAACCCGAGTAACTCAACAATAATACTAAGAAACTGGGTACTACCAAATAGTCTCGTACATCCCTTACCAAGAAGGGTAACATTCAAGAGAAGTGCTTACCATCTGAACACATCCCTTCCTCAATTTTAAGTTATTTTCAAGCCACTCAAACTATTTAACTTAAAAATATCTCTCTTATTTCAAAATCCTATTTTTTCGAAACAATACTTTACATTTTCCAACAAAACATTTATCACCAACTAGTATTGGTTCCATTCGGATTTGAACTTGTTTCAATTATACAATGATAAAGAGAATAATTTACTAAGTACCCCACAACATTCGCCTAGGCAAACATCTGATCGTCACTTATAAGATTGTTCAGATCATCACAAAACAATCAAGACTTATTCTTCCAAACTAATCCAAAGAAAACACATTTTACTTGACCTTCCCATTCCCAGAATCTTATACTTAAACCAAAAATATTTTCAAATAATGCTATTATTATTTTTCCAATCCTTAAAATCCATTTTTAACAAGCCCTGGGATTTTAGTCCTCAAGTTTCAACTTAAATTCTTTTTAATTAAAAGAAACCTTCTTACAAATTCATTTTATAAATCAACTTTCATCAAATCATTTTCCAAATATTAATTGTAAAATATTTCTAACTTCTAAATAAACGCTTTCATTAAATCAATTTTTACCCCAACATTTACATCAAACCCTTATAGTTAATTGCGAAAATTAATGTACAAGGTGTTCGCTCAAATCTTTAAAAGGAAAGCTACACATGCATACTAATAATAGTCAATGCTCAACTAGACGAGCATGACTAAACAAACCCTAAATGATAATAATAGAATATAATTATTTCTTAATAGCATTACCTCAAAATATTAGACTATACTATTTTTGAAAATCATTCTTTATACATATATAATATATCCTAGGTAAAATTGTTTCATTTACCTAATTTCAAAACTATGTTGTGTCAATTTGCCTTGTTCAAGTGTTTAGGAAACCCTATCAACACCGTGGCGTCCCATGTCTTGGCCAGAGTTCTTAAGCTACTCAATAGATAAATCAACACAATATAAAATATTTTATGTCACTAACAAATACACACACTTATATAATACACTCGTACACATTCTAGGGTCTCATTTACCCGATCTCAAATGAGTTTACCTCACCAAGGCCAAGGTTCTCCTTTAACCTTGAGCTCTTATACCAAATGTAACGACCCGCCCTTTCGAACCTCAGAAGTTGACGCTAATACATCCATGTTATTCACGTGTCGAACAACTAAGTGTCAGAAAGACAGATTGTCAAGGGAAAGAAATAATCACAGAATATCACAACGGAACGAAATAATATATATTAATCAACATAATACATTACAGAGTCATTTCACAAATGTTACATCAGAGTCATACTAATACAAATTCTAACCTTGGATAGTTATAACAGTCTGTCCCTATCTAACTAATACAAGATACAGATTATATTGCAAAAACAAGGTAATAACTATCTACCGATGAAGCCTCCTGCTCCAAGCTCCTCCAATATGCATCCGTTGAAAAACCTAAACTACTTGGCTGCCCATAGAAAATTGAGCACCCAAGGGTTTAGGAAAAGAAAATAAAACTCCGGGCCAGACATGGGTCTGGTGTGAGTAAACTCAAACAACTGAATTGAGCACCCAAGTGTTTTAGGAAAAGAAAATAAAAATGCAGATCATACATGGGTCTAGTGTGAGTAAACTCAAACAACTGAATTATTATATTTAAAATCCTTTTTAAAAGCAAAGGTATCTTGTAAGACCGCGTCTCACATAAACACGAATGAGTTTTTACCTTACGATAACCAAAACACTTTTTATAGAATCCAATGATATTATAATAATGTCTAGAGGTCAAATTAAAATATGAAAATAGCTGAAATGCTTGCATCTCACATTTCAACATAGTTGGGCACAATCAAAATCATACGACACTTATTAGATAATGGATTCCATACTATAACAAGGCACCGGGGTACCACCTATCACGGTACACATCTAGAAAATGTACCATGGACCTCGCCGGGATCCCCTGCCAGCACAAGACCGACCTACTCCTGACTGGATACTACCGAATATGTCATCACCTTGGTTGCTTTGCAAACCTTTTTATTTGAGATCTCGTGCACAACCAATTCATAAATACGTAGATGTATTTAGAAAGGTGATGGCACACCCTAACAAGAGCGACACGCTTGGCCTTGCTGCATCTCGCCTGGTTTTAGTCATTCCCGATTGATGAGACTTGAGGTTATGCTTACCTTTTGAAGAACAATCCCACTTGGAATGCTAACACTGCCTTCCAGGCATAATGTATTGCCAGCATTCATCTGTACAAGTTGTCCAGAATAGGGACAAACCGAAGGCACTACTTCTACTCTATTTATTTTGGAATCACCCTCAGGACTATTAGGAAGCAGCCCTTGCACCTCAATGCTTCATTCAATTCCATACTCTTCAAGATGTCTTCACTTCGAAACGCTTGAGCTGGATCGAAGTGGTGTTCGAATAGATCCAATTTTTTTGAAACAACTTTCGATAATTTTTGGTAAACTCAACTCAGGTTCTTTAGGAAGTAAACAGAAAAAGATAAGAACGGAGTTTACCTCCTAACTGTTAGTTGACGGATTTCCTTACCATTTATCCTAGAAGAATGAAACGAGTTTATACGTACAGTATAGCATCTTCGATGGTAAATGTACCATATAGTTCTCATGTTTCTCCTAGATACTTCCAAATTTAGGTTTTGGTCAAGATTTGATAGTCGGTTATTTAACTATCAAATAACAATCTTTCAATATTGATTCGATTCCATGTGGGATCCTCTAAGCCTTTATTAATTAATATTTAATTAATAAAATCACTTATAAACTTGATCAAAAGATCCTTTCAAAACACTTCATCAACCCTTTAACGTTCCTCAATACTTGAAATAAACAATATAAGTATTTACCAAAACAATGAAATTCCCTTCCCTCAAAATTCCATATTAAATGGCCAAACAATTTCCTTTCAAAAACAGAACCTCCTATAAAATACATTTGCGTATCCCTTATAAAAATCCTTTTCATAAGTTCCCTTCACATTTCAAACCACTTAAAGTTTTCAAACTAGATTTAAAACTTCTTTCAAAAATATCTGATTTATAAAATCTCATTCTCTTTTTAAAACTATTTAAAAATCTTTCTTCATAATTCCTTTATAGAATCTCCTTTATAAAATATCACTTCAAGATATCATTTGTAAATCTCTTTAGGTAAAACCTTTAATTTAATAAAACCTTTTAGAAAAATAAGATATTATTTAAAAATAACTTTATAAAACAATAATGAAATTTAAAAATCATTTATAACCTTTAAACCTAAATTGATTAAAGAATTAAAGTTAATTCAAAAACGTACTTTAGTTAATTCGAAAAGAGGCTTAGCAATCCAATTGTACTATTTTAAGTTACCATTCAGTTTCCATTTTAATTCACTTAACAATGATTTATAGAGATCAACATATATGTGAATATACTCATATCCAAATCAGGGAACAACATGTCAGTATGAACTAACTAGCATATACATATCCAAATAAAATAATACCAGAATGGTGATTTGTCCTGCTAAACAGATGTCTAAACTATTCAACCAATTCATAGCAGAACGAGGATTTATTCTGCTAACACATGTCCACACACAAATAAGCAAACAAACAATTTATAGCAGAATAGGGATTTATTCTGCTAACACATGTCCAAACAACCCAACAAACAAACAATTAATTTATAGCAGTGGGAAATTATTCTTCTATCACATGTCTAAACAATCCAAAAATCTACATTATAACTCATTCATAGTTATATGGTTTCCTATTGGTATCGACACTTAAATAACTTATATTCAAATCCATCTTTGAAAAGAAGTACCTTTAAACAATTTTACTTTTGGAAACCAAAGGATTTAAAACTTAAAAAAAAAACCTTTTTAAAAATAATTAAGTATACGTTGATTCCATGTTTTAATCAAAATTAATTTTAATTGAATCTTATTTAATTTAATTAAATAGTTACACGATAATTAATTATTAATTATACCCAAATTAATCCTTTATTAATCATTAATAATAATCGAAACCTTCATTAATAACTAAATATTAGTTAATTTTAATAAATAAAAGCAATAATCTTTAATTAAAACTTAAATAATAAATTGAACCTCCAATAAATAATTTATTACATTTAAACCTTAAATAGTTTGTGATTTCAAATAATTAAACACTTGATTAATAATTGATTAATAATTTATCTTGTAATTAATTAATAATTGATTGAAAATAAATCATATATTAACTCATAATTAATTAACTTAATTAATAATTAATTTAAAACAAATCTTAGCTTTAAAAGATAATTAACTAAGAATTAATCTTTATCAAATTAAAGTTAATAAACCTTGTTAACACTTAATTAATTATTGATTACCAAAACCTAATTAATTACTAAATTATTAATTAACTTTTAAAAATATTATTATTTAGTTTATAAAAAATATTCACAAAACAGTTTAAATATAAAAACCAAACTTTGCAAAAATCGAAATTTTTAGCGAACTGAATCAATAGCGACAATCGCTATGGATGCTGTAATTTCACTTTACTAACTAGTTTATGTGCCAACTTGCTTTAGCTTCAAGACAAGATTAACACATATGACATATCCAAGTTCATATGTACCAAATCATATCATCACCAAACATAACCAACAATCACAACCTTTTTATAACTAACATATCTAAACAATACCACAATCCAAACCAAACATTTATATATATATATAGATAACCACATAATCATCAATTATACACAAGTAAATTCTTCCAAAAATTTAAGAAGTTTGTTGACCAAAAATTTTGAAAACTTGAAATAATTTAGTGTTCGAAAAGCTTGGAAAACCACGAAATCCACTCAAAATAGGCCATTTTCTTCTCAATTTTTGGACCATTTATTCTCGGTATTTGAAAAAGTAGTCAAAATAAAAGTTTAATTCTATCCTCCATCATTTTGAGAAAAGAATTACTCCATTAGGATAATGTTTAAGGAAGTTATGATCAAAATGGTGAATGGAATTTTCGGACTTCATAATCTAGGTTAAGAAAACACTCTCTTAAAAAAATGGATTTTTGGAGTATCTAAGCTCAAAATCAAGAAAAAGTAGTAAACCACAAAATTGCAGCCACTGGAACTATACATGCTTTGAAAAAAAGAAAATTTTGATTTGGGTAAGGTTAGAGGATGTCACGGCTGATGGAAGTTGGGGTAAAATGGAGGAATTTTGAAATTGAAAAGAGAAGTTTTGAACACTTTGAATTTTAGAAATTTTTTCTCCTTTCTCTCTTTTCTCTCTTTTATTTTCTCTTCCTCTCTCTTTGAAATCTAAAGAGAAGCCACTAAAACCCTTTGAAAAGCTTGAGAAATAAAATGAAGCTTGGGAATTGAAAATAAAATGAAATAAGAAGGAAAAGAAATTAGGAATTAGCATATGTGTATAAAGTGAAATACCTAAATTATTAAAAAGCCCTTAGGGTACCTAGCCTCCATAAATTAATGACACATCAGCTTGCATGTTTCTCCTACCGTAGCCCACGATTTTTCCTTGTGCCCTTCCATGAAAACTTGACCCGACATGCATTTATAAGAATTTGTACTAATTGTCTTCTTAAATTGCAAAAAGTCACATCATGTCCCCTTTGTGGTTACTTAGGATCTTATTCTTTTTAAACTTTATATACATAGGTATTAATACATATACATACACTAACACACAAATATATACACGTATTAACTTATTTACAAATGTATGTATTTACACTAAAAAGTCCACAATGTTTCCGATAACTTTTAGCTGCGAAAAATCGAAAATTCAGAAAACAAATTCCGAACACATTTTCAATCTTTCTTCACACTATTTATTTTTAAAATAAAAATTTGAAAACTATTTTACTATCGATATTTTTTATTTAAAGGAGATTCATTTTTATTATAGAACCTATTATTCGAATATTTAAAATTGATTAAATATTCGCAATCAAAATAGTGAGATTCCGGGTCGTTACATCTTGCTTTATTTCGTACAATATTTCCATTTTCATCTACTTATTTTTTTAAACCTATTCGCCTCCATTACATATTGATTGTCTGGTCTTGGTACAAGTTGTTGTGTCTTGTCAGCAATCAAAATGTTTTTAAATTCAGTTTCAGTCGACTAAATTCTGCAACAGTCATTTTTTTTGAAAAGACACTTCCTTTTTGAATAGCCTCTTCTTCCCCAAGGGTTGCAACCATTGCTATTCGCAGAGACCTCTCCACCAGCAGTTGCAACTCCTTAACTACTATATATATGCATGAATTTCAAGATCAAATCACTTCACTTACTCACTTATACTTGAATCATATTTACTGAATTAATTACTCTCTTGAACTCATACATTCATTGCTTACGTATTCATTTCCATATTCTTTAAGCAATTTGAAACTTCCTAATCTTCATATACACAACTACACACATCATACTTGGGGAAAAGATTATAGGAAGGGTGTACTACGAGTGACAAATCCGTGTTATTAGAGAACACAAGGTCAAAACGATCTTTTGTATTTATTGAAGTCTCATTCTGTTGCTCAAGCTTGTGAAGTCCTCTTCGGCTGTTGAGGCAAAATCCTGTTCTACTGCTCAGGTCCCTGTTTGGCTGCTCATGGGTTGTATAGACTTGTTCCTCCGGGTTAAGTGAGGGTTATTATTTTAGTGAAATTCTAGAAGGAGTCTTGGACTGGACGTAGGACGGAGTTTCGTACCAGTATAAAAATCTCCAGTGTTATTTTTATTATTCTGCTTTTATATTCCACACTATTTATTGTATAACTATCATCACTATACTTTTTATTATCGTATATCCATATTACACAATCCATAGCACACTTTCACTTGTTATCGAAGCATAGCCACTGTCATTTGGTATCAAAGCCTGGAATTCTATCGATCGTCACAACATCATAGAATAATGACTAGAAAACGATCCAGTTGAAATACAACAAGAAAAATCCCTGTAAGAGCCACCAGTGAGGACTACAAAAAGGTACTTTATGATTTATAAATTTCAATAAAAGATAATAATGAATTAGTTAGTATAAGCAATAAGATTTCAAATTTTAATTTTATTATTTTAGAAAACATGAAATCTGTTGAACTTGAAAATGAGAAATTGAAAGATGAAAAGTTAAATTTAGAAAATCAACTTAATGTTTTAAAGAATAATTTTATAACCATAAAAGATTTTCTACATGAACAAAACATGTATTTGAAAAGAGAGAGAAAAATTTTCAAAAGAAATTTTTTATTTGAAAAGATAAAATGATTTATTACAATTCCATTTAGATAATTCAGAATCACAAAATTCCCTTCTCAAAAATGAGAACCGTACGTTAAAAAATGAGAATTCTAAATTAAATGAGAAATTTGATATTTTAAAGAATAATAATATTTATTTTGAAAATAATAATTGTGACTTTAAGGCTAAATTTGATAAATTTAACATTGAAGTCAAAAAATTTAATAAAGGTTAAAACAATTTAAACATGATTTTATCTAGTTCTAGACCTTTAAATGGTAAAAGTGGTTTAGGATATAATAAAACAGATCGTAGAAATAGCACTAGACACGCCCTCACGTATAGTAAATATATTTGTGCTAGTACTAGATTACAAGAAAAGTCCAAATCCAATTTTTATAGAAATTCAAATACTGCTATGATCAATAATGTTTATAATTTCTTTAGTAGTACAAAATCATTGACGGGAAATATGAATAAAAATTATCTAAATATTTGGGTTCCTGTTAACTGGAAAAATAGAGAAAAATACATTGATGATTATTTTGATATGATAGTTAATAATAAAAATTATATTTATAAAGGTTCAACCATACCCAAATGGGTATGGTTTCCTAAAAATTAGGAAATTATAAGAACCTTGGGTATCGCATGCTTTAAATGTTAATTTTTTCGGATACCTTACATTATAAGCAGTAGTTATCTTGTTTTATATTGTTTTATGTTAACACATATGTAAAATATAATTTATATCATCATATAAACTCTCCTTTTTTCCGATGACAAAGAGGAAGAAAGATATTGCTCTAACACTATTTGCAGGAATAAACCATGCAAGCACAGATTAAGGTGGAGAAAAGGTTAATTATTTACAGGAATATATAGCATAGATTCAGGGGGAGAAATCTATAGCACAATTACAGGAATATATTTAGTGAGAGAGATAACATCAACAAAACTTGTCAAAGGTTCATTCATAGCAAATAAAGTTGTCATCATCAGAAAAGGGGAGAATGCTGGATCATAGGTTTTGATTGCTGATAGGACACCACAATTCATGAATCTACGACTACGATAACATCCAGACTCATCGGCTCAATATATGGTTTGTATAGTTATATATTTTAACAAGAGTCATCAAATGTGTATATAAAGTATATTTTAGTGCTTTGTTAAAATCTTTCCTCAAGAATCATCATTCACATTCAAATAACTTCCATGCATATTTGAATCAAAATCAAGTTTTCCAAAAATACATGGAGCGAGGCTCGAACCAGGGTCACTAGTTTGGAAGGCAAGTACTCTAACCAAATGAGCTACTGTAGTTTTTACTTAACAAAAGAATTCAGTCAGCTGAATACAATCGGTCAGTTGACAGAATCTATGCATTTTAACATTCATTGTGCATGTTTTTAAATTTAATCGACTGACTAACTATATTCAGTCGACTGAATTCTCCAATAGTCATTTTTTATGAAAAGGCACTTCCTTTCTGAATAGCCTTCTTCTTCCCCAAGGGTTGCAACCATTGCTATTCGCAGAGATCTCTTCATCAGCAGTTGTAACTCCTAAACTACTTTATATATGCATGAATTTTAAGATCAAATCACTTAAATTTACTTGCTTATACTTGAATCATATTTTCTGAATTAACTACTCTCTTGAATTCATACATTCATTACTTACGTATTCATTTCCAAATTCTTCAAGCAATTTGAAACATCCCAATCTTCATATACACACAATTACACACATCATACTTGAGGAAAAGATTATAAGAAGGGTGTACTACGAGTGACAAATCCCTGTTATTAGAACACACAAGGTCAAAACAATCTTTTGTATTTGTTGAAGTCCTGTTCTGTTGCTCAGGCATGTGGAGTCCTCTTCGGCTGTTGAGGCGAAATCCTGTTCTACTGCTCAGGTCCCTGTTCGGCTGCTCAGGGGTTGTATAGACCTGTTCCTCTGGGTTAAATAAGGATTATTGTTTTAGCAAAATTCCAGAAGGAGTCTGGGACTAGACGTAGGACGGAGCTCCGAACCAGTATAATCCGGTGTTATATTTGTTATTTTACTTTTATATTCTACACTATTTGTTATATAACTATCATCACTATACTCTGTATTATCATATATCCATAGTACATGATCCGTAGCACACTTTCACTTGGTATCGGAGCATAGCCACTGTCAAAAGTTACCAAACACCATTTCTTTCAAATTTATTAATTTCTTCTTGTTGCAATAATCCAAAAATCATATTTTGATGCTTCTTTATAATTTTTGATTCAAAATTCGATATAAATGCAACGTGAGTCATTTGATTTAACCATTTTCTGGTTGATACTCTTGTATTAAATCTCTAATAATATTATTAATAGGATGGTCTCTTAATATTCTAGGTGATGATGTAATCATATTATCATTATTGACATTGATATTATTATTATTGTTTTCATGTATAGGTATATTAGTTTTATTTAATAATTCTTCACCGTCGTCATTTCTATTTTCGTTAAAATTTTCGTTAATTGAGACATGAAGATTTTCTTTTATAATATTTGCTCATTTATTAAAAGTTCTCTATGCTTTGCTTCGATCTGAATAACCAATAAAAATTACTTCATCAGCTTTAGAATCAAATTTTCTGAGATTACCTTTAGTGCTTAATATGAAGCATTTTGACCCAAATACATGAAAATATGATACTTTTGGTTTCTTATTAAAAAATGTTTCATGGCATGTGTTTTTGGTCATTGGTCTAAGTTTTACACGATTTAATAAATAACAAGCAAAAGCAATGGCTTTGGCCCTAAAATTCTTTGGTAAGTTACTACTATTTAATAGAGTTCGTGCACGTTCTTGTAAAATTTGATTTTTTCTTTCTACAACATCATTTTACTATGGTGTTCGAAAAAAAATTATGACTAATTCACTTTTCGTTACAAAAGATGGAAAATGATTCATTTTCAAATTCACCATCGTGATCACTTCGTATATTTTTTATTTTTAAATGCATTAAAAAAATTATTCATTTAGCAAAAATTTTGAACATTTCAAAACTGTCACATTTATGTTTTAAAAATAATGTCGAAGTATATCTTGAAAAATCATCAACAATTCAAAAACTATTTAATATGATTCATTGAACGTACTTGAGTTGGTTCGAATAAATCTAGATGGAGTAATTCGAGAGATTGTTTTGTGGAAATTTCCTTTTTAGATTTAAAGGAGCTTTTCTTTAATTTACCAAATCGACAAGCGTCACATAGATTTTTAACTTTGTAGTTGATTTTTTGTATCTAACTAATTCACTTTTAGCTAGTTTATTGATATTCTTGAAATTTATATGACAAAAACGTTTGTTCCATAACCAAGGATCATCACGGTTCACGGCTAAGCATAAATTTGTATTGTTTTTGACATTCATGTTTAAGACGTATATGTTTTAATTTCTAAATCCTTCAAAAATTAAAATTTTATTTTGGTCAAAAATATTGCATTTATTTTTCTTAAAATTAATTTTAAATCCTTTATCACATAATTGATTTATACTTAATAAGTTACGTTTTAATTTTTATACCAATAAAACATTAGTAATAATAGGTGAATTAGAAATATCGATATTGTTGACTTCTCCAATGCCGATGACAAATCTTTTTGAGTTATCTCCGGATGTTATGGTGCCACCATCAATATATGTTATATTTGATAACATTTTAGCATTTCTATCCATGTGCTTAGAACAACCACTATCGAGTATCCATTTCTATTTATTTTTTATTTCAATACTGGGTTCCTACAAAAGAAGAAAAATTTAATTGGTACCCACCTTCTTTGATTAGGGTCCTACGTGTTAGTGGATGTTGGTAACCATATCCATAATGATTTGGTTCCCTTAAAAATGTAATTTTTGTTGTATACAACTTCTTTAAACATTCATCAACATATTTTTATCTAATTAATTTATTATTATTTTTTTGGAATCCTTATTTTGACTATATTTTTATATGAATTTTTAAACTTAATTTCTAACTTTGGCTTTTTGAATTTTGTGTATAATGTGCTATATTTTTTTGGCTTTTGTTTGTTTCTGAAACCTAATTCATTTAGATTTCTAGATGGTTTAGATGTCACAATCAATTTTATTAAATTTTGTTTTCCTTTGTTGAATTTTGTCACATTATTTGTTATTTTTTCTAATTCACTTTTAAGATCACAAATTTCAATGTTTTTAGAATCTAAATTTTCTTGTAATTATAATTTTTCTTTTTCAAGACTAAAATTTTCTAACTTATAATTTTATAACAATTTAATAATTTTTCATTTTGAGATAATAGTATTACATATTTCTTCTTAACAATTTCTAATTCTTCTTCTAAGATATTTTTTTTTTCATTTTTTAATAATTCGATTTCGAATTTTGATCAAGTTAACTTTCCTACATATTCCTTATTTAATTTTTCGATTCTCTCTATTTATCATCTAATTCAACACTTATTTCCATTATTTCATCATAAGTAAGTTCAAACGTACTGCACCAGTGTTAGCCATAAAACACACATTTGCTTGTTCTGAGTCACTTTCACTATCACTATTCGAAGATGAAGACAAATCCAATTCATCCCATGTTATCTGAAAAGCTCTTTTATTTTTCTTGAATTTCTCGAATTCCCTTTACCCTTTGTCATTATTGAGCTATGGACAATCCTTCTTAATGTAGCCAAAATTTTCGCATTCATGGCATTTAATCGATGTTTGATTTGAAGAGTTTTGTTTAATCTGCCATTTTGAAATTTGATTAACTTCTTGAAATTCTTGAATTTATTATAGTTTTTGGCAATAAAGAAGATTTCCTCTTTGTCTAAGTCAGAATCTCCGGTACTTGCTTGGAATGCTATGTTTTTCTTCTCATGATTTTGATCCTTTCTAGCCTGCAAGTTAGCTTCGTATGACATCAAATTTCCTGTTAGCTCTTCAACTTTAAGTTGAGAAAGATCATTTGCTTTTTAGATTGCTAAAACTTTTCTTTTGCAGTCATTTTTCAAAGAGCTTAAAATTCACATGACTAAATCAATATCTATGAATTTGACTCCAAGTGCCATGAGATCATGTTGAATGGTTTGAAGTCTAGTATACATATCAATAATTGATTCACTTGTTTTCATTTTGAAAGATGAGAATTTATTTTGTAAAATCGAAATTCTAGTTTGCTTGACTTTATTTGTGCCTTCATGTGTGACTTGTAAAGTGCGTCATATATCATATGCAGCCTTGCAGAGCATGATACGTGAAAACTCATTATTGTCAAGTGAGCAAAATAATACATTTATAGTTTTGGCATTGTTAGATGTCTCTACTTTTTGTGCATCAGTCCATGTGCTAATATCGGTGTTAGGTGCTTCAAATTTGTCCTGAGTTGCTAGCCATATTTCTATGCCATTGGCTTCCATAAAAATTTGCATAAAGGTTGACCAATAAGCATAACTAGATCCAGTAAATAATGGAGGATGAGCAGTTGATTGACCTTCTTGAAATGTACTTGCCATTTTAGATTTTTTTTCTATTACGTATTATTGTAGATTGAAATAACCTTGCTCTGATACCAATTGAAAATCTAGAGGTTCTTTATAAATAGTGCAACTTATATACACACACAAACACACACACACACACACGTGTGTACATTCTAACTATGTTAAGCAGCGAATAATAATTGAATATAACATAAATAATAGAAACGATCACACCAGATATTTTATACCGGTTCGAACCTCCCATCCAACATCCTGTCCTGAAGCTCCCCTTTGGTATTTCTTTTAACCAACTGACCATTGCTTCGCCTGGGGAATAGGCTAATATAAAAGTATATCTCTGACAATCTTGTATTCCAAATAACACGATTTTTGAATGATAGTACAAATCTTCCTATGATCTCCTTTGAGTATGTGAATGCTTTGAGTTATAGGAAGTGGTTTAACCAAAATTATATTTTGGTTATAACAGATTGAGAGTACTAAGCAATGTATGCACAAAAGAGTGATAAGAAATCAAGAGAGAAAAGATTCAATTAATTCAAATTAGCTTCTATCTACATCTCAATCAAGATAGTATTTATAGATTCAAAAGAATGCATATAATGAGTTGTTACTATTAGATAAGTTCTATTCATTTAATGGATACAACCTTTCGATGAAGGGTAATTTCCTTTTGTCCAACAGAAGTGTCTTTTCGAAAATTTGCAGTTTTCAAATGACAGATATCTATGGTAAAACCTCAGACGTTTGTGACTTCAGAAAATAATTACTTGAGGATTGTCATAGACGTTTGTGGTCTTACGTCAGACATTTATGGCTTTAGAATTTTATTTTCCCTAGTATTTCCTCAAACATCTGTGGTTTACCTCGGATGTCTATGAGTACTAAAAGCAGTTTTTCAAATTAAGTTCAATGTATATGAGATCGTGTGTGGTCGTTATATACTGAAGAAGATCTTAACAATATTTTGTCTAAGACTCTTTTATAGTAGAATACCCTACTAACTATTGTATGGTCGATAAATCATCGTTTGTCTTCAAGTCTCAATATCTTCGAGCATGATGTTATCTTGTAGTATATAACTGTAATCTTAAAATGTGTGTGTGTGTGTGTATGTATATATATGATTGTATGGTTGTTGTCCTTGAAATATAAACTGGAGGTTCTAACAATTTGATAAAACCAAACACATATGAGATATATAGATCATTTCATTGCATGATTCTGATTTAAGACTTGAGTATGGAATTTTATGGTGCTTGCACCGCTTCGAAAATGGATTTATCACTCTTTTCTTGACGATAAATATTAATGAGGATTTGTGGTTAGATATTTACGTTCTCTATCATAGTTTAGAGCTATGTAAGGGAAGCAAGGGTTTCTGATTAAGGAGCCTGATCAGAGTCTACGCTAGAGGATTGAACGATCAATACTAGTTTGGAAATAAAGTTGTATATCTGAATAGAATATTGAATTAGATATTATGGATGATTTATGTATATCATATGAAATTAAGTTTAAAGATAATAATTTGGGGAAAAAATTTTTTTTGGGTTGTGGTGAAATTTCGGGAACGAAATTCTTTTAAGAGGGGAATAATGTAATGACCCATAACTTTACCACTTTGGATTCTAATATTTAATTAATTTTAAATATTCAGATAATTGTTTTAAATGATGAATAGTTCACTTTAATTATTATATAACAACAAGTGATTTGTAATGGTTTATAAATATATAAACTTATTTTATAACAAAAAATAAACTTCATCGCATTTTGGCAGTTTGATGTCGTATTTTTATAAATGAATTTTAATATTATTTAAAATATTTTTATAGCTAATAATCTTGTTTTAATTATTGGAAGATGATAATAAATTTATTTTTAATTTTTTACATAAACAAATAGCTTAATTAAAAATTAAAAATATGACCTGGATTTGGATTTTGTATTTTCAACGGTTTGAAAAATAAAAGTATATTTGAGCATTGCAACATTGAAAGTTAAAATGACATATGTATGCACATATAACAAATTAATAACATATAAGGTAACCATAATGAATTAAAACCAAGTGTTATTAGTAAAAGTAAGTAAGGAGGATATTTTTACAGAAGTTAAAATGAAAAACAAACTTAAAATCAACTCACTATCACACATACCTACACACCAAAGACATCATGCAGTTATGGAAGGAACATGGAGGGGATGGGGGTTCGGTCGAAGCTATGATGCGAGGGGAGGGGTATTTTGGTGATTCCATGCACAAGGATTTCTACGGTATAAATACATATGCATATTCTATTTATTTCTTCACAAATTCACATCTCTTCTTCTTAATATCTCTAAAAGCTCTTCTTCAATAGCTTCCTAAATAGGAAAAATATTTTAACACTATTTCAAAGTTTTGCTAAAATTATTTCCATACACATACGATATCAAATCGCTTAATTTTTTTAACCAATCTCCACTTCTTCCTCACTAAAGTTCACGCCCCACACCATCACAGCTTAAATCAAGCTTTTGTCTCCACATAAGCTTGGCCGAGCATTACTAAGGTCTGGTGGCAAGTTCCTTATGCTTCAATGTGAAAATAGGGATCATTTCATCGATTTAAAAACACTTAGAGTCAAATGGCAAGAATGTGAGAACACTACTTCCATCTTATTTTAACTTATCTTAAGCTTATCTATAATTTGTGTTATGCAAGTATACTTGGTTGATTGGCATAGTTTGGATGCAAAAATGACTGATTATTGGATGATTGGTTGACAATATACTTGCTTGGTATGAAAATTATTCACGATAAAATATACATCGAATTTACATAACAAAATCATTTTCCTTTATGAATTATAATGGTATATAGCATAATTAAATTATTTAAAAATGGATCAAAATGGTTTATAAACATTAAAACCCATTTCGGAAAAGTTTGAAAAATATTTGAAAATAGAGTCAAAATAAGCGCGTCGCGTAACGGTAGTTCGCGATTTCGTGTCTTCAAAAGTTAATTCCATGTACAGAATGGAATATGAGTCGGAACTTTGTAGAATACGAATTTTTTAGACCCTTATACCTATAGTTTTCAAATGGAAAAGGCTATTCAAGATTTCATTTAGTAAAATTTGAAATATGTCCAAATCAATTTTTCAAAATCGTCGCATTTTGGTAGTTCATTTTTTTGGTTTCAACACTTTAAAAATGAAAATTTTTAATCTTTAAAAATATGAAATAAATTCTAAAAATATTTTAAAATATTTATAAGAGATTTGAGTTCTAAAAATGAACATAAATATACAATGGAATAAATTTCTTGATCTACAAAGTTGTAAAATCACTATTCGCCAACAATTTAACACTTGAATTTGGCCATTTTGAATAAATGATTTAAACTTGGATTTCTCTTCCCGAATATTTTGGAAATGTTTTCCAAATAACCATTCAAATATTTTAAAGATTTAGAGTCAATCAAATAACTTGACCACTTTATGGATGACAGAGAAGTAATTTCTAGGCTTTAGTTTGGGAAACCAGCTGCTTGCTCCCCATAGCTATCCGGACTGGCCCGACGGACGGGATAGTTAATTTATTTACATGGACCATATTTTTCTTAAGATAAAAGAAAAGAGATTGGGAATTTATTTCCAATTGTTAAATAAGATTTAAACTTTTTGATGGTAAAGAGAACATTTTAGTCAAACCCTGTAGTAAATTTTGGAGTGGAAATCTATAATATCTATGTGAATTTAAAAGGTGATTTCACCATTATTCGAAGAATAGTATAGGTTGAATATGGAAATTAGTATTGAGTATAATTGATCTAAAATCTATGAATCCATTTTACACGGTACTAATTAGTTTGGGCATATAGTAAATGGTGTCTAAATAACATTGTTTTTAACCCATTAAAAGATATGCTTTGAAAATAAGAAATCTCCATTAAGATTGAAATTATACCAATAAAAGAAGATGTAAATATTTTTCCTAAGTAAATTAAAGGAAATGATTTGTTATTTCCAAAGTTAAAAGGAGGTTTAATAAATCTGTATATACCAAGAAGAAATGGTTTAAAATATATCTCCAAAGATATTTTACTAGACATAAAGATATTAATTGATTGAATGATGATCACCAATCACCCATATAGTTAACATCTTTTCGTCAATAATTGATTCAAAGGGATCGAGATCGGATTTGGATGATTCCTATCTGAAAACCACTTCGAACCAATACACGCGTTCAAAAGTGGGGACATGTTGAAGACAATGATTTTGAAGACTACGGTCTTCATAATAAACGGCTACTTTCCACTAAACTCGTGATTCCCATATTATATACATATGGTGGCAGTAGTAGCTTCAATTTGAAATCTTCAATGCAAGGAATGCTTGCTACTAATCCTAGGGATGATTCCTAAACTGGATGTAGTAGGAGTACCATCGGTTTATCTTGTTCTTAGACAACTTGTACGGAAAAATGTCTGACATTGCATTTCTAAGACCACGTACATTAGTTTTTACAAACATAAGTTTGTTTGGTGGTGTAGTAGGTAAGCCCTCTTATACTTAACACCCTTCTCTAAGGCGTATGAACTTGTGGGTTATACTTTTGTGGAAATCAATTTGTGGGTCATCGGAAATGGCAATGTGGCATTCAAAGTGAGATTTGCTATTTTGAGAAAGGTAAAATTTTACCTTAAGCCTCACATATCGGTAATGGAAAAAATAAGGTAGTTGCGGTCGAGCTATGTGGGTTGCATCCATTAGGAGATGATCATCACCTTTCTAGATTTCTCTCTATATATCGGGTTTGTTTTTTATGATGTGGTCATGGATAGGTTTGGAATGACCGAGGTAATGAAATATTCAGTACTATTTATGGTAGAGGTAGGCCGGTTCTTTGTTGGTAGAGGGAGGCGGGGTTGTGCCTTAGTACATTCCTCTAGAGATGTGCTGTATGAAAGGTAGTCCCTTAACTTATTATTAGAATCCTTTCTCCAAAGTTGCCTTTAACGAACATCATTTTATACCTAAATATATAGTTGAATTTAAGAAATGTAACAATTTCAAATATTTTAATATGTTATTTAAAAGGATTTTCAAATGTCATTAGAAATAATATTAAATGATTTGATAAAAATGTTTTAGTTATCATAAGGTAAAAACCAATACATGTTTATGTGCGGCATGGTCTTATGAGATGCTCTTTTTTCCAAAGGTTTTGTTTGACATTAAAGTCAATCTATCACTTGTCATATATATGTATAATTCATGTTTCAAGTTGGTTTGCCAAGCCTGATCCGGGTATTTTTAATACTCGGGCCAGATCCGAGTAGTTTCAAGATTAGCTGAAGATGTTTGTAGTTTCCATAGGAGAGCTGGAGATACTCATCAATGTATGGACATAGTTTAATTTTCCATCGTGTTTGTTGTTTTTTAGCATTAGTAAGGGCAGGTACTTATAACCGTCCAAGCTGAGCTAAGGATAGACTCTGATACATGAATTTAAAAGTTTTTCCATTGTAAAGATTGTTGAAATAATATATATTGTTTCAATCGGGTGATATTCTGTTCTGGTTCTTTTTCTTTTTACCCTTGACCGTCCGCCTTTTCATTTAATTTAGGTTGGACATGTGTGGTTTATTGTCAACCTAAACTGTATGGAAGTGAGGTTCATTACACGTGGCATCAAAGCTTATGTTGAGAGAACACCTGAGCTTGATAAGGGTAAAGTCTCATCAAAGATATGGTTAGTAATACCCTAGGACGAGTAACTCATTAACGATAAGGTAAGTGGCACCGTATAATGAGTTGAGGGTATTATACATGAGCAAGTATTTGTTAATGCTATATATATAAATGATTTTTGTTTTGGAAAATTGATAAATGAAATAATTTACCAAGGACTATATTTTGAAGATAAAAGGGTTATCGTTTCAAAAGATATAGTTTATTATGGAATAATAATATTCAGTTATTACCATGGGTTACTTAAAAGACATAAATTGGTATAGGAATATCTTGTGATTTGAATTTCACAGTTTGACTATAAGATTTTTCAAAAAGTTGATAGTTCAAGAAGTTAAGTTAGTAAGAAACTTGTTAAAATATGATATTGGATTCAGGTTAGAATAGTTAAACAGCTTAGTATATATTTCTAAGTATTTCGCTATCTATTGAGTACAATAGGAATTATTCCAAAAGAGAATCCACAAGAGAAAATTAGGGAGAAAAGGATGGCTTAATGATCCTTTCTAGTGACGATGATGGAATAAAAAAAGGGCCACCTGACAACAATATACCACGGGTAAAGCAAGGGTTTGATGAACATACCAGTTACGATGAGGATAGGTATCCCATGGCTGTGATGCTAGTAGAACCCAAGACTCTGAAACTATATGTTTTCCACTCCTTCTAAAACTTTTTGTAAAGATTTAATATTGTTGTGACTGAGATGAGCAACCCTTAGGACAATATAATCTTGAAGGCTTTGATCCGGGGGATCCATCCCAATATGGACTTTGGTGAATGGTTATCAAAAAAGCATCCTGCTACTCTGGTTCATTTTTATAACAAGGTACCCAGTACTTGCCCGAGGTGGGGGTTACGCTGAGTAGAAGAGGCAATGATACTGACCATTAGGCCGAAGCAGTAAGCATCGTCATGATGAGACAGTCCAGAGCGTGTTCTGGGAACATAGCTGTAAATTTATAGAATAAGACCAGTGTTACAACAAAGGCCGTAGTGGGGCTCTAGACTAAAATTAGGATTCTAGGAGACGACCGAGGAACCCAAGATTTGACACATACGTCCCACTGAATGACTTAACTGAAAATATTTACTTAGCTACTTGCGAATCGAAGCGGTATAGGAAAGCAGCCCCGAGAGAGTCAACTGAAGACCAGAGGAAGTCTGGAAATTTCTTTACATTTCATGAGACATAGGGTTATGACATGAACGAGTGTCGACACCTTCGTGATATGGTAAAAGAATTGATCCAAAAGAAAATGCTCTAATAGTTTGTGAAAAATCCACAGGATAGCGGGCAAGGAACATCCGACCCCCAACGAGGATAAACTGCTCCTAGTGTTGACGAACCTAGGTGGCCTAAAAGGAGATTATAAACTAGACTGTTGATGTCATCTTCCAGTTGTGAAGGGTTGAAGCAGAATGAATTATCGAGCATCTACGATGCTATTTCGCTTGAGAATAAAACTTATTCCTATTTGCTTTAAATTACTTCATAAGGCAGACTCTGTTATTTTTCAATAAAATGGCTTTCCCGCCATGTAACTTTACCTTTATGCAATTTTGCTATGAACCATGACCAACTCAAATGAAAATGCATATTAATAATGTAGGTGTGTAGGTACATAGAGTTAGGTGCCCACAAAATCTCCATGGCCAATAATCAGATCCATGGAGCTCTACCAAGGCGAGTGTGACTCGATCGCTCATTAGCCAACTCTTTCCCCTGACTCGAGGGTAAGAACTTGATCAAAAAGTGGTCATGACTTGGCCATCCACTCTTAAGCTTGTACCTAACATTTTCCAAAGCACTTAACCTTGCATGGAGCTTGGTAGACACAGAACCCAGTCTAACATGGACATGACATGACTGTCCACACACTAACTCTTGCCCTCAGCATAGGGCCCAAAACACGAACCAAAATGGATGTGACCGACCATCCATCAACTCAGCTCTACCCCTTGACTCGACAAGAGGAATTTAAACAGAAATGGATGTGACTGACCATCCATTAACTTAACTCTATCCCTTGACCTAATGGGGGACTTCAGACCAAATGGATGTGTTTGACCATCCATTAACTTAACTCTTTCCCTCAATCCAACAAGGGAGCTTAAACAATAAACAAGTGGATGTGACTGGCCATCCATCTCCACTCTTGACTAGATAGAGAGAGTTTAAACATAAAAGGATGTGATCCGACCATCCATCACCAAACTTAAAGTGAATGTGACCTGACCATCCGACATCTAGCTCTTTTGCTTGACTCGACATGAAGAGCACGAATCATAAAGCAAGCGTAACGCGATCGTCCGACCCTAGATGGACGTGATTTAACTTTCCATCAGTCTACCTCTCCATTGATCCGATGGGAGGAGTATGAAATCGGAATGGACGTGACACGATCGTCCATTCACCAACTTTGACCATCCAACCAAAGATGAACATGACTTGACCATTCACTCACCAGTTTCTGCACTTAACACGAAAGCAGAAGCATAACCCGAGATGGGTGTGATCTGAGCATCCATCAACTAACACTATCTAAGATCTGAACATTTGCCAACTCGTACCTTTGATCTGACAAGAGGAGTTTAAGCTTAAGATGGGTGTGAACTGACCACCTATTTGCTAACTCATACCATAAACCCGACGGGAAAAATATAACTTCATGAGGACAAGACTCGACCATCTATGCGCTAACATCATTAGCCCAAGATTGGAGGCAGGAGTATAATCACCTGAAAGCTGGATATGATAGATTAACATTGTAGCTCGTGCCTAGTGTTCAATACGACTTAAGGCCATGATTGAAAGGATGCCTTAGGATAAAAAAACAAAACATCTTGTGAGTAAAATTCTCTAAAACTTTGCAACGATCTATAGGCACATGAACATGCTTGGGAGCCAATGAAAAAAGTATGTGCATGGACTTATGAGCACGTGTGCATACTCGACATGCAATTTCTTAAATTGACAAGAATTGAATTCTTACCTGAAACTTTCAAAAAAGCCAACTTAGATAATCGAAGCCTGCTAAATCTATCAACTAGCTCGGACCATTTTCGAGAAAACACATTTCGATTTTACAATTCAAATATCGACCAAGTAGCGCAAGGGATTGTTAAAGATATGACTCTTCGTGAAAGCCACTCGACAAAAGTATAACGACAATTTGAGGTACCGAGTGAAATCCATTCCAGCAATCCTAACTCGTCTCGATTCAAAGCAGATAAAGTTTGCAACAAGATGTACTTTGGGGGCAAGAGCCATTCGGCCATTTGACCAAGTAGTATTTGAACAGATTTGAACGATTGAACGGACGAGCGAATGACAGACTCAAGGACATTGGGAATATCATAAAAAGGCAGGAAAAAAGCAATATAAAAAGTTGAGCAAAAACGGTTGAAAATTTGGAAGTTTAATTTGTGGAGGAGCCGACTCAAAGCAAACCCACAAAATTATGAGGTCTGACTCAAAGAAGTATAAACTTGAGAAATCCCCGAGTCAAACCCGAAGCAATCCATTAAAAACTCCAAGTGCGACCCAGAGTGGACTCCATACCGATTCCTTGACTTGGTACCGACCCATAAGGACTCGGAGCAAACACTACAAAATCTTAGGTGTGACTCTGAGCAAACAAAGGAAAACTCAAAGCATAAAAATCTCAGAGATCTTTAGGTCGAGCCTCAAGCAAACACTCAAATTTCTCTGGTTGGACTCCAAGAAAATTCAGCCTAAACCAAAACAACAAGGGGATCACCCAAGTTGGGGATCAGTACCGACCCTACTCTAGGATTGGCACCGATTCCCAATTCCACATTAGGTGGATCCCATCTTCTGCCTATATCCCTAACTCTATCTCAAGCCCCTATTTCTAAAGTCATTTTGTTGAATCAATGCAATTCTCTGTCGTGAGCACTAGAGTCAGTAATAACTTGGAATACACTAAGTATATATTAGTGCTCCACATTGCATAGGCATCAGTACCGATCCTTAAGATACACCCAAGGTGGCCCCCACCTCTATAGCACTATTCTCTCTCTACGTAGAGCATGATTCAAGTATTGTTTTAGAGTTCCTATGTGTCATATTGACAATCTCCATATATGGCCTAAAGAAGTAATTCAACCTTCTGTAGATCCATCACTTGGACCAAAAATCACCAAGGCGACTATGCAAAACAACCTTGGAAGCATGAAACCAACATCAAGATGAGCCAGCATAAGAAGCCGCAACACCCTTTGTAGCATACATAAGGATCGGTACTGATCTCCCCTTAGAGGGATTGGTACTAATCTCAACCCTAGGGGATATAGTGCCAAGATGTTTTAGAGGACTTCGTCTTCATTGTGAGGATCTATAGGCGAAATATCGATTTACCCCTACAAATATATGGTAAATGCTTCATTTTGAGAATCTTTACACTGTTGCTACACACAAGCTCCATTGTACTTTGAGATCCTTGTTGATCCCTCCTACTTGTAATCACAAAATCTAGTGCAAAAGCAATAAAATTATTCAAGTGGACGTAAGCCAATATTGCCGAGCCACTATAAATTTATGTATGTTTTTTTTTCCTTTTGTTTTTCGTTTACTTTCTTCATTTAATCTCTACTTTCTTTCTCTTTTTGGTATTTATGCCATTTTTGGTTCAAATAGGCAATATCTTGCTTGTTGGGATTTCATATGCGTGGAAATCCAACTAATGAAATAAGTTGTAGAGGAGGGTGTGGATATATACCGACTGATCCAAAGGTGGAAGATGTGACGACGCGGATTTTTCCCGCTTGAAAATCGACATCCATACTTCATATCGTATTCGAATGCCATAGATTCGACCGTTCAAATCCGATTCGTCGGAGCTTATAACAACATTAAGTAAACAACACGACAGAATAAAAGAATAATACATTGATATACAGCTTTGATACAATATCTGATACAACAGATGATCCAATAGATATCAATATACATCAGAGATATGATACAATAAAATAGCAACGGAAAAGGAAAATAGATAACATCTAGCAGTGGAACAAATAACTCTAAGATAGTCCTCAAGGAAGAACTCCAGCAATAGCACGAACTCCCAATAACGGTGCACAAAGATAAGCAAGTCTCGTCCACATCCAAAGACTGAACTAGCTCCAGATAACCTACTAAACCTGACTATCTGGAAAAAAAACCCAACTCTAGACTGCTCGTGTAGAAAATTTTGAGCATCCAGAGTTTAGGAAAGAAACAATAAACTCCGGATCAGTCGTGGGACTGGTATGAGCAACAAAACAGTTTATCTTCAAAAACAAACAAAGAAATATTTTAAAATAGATTCGCAATGCTTTTTAGAAATGAGACTACCATAAGGCCTCCTGCACACACACACAATGCAAACGCAGAACCGGAGGAGATTTCTCCTTATGATAGTTAAAGATGCTTGATACGCATTAAAAAGAAACATTTGATATTATTACTAGTGCATAGTGTACTAAAAATCATTTCGAAAGTAAAGATATAAATCTTAGCCAACATAGACATTTCGAACTATACCTACAATAGCTACCATCCAAACAGTGGGGCGCCACCATAAGTGAATGATAGGTTCTACAACTAAAACCGTACAAGGTACGTATTTGAAGAATGGATTTCCAACAAATGGTCGGGCAAAGGAACTTCCCAAACCCCAAAATGGAACGCCTCTGGAAGGACGTCCCCGAGCATCCCAAATGGATCTCTGCCAAACAAGGCAGGCTACCCCTTTCCCAGGGAGTAAGAAACCTCAGATATACCACCCCCGGTCCTTTTGGACCTTTATACGAGGCCTCGATTCCAACAACACCACACAGTAATAGATATAGTGTATCCACATGAGTAAGTATCTGGGCTCCATACCATGATACTACCCCTTTCCAGAAGGAATGGTCCTACCCTAGGGAAGCGATCCCTGAAATCTTGCCGCCACGATTCCTGTTTCGACCATTACCGGGTTGTGAGGCTTGACGAAGTCTCGTCCACAAAGCCACGCTTTATACAAAAGCTGTGCTTTGGGTCAACAAATGATCATAGAAATGATCACAAAGATAAACGATCAAACAAATGATCTTATCACAAATGATCAACACAATGATCATTTCACAGCAACACTCAGCATGTCACATTACCAAATTGGGAATATATCGCTGATAACCATCAACTACATAACCTCTGAGCTCGTACGTCTCAGAGAAGGGTGTTAAGCTAAAAGAATAAATTCTCCGCCACCAACAGAAATATATTTGAAAGAAATCAGCTTTATATCTCAAATTGTAATGTTAGACATAACTATCCATACAAGTCTGTTCTGGATTTAGAACAGAACCGAAGGCACTTCCAATGAAGCCCTTGCAATCCGGGTATTCACAATCCCGATTGGACTTCCCATCACTTAGGGAGTCTCTATACCATTGCAACTCGGTGCAGAGACAATCGATAGGTCATACTATCGTTCTTGCAAATACCCGGTCTTCACCACCGGTCTTCAAATGCTATCCATAACGTCGAATCACATATTCGGAATGGGTTATACGACCCAAAGGTCCTTTCCCGGCTAACCCGAATAGTAAGCGCAACATTTAAACATATGGATAAGGAATTTCAATTAAGGCACAACTTAATAATCCAAAGTTTTTCTTTCAAATGGTTTAACAAATTACCATTTCCAATCTTTTAAAACAAAAAGATTTATTTCATAAAGTTCACCTAGTTTCTCAAAGATTCATTCCTGGATTTCAAAACAATTCCATTTCAATTGGATTTAATTCATTAAATCTTTAAATCGAAGATTTGACTTATAGCTTTCAAAAATCATTTCCAAAGATTCATTCATAGCCTTTCAAAAACAATTTCAATTCAAGTTGGATTAACTCATTCGGTCTTTGAATCAAAGATTTATTTCATAGCTTTCAAAACATTTCAATTCTATTTCAGCTTGAAACCCTTTCAACATAATTGGGAGATCCTTTCTTTAAATGAAAGCTGTTATTATTTGAAAACAAGTAGTTTTCGTTTCAAATAAATTCGATCTTATTTATACAAGTTAAATCTTTTAGGTTAATTCAAATTCCCAAAAACAACACTTCAAAAATGGTTTGACTCATATATAATTAGTATAATATCGTTAATCCCTAGTTTCAAATCATAGAATTCAATTTTTAAGTATTGAATTCAAATTGAAATCAAACTATTTAAATTCCAAATCTTAATCAAGTTATTCAAAATAATTTCATCTTCGAAATTCCATTTCAATTGCTTTTCACTTTAAACCCAAATTTCAAATTTCAAAATCAATTGAAATTAAAATTTCAATTTCAAAAACATCAAATTTAAATTATCTGTGACTTAACCGATTTCCACGTGAAATCCATATTTGTGTGTGTAAAAGTGTAGTCCAGGGTTTTTTTACACAATAATGCAACATTATTGAATCATCACAGATCAAATACAACAATATATTCGATAAGCGATATAAATTATAACGCTTATCTTTCATACACAGATTCACACACACACAGATATATATATATATATATCACAGATAATAAACTATATCACAGATCACAACACAAATCAGAATATAACAGAAAGCATCACATATCAGGGATATCAAACAATTCAACATCCAATGTATCCAAACATCCATAAATAGGGTCTATTTAATTATCTGATTAATTTGAATCAGATTAATTCTTATGAATGAATTTGCTAGTTAGGGTCAATTAGTAATCAATTAATTACAAACATTTAATAAACTATCTTTTAGTTAATCATTAATTATCGCTTAGTTAATGATTTATCCTCAATAAATTATTTTTAATTAATTTGCAACAACTAAGTAATTACTCCTTAATTAATAATAAATCTTTAATCACTTTCATTAAATCAATTAACCTTTAATGAATTAATAATTCTCACATAAATTACCAAATTGGTTTATCGTATTATCCTTAAATTAACTATTTCTTAATCACTTGATTTAATCCAATTTAATCATAAATTAATATCTATTTAATATTCAAATATTTGATTTACAAAACTTTACTTAATATCATATTCTCGACTTTAATTCCAGCCTTGAATTCAGATTTCTCTTTTGGTTTTACTTTGTTTAATTTCCTTTTTTTTTTCATTCCAACTTCACTTTGAAATTCAAATTCTTTTAAATCCACTTATATGCTTAATTGACTTTAAATTTCAAAACTGAACATGCATTTATTTTTAACTTTGATTTATTAATCCTTAATTTACAAACCAAGATTCAAACTAAATTTGATTTATAGAATTAAACCTTGATTTAAAACTTTTTGTTTAAAACTCTTCCTTACATTTACAATTTATTTTTTTAGATCCAAACCTTTAAAGTACACTTCAAACATTCAGGTTGTTTAAACATTTTAAATCTCCTTGCAAACTTATATTATTTTAAAACCAGATCGCAAGGGTTAAATCTGAATCCATCTTTTAATCTAGATTTCAAAACTTGTCCAAGTCTGGTCTTTCAAAGTTTTTTTTTATTTCCAGATTTAAAACACAGACAGTTTTCTTACAACCTGCAACTAGACAATCAGCCGAGCCATCTTATTTTGCTTCGAGTCAACTACTCGATTTACTCGAGTATTACTTCGAGTCATTTACCCATCTTCCTCGAGACTCCCTGTACGCAACCCATCTCCTTCTCCTTCTTCCCTACTCCTATTATTTCCCAGTTGCACAAGCTTGCACGTACACGTGCACAAACGCCACGACCAACTCCGGTCAATGAAGCAGCCCCACCCAAGTCATCAACGACCATCCCAAACGTTTCGAGCCATCCCCGATGCAAAATCATCACCGAGTCAAAATCGAGCAAGTACAGAGCCAACTCCCTTCTTCCTGAACCCATTCGATCACCCAAAAACCCGCTTCGCCCCACCAAGTGACGTCACCGGAGCCCACGCGAACCTGACCAACCCTCTGCCACTCATCCACGAGTCCATCCCCATAGGCGCGATCACCCAGATTACCATGATGAAGGCGCGATTTGCTCGTGAACAACAACACCCAAAACTAACCCCAAAACC